>BSBM01000391.1:25612500-26325000 GCA_027924585.1 Larix kaempferi | reverse complement strand
CCCCTCGCCAAGCCCCCTCCTAGCCCCTTACCCCTAACTAACCACCCCCCATCTCTAATCCCTAAGCCCCTAACACCAAATCCCTATTTAACCCCCTAACCCATAGAAACTATTAAATAAACTATTGAATAACATTTTGATGATTACAATAACGCTAGTGCTTTTTTGCATGAAGAAACACTCTCTCGTTTTGTGCAAGTAGGCGTTATTTAGTCATGCACCAAGCATATTAAATGCCTACGATTATTTTTAATATTCCAGAAACACGAGCGCATTTTGTTTGTCCATAACGCTAGCATGTTATGCCTGTACATAACACGAGCGTGTTTTGTCTATGCAAAAATTCGACAAAATGATTTTATACCCGAAATCCCGCGTTTTCTCTTCCCATCTCCCATACAGCATGATACTTCACAATCATGGTTCAAGGCAATTGAGGAAGCTCAAGAAACTCTATGTTCACAATCAACAAGCTTGAAGAGGATTCTACAGGTAGCATTTCGAATTGAGGATTCCACATTCACAATTAGCAAGCTTCAAGAGGATTCTACATTCACAATTTCAAGCTTCAAGAGGGATCTACATTCACAATTAAGCAAGCTTGATGAATCTATATGAGCACAATTGAAGAAGAATATACATTCACTATTGAGCAAGCTTGAAGAATCTATATTCACAAATGAAGAATCTTCTATATTCACAAGTGAGGTAGAAACTTTACTTTCACATTTGAGCTAGATTGATGAATCTATATTCACAATTGAGGAAGTATCTATATTGACAATTGAGCAAGCTTGAATAACCGATATTCATAATTGAGAAATAATTTGGATATTTGAATAGTTGAGCACACCTCTAGAATCTATTTTCTTAGTATTTCTCATTGTGGTCATGGGGAATTCACGCAATAGAAAAAGGAAATCGCCAAGGAAAGAGAATCCTCAAGAAACCATGGAAGAAGTTAGAGAAAAGAAAAGATTGGACATGTGGAATCGAAGGCATTCCATGGAAACTCATCCAATTCCAACCATAGATGATGCCACGGTCGTTCCTACCCATCCACCTCAAGAAAAACGAAGAAATTCAATAAAGGGGCCCTCAATTTCAACAACATTTAATGAACAAGCACCCAACATTTCAATTCCCACATCAAGTCAACCTCAGAATATGGTAGTGAATGACTTGTTGGGTAGTGGTTATACAAGCGATGAAGTTAGAGAGGCATTGAGTAGAGGATTTACAACGGAAGAAGCAAATGTTATGGAGACCGTCCAAGAGAATGAAAGGAAAGAGGCTCCTATTGAAATGCCGGAACGTCTTGGTGATGTTGTACATGCTCCAGTTCCAACACCCTTACCTCCATTAGCAACTGCACGCCAAAGGACTCCGAAACGTATACAGGTTGATGAAACTCTCATTAGTTCACTTGAAGGTTCGTTGTCTAAATGTGCCATTGCTTATCAAACTCGACAAATACTTGATAACTTTTTTTATTCTAAATGTGATGGGGACAAGTGCAAATTATTTTTATCATTGTTAAAATCTAGGTCTATGGCTGTTGTTAGAAGAACGTTAAAGATAAAGATGACAAAAAAGTTAGAACCAAGTTCTCATATTGTTAAAAGTTTAGTAGATGCATTTAGTACAATTGGAAAGAAATCTCACTCAAAGGATCGCAATGCGGCTCATCGTGTGTTGTCACAATCAATCGTGAACAAAAAAACTAGTGCACTTCATTTTCTTAAACCTACTTCCAAAATTATTAATTTGAATGTGAAGACACTTCGTAGGTATTGTGTTAGAAGAGAACAACTTGAAACCGGTCAAACAGATGTTTGGGCCTTCATTGGTAGGTTTCCATGCTCTGATATGGAGCTCATTGATGCGGTAAAGGGATTAGTGCAATCTTTTTGGCATGACAACACTAGACCTTCTTCCAACCAAAAGGATGTATTAAAATTGAGAAGGGGTTCAAAGGATCGTGAACCACACATTAAACATTTTCTTGATATGACAAAAATAGAATTATATGAGAGATTTAAGAATGAACATAACAAACTTGACTTGGGCGAAAGATCCTTTGAAAAATGCAAACCATGGTATGTTAAAATAAACACAATTCGTAACACATGTTGTTGTCGATACCACATTGAGTATGGTTACTATTATGACACATATACATATATTTTCATGTATTGCATAACACTCTTCTGCAGGAATGCTCAGCTACATTACCACTGATGCCATCTAGAGACTTTATTCATATCATTTTGTGTAGTAGGCCAAACGATTGCACATTTTATCAAAAAACTTGCATAGATGGGGCATGCCCAGGGTGTGGTGGATTCGCATTATTGGAAAAATGCATACATGTGACCGATGAGCATGAACTTGGGAGGTAGCAGGTGAACTTGCAGTCTTTCAAATATGTCACGTATGATATTGATGGAGGGAAGCGAAGAAAAAAAATACAATTGGTCACTTCTCTGGTTGGTAATGGGCTAAATGGGATACTATTTTTTCTTCATATTGCAATTTCATATGTAACAATCTATTGATATATGTCTTTATTGTTGATCTACCAGGTACAAGTTTGCAACTTCATGGAGGAATTCTTTGAAAAGACACAACACTATGTAAAGCATGTGCATGTGGCTCGTTGGCAAGATGAGCAGTTTAGAACATATGGGGATACATTTCCTATTGGGACTATCCTGTCAGTGGTCAATTTTGCGGAAAACTACACTCTTGAACCGCAAAATGAGATTCAGAGTCAATACTATCACTCATACTAGGTCATCCTAATGGTCCATATCACCTATAGACATGCCGACAGATAGTACTGAAGACAACAAGGTTATATTGAAGGAGTATCACTTCTACATAAGTGATGACAGGTGTCACGACTTCGATTTTGTACAACACAACTTTCAAATGTTCTACAATCACTTAAAGGATAACAGTATACGGATGGAACAACATTGGATTTGGTATGACGATTGTGCAAGTCAATTAAAAAATTCCCGTGTCTTCCAATCGTTGTGTATGATCCGCAAAAGGCACAAGGTGCCACATATTTGGAACTATTTTGAGACTGGACATGGAGAAGGTGAACATGATGGAGTAGGTGCATGCATAAATACTGCATTACGTAGGCAAGAAATGAAGTTCACAATTGTATCACTCATCCGAGATGTAAAATCCATCGTTGAATGGTGTGCTTCAGTTATGGGGGAGGGAGCAAGAAGGCAGGAAGATCACTCAACTAAGAAAGCACATGTACATAGATATTTTTGGGAGGTGGTGGATGTAAATCAATCATAGTTATATGATTGCAAGACCATCCAAGGAAGTTGTGCATTTCATTCAGTTAGAACATCGAACAATGCTATACTTGAAATGTGTACAAGGAAACTGTCATGTTTTTGTTCTCCATGCAGTAGTGGTGAATGGGATGAATGTGAATCCATGGATTGGGTTGATAGCTGGGACCGTGTATCACTCCCCATTGGTCGACGGATAGCTACAGAATTATCCCAGTTGGAGGAGGACCAATCAAGTATTTCACCAGACTATGACCACATATCAGATCTTGTACAACCAGGTTCGATTAATATTTTTATATTTTTTACAACTAGTTGTGTCTAATTAACTGTGTATATTTTTTATATTTTTGACAACTAGTTGTGTTTAATTAGTTGATTGAAACGTTGGAACTATATTTTCTCCAGGGCACATATACGCAGTGGTTTCCTCGGGACGCAATGCATGGTGCACTGACTATTGGCTGGCACATTGCTTAGAGGGGAAGCAAACCCTAAATGTCCCATTACAGGACTCTGAGGCCAATTATTTTCCGATTGGGTCAATGGTTATAAAGGGAGAATATTTGAACCAGGTTTCCCACTCAGCAAATAGAAAATGGTATACATATGAAAAGGGTATCCAGCAGGTGTCCCTGAAGGCCTTTTGGATGCAAGACGGAACACGTCATAGAATGATGACCGTGGCTCAGAATGACAAACCATCGACTCCATTGGATTCAGGACATCAAGATAGTTCTAGGCGTGCCCCTCTCCTCTGGTCCCATGGCCCAGGTGTCACCTTGTAGGTCCATTTTGGAAACTAGGGTTTTGCTTAGTAAGGGAGGGTGCATTTTTTGCACATGGGGGTCAACTTTTCAAAATCATCCACCAGACACTTATGGCTAGCATTCCCAGCTGGAACCTTCCTAGACACACTTGCAGGACTCCCCAGAACCCGGTTTTTTTGCATGGTTGGAATTCTATGCCCCCGGTAGGTATCCAGCAGGTGTCCCTAAAGACCTTTTGGATGCGAGACAGAACAAGCCATAGAATGACGACTGTGGCTCAAATCGACAAACCGTCAAATCCATTGGATTCAAGACATTGTGATAGTGCTAGGGGTGCCCCTCTCCTCTGGTCCCATGGCCCAGGTGTCATCTTGTAGGTCTATTTTGGAAACTAGGGTTTTGCTCAATAAGGGAGTGTGCAATTTTTGCACACGAGGGTCAACTTTGCAAAATCATCCACCGGGCACTTATGGCTAGCGTTTCCAGCTGGAACCTTCCTAGAGACACTTGCAGGACTCCCTAGATCCCATTTTGGTTGCATGGTCGTCATTCTATTCCCCCGGTAGGTATCCAGCAGGTGTCCCTGGAGGCCTTTTGATTGCAAGACAGAACGAGCCATAGAATGACGACCGTGGCTTGGATCGACAAACCGTCAACTCCGTTGGATTCAAGACATTGGGATAGTGCTACAGGTGCCCCTCTCCAATAGTCCCATGGCCCAGGTGTCACCTTGTAGGTCCATTTTGGAAACTACAGTTTTTCTCAATACGGGAGTGTGCAATTTTTGCACACGTGTGTCAACTTTGCAAAATCATCCACCAGGAACTTATGGCTAGTGTTCCTAGCTAGAACCTTACTAGAAACACTTGCAAGACTCCCCATAACCCAGTTTAGTTGCACGGTTGGAATTCTATGCCCTCGGTAGGTATCCAGCAGGTGTCCTTGAAGGCCTTTTGGATGCGAGATGGAATGAGACATAGAATGATGACCGTGGATCAGATCGACAAACCGTCGACTCCATTGGATTCAAGACATCAGGATAGTGCTAGAGGTTCCCCTCTCCTCCAGTCCCATCGCCCAGGTGTCACCTTGTAGGTCCATTTTGGAAAATAGGGTTTTGCTCAGTAAGGGAGTGTGCAATTTTTGCACATGGGGGTCAAATTTGCAAAATCATCCACCGGGCACTTATGGCTAGAGTTTCCAGCTGGAACCTTCCTAGACACACTTGCAGGACTCCCCAAAACCTGGTTTTGTTGCATAGTTGGAATTCTATGCCCCCAGTAGGTATCCAATAGGTGTCCGTGAAGGCCTTTTGGATGCGAGATGGAAGCAGCCATAGAATGACGATTGTGGCTCAGATTGGCAAACCGTCGACTCCATTGGATTCAGGACATTGGGATAGTCCTAGGGGTTCCCCTCTCCTCTGGTCCCATGGTCCAGGTGTCACCTTGTAGGTCCATTTTGGAAACTAGGGTTTTGCTTAGTAAGGGAGTGTGCAATTTTTGCACATGGGGGTCAACTTTGAAAAATCATCCACCGGGAACGTATGGCTAGCGTTCCCATTTGGAACCTTCCTAGACACAATTGTAGGACTCCTCGGAACCTAGTTTTGTTGCACGGTTGTCATTCTACGCCCCGGTAGGTATCTAGCAGGTGTACCTGAAGGACTTTTGGATGTGAGACAGAACGAGCCATAGATTGAATACCGTGGCTCGGATCGACAAATTGTCATCTCCGTTGGATTCAAGACATCGGAATAGTGCTAGGGGTTCCCCTCGCCTCCAGTCCCATGGACCAGGTGTCACCTTGTAGGTCCATTTTGGATACCAGGGTTTTTCTCAGTAAGGGAGTTTGCAATTTTTTCACACTAGGGTCAAATTTGCAAAATCATCCACCGGGCACTTATGGCTAGCTTTCCCAGCTGGAACCTTCCTAGACACACTTGAAGGACTCTCCAGAACCCAGTTTTGTTGCACAGTCGTCATTCTATGCCCCCGGTAGGTATCCAGCAGGTGTCCCTGAAGGCCTTTTGGATGCGAGACAGAACGAGCCATAGATTAATGACTATGGCTCTGATCGAAAAACTATCGAATCCGTTGGATTCAGTACATCGGTATAGTGCTAGGGGTTCCCCTCTTCGCCGGTCCCATGGCCCAGGTGTCATCTTGTAGGTCCATTTTGCAAATTAGGGTTCTCTTCAGTAAGGGAGTGTGCAATTTTTGCACATGGGGGTCAACTTTGAAATTTTTTGATTTTGATTCTAGAACTAGACATTCAAAGAGTGGCAATTAAACCTACCACACTGCACCCTTGGTATATTTTTCCTTAGTGTGCCATGTCATTTAACAACTCCTTAGTGTTCCACTATATTTGGATTTTGAGTAATTAATGTCATTTTTAAAAATTCAAAGTTTCAAATAAAAAATGGAGGCAATGTTTCATCGATAATATCCCTCTGATCCTTGCTATATTTGTTAGATCAAAGTCACCATGAAACTTTGTCATCAAGCTATGGGGGAATACTTGCCAAATCACAATGAACAACCATTACAGCATCGTTTGTATCAATCAAGAACATTCAATTTTAAATACATTTTCATATGAGGATAATCCATCCTTTTTACAAACATAGGACCATGAACATCTTATTTTCCTTCATCAAAACAACATTATCAAGGAAGATCATTAAACTAGTTAGGTATTTCATTTTCCATGAATTCTGCATGATTACTTTTGCATTATGACAAGTGGAAAATGGACATATGAAAGAGGTAAAGCAAACCAGGTTCGATAAATATTTTTATATTTTTTACAACTAGTTGTGTCTAATTAATTGTGTATATTTTTTATATTTTTGACAACTAGTTGTGTTTAATTAGTTGATTGAAACGTTGGAACTATATTTTCTCCAGCGTACATATATGCAGTGGTTTCCCCGAGATGCAATGCATGGCACACTTAATTTGGCTGGCACGTTGCTTAGAGGGGAAGCAAACCCTAAATGTCCCATTACGGGACTCTGAGGCCAATGATTTTCCGATTGGGTCAATGGTTATAAAAGGAGAGTATTTGAACCAGGTTTCCCACTCAGCAAATAGAAAAGGGTATACATATGAAAAGGGTATCCAGCAGGTGACACCTTTGTCCCTGAAGGCCTTTTGGATGCGAGACGAAACGCGTCATAGAATGACGACCGTGGCTCGGAACGACAAACCATCGACTTCATTGGATTCAGGACATCGAGATAGTTCTAGGGGTGCCCCTCTCCTCTGGTCCCATGGCCCACGTGTCACCTTGTAGGTCCATTTTGGAAACTAGGGTCTTTCTTAGTAAGGGAGAGTGCATTTTTTGCACATGGGGGTCAACTTTTCAAAATCATCCACCAGATAGTTATGGCTAGCATTCCCAGCTGGAACCTTCCTAGACACACTTGCAGGACTTCTTGGAACCTGGTTTTGTTGCATGGTTGGAATTCTATGCCCCTGGTAGTTATCCAACAGGTGTCCCTAAAGACCATTTGGATGTGAGACAGAACAAGCCATAGAATGATGACCGTGGCTCAAATCGACAAACCGTCAAATCCATTGGATTCAGGACATTGGGATAGTGCTAGGGGTGCCCCTCTCCTCTGGTCTGATGGCCCAGGTGTCACCTTGTAGGTCTATTTTGGAAACTAGGGTTCTGCTTAATAAGGGAGTGTGCAATTTTTGCACATGGGGGTCAACTTTGCAAAATCATCCACCGGGTTGTAACGTCCCCTCCTATCATACCAGCATGATAGAGAGGATTGTGATACTAAACCGGGCATCTAGCCCCATGAACTTTTAAGTAAGCATTCACATAATATAGAAGACATATGGAATGTATAACTATAAGAAATATACATCGGAAAATAATATCAATTACACATTCCTCATACATTCAAGATATTCATCAACTAAATAATTGCAAGTTAACACAAGAGAATACTTATCTTGTAACAAAGTAGTCCCAAGCAACTGGCTATGCAACTGCAATGTTCCACCCAACCATAGGCCAGTTGTGCTTATCAACCTCTTGATGCAACTACCACCCCCGAGCTGGGCATGATTTCTACAAGGAATCAAGGAACAACAAACTCACACATAGCCAAGCATACACCAAGATGAGCCAAGCCAATCTACAATTGGGTTTATCAGGCTGCTAGGAAATGGAAAGGAAGAGTGGCTAAGCTGGTGAGCTTAAGCATAGAGACAGGGGTAACCTTACAAGGTCTATCTAGCTTGGCACCCACAATACCTACACACCCAGCACAAGGAAGTATTCTTTTCACTGCTGTACAGTCCCTCAAGCCATACCTTTCCCATCCAGTTCTCTCAGGGTGTGTATAGAAGAGCAGCCAAAGCTGTCTTGATCTTCTTGAGAGGTTATCTCCCCCCACTAGGTTTATCAAGCCCTCTCTGTCCACTACCACTCCAATCTCTTTGCTCACAGATTCAAACCAAGACAAGGATGCACATAACAGCAGAAGTATAATTGATGGGCATGATCAAAACGTTTTTACAATGAGATGCCCAAAGATGGGGTTTCTACCAGCCCAGAAAAACGTGGGAAAGCTTAAAAACGAATTGGCAATTGGGGAACAACCCTGGAGAGAAGAAATCGTTTTCAAAAAAACCTCCATGGGCATTTTGGGGCAAAAACGACCTCCATCACAGTCCCAAAACATGGCCCCTTCTCTCCTAGCTGTTGTATATGCAAAAACGAGCTCCCAGGCATGGAAAATGCAGGAAAAATGGTGAAAAACGTGATGGGGAAAGGCCCAGTAGTTCAGACTGCATGAGAGAGGAAAGACTGACTGTTCAGAATGGCTTTGGGCACCATTTCGTGGGTGTTTTCTTTCCCAAGAAGCAAAAACATGAATTTCCAGGTTGATGGCTTGCCCATGCACGAAATTGGCTGCCATACCTCTTCATTCCTAAGGCATTAACTACCTCAACCAATTTCTGGAAGAATTAAATGATTGGGTCCATAACCCAAAATGGGTAGTTGGTAGTTTATGGGTTTTCTCATTGACACATGGATTACACCATTGGCTCAAGGGTTGAATAATTTCCCTCCCTATTCCTTGTAGAATCATGCCCCCATCTCTTTGTTGCATTGCATAGCTAGTCGTGGATATTTTCATTAAAATTCATATTTACATGATGTCTTATTTACATTGTGCTTATCTAGCACAAGAACCATAGGCATCTATTTCTTTAATTGCCGATACATAAAACGCTAAATCAATGGTGGGGCCTTGGCCTTGAGCTCCTCACCATGATTAAATTACAATATTTACATCATTTACGATTTAATACAAAGGGGGTCAAAATGGGGACATTACACGAGCACTTATGGCTAGTGTTCCCAGCTGGAACCTTCCTAGACACACTTGTAGGACTCCCTGGAACCCATTTTGGTTGCATGGCCGTCATTCTATGCCCCCGGTAGGTATCCAGCAGGTGTCCCTGAAGGCCTTTTGATTGCGAGACAGAATGAGCCATAGAATGACTACCATGGCTCAGATCGAAAAACCATAGACTCCAATGGATTCAAGACATCGAGATAGTGCTATGGGTGCCCCTCTCAAATAGTCCCATGGCCCAGGTGTCACCTTGTAGGTCCATTTTGGAAACTAGGGTTTTGCTTAGTAAGGGAGTGTGCAATTTTTGCACACGTGTGTCAACTTTGCAAAATCATCCATCGGGAACTTATGGCTAGCGTTCCCAGCTAGAACCTTACTAGAAACACTTGCAAGACTCCCCGGAACCCAGCTTAGTTCCACGGTTGGAATTCTATGCCCTCGGTAGGTATCCAGCAGGTGTCCTTGAAGGCCTTTTGGATGAGGGACGGAATGAGACATAGAATGATGACCGTGGATCGAATCAACAAACCGTCGACTCCATTGGATTCAAGACATCGGGATAGTGCTAGAGGTGCCCCTCGCCTCTGGTCCCATGGCCCAGGTGTCACCTTGTAGGTCCATTTTGGAAACTAGGGTGTTGCTCAGTAAGGGAGTGTGCAATTTTTGCACACGGCGGTCAAATTTGCAAAATCATCCACCGAGCGCTTATGCCTAGCATTCCCAACTAGAACCTTCCTAGACACACTTGCAGGACTCCCAAGAACCTGGTTTTGTTGCATAACTGGAATTCTATGCCCCCGGTAGGTATCTAGCACATGTCCGTGAAGGCCTTTTGGATACGAGATGGAAGCAACCATAGAATGATGACTGTGGCTCAGATCAACAAACCCTTGACTCTGTTGGATTCAAGACATCAGGATAGTGCTAGGGGTGCCCCTCTCCTCGGGTCCCATGGTCCAGGTGTCAACTTGTAGGTCCATTTTGGAAACTTGGGTTTTGCTCAGTAAGGGAGTGTGCAATTTTTGCACACGGGGGTCAACTTTGCAAAATCATCCACCGAGAACATATGGCTAGCGTTCCCAGCTGGAACCTTCCTAGACACACTTGTAGGACTCCCCAGAACCTAGTTTTGTTGCACGGTTGTCATTCTATGCCCCGGTAGGTATCCAGCAGGTGTACCTGAAGGACTTTTGGATGCGAGACGGAATGAGCCATAGATTGAATACCATGGTTCGGATCGAAAAATTGTCATCTCCGTTGGATTCAGGACATCAGGATAGTGCTAGGGGTGCCCCTCGCCTCCGGTTCCATGGACCAGGTGTCACCTTGTAGGTCCAATTTGGAAACCAGGGTTTTTCTCAGTAAGGGAGTTTGCAATTTTTTCACACTACGGTCAACTTTGCAAAATCATCCACCGAGCACTTATGGCTAGCATTCCCAGCTGGAACCTTCCTAGACACACTTGCAGGACTCTCCAGAACCCAGTTTTGTTGCACGGTCATCATTCTATGCCCCCGATAGGTATCCAGCAGGTGTCCCTGAAGGCCTTTTGGATGCGAGACAGAACGAGCCATAGATTGACGACTGTGGCTCAGATTGAAAAACTATCGACTCTGTTGGATTCAGGACATCAGTATAGTGGTAGGGGTTCCCCTCTCCGCTCGTCCCATGGCCCAGGTGTCATCTTGTAGGTCCATTTTGCAAATTAGGGTTCTCTTCAGTAAGGGAGTGTGCAATTTTTGCACACGGGGGTCAACTTTGAAATTTTTTGATTTTGATTCTAGAACTAGACATTCAAAGAGTGGCAATTAAGCCTACCACACTGCACCCTTGGTATATTTCTATGTCCTTAGTGTGCCACGTCATTTAACAATTCCTTAGTGTTCCACTATATTTTGATTTTGAGTAATTAATGTCATTTTTAAGAATTCAAAGTTTCAAATAAAAAATGGAGTCAATGTTTCATCGATGATATCACTCTGATCCTTGCTATATTTGTTAGATCAAAGTCACCATGAAACTTGACCATCAAGCTATGGGGGAATACTTTCCAAATCACAATGAACAACCATTACATCATCGTTTGTATCAATCAAGAACATTCAATTTTAAATACATTTTCATATGAGGATAATCCATCCTTTTTACAAACATAGGACCATGAACATCTTATTTTCCTTCATCAAAGCAACATTATCAAGGAAGATCATTAAACTAGTTAGGTATTTCATTTTCCATGAATTATGCATGATTACTTTTGCATTATGACAAGTGGAAAATGGACATATGAAAGAGGCAAAGCAAAAGCCAGGGTCTTACATACTAGGGTTTAGTAAGGATAGGGTTTATATCTTCAATGATTTTATGAGAGTGAATTCATGACCAGCTATTGGTTAGCATATTGGAATAAACTAGGGTATATTTGTTACATATATTTGACCATATGTACATGAAGGCCCAATGAATTTTATTACACTTTAGTTATGAGGTGTCCTTTCATTTGTAAGAAATATCATGACATCAAATATGAATTTTATTCTTACTTGTGTACAAGAGAAACTAAGTGGTGTGTACAACTTTCTTCTTGGCTCTTCTAGGGTTTCAAAGGATCAAATATTGATGCTTGAGGTTTCTAAGGCTATTCTAAGGTGAAATGATAAGAGAAACTTAGGGTTTTATGCATGATAGTTTTCCCTTGTTTGGTGAGACATTTATCTTGAAGGATCTCTCTTATTTAGGTCTTGGAATTATATTATCCCTAATTAGGTCAAGTGTTAATTCAACATAGACTTTCTTGACCTTTCCCTAAGTCAAATATTGAATTTCCAATTCTTGGGAGAAACACTGTTTACTTGTAAAAATATGAAGATGTTAACTGTTTATATAAAGTTTTGAGTTGTTTATCTTTCTTGAAAATCCATAAAAGGTAAAAAAGCCTCCACAAAAAGTATGTTTTGCAGTTGGTTGGAGGCCTAAACTATGGTGACATCAACCCTAGAAATGTGACATCAACCTTTATGGTTGGTTGCAGCCATGGTGCAGGTTTGGTTTATTGATCTTCCATGTCCATATTCAACAGTGGAACTCGTCTGAGAATGCCAACGATGATGCCCAAGAACTTGAACATGCTAATAATTTTCAGCATGGGAAGACACCTTCACACACACATAGGATGATGGTTGTAGGTGTTGATTGTAGCAAGATGAATAATCCAATAACATGAGGATGCACACACACATAGGATGATGATTGTAGGTGTTGATTGTATTGAGATGAATAATCCAAAGATGAACCCTTGGAGTTGACAAAAAACACAATTTTAAATTATATATCAAATTAGCATGCATGTGCTAAGTTCATGGAACTGTTGAAAGATATTATTAGTTTTTTCCATTAAGATAATGTTTTCATAACACAATGGTGAGATGTTACTTGATCAATGCAATAAATGTAAGAGAATAAATATTGCTTAAAATGTAATTATATAAATTTCAATAGCATAATTTATCAATTTGTGTAAGAGATAAATCATCACAAGCACAAGTGGAAATTCAAGAGAAAATATGGAATATATTGTATCATGCATTGATAGTCGAATGTTTGTAATACAAAATATGGCAAGGTAGTAGGCCCTCAAATGGCCTGTCAATGTACATGTATCCCTAAGTACAACAATGTGTACATGTACATGTCAAAATATATATACAAGACTATGCAACATCAAAAATCAATCTTTCGCTTGTTTTTCCCTGACTTTCCTCTATTGACCATCTCCCTGGGATCGCTCTGCATCTCAGGAGCCCGCAAAAAAAAATCATTATTTTTATCAAATAACTGCACTAATACCCTACCATTAACAAAATTAAAAAATTAACTTATGGCCAAATTATTTATGACAAACACTCACCAAATCCTCATGGGGTATAGATGTGAGCGGTGTGCTCATGGAAGGCCTCTCTATAGTTGTACTCTACAAATAAAAGATCATATCTCAATTAATTCAACAATTCAACATTGATCAACATGTTTGGATAAATTGAATAAAAAAACTTGGTCATTAATGAACATCTCACCACAAGAAAAGACCCAGTAAGAACCATGGATTGAGCAGAGGGGCCAGGTACTTCTGCCGCTAATGGCTGCAATCACCAAATGGGGAAATAGTTAGACATGCATGAATAAAAAATATCGTAACATGGTTAAATACTACGCATTTTCATTGTTGAAATAGTTACCTCTGTATGACTTGTTCCTATTGCAGATGCGACACTAACTGCAGCATCAATGACCCTTGTTAGGTGAGGGGTAGATGGATCTCTCGTGTGTCTGCTATAGAGGACATCCACACCCTTTCTAGGAGTGGAGCCTCTCTTATACACTTGTGCCTTTTACATATTTGGACTACGAGGAGATCCAACTGCTGACAGTCTATAAAGTATAGAAGCTGGTAGCTACAATCACCAATACTGACATAGTTATAAATGCATTGGTTAATGAAATACCATGTATTAACAAAATTACAATGATGAAATACATACCGATGTACTATATACTTCAATCAATTCTAAGAAACTGTCTGTCGTTTGTTGTATCTCCATGGGAACACTATCGGTTGTATTCCCACCAGGGGGAAGCTCACTAGATGAAATCATTTCCCTATGATGGGGATCTATAACCTACAATTTAGAAAATTGTAAATATTAGATCGTGTAGCATTAATTAAGTAACATGTGATAACAAACTAACATGTATTAAAATAATGTCATGTTGAAAAAGTTATCTCAGCGTGAGATGTTGTCGCTGAAGGTATGACAACTTCTTGTAACTCAGAAGGTTTTGCTGCATGGTCCTCTTGCCCCTCATTGCTGCTTGGGTTTTCACCCAAGCTTGTGCTAATGAGCACCTACTAACTTCGTAGTAATAGTTTAGATCAAACAGTAAAAACTTATGTAAAATGTAAATATTGATCTAACATGTGCAAGAAAGTAAATCTAGATTAAGAATAGTAAAAAACTAGATCCATGAGAGAAACAAATAAAAAACTTGATATTTATATTAATAAGCAAACAATGGTTTGCAATGGTTTACCTCAATGGTGAGGTTGCTAGAATTCTTGCAGAAGTACAGGAGTAGTGCTCCAGTGCTCCAATAGTCTCTCTCTTCTCCAAGATGCTTCAAGGATGGGCCAAGGGTTTACTCTTAATAAAGAACTTCAATCTCAAAAAGGATGGGCAAAGCTCAAGAGCAATTTTGGTAGCATGAGGATAGGATGAATGTGGATGAATAATGGGGAGCCTCTATCACCTTTTTATAGCTTTTACAACCATCGTTTTAGGTAACCAATGGTATTCATAAAAATGCTTTAGGTTTCCTTTTCCTCCTTTTCCCTCTTTTTTCCTTTTTTGAATATATTTTATATTTTTATTCACTTTTAATTGATTTTTGGGAATTTTGTACCCCTTTAGAGGGTTTTTTGTATTTTTTGAGGAAAATTAAATATTTTGAGGAGAAAAAGATGGATTTTGGTCTTTTTGGTGACGTTTTGAGGGTTTTAGAGGCTAAAATGGTAGGAAAAGTGGACAAATGGATCATGTGAATAGGGAAATGAGCTATTGAGCACTTTTTGGGTGTTAATGGATTGCCCCCTGATGTGTGAGGGTAGGAGCTCATCATATGGCTGATAGACATCATAGTTCTTTTGTCTATTCCTTGGGTTTGGAGGAGACAAGAGACCGATTGGAGACTGGAACAACGGTCCCATACAAACTACAAAAACTGAAAAATACATGGCCTCAATAATGAGTGAGGAATAATCTAAATATATGGATGAGGCAGGCATACCCATGCTCGTATCAAGACATAAAAATAATAATGAGGCCTAAAAGGGAACCTGAACAATACATGTAGAACTGTTGTGTACATCATAATGGTTTAGAGGGAACACAAAGTTGGGACATACTCATGGTCATACCATGACTGATTTGAAGAACTGATACACTTGAAAAAAATTCATCATTCTGAGCATGGTACTAGAATGATTGATAAAATGTTGGATCTGAAGGTGTCCAACAACTGTATAGTCAAGGAAGCATATAACTGGGGTACTTCCAAATACGGTTGCCAAGCTCAGCCCGAATATCCATAAGAACATATAACTGGCTATTTCCTAAAGTAGACTCACAAATGTGCTAGAGTCAGGTGACATCTGGGGTCTTCGACTAATAACTGAAAGGACCGATACCCTGTACGAATCTCAATGATGCGATCAAGGTGTTGACGTTAAGCATGTGAGAAAACAATCATTCGGAGAGGCACTAAGGACTCCTTTCAAAATGATACGTAGGTACTCACCACTGATGGTGATGAGTCCAATGCACAGGGACCTCTGGGTCTATCCTCTGGAATAGATTGGTTGGTGTCGATAGAGGGAGACCTACAACTATTAAGGCAATGATGTTTCCTTAACAGGAGCGCGAAGTGTACAACCAAAAGGTGATAGTACTGTAGGTAGGACTTCCATACTGTGGGGATGGGGAACAACTGAGGTCGCAGAGTGGGGTGGGGGGACTCAAACTTCCTTTGTTCAGAGCCCTTTGTTCAGAGCATGATGGCATGGATGGCCTGGAAACATATGAAATTAACTTTAGGTATGGGGATCATAGCTTAAAAGGGATTAGGGGTAGGTACTGTAGTGGGAGTGACTCTGGGGTGTAAATTGGTGGATAATATTGGGAAACTCTCAGGGTGACATATTGAATAATACTCTGAACAAAGGAGACCATAATGGGGAAGCTGCCATGATAGTGTGACTAGACATGATCTGTTGTGGTGTCGAGGTGCACTATTGGGACCTTCTTCATGTGTTAAAAGAGCTTCAAGAAGGGATAAAAGTGTGCTCAAAATGGTACTGTCCTGTGGATTTGTGTGAGCCCAGGACTGTTCATGCTCGTGCTTGCTTTCAGTTTTAGAGAGTCTAAAAGCAATAAGTAGACTCCAAGGGGGTTTTTTTTCGTGTGTTAGTCTCCAAGGCCCGAAAAAGAAAAAAAGGATGCAATGAAGAACTCTTCTAGTCGATGTGACTAGAGTATTCTTTTTTCGTAATTAGTCTACAAGGTCCGAAAAAGGGGTAAACTTATACTAGGTAGATGCCCTTTCAAATACATTTAATGAACATGAAAGGAAGCAAGATTGCTCGATGATTTTCACTATTTTTAGGAGTCAGAAAAGAGCTTAACAGAAACTCCCTAAGTTCCTTTTTCATAAAGGAATTGATAGACCTGAAAAATGGATAAAATTATACCGAACAAAAGTAATGGTGAGGCAAGGAGGAAGTGTTCAATCAAGAGACAAGTATGGGGATTGACCACAGTGGTATGGGGGTAACACTGATGGGGCCTCCTTTTGGTTTGATGTATGATAGCAAAACAATGCCATAATTGTAGTATGGATGGAGTGAAGGGCTCATGTATAAGTTGCGATGCATAAATTTGTAAAAATCGACAACAACCGATGTGGCACGCAAATCGAGGCGATGGCGGGCATGTGCAAAAATGTCTATAAAATATGGTGGTGAAAGCAAAAAAATATCTCAAGCATCATCACGAGCATGGAAAACTGAATCCAACGATATAAAACTTGTCAAAAATGGAGACTGGCCGATGTGGCACGTAAACCGAGGCAACGAGGGGCATGTGAAAAGTGCTCTAAAAATATGGTGGTGAGAGCAAGAAATGATCTCAAGCATCGTCACGAGCATAGAAAATTGAATCCAATGATATAAAGAATGTCGAAAATGGACAATGACCGATGTGGCATGCAAACCGAGGCGATGAGGGGCATGGAAAAAATGCCCGAAAAAGTGTCCAGTGAAATCAAGAAACTGACTTAACCACCACGAAGGTCTCGTTGCACTGAATCCAATGGTGCCAACGGTTTGTAGAATGGACTTCATATGAATCCGGAATGGTTGACTAAAAAATGGGTCAAATGTCTATAAATAGCAAGTGGACCCATAGGGACATGTGTCATTTGTACTGTTGAGTTTGGCAGGAGTTTTGAGTGAGTCAAAGTTATTTCGTCATTTGCGGTAGAACCAACCATTGGATTTTTATTCTGTGAGTTCTAGGTAATCCTGTTAGCCCTAAGCTTTAACTTTATTTAATTTCAGGGGCAAATGGGTCCTCAAGGGAGATGCATTGGCCACGTTGGGTGACCAATGGGGTAAATCGCGGCTTCTAAGGCCTTTCTCGCGATCTGGATCGCGGCTGTGGATTCTACAGTCGTGATCGCAAATCGCAACTGTGGTCTCTACAGTCATGATATGCATCACAATTGTGGTTCTCTATAGTCACGATTTGGATCGTGGCTGTGGTTATCTACAGTCACGATTTCAGATCATTACTGTGTGCCCCACAGCCGCGATCTGGATCGTGATTGGGGGAAATTTTTGGTATGTGTTTCTAATTAGAATTTTCTTGGGTGTTTGGCAGGATGCTCAGGGTGTCGAGGGTGGTGTGGTGGGAGAGGGAGGTGTCGGATGCTATGATGCAAATCATCCATGAGAACCATCATGCACAGGCTGCTTTGGCATTGGGTGGACTGCTAAAGTTTGCCTAGGTTCCCCTGATTCATTCAGCACATTTGTTGTTGAACATGTTGATCGGGTTCTGGGACCTGACTATTCAGGCATTCATGGTTCAAGGTGAGAGGTTGGATCTCACCTTGACAGATGTTTACTTCTTAACTGGATTGCCCCGCTTGGGTGTGATAGGAGACACTCAACCTAGGATACCGGGGGATGTTGATATAGAGGATCTGTTGGAAATATTTTTTCGTCTGGGGTCTCGTGTGCATGCGAATGCACTATTGGTTATTGATTTGGGTGATCCGGCAACACGACTAGTCGCAGCTTGCATACTACGAGTACTTGGATCACAGGCGCCTCACCGATTGTCGGGTGGGAAGATGATGTTGGTTTATTGGGTTATGACTAGGACATACTATGCCTGGGGGCAGATGTTCCTTGCTTGTGTTCAGCGAAATCTGAACGAGGTGAGTCAATTGGACAGGGAGTTTAGCTATGCGTCGTTTCTATGTTGTTTCTTTTTTGAGCGGGTTCCTACGTTACGGCAGCGTGTGTCGGTCCGAGATGGTGGGATTAGTAAGCCGCGGATGGTGTAGTGGGGAGAGATGATGTGCCGCAGTGGTGTCGGGGCAGTTGGACAGTTCTTTACTTCGGATATGCATAAGCAGTGGGAGAAGATGCCGGTTATGTTCGATGATTATCTGTACCAGACTATGGATTTCTGGGGGGATATTGAGATGCCGCAAGCTCCAGGACAAGCCTGGGGGAGAGTTGGTGTGTATTTATTTTTGTTTTCTCTTTTAGCATATCATGTTTGTATCTTTTTCTATTATGATAGCTAGAGGTGTTTTTATGATGCTGATATCTACGAGTGTTGGTTATTGCAGATGTGGGTCTGAGGCCTCCATCGAGCCTTCCATTCCGTAGAGGTCATGTGGTGGTGGCACCTCCACCACCTGCGTGAGGATTTGAATGCTGCCAGAGGGATGATGCGGTTTTAGAGGGAATACGGGATACCGTCGATCGTCTATTGGATGGTGTGGCAGATGATGGTTGGAGGGATATGGGCCAGGAGGTGTTAGACCTATGTTTTGATGCTCCACGAGAGTGGAGATCGATTTTGAGGTGGATTGCTATGTTGGAAGTAGAGAGGAGGGCTAGGGATGCTGATGACGATGATGTTCTAGAGGAGGAGGATCAAGAGGAGGAGGCTGGCCGTGATGACGAGGACTAGACTGTTCATTTCCTGCCCCCAAATGCTGATGAGCATATGGGGATGTTTTTGTGGATATGTATTATGTACGGCTTGTTTATTTTTGTATATTCGGGTGCTGAGGGCACTTTTGACATTATGACTATATGATATATATATATATTTATGCACATGGATGCATTTTTGGATGATACAGTCGTGTATGCACGTGGATGCACATATGTTATTGGTTTTATGTTTTATTGCACATGGATGCAATTGTTGATGTTTTTGTATGCCTGTGGAGGCACATTCTATGCACGTGGATGCAATATTATGATGGATTCTTTTGTTTGTTTATATGGTTTTCTGTGCCTATATGATGTTATGTTGATGCATGTTTGATGTAATATAGGGTTTGGTTAACGTGCCAATCTAGAATGTTGCTAGCCATTTGGTCTACTACATTGTTAAGATTCCTTGGGAAATTGGCCCTTCCTTGAAGGCTTTGTAGCTGTCGAAGCGTACGTGGTGATAGGATGTCCAAGATGGCTTGGTCCTTCAATGGGTCTACGGTGATTCCTTTTTGTGAAATGATAAAACCCAACAGACAGCCTGTCGGGACGCAAAAGACACACTTGAGTGGGTTCAAGCGGATTTGGTATTTGCGACAACGTAAAAATACTTGTCGGAGGTCATTCATATGGTCGGATCGTTTTTTGGATCGAGCCATGAGGTCGTCGAGGTAGACCAATATGATGTTAATCAAGTCATGAAAAAAATAAGTCATGGCCCACTGGAAGGTGGCACCAGCATTTTTAAGACCAAAGGGCATAACACGATAAGCAAAGGTGCCCCATGGGGTGGTGAAGGCAGTTTTGTACTGATCTTCCTTGCATATTTGAATTTGGTTATACCCAGAGAAACCATCCATGAAAGATAGTGTCTCATGACCTGCACATGCATCGATTAGCTAGTCGATAAATGGTGTTGGGAATTTGTCTTTGGGACAAGCTTGGTTTAGGTCGCGGAAGTTAGTACAGCCACAGATAGTGCCTTGCCTTTTATTAACTACTACTGGGTTGGAAACCCAGGTGGTGCATGTAATGGGGTAAATAAACCCGGCTGTACGAAGCTTCTCAATTTCGGCCTTGATGGCTGGAAGCTTAGAAGGGTGGATGGGTCATTGTTTCTGTCGGACGGGTGGTACATCGGACCAAGTGTCGATGTGGTTTTCTACAATTTTGGGGTCTAGACCAGGCATCTCGGTGTAAGACCAGGAAAAGACATCGCGAAACTCTTGGAAGAGTTTATTATAGGATTGAACTTCCTCTTCAATGTATGAGGCACCTAAGGAGATAAGTTCGGGTGTTCCGGGTGTGGTAGAGATGTCAACTTTTATGACGGGCGAAATATTGGCCATATTTCCTTCCCCAAAGGCATCGGGAGCTGGAATAGGATCCTTAAACCAGTCGACCTTGGTTGGTAGAAAATATTTGGATTTAACGGGAAATTGGTTGTCCATGGAGGAGGTAGATGCATCAAGGATAACGTATGATCTATGGTGCATATCATCCCAGGGGTAATCAGGTGTGTTAAGTGCTTCGAGGATTTCCTAGTCACTACGGAAGCATTGCGTTCTTAAATCAGTTAACTCGGGTGCGCTAGTGGACGAGATCATATAAATGGTATTGATTTCTTTCGAGGAGGAAGATTTTGGGGGATGTATTTCCTCAATAAGGGGAGGGGATGTCTCTAGGTCAGCATTATTCAGTTCATATAGAGCTGCTCTCTAATCCAGGAGATCATAGAAGTGATGTGAATAATGGCCGTAAATACCACATATGGAACAAGGGTGATTAGTAAGCTGTGATTTATTGCGAGGATGAGGGGTCAGTTCAAGTTTAATAACTGGGATGTTAACATCATCATCCAACATTTCCATGTGTTCCTGAAGTGTTGGTAATTGTGGACATTGATGGGTAGCATGGCCTAAATCGTTGCACAAAGAGCATTTGAGGGGAGCACGAAATGTTGGTGGATTCTTTGCCAGCTTTGGAGTTGGTGGGGCAGTACGAGTTGTAGGTGCAGCGGTGTAGGGTTGTGGGCCTCTACCCCCAGTGTAGCGGAGTGTAGGGGGAGCATTACTGTATGTTGATGTAGTTTCCCCTGCTGAAGGAGGGCGGTTTGGAATGTTTGGCACACCGGGGGGTGGACGGTTAGAGGTATTGATGGGTTGCACCAGTTGTAAAATAACATTTGGTGTCAGGGGGGGGGGGGGAGTTGGGGCAGGTAGGTACCACACAGGTAGTCCTAATGTTAATCTGGGGAGATTAAGTGTAACCATGACTAGTGTACTGATGGCGCCTGAAGGGGGAAATAAAAACGGGATAGTTTGAATTGGTGTGGCTCCTATATGAGTGGGCACTGAGGGTGGTTGCGGGAGTAAAGGGGGCTATTGGTTTGGTACTTGTGTGTTGTGCGAGAGGGTGCACAAATCAGATATCTCGATTGTTTTCAAAGGGGGTGGAATTGATTGGAATGTGGAAGTCATGGGTGATTCCAAATACATCCGACTGTGGAGACGAACGATATAGGAGCATTCTGAATAGGTTGTTCAATCATGGGGAGAACATTCTCAGGAGCAGCGGGGGCGTTGGGATCGTAGTATGTTATTTGATCAATTTTTACCACACGTCCCTCATGGGGGAACATCATGATGCGGAAGACGGATGAAGCTATGGCCTTCATATCATACATGTAACTGCGACTAAGTAAGATGTTGTAATCATGTTGGGCATTGATAACCTCTATATCGATTAGGATTGTTTTGCCACCTAGCTGAACGGGAACATTGGCCAAGAGGCCTTGGGGTTGAGCTGAACGACCATCATAAGCTCTTAATAAGGTTGTTGATGGCTGCAGTGTGGGAGATCCGAGTTTCTGCCAAACAAATGTCGACATTACGCAGTTGGAGGCACCTTCATCGATGAATCACAAGGTTCCGAATGGATACTGAAACCTGAAATGCTAATGTAGAAGGAAAACGTGGTTCAACTTGGTCCAAGTCGAATGCCATCATTCGTGAGTCGTTAGGGTCTATTGCACCAATGGAAGACAACAGTATTTTCCTCTGTGTAGGACAGTTTCTTAAGACTTCGAAGGCAGACATAGCAGCAGGGGACTGAGCAAGGTCATCCACAATATTATAATTTGAGGTGGCACGAGCGTTAATATAATTGTTGATTCGTTGTAGGGGCAAGTGAGGGGCTTTAGCGCTCCCGTCCAACGGTATAGTAGGTATACGTAGTGGCTGATTTGTGGGAAGAGCATTGGTGGTGTTATCAGCGGGCAAGGCTTCTGGGGTGGGGCCGTATTGGTTTTTGCGGGTTTGGAGGTGGATATCATTCGATGACATCATTAATAGATGATGAGTACCTGTGTCCATGATTGGGGAGCAGTTGCAGCATAAGTTATTTGTTGTTGTGGTGTCATGTTTCCTTAAGGGGGATTCAACGAGCGAGTGTTCAAGACTCCTTGTGTAGGTGAATGATTTTGCAACACCATGGGTTGTGGTTGAAGTGGGGGTGTTGGTTGTGCCCCATGTCCTTGGCGTTGGGCATCATCGATCCAAAGTTGATGTGCTTTCTCTAAATGGGGGCAATTGTGTGTGTAATGCCCGTATACCCCACATATTGAACAAGGATGGTTTGTTCGTAGATTTGGTTTTTTACCCTGTTTCAGTGGTCGATCAGGGTTTTGGTTGGTAGGGGTGGCATTGTTATTATTTAGAGGATTAGTTGGCTAACCTCCTTGGTTTTGGGGTTTGTTGTTTCCACGATTGCGTCCTCTTCCTCGGTTCTATTGATTGCATTGGGCATTATGGTTTTGTGGCTAGTTATGCTGTGCATACACTTTTCCTTGGTAAGTAGGGGGATTTTTAGGTTGCGCAGGTGCTGGAGCAGGCTGCGGTGGATAGTAAGCAGGGCGGTTTGGAAGCGATCTTAGTGCTTGTTGCAGTTGTTAGTAAGTTTGAGCTATTGGAAGTGTTGGGGTAGCAAGTCCTGCCTGTTGTTGGTAATAAGCCAATGGGGCTTGTGAATAAACTGGAGCATGTGTACTCTGCTGATGATAATACATAGGAGGTGCAACAAGCGGTGGATAGGCTGAAGCTGCATGACCATAACACTGTGGTGGACATGATGGTCCATGAGTGTGGTGGGCCTGTGTCATGGGAGCATACGAAGTTGTGGCTCCGGAATGAGATGTGGCCCGCGAAATATCGGGGCCGGTATTATGGGGCATAATGGAAAAGGGTTGTTTGTTTGATGTGACAGTTCTAATAATGCCATCAGCAGCATGAGATGTCCCCGGTGCGTCATTCCAAGAGGAATCGTCGGGGGGGTCATGTAAGATTGTGTATAAATAGTGAGACTAGGCGTAGATTAGATCAAACTATTGTGCTTTGAGTATGGCTTCTTCTTCCAACTGTAGTTGTTCAGATGCCACGTCTTTGGCTATGGCTGGAAGGAGAGATTTTAGGAACCAATCCAGGAAAATTCGGTCATCCAGCTTAATTTTGCATAGACTATGGAATTTACGCCACTCATGAATATGGTCAGTGATATGGGTAGCCTTATTCTGTCTACAAGACAATAAGATTTCGACTCCCACGTCGTAGCGGATGGGTAGTTGAAAGAATTGTAGGAAGGTTGAAGCAAGGGATGTAAAAGTGGGATGGATCTCGTGAGGTTGTTCTATATACCATTTGGTTGTTGAGCCAGTGAAAGTCCTTTATAACAAACGTAGATGAATGGAGTCATCAACTATGGAGTTAGAGGGACACCATAGATGAAAAGACATAATGTGATTTTTTGGATCTTCACCAGCCTTCCCCTCAAAATTGGGGATGTCTGATGGGAGTTTAGTAGGCATGTGAGGCCAAGTAGGATCACGACTAATGGGATCGTTTGTTAATCTTGCCAGGTCTGGTAGGTTAAGACTAGCCATAATGGAAAACTGGTGGAAGAGTGTGACATGGTCACCGGGTTGTATGTGCTAGTGGTAGCATTGTTGATTAGGCTGCTGCCCCCAAAGGGAATATTAGCCGCGAGGGGGATATGACCCCCAAATAGAGGTGTTGTGTTGGTGTGAGAGGGGCCTGCACCTCCAAGTGTAAAATGGGTCACATATGGGTTGGGATTGGGTATAGTAGCTGCAAGGTTGGGAGTTGTAGGTCCCGTCGAGGGCATGCCCAATGTAGGTGTGGGTCCCATTGAGGGCATACCCAAAGTGGGTGTGGGTCCCATTGAGGGAATACCTAGAGTGGGAGTGGGTCCTATTGAGAGAATACCTAGGGTAGTTGTTGCAGTGGTACCTAATGTTGTAGTTGGGGTGGTGGTAGATGTTCCACCAGCAG
Organism: Larix kaempferi; assembly: GCA_027924585.1. Classification (NCBI taxonomy): domain Eukaryota; kingdom Viridiplantae; phylum Streptophyta; class Pinopsida; order Pinales; family Pinaceae; genus Larix; species Larix kaempferi. Next base: position 26,300,323 of record BSBM01000391.1, on the reverse strand, counting down.
TCCCTGTAAAGAAAGGGTTGGAAGTCATGCCAGCCATGGAGTTAGTTGGTGCTGTGTATGTAGGGATTTTTTATTCTGCCTCAGAGTCAGATGTGAAATAAGGGGCATCAGAATCGGGTGACGAGGCTCTATGCTGATGACATGTGGAGTCAAGTGACAAGGATCTACGCCGATGACGAGTGGTGTCAAGTGAGCCGAACTATGGGGATTCACCCCGGAAGCACCGAGACTGTCTCGGGGACTCAATGGTGGCAGTTGGCAAGTAAAACTAGTAGGTGGTGGGGATTGAAAAGCTCCAAATCCATAATGCAACCGTGTGTGCAGGAGGGGAGTGCAAAAAACAACGGTGCTCAGGCTAACAACCAAACTCAAAACACTTACAGTAACAACTGTGCTACGGTAAGTGGGGTGATAAAAAAAGGTGGTAAAATTACCAACAAGCAAACGAATCCTAAAATAAAAAATGGTATACTCACTAAACCATGGGGAGGTAAAAGAGCATGCAAACACTTAAATAAAATGGTATTATGATTCAAACAAGGCGTATCCTCTATAAGGTGATGAATTCCAAGTCAGACAATACGAATCGTAGAACCAAAGGCCAATGATACTCCCCTACCAAGAGGGACACTAGGTAGACAATCCTAGAAGAAAGATCACTAAGATACCCCGTTCATGACACATCTAGAAAGGTGAATCTGTAGCTTGTGTTCTATCGCTACTGTACTACCCAGGTCACTAAGATACCCCATTCATGACACGTCCAGAAAGGTGAATCTGCAGCTCTTGTTCTATCGCTGTTGTACTCCCATACGAGTAGTACACCAAGAACAATGAGTAGGTGTCCTTCTGTGACTGAATGGATTGCGATGTTCCACTCAGGCCTCCGGAACCAAGCTTGCTACTTTGACCCTCCTAGGGGAGAGGCCTTTCTGACGAATTGGTGTATAACTGTGTCAATAAGTACTAAGGGATTTTGGTAGCCTAATAGTCAACAACTATGTCTCAAATGAAAGTGAGTGAGGGGCATTATTTGGATACCCATCCCCTCAATCCTACCTAACTACAATGTTCTTTTGATGTTCCCCAACTCAGGTTAGAAAATTGGTTGAGTTAAGTAAAAATTTTATGGCTCGCTTTGATTAAGGTGACAGAGTGTGTGTAAGTATGGTTATGTACCAAAATAAAATGCCTCACTTGGGCGAATATTTATCAAATTAAAATGTTGATTTTAACTTGAAAATATGAAAAATTAATTGTAAATGCTTAACAATTCCTTTTTCATTAAAGATACTGAAAATTTTTCAAACTGATATAGTAAAGCAAATAGCAGAAAAAGTAAATGGATATCTAGGGCTGCAAGTAAAACAGTGGGCTGTCAAAGTGCAGGGGAGATTGCAGAAGAATATCGACCGAAATGGGTGACGAAAGCTCAGAAGATGAATCGCTGGGTTCGAGTCGAAATCGCGACTGTCTGAGGAAAAAATCACATTTTGGATCATGGATATCTGGGCAAATCTCGCGATCTAGATCATGGCTGGGGGGCTATTAGTCGCGCTATAGAATTGCGGATATGGGTTATAAACTCACGATCTAGATCGCGGTTAAGGGCGAACAAGTCGCGATCAGGATAAAAAACTCAAAGTTTTGAAATCGCGGCTTTCGGCTAAACAACCGCGATTTGGATCGCGACTGTGGGTTAAAAAACCTGCGATTTTTGGGATGGAAAAAGTCTTCGAAAACGAAAGCCGAAATTAAAAATATGGACTGTAGAGGCTGCAGAAAAGGCCAAGGGCTAGGGAAACAAGCTATAGGCTCAGTGGTAAGCCAAATCTACAATAATAAAGCTAAATAACAACAAAAATAAGAAGAAAACTAGATCTAAACAAAGATTGAAAGATTCAAAATAAAGCGGAGTCGCCAAACTGTTGCTTGGGTTTTCACCCAAGCTTGTGCTAATGAGCACCTACTAACTTCGTAGTAGCAGTTTACATCAAAGAATAAAAACTTATGTAAAATGTAAATATTAATCTAACATGTGCAAGCAAGTAAATCTAGATTAAGAACAGTAAAAACTAGATCCATGAGAGAAACAAATAAAAAAACTTGATATTTTATATTAATGAGCAAACAATGGTTTGCAATGGTTTACCTCAATGGTGAGGTTGCTGGAATTCTTGCAGCAGTACAGGAGTATTGCTCCAGTGCTCCAATAGTCTCTCTCTTCTCCAAGATGCTTCAAGGATGGGCCAAGGGTTTGCTCTTAATAAATAACTTCAAGCTCAAAAAGGATGGGAAAAGCTCAAGAGCAATTTTGGCAGCATGAGGATAGGATGAATGTGGATGAATAATGGGGAGCCTCGATCATATTTTTATAGATTTTGGGTGATGGAAAATACAAACATGGTTTTAAGTAGCCAATGGTATTGGTAAAAATGGTTTAGGTTTCATTTTCCTCTTTTTTCCTTTTTTTGAATATATTTTATATTTTTATTCCCTTTTAATTGATTTTTGGGAATTTTGGACCCCTTTGGAGGGTTTTTTGTATTTTTTGAGGAAAATTAAATATTTTAAAGAGAAAAAGATGGATTTTGGTCTTTTTGGTGACCTTTTGAGGGTTTTAGAGGCTAAAATTGTAGGAAAAGTGGACAAATTGATCATGTGAATAGGGAAATGAGCTAGTGAGCACTTTTTAGGTTTTAACACTCATGCCCTTCTGGTAGCAACTAAAAGTTTTAAAATCATTAAAAATATTAGCAATCTATATATGTGTACATAGTAAGAAAAATAATTTACAAATGACACTAAATTGTTAATTGGATTTACTCATATATTAAAATAATGTCATGTTGAAATAGTTACCTCGGCATGAGATGTTGTCGTTAAAAGTATGACAATATCATCGTCATCGGGCGATGCTGCTGCATGAGCCTCTTGCCTCTGTTTCCCCTCAGGTCTTTCTGGTGCTGGTGCATGAGCCTGTGGACTATGCTCTGCATCATCGGTACAAAGGTCTTCAACCCCGTGCCCTTCTTGTAGCAACTACAAGTTTTAAAATCATCAAAAATATTAGAAATCTATATATATGTGTATAGTAAGGAAAAATAATTTACAAGTGACACTAACTTGTTAACCACTTACTTACCTGTGTAAAATACCCAGTAAAGGTATCATCTGTTTGGACAGGACCAAAGCAAGGATGGCCACATACTGTGCATGGTGTGACTCTCGGCTGTGCTCATGATGTAAGGGTCTAGGGAAACTACTAGATGCTCCTCCTCCACTGGAAGATGGTGGCTCTACCCCACCAGGAGGTGGTGGATCTACCCCACCGACAGGTGGTGGCTCTACTCCACCCATATATGGTGGCTCTGATGACCCTACCTGGTACGTACCTTGAAGATATGTGCTATGGAAAACAACTTCCTGTGCCAACAATAGGAAGAGCCCTTGTGTCTCTAGGACCAACTGATGTGTAGGTGGCACATCTAGCCTAGGTAGCTGCCTACGAGGTGGAGCTACTGGGTGATTGGAATCTATGTGCCTCGGAATGGGACGTTGCTGAGGCATCCCCATTGATGAGCCCCATTATAATCCTTTTTATACCACACAAGCACAGTAATGGATAGGAAAATGCCTTTGTTTGTGGGTTTTAATGATTTGTTTTGATTATTTGATAGAGTAGTTTAGAGGTTATTCTTTTATGCTTAAAAGCATTTTCTATGAGATAATTATATGGAAACAAGTGTGTATGAGCAGGTGCAGGTAATCTAAGAGACAACCACCAATTCCAGCTCGAGTACTGAGAGATCATAAGTGACTTAGCACCCTTTTTCCTGATTTGTAGAAGAAAACTCTTGTTCAACAGGATCGGCATTAAAGCATAGAATTTTAGGTTATGATTCACATAGTTATGTATATGGGCCTCTTGAGTAGCAAGGGTTTCCTATTGGCATTTTTGTAGAACTGATATTCAACATATGTTATTTGAGACAATTCTGTTTTAAGACCTTTCTGAACATGAAGTTACAATTTTAATGAAGAAGTGTTGTTGTTTCAAGCTTTGCGTTTATAAGACTCCTTCCACTCCTGAAATACAAGTTGGAGAGGGCCCCTCCAACACGTAGGTCAGGAGCTTCACTTTTATTTCAGATATTTCCCATATGTCCTGTTAATCGATTTAATCATCATCGTATATGAAGTACTTGACAATGGTTTGAATGACACAGTTTTAATTCAGTTCAGTGATCAGTTCATTTCAACACTTTTTATTTTTAGTTTAGCAATATCGATTTTGTAGTTCATTAATGGGTTTTCTGTAGTCCTATACATGCATTCTGTGCAGATGTATTTACCCATGTTTTCGAGCGCATTATATTGATTTTAGACAATGATTTAGATCTGTGATTCCATGAATATTTCCTTTATCTGAGTTCAGTTATATAGGAGTTAATGGTTTTAAGTTCTTTGGATTTGAATAGAATAGATGATTATTACTTTTAGCATTGTATTCGAATAGATCAAGTTTGATTAACTTTCAGTATTGAATTTCTAGTTAAAATTTCCAGTTTTCAGTACTTTATTTCTAGATCAAGTTTCCCAAGCTTTCATCATTTTATTTTTTAGATTAGATTTACAATTTTCCAACATTTAATTCTTAGCATAAAGACCTATTAGTTTCAACATTTCTAGTTCACAGGTTTCCAATATTTTCATATTCCTTCATTATTGTTTAAGAGCAGATCACTTCCATTTCCTTTTTGAGAAACTTTCAAAGATACATCCCAGCATCCTAAAACAACAAAGACTATCCTATAGAGCACATATAGTGCTTAGCACCTCTTAAGCTTGTACGCTCCCCGGTCGATAATTAAAGTATACTCTTGGTTTAGCTGTCCTAATTAGGCATCCATTCTTGGAGTCCACCACTTTTTGGCATTGTTTCTGGGGAGCTGCTTAATCCATAGGAGACATCTTTAAAAAAAAAAACAACACAAAAACAACTAGAAAACATAATTTTTTTTACCATGAATGCCTAGATGACAGAGAGATAGATTTGGACGCTTTCTGCCTAACCATCCTATGAGTAACAACAGTTCTGATCATTCTCAATTTGAATTCATTAACTTAGAGGAAGAAGCCGATTCTAGCTATGATCCACATAGAGATAACTTCTTTGTTAGCTCTATCTCAAACACTACTATGGAAAAAGAAGATGAGGAACCTCGAGAATTGTTCACTTTTCCCATCAGTGTACCTCTTGGAGATGCTTGGATGAAGAATATCAACCCTAATAACCTACGAAACTTCCATGGGTTAACCTCACAGGATTCTGACACATTTCTATTTGAGTTTGAGGTAGTCCATAGGTCATTTGGCTACACCACTGATGCACAAAAAGCTGAGACTTTTTCCTTCTACATTGAAAGATATATCACTCAGATGGTTTATGAGCCTAGAAGGGAACAACATCTTTGCATGGGACCAAATGAAACAAACTTTCCTAGAAAAATATAGGGACTACTGTAAGGAAAAAGATACAAGAGATGAAATCTTTAGAATGCAGGAAGGAGAAAGAGAATCCTTAGAAGATTACGCACAACGATTTCAACTCAGCTACAAACGAGCTAGTCACTGCACCTTAGATCCAGAATCACTGAAACTTGTCCTTCTTAGAGGGATAAAAGAGGAAAATCTAGAAGTTTTAAACCTTCTGGGATATGGAGATATATTCTAGAAGACTTATGACCAAATCCTACAAATCTTCAAAAATTACTCTAGATCTAGGAAAGGTAAAAGTGGGACAAGGGATTCACACTCATTTACTGGGGGATCAACATCTTCAGGACCAAACCTTACAAAGTCTTATTTAGGGAAACTTTTAGATGACATGAAGACTGATATCCTACAATCTCTGGCCATGCAACTTGATGCACTTCAAATCAAGAAGAAACGGGATGAAATAAACCAAGCATTGGCAGTCTTTTGTCCATGCTGCAGGAAAAAAACATGAGAAGGGGCAGTGCACACTAAACACCATAGAAATATGTGGCCTTTGCACTGATGCCACTCCACTAATAAATGTCCTATGTTTCCCTCATGCAAAGCTGCTATTCAAGAGCCCACAACTGAAGGTGCAATAGAACAACTCTGTCTTGTAAATCAAAGGAGAAATAATTTTGCTAGGCCTCACCAACCCAACAATAAAGCCTATTTTAATTAGGGAAGTAACCAGCAAAATTGGAACTCAGTACCAGCCCCATGGCCATCTCAGCCAAGTCCAAACCAGTGGCAGCAAAGAAACCATATCAACAACCTTATTACCCACAATCTTACTCTCCATACCCCCCACCTTTTGCTCAGCCAACCACGAATTATGGAAATGAATATCCTTATTCATCAAATTGGAGGGCTCCGATGCAGCAGCCACTCATCATGCCGCCCCCAAAAAACCAACCACCTCCTAGACCTCCACCAATCCATTCCCAACCAATTCCAAACCCTAACAACAACAAGCCAAGATAACAACAAGCCTACAATACTGAAATGGTGCAGTTTCCAACTTATGTAGTGGATACCCTGGAAATAAACGAGATTAATGTTAGGTCTGGGAAAACATTGAAAAACACACACACACACAAAGGACAATCAAGAAGATGAAGCTGAAACTCACAAAAAAACAACACAACCTGAAATTCAGCATCCAGACGAGCCAAGCCCTTAGGAGGAAGAAATTCGACCACTCACACAAAATAGAAACCCTCCATTCCCTAAAAAACTTGTACAAAATACAAAAGAAGAAGAGGAAAATTCAATTCTGAATGAATTGAAACACTTGAATATCCAAATTCCAATTTTACAGGCCATCAGAGATGTGCCTATCTGTAACAAGTTTATTAAAGAGAATTGTTTGAAAAAACCTGTTAGAAGAAGACGTGACCCACCCATGATAAACGTAGTAAGCCAGTTAGCAGATTTAATGCTAGGTGTCATTATAAACCCCAAATATCTTGATCCAGGAAGCCCAGTAGTAAACGTGACCGTCAACAACAGACATATCGCCAGCAACCTAATTGATTTATGGGCTGCAATAAATGTAATAGCTAAGGATACCATGATATCCCTAGGACTACAATCAATGGTCAGACCAACAACTACCGTCCTACAGCTAGCTGACACATCGATAGTAAAACCTAAAGGAATGATCGAAGACATAATTATCAACATAGAATCCTGGGAATACCCAGCTGAATTTATAGTCATCGAAGTAAAGAGTAAACTTAGTGGATATCCAATAATACTAGGGAGACCCTGGCTGGCAACTGCAGATGCTTACATAGGGTGCAGATCGGGCAACATGACAATCACCAGTGGCCAAGCTAGGAAGAAAATCATGATTTATCCTCCAGCAAGGAAGTCTTCAAACCTAGAATATAAGAACTGGATAGACGATTATGATGACACATCCAACCAAAACATACGACCTGTCCTTACAATTGAAGCTGCCCTATCACTAAAAGCCATCGATGAAGATAGTCATTTAGATAGGTTTATTCAAAATGCTTCTTCTAATCAGAATATGTTTGAATATTTTCTTGGTACAGGTCAACAGCAAGGAGAGGAAACATTAAACCACAATCCTGATAGAATGTGGGCGGAGATACTCACACTTGAACATCGTCCAATTCAGATAAAAACAGTTGAGATAATGCCTGGCAGGACAGTTAATATTAACTCCAATTTGGATCCAAGACAAGAAAAGCAATTACTGAAGGTACAGTCAGATAACCACAAAGCCTTTGCATGGACATACACTGACATGAAGGGTATCCACACAGACATTTGTAAGCATTATATATATATAAAGGAAGGGGTTGCTCCTATCAGGAAACCAAAGAAAAGAATGAACCAAACATTAAAGGACATAGTTAAGCTGGAATTACAAAAGCTGTTAGATGTAGGGTTCATATACCCAATCTCAGAGAGTGAATGGGTATCACCATTAGTCATAGTTCCTAAAAAAGGAGGGAAGTGGAGGATTTGTGTGGACTACAGAGAGCTCAATAAGGAAACCAAGAAAGATCATTTCCCTCTCCCATTTATCAACCAAGTACTAGACACATTAGCTGGGAACATATTTTTCTCATTCTTGGATGGTTTCAGTGGGCACAACCAAATCCTCATTCACCCAGCTGATCAAGACAAAACAACATTCACATGCCCATGGGGAACTTATGCATATAGAGTGCTCCCCTTTGGGCTATGTAATTCCCCAGCAATGTTTCAAAGGGAAATCTTAAGCATCTTCTCTGATTTTATTAATGACCAAATGGAGGTCTGCATGGATGACTTCACACCCCATGGCCAGAATTTTGAGCAAGCACTAAAACATATAGAATTGGTTTTGAAAAAATGTATTGAAATGAGCTTATGCCTCAACAACGATAAATGCAGAATGTTCATGGAAGAAGGCATAGTGCTGGGACACCATATTTCACAGAGAGGAATTGAGGTTGATCAGGAAAAAGTCACGGTCATCAGGACACTGCCACCACCTGTGAAACAGAGAGATGTGAGAAGTTTTCTTGTACAAACAGGATACTACAGAAGATTCATTGAGAGTTATAGCAAAATTGCTGCACCAATGTTTGCCCTTCTCCCAAAAGACACAGAATTCATTTGGACAAAACATTGTATGTTATCATTTGGCAAACTCAAGCAGAAAATAATTACAGCTCCATTACTCCAAGGACCGAATTGGGCACTTCCATTCCACATCCATTCTGATGCATTAGATAAGGCCATTGGATCGGTCCTTGGACAAGAAAGAGAGAAGAAGCCTTATGCCATATACTATATCAGTAAAAACTTGGCAGGAGCATAATTAAATTATACAGTCACAGAGAAGGAGTTTTTGGCTGTCATACATGCCATTAACAAATTCAGGCACTACATAACTGACTACCAAGTTTTTTTCCACACAAACCATTCAGAAATCAGGTATCTCATGAAAAAACCTAATACAAGTGCTCGAATCATTAGATGGCTAATCCTCCTGCAAGAGTTTGACATCACAATTCTGGATAAGCTACGAAAACACAATGTAGTGGTTGATTTCCTGTGTAGGCTCACCCATGGATAAGACAATGAAGTGGTAAATGACAATTTTCCTAATGAGCATCTTTTTGCAATCTCCACAAGAAGCCCATGGTTTGCTGACATAGCAAACTACTTAGTCTCTAGAAAATTTCCACAACATTACAGCCACCAAGAAAAGAACAGAGTCATAAGGCAAAGTGCCACCTACACATGGATAGAGGGAATGCTTTTCAAAAAAGGACTAGACCAAGTATTAAGAAGATTCATTAGAGAGGATGAAGTCCATGACATACTGCATGCCATCCATAATGAGCCATGTGGAGGACATTATGCTACAAAGAGAACAACCTATAAAATATTGCATACAGTATATTATTGGCCAACACTACACAAGGACACCTATGAATATGTTTCACATTGTGATGACTGTGAACGAATGGAGAAGCCTACACAAAGAGAGGAAATGCCTCTCCATCCACAAATCTCATTAGAACCATTCGAGAAATGGGGATTTGATTTCATTGGACCATTCAACCCACAATCAAATCAAAAAAGCTATATCCTAGTATGCACTGACTACCTTACAAAGTGGGCAGAAGTAGTAGCACTTGCAGCAGCAAATGAAACTAGTGTGGCAAAGTTTTTTACAGAACAAATCTTCCATAGATTTGGAGTCCCACGTGAGGTATTTTTTGACCAGGGCCCACAATTTACATCCAACCTCATAGAGGATCTGCTTCGAAGAAACAAGGTTAAACACAGAAAATCTACTCCCTACCACCCTCAGGCTAATGGTCAAGCTGAGGTGACAAACAGAGAACTAGAAAGAATCTTGACAAAAACTGTACAACTCCACAAAATAGATTGGGAAGACCAACTAAGTGAGGCAGTTTGGGCTTATAATACTACATGGAAGACAACAACAGGCTTCACCCCATATGAGCTAGTCTATGGGAAGAAAATAATGCTTCCCATTGAGTTTGAGATCAAAACATTGAGGATTGCAGCTAAGTTGAACATAGAACTTTCAAACATACAGCAAGAATGAATGCTACAATTAAACCAGCTGGATGAGCAATGCCAACAAGCACTTGGCCACACTGAAATCATCTAGTAGCAAAGAAAGAAGTGGCATGACAAGAACATCAAACAGAAGAAGTTCAAAGAAGGTGAATGGGAACTACTCGATGACTCCAGATTTCACACATTTAAAGGAAAACTGACAACCAAATGGCTCAGACCTTATGTCATTGAAAACATCTATGATAATGGAGCAGTAAGCATTACAACAATAGATGAGGAAAAATTCCCCATGATTGTGAATGGACATAGACTCAAACTCTATAAGACACCAAAATCTAGAGAGGAGTTCACACAGACACTCTATCAACAGAATCTAATGCTGATAGAGTGCCTAGAGCATCACTGAAATTTTTGAAAAAAAAAGAAAGAGAAAAATATATAGAAAAATATATAAAAAAGAGAAAAAAAATGGAAAAATTGAAAAAAATAAAAAATGGAAAAATGGAAAAATTAAAAAAATTAAAAAATGGATGAAAAATGAAAAAATAAAAAAGAGAGAGAGGACAATACAACAACCCACTCAGGTTCTAAAAAATAAAATTGATGGACTTGATCCTTCCCAATACAGAACCAAAGACCAATATCAAAGCAGAACAAGAAGTAATTTCAAAGCAAAACCACAAAACAATTTCAAGCGAGCCAGGAAGCAAATTCAAGCGAGCCAGGAAACAAATCAAGCGAGCTAGGAAGCAAAATCAAGCAACCCAGCCAACATTTAGCATCAGACTAAAACAAAAATCAGCTTTTAGAATCTACAATTTCAAGCAAGCCAAGAAGCAAATTCAACAAGATGGCAGACAATTCAAGCGAGCCAGAACTACAACTACAGAAATCAAATCACAGATTAGAAAGCAATACAAACAAAATGCTAAACATAATGAAAATTCATATCAACAGCAATTGCACGAATAGTCATGCAACTAAAGGCAACAATTTCGGGGGAACTGGCAACAAGAAGAAAATCGGCGGCACTACTGGCATGACCAAATTTACTACAGACGCACCTCAACTTAACTACAAAATTTCGTGCCCATACAATCTAGCACAAGTCATACACTCAGGTATGCTCAGCATGAAAGGTAATCGCTTAACTCTCTATTTTATTGTCAAATCAAATCGTCATCCCCCACAAAATGGTTATTTTCCAAAGCTGAGTAGAACTTTTAAGTTAATTCAGCGGCACGGTTCAGAGAAACCTCGCAAAATCATGACTACTTACCATTAGACATGTCAGCGAATGACAACCCCCGCATCTAGCTACCACATTCCCAAATGATCAGAGCAGAAGTACAATGCACAATTATGGAAATAAACGCAGGGCGCAATAATGGAAAAAAATGTATAAGCCAGCAAATACGATGCACAATGATCGGGGGAAGTGCGTGAAAATAGCTAAATAAGGAAGCATAGTATGCATGAGAACCCAATTTTGCAATACAAGCTTTCCAGAAGCTTTCCAGAATCAAGGAGACTAAAATTTTTTGTTGCCACTCATCCAGCAAGCTTCCCCTCGAACCTGTGATCAATCCCGACCAGTTGAGGTAAATCAACCACACTCAAAGTTTTTCGTTTTCCTGGTTATAGTAGAAAATTCAAGATGACAAAGGGGTTCAAAAAGAGTGAGGCAGAGGATCACATGCCCATTTATGAAAACCCAAAGGTTTTATCAATCCTCCGTAATGCGGGCTAGATTCCCTTCATCTCATGACTGAGAGGGTCTAATACAGAGGTGGCTTTAGAATTTGCAAGGAACTTAAAGCACATCAATGATGAACAGTTTGTCACCTGGGTGAGGGGACTACGTATCAAACTGGATGAGGAGGCAATGGAAAAATACACAGGGTTTCCCATGGGTCTACACTGGAGCAGAGGGGACCGGGAATCCAACCAAAGTGCAAAGGAATCCTTCTTCAGATAGGGGGAAGCATATGAAGAAGACAAGAATGGATTAAAAGGAATCACAATGCCAGCACCATGGGACGAGATAGCTGATGTCGTTCTAAAATACGTAACATGCACAGGCAGGCTGAGCTATGTCCCTATCTTCCACTTCCGAATTATGGATCTTCTGAAGCAAAGGATCCATATCACACCAAATAACAACATCAGCATTCTCTATTATCTTCTCCTGTCTCTGGGAGAAATGAGCAAAAAAGTAATTGAGGTAAAAGAAGATGTGTTAGCCCACCATGGGCTAATCAAATTGATAATTCAGGAAGAGTTAACGGTACAGGTTCTAGAACTTTCATGGGAGGAGTTTGTGGTAATATCAGTCGATGATGTACATAGGATGAGGGGTACACCTAATATAAGCATACCCCTAGCTTCTGGGTCAAAAGAAAACACCACTTCTGCATCAGGAGCTAAGAGAAATATTGACCTGGATAGTGACAATGAAGTTATGGATGATACCCTAATAAGAATTAAGCATTCAAAGGATGCTTCCCACCAAAAAGAATCAGGGGTTTCCACTAGCAAGCAAGGTGCAAAACAGCGAAGTAAGAGGATCACACAGCAGTCCAAAAGCAAACAGACCAAGAGGGTAGAAAAGGTGCCCAACCCCATAATTCAAAACGTATCTGACGATGATGACGATTGGGTAGACCAGGACGACCCAACCACACCTGAAGAATAGGATGCTAACCAATGGAACCCCGCCGATCAAAATGAAGAACATGCTGATCAAAATGAAAACCCTGGAGTCACTGACCAGCTAGCTATGGCACTGACAGAGTTAGAAAAAGTCAAGGAGGAGTTGGCAACATTAAAAATTGAGGCAAGAATCCAGAGAATCCAGCCAACTTCACCAGCACCCCCATTGTTTGGACATGAGAAGACCCAGATATTGAAGATGCAGCACGTAGGGGAATTGAAGCAGACAGAATAACAAAATTTAGCACTGAGGGAGAAATTGGGCCAAGTTCAGATAGAATTAGCTCAGAAAGACTAGAAAATCCAGCAATTAGAGGACACATTGGATATCACTACAAAAATCTATGATGGAATGTTGCAACTCAGACCACCATCCAGAATCTATACGATCTACTTAAAGGAAAAGTGGGGAAGGTTCCAACTGCAGAGGTTAAAACAAGGCCTACCTCTAGAATTGAACACTCCAAGGGAATTTTTGGATACTTCTCTGGACTGCACAGAGTTGGAAAATGACCAATTGTGCAAGTTTTTCTTGCACAACTTTGTGGTCCCGAGCTCACCTAACTGGTCACCTAATCCCTATGTAGGTGAATTCCAGCTAAGAGCATTATGCTCTTGGATGAACCATGAGGTAGAAAGGGCACAAGATGATCATATGTATCTTGCAGAGAAGTGGAAAAATCCATTATGGATCAGGTCCGAGGCATCTCACCCTGAAAAGGTAATTCAGGACCACCAGAATATCATCACACATGAGGAGCTAGTTCCTATCTTGCTTGAAAAATAGCAGGAGGTAGTCACGCATTTTGATCTCACCCTTCAATGCACATACGAAGAGGTACAGGAGGCCATCAGTGATAGGTGGACAAGGATTGGAGATGATTTGAAGAAGAAGGAACCTCACTCCCCCCTCAGGTTAGAAATGACACTCACTAAGGCCAAGTTATACAGGGAATCTTTGATCAAACACCAGCTTAGATGGATAGGAATGAAGCTCAGTCCACCATTATTTCTCCCATTAACTATCAAAGCATAGATTGACGAGGAGGAAGAGAAAAGAACATGGGCCAGAGATGACCGAACCCATGGCTATCATAGGCAGGAAGGGGCTCCCAGGATCATTGCTTGGGACATCAGAGAATCTATCCATGAAGAAAATGTGTCACCCAAGGATGGGTAATTCCTTCAGTTTGGGGGAGATGATGAGCCCCAAATTAGGTGCTTTATAAGCCTTTTTATACCACACAAGCACAGTAATGGATATGGAAAATTCCTTTGTTTGTGGGGTTTAATGATTTGTTTTGATTATTTGATAGAGTAGTTTAGAGGTTATTCTTTTATGCTTAAAAGCATTTTCTATGAGCTAATTATATGGAAACAAGTGTGTATGAGCAGGCGCAGGTAATCTAACAGACAACCACCAATTCCAGCTCGAGGACTCAGAGATCATAAGTGGCTCAACGCCCTTTTTCCTGATATGTAGAAGAAAACTCTTGTTCAATAGGATCAACATTAAAGCATAGAAGTTTAGGTTATGATTAAGATAGTTATATATATGGGCCTCTTGAGTAGCAAGGGGTTCCTGTTTGCATTTTTGTAGAAATGATATTCAACATATGTTATTCGAGACAATTCTGTTTTAAGACCTTTCTAAACATGAAGTTACAATTTTAATGAAGAAGTGATGTTGTTTCAATATTTGCATTTATAAGACTCCTTCCACTCCTGAAATACAAGTTGGAGAGGGCCCCTCCAACACGTAGGTTAGGAGCTTCACTTTTATTTCAGGTATTTCTCATATGTCCTGTTAATCAATTTAATCATCATCGTATACGAAGTACTTGACAATGGTTTGAATGACACAGTTTTAATTCAGTTCAACGATCAATTCATTTCAACACTTTTATATGTAGTTCAGCAATATCAATTATGTAGTTCGTTAATGCACTTTCCGTAGTCTTGTACATGCATTCTATGCAGGCGTATTTATCTCTATTTTCCATCGCGTTATATTGATTTTAGACAATGATTTAGATCTGCGATTCCATGAATATTTCCTTTATCCGAGTTCAGTTATATTGGAGTTAATGGTTTTAAGTTCTTTGGATTTGAATAGAATAGATGATTATTACTTTTAGCGTTGTATTCGAATAGATCATGTTTGATTAACTTTCAGTATTGAATTTCTAGTTAAAATTTCCAGTTTTCAGTACTTTATTTCTAGATCAAGTTTCCCAAGCTTTCAGCATTTTATTTCTTAGACTAGATTTACAGTTTTCCAACATTTAATTCTTAGCATAAATACCTATTAGTTTCAGCATTTCTAGTTCACAGGTTTCCAATATTTTCATATTCCTTCAATATTGTTTAAGAGCAGATCACTTCCATTTCCTTTTTGAGAAACTTTCAAAGATACATCCCAGCATCCTAAAACGATGAAGACTATCCTAAAGAGCACATACAGTTCTTAGCACCTCTTAAGTTTGTACGCTCCCCGGTCGATAATTAAAGTGTACTCCTGGTTTAGTTGTCCTAATTAGGCATCCATTCTTGGAGTCCACCACCCATCCCAACGCCCTGGTACTCCAAGATATCAAAATAGTTAACATTCTTCCCGATCACAAATTTTGCTTACATATTTCTCAAAAAATATAGGGAAATTTCCCTGTTGTTTTGTGGTGGTGCATAATACACCATGTACCATTGGTCGATCCAGTTATCTATGAGTGGTTGATATGTACACCACTCAATAGAAATGTTCCTTTTGTTTGCATTCGGGATTTCACCCATCCGTGGATCTCTAAAGAGGGAAAATATATGTTGTTTTGATATTTTCAACTTCTTGACTTCATTGTAGCTAAGTCCATCCTGATATTGTTTCCTCTTTCTTTCTTTGAATGTGGAAACATCTTGCAGTGCACTATCAGACCTACTAAAGGCCTCTATCGTTGCATCCAAATTGGATGCAAGCATAAGATGCCTATCATCAACAATAGTAATTGAGGCTCGAATTTCTCCGCGCCTCTGAATTTCTCTTTGGATGTTTGAGTGTGCACCCATGGTCATCACTGCAATCAAAAAATAAAATAAAAAACAAATCATTAGAAATGTATACATGTGCTATAATGACATCTCTCAAAAATGAAAAATGTACAAAATTTGTGCAAGAACGAATACATTGCAAACATAAATATCATCTCAGGAATACATTACAAACATAAATATCATTTCATATGACCATTGCAGGCATACATTATGGGGCCTTGTGGGCATAAGGGTGGATACCATGCGGGCATAAAGACCATGATGATGTGGCAAAGATATGTATTTTTATTGGTTAAGGATAACATGGAAATAAAAATATCATTTGACTTATTTGAATTAATAAAAGCAATAGGACAAGTCGGCCTCCTAAGTACATGGAAAGGAGAAGTATAAATGAAGAACAAGATGGCTGTGTTTTTTGTGTGGTGAGTGTGGAGAATTTGGGGGAGAATTTGAGAGATAGAGGAGATCTCCAATCTCGGGGGTCAGGAAGATGAGGACAATTTTTGGTGAAGGAGCAGCAGCAGGTGGAGCAGTAAAACCATATCTCTTTCTATCTTTTATTCTGGGTTAAATTGAGGCAGCCTATTGATGGACAAAATGAAGACATGCTTGTAGAATGATGAAGATATGGCTGATGATATGGGCAGAATGTTGTGATGTGCATATGGATAGTGTAAAGTGTATGAATGGAGATATGGCAGTAGATTGATATGACATGAATAATGATGACAGAATGAAGATGTGATATGATTGGTGATATTTGTTGATGGATGGAATGAAGTTATATTCAATATTGAGTGCTTGATGAGAATGATGAAGTGCGTTGGAAACAAACAAGGGCTTCTGGTTGATGATGTATGTAATCTACAAACTTAAGAAGAGTCTGAAATATCATTTGTAAATCTATGGTTATTGGGGTGTTAGTACATCCCATTCATTTGCATCTGGCAGAATTATCTTGTGAATAGGATTGTCATTGATGACAACATTAATGAAAAAGGTGTAAATGGCATGATGAAAAGTAAACAAGGTGACTTGACAAGGACTTGGAAAAGACAAGACAAAAGACAAGGTGATGGGCATTGGCACACCTAATGAGACAAATGACCCATACTGTGGTCATTTGGAGTTGGTCCTAATACCCTAGACAAGGATGACTTGGAGATAACAATTGACATGAACAAAGAAGCTTGAAGTTGACACTTGGAAAGGAGATTGGGGGCATCCCTTATGGAATTTGCGGGCATCCAGAAATGAAGCTGATGGACATGCGGGCATGTGGACAAGGTGACATGCGGGCATCTTGAAGATGCATATGTGGGCATGTTTGTGGAAGCTGCAGGCATCCTGGAGGCATGCCAAAGACCCCCATGCGGGCAATTGAAGAAGGTCTAGCTGTAGGCATGTTCAAAGGCATAAATATGGCCCTTGCAGGCATGAGTTACAAGCTAGTGTGGGCATGCTGGAAGCGAAAGAAAATGGTGATGATGTGGGTATGAAGACCAAGTTTAGGTGGGAAAAAGAAAGTCTAAATAAATATATAAATATATATATTTATAATTTATGAGGTTTTTATGGAAATCAAATTAAAATTTGATTTAATATTGACAAGTCGGCTTCCTATTTGGTGAGGAAATTATGGAGACAAAATTACAAAATTACAAAATTACAAAGATTATATCTTGTGTCTCTTGTGCAATGTGTTGATGCGTTTACTTGATGAATGACATGTGATTGGTAGATAGTTCATGGGTGAACATGATATTGAAGTGAGACATTGTGTCTAGCATGGTGGATGTAAAATTCATTAAGGGATTGATAGTAGGGAGGAATTAAGATATGTTAAATAACAAATTTTATAGTTTTTAGTTTTGGTATTTCATTTACAAAGATTTCTAGTTTAGGGCAACATAAAAATTTATATTTTTAATGATGAAATGAGACAAGGATTTGGATTCTTACCTTTCCAATCCTCCTTGCAAGATCAAATCTCCCTTGTTGAGCTTCCAAATATCCCTTATTGAGCTTCTCCAATGCATTTTGGCAAGTCAAAATCGCTCGAGCGTTCGCGTTTTGAGAAAACGATGGGTAAAACAGTGTTGCAGTCTGTGGACTGTTTTTTTTTTTTTTGTTGTATTAACCAAAACGCGCACGCGTTATAGTGATACATAACTCGTGCACGTTATGTATCACTATAAGGCGTCTGCATTTTTGAATCCTATCTTACATGTCAATTGACATGGCAGTTTCGGAGTCCCCCCATGCCTAGTTCTAAGTAACGCGCGCGCATTTTGAATTTACACAATTCTAGCATGTTTTTCCATGCACGATTGCACCTAAAGGGTCCCTCAACTTCGTGTGAGGGCACGAGGAGGAGAAGGAAGGGAGGGGGCAAGAGGAGGGTGAAGGGTTAGGGGGTTGTTTTAATTTGTTTTTTTTTTTTAATTATTATATAGTTTAGGGGGGTTGAGGGGTAGTTTTAAATGTTTTCATTTTTATTTTTTTAATATATAGTTTAGGGGGAGGGTTAGGGGGGTAGTTTTTAAATTTTGTTTTTAATTTTCTTAATATATAGTTTATTTTAGGGGTCTGGGGTGGTTTTTAATGTTTTTTTTTAATTTTTAATATATAGTTTAGTTTAGTGGGGGTTGGGGTAGTTTTAATGTTTTTTTTTTAATATTTAATATATAGTTTAGGGGGGTTGGGGGTAGTTATTAATGTTTTTTTTTTTTAATTTTTTAATATATAGTTTAGGGGTGTTGGGGTTAGGGGTTAAATTTTTTAATATATAGTTTCTTGATTTTTTTTAATTTTGTTTTATTTTTTTTAATATATGGGTTAGGGGGTTGGGGGGGCTAGGGGCAGGGAGTTTTAAATTTTTTTAATTGTAATGTTGGAGGGGGTTATGGGGATTAGGGGGCTAGGTGGCACTTGAGTAGATTTAAAAAAAAAAAAAATTAAATGAAAACTAAAATTTGTGGGATAGGGGGCAAGCCTTGCTTCAATTAATAAGTTACATGAATTTAAAAAAAAAAATAATAAATAAAAAATAACTAACCCGGAAAGTGGTAGAGCCTCCTCTCTTGAAAGTTCTAGAACCTCATCTCTGCAATCTTCTCAACTAGCACAGAATGGGGACCTTCATCAGGTTTGGCATTTCTGAAATTCATCCCAAATCGTCAAATGTATGCTTCAAATTTATTGTTATTGCAATCATCTACACAGATTCATAATGCAAGGCGACATAGTAGAGATGTTGATTCTTCTCAATGATTGGAAGAATTAAAAAATTCTATTGAAGATACATATGAGTGCTTTGATGTTGTTGATTCTTTTTGGTGGGAGTCTTTTTTCATGGAGCAAAATGACATAATTTCAAACTCTACAAATGGAGATATATATTTGAAGTCTCCAATTGCTTGGCCACAAAGTTTATCAAATGAAAATGATCTAACAAATGTTGAACCTCGAGGTGTTGATTTTTCTCAAGTATAGGAAAGAGAAATGTATATTGGCTCTAGAAGATCATCCGCAAAGGGTCGAGAGATGGATTACCATTACAGGGGCTCAATACAAGATATCAAGGAGGGTTGCATGATTGTAGTTTTGGCTACAGATGATGCACGTCATTATCCATTCTGGATTGCAAAATTTATGAAGGTCAATAAAGAAAGTGAATAAGTAGTATTAGTAGAAGTACATTGGTATGCAATAGATACACACCCATTTGATGGTGTGTACAAGGCAGAGATGGTGGTTGAGAAAAAGGTTTGCAGAAAGAGAAAAAGAAAAGGTCAAAAAATAAATCGTTGTCGCATTGACATCTTGAAATTAGAGGAAGTTGTTATACTTTTTTATGATTTCAAGTTGACAAAGAAAGACACTCTTCGCTCCAATACTATAGATATGGGAGTCTGTTAAACCAAGTCATAGATCCCGAAGGAATATGACATCTGAAATGATGGGCATAGATGTAGACTCAGATGGTGCACCCATTGATAGTAGAGAAGAATATGGGTCATCTACATTTTCATATAGTCCTTCATCTGCAGAAAATGTAGAACTGATGGGGTGTCAGAATCCATGGATGAATTTGAATAATTTCACATGAAGCATTTTAGATGTTTTTTATTAGTATGATGTTTGTAATTGAAACTCTAAAGCAGTTTCTGAATATTTATATGAATCATTTATTCTTGTATGGTCTAATATATTATTTCATTATGAATCACATCATATTTTTTTTTTTATATGGTTAGAGTGGTGAAACTATTTATGAATTTTGGTTTTTTGTTTAATATGCAAGTTTCAAAAAAGTTGTAATTTATCCCTTGAAGAAAAAAAAATTCAATTTAGGGGTTGAATTTAAAGTTTTTATAAACAACAATATGGGATGTTTAGGCCATGGCTCTATTTTTTTCCCTAAAAGAAAACGTGTATATTGGTATCAACACTTTTCTATTTGGGGGGTGTTTTTGGTGTTTTTTTACAAAAAACATTGTTTTTATGGCTAGAGTTCTCATTCATAGTATATGTGGTTTTTAGCATTTAGTCAGGAAAATAAAATACTGGGGTAGTACACATAACCTCTCCTTTATGTCCTAGAAAGAGTTTTGTGTTGTATCATTCCAATTGAAAGAATTTCTTTTCTATAAAAGTTGTGAGTGGAGCTACAATCTTACCATGTAGTTCCTTATGAAATTTTTATAATAACCAATGAGACCTAAAAAACTTGTTAGGATTTTAAGAGTCTTGAGATGAGGTAAATCCTTCATCACTTCAATTTTATTTGAATCCACAAGCACACCCTCCTGGCTAATAATATGGCCCAAATATTCCACTTTAAAGACACCAAAGGAAAATTTGGAACTTTTAAGAAAGAGTGGATGATCCACAAGTAGTTGTAAGACTTGACCGCATAAGCTACATGGGCTTGCCATGTTTTATTGTAGATCAAGATGTCATAAAAATATTACATAGAAAGGGTTTAAATATTTTGATCATAAGACTTTGGAAGGTGGATCAGATGCATTGAAAAAGGAAAAGGGAATCACCGATAAATTTTAATGGCTTTCATGAGTGAGAAAAGTAGTTTTGGGAATATCTACCTCCTTCGAGCAAAATTGATGGTAGCTTGAGCATAGACAAGTTTGGTGAAGAATTGAGCACCCTTGAGCTCATCTAGAAGGTCACCAATGAAAGGAATGGGAAACGTATCCTTGAGGGTCTAAATAGTTTAAAAAAGGTTAATGAGAACACAATATGTTTAAAATGTGATTCTAATATTAATGGGTCAAGTTCAAAAAAGTAATAAAAATGTAGTTTTCAAAAAAAGAAAGAAAGTGCAGCCTACTACTATGTAGATCATCCTCATATGTTTTATTTTTGAAAATTATATACTAAACATTGAATCAATTGACATGAACAAAACCCTCTTGTTAACTTGTCCTTACCAAAACCCACTTGTTAACTTGTCCTTACCAAAACCCACTTGCTAACTTTTCCATAAACTTGCAAGGACAAACATTTAATGAAATTGAAATTTGACACATTAAATGACACTAATATTTTAAAAAATAACATTAAAAAGACAACACAATTCCTTACAAGTTTGTTTTTAATGTACACAAAAATTCATAAGGCTTATATGAGTTTTGTGAGCTTCATTCTACAAAATATGTAAAATACCAAATTTTCATCACCACATTCTATTGAAAATTGTTACCCATTTTCATGAACTCACCCACTAATCAAGAGAGGTCCCCTCATTATCCTAGATTTTAGCCATGAAATTTTCAATAGCCATGTATAATATATCTAACTAAAAAGTATTATTGTAAGGCTCTACCATTATGTCAAATATCTCCCATATTGAGGCTTTTGAGCATTCCATATGGCCAATACACTTACTGGCACAAGTGTTGGTAACTCTATCATTCATTGGCATTCTGAAAACATGTCTAACATATTGATTGTTCAACATCTAGGTCCTATTATAATTCCTGTAACATCTTTCAATTTTTTAATACCATTCTACACTCCTACATGCAAATGTTATTCAAGTAAGATATCCTTGGTTTACACATCCACCAAATTCATATTTTTCTTCTTATTTAATATTTTACTCTAAATTGGCAAGGAGTTATCTAAAAAACAATTATTGATAGACCTGTTAAATAATCAGAATTAACAAACTTTTAATAAAAACAAAAATTAATCAATAGTACAAATACAAACTACACAAAAAAATCACATCAAAATAACCCTTAACCATGAAAAACAACAAATTAAGAATTTTACTCCTTACTCATTTTATTAACAAAAACAATGCACAATACAATATACAAACATTACACAACATAAAACCACTAAATGATATTAGATTACAATGGCTTTCATTGCTACATTACAAAGCCTTAAGATCAAAATTTAGAGTTGTATTCCTTAGTATACATGCTGATAGGCAATGTATCAATGTGATTGATCCATGGTTGACTGGCTATTAGTTAGGTTGACCGCCTATTAGTTTTAAATTTTGTTTTGCATTTTATCGAAACTTTTCACATGTATGATTTTATGTAGTGCACTTATCCTAAGTTTGAAAAAGCTTAACTTCCACACTATTGACTAAAATGTTTGGGGTTTTAATTCCCAACCGGCAGCAGAATGTTATGTTCCTGATTCGAGCATTGAATAGACATTTGAATGAAAATTGAATTAAAGTTGGTCGATATTTATGCATCGTCTTATGCACCATGCACTGCACCACCTCGCTAAATCACTTCCTTGATGAAGCTTCCAAGCACCACACTGCCTCGCTAAAGCACCACCTTGCTAAAGCTTCTAGACCACTTTCACTTCATAATAGATCAATTCATAATTGGAATAAACGAACTAAACAATAGCAATGATAACACAATGTTCTTCATTTTGGTTTCCATGGAATTTGTTGTCCATTGTTCTAGCAAGTTCTCAAAATTTATGCCATTAGGAGATGCATGATTGACATACCTTCTTTGCTTTTGTTGGACATGTTTATGTTGCAGTAATTGAATCTAATACAACTTCATTTGTAGTTGTTGGTGTTGTTTCTCCCCAAGGAAATTTTGATTCTGAATTAAAATAATTCCTCTACCTTAAGTCCAATTAGCAAAGGCACCGAACATATAAGCTAATGAACGTGACTGAAACTCTTCATTTTACTATTTCTCACCTTACCATAAATTGGACTGGTCGAAGGATACAAATGAACCGATATGAGCCCTTTGCTTGAGTGGTACACTGGGTGAGAAGTATAATTATACGAAGCCTTCCTATCCACTGGAATAGTGATTTTTGTTAAATGTACAACATCATGAGTCATTCTCCAAGCCAATCTTGTGTAGCCAAGATTCCAGGCCTCATGTGTTGAGGTAGGGAGCCTAAGTTGGAATCAGGAACGTCGAGTAGATTCTTGATTTGGACTCAAGAATGAATAAGACTTAATTTGTAAAATTTTATTCCTCATGTGTTGAGGTGAATGATTTGATGTATCAAAGTGATGATGTTGTAAAGTCTTGTTGGAAAAGGCTCAAGACTTGTGTGTCAAGTCAGTTTCTCATGTGGACCTCCAATTATAGTAGGTACCCATGGGGTGGACGTCCATTTATAGAGGTAGATGCTTTGCATGTTGAAGCATTAATGTTGTGTGATGTATTACTAACCATGGTCACTGATTTCTATCAAGTCTCCTTTAGAGACTGGCCATCTCTAGAGTGAATTACTTTAGCATATGATCATTTGGTCCGAGAGTAATATAATATGATCACAACACCTGGAAAATATCCTGAGTATAATCTGATATGATAGATAATTAAATTTAACACATATTTACCATGCAGATAAGACAAGCGACAAAGATAAGATGTGATAAGATATGAAAGAATTCGAATTGCACATAAAAGAATTAATTAAGAGAGAATTCGAATTGTTAAACTTCAGTGAAGACTTCAGTAAATCAAAGGAGAACTTGAATTGATCACTACAGTGATGTTAACAAGAAACAATCAGTTAAGAGAGTTAACTAAGTGATATCAAAGAATATCTAGTTAACTTAGTGTTATTGCATGATGACACTTATGTTAAGAGAGTTAACTAAGTGATATCAAAGAATATCTAGTTAACTAAGTGTTATTCCATGAAGACACTTATGTTAAACTAAAAGACGACACTTGAGTTCTAACACTTGCATGATGAAACTTAAGTTAGCCACCTAACTAAGTTGACAAGCTTTCAGTTAATGGGTGAGTTCACCCTAAGAATCAATTCAGTGAGTTAATGCACTGCATGAGAAGTGGGGCACACTTCTTCATGCAAGGTTGATGCATCCAAATGGAGGGCGAGTTCATCCTAAAGTAAGAAGCTAAAAATAGAATCCGATGCATGAGAAGGATATATAAATATGTTATATAGGATTGTTGAATTTAATGTGAAGCGAATTCTCTTCTCCCTTGAAGGAAAGGCACTTCTCTTTGTGCAGGATATTATTCTGGGTCTGTCGTCTTTATATTTATCTTGCTCTATAATTGCATCAGAGGTGCTTGATGTAAAATACATTCTCTTCTATCGATCATAATTATACTCTAAATATGTGTTGGTGTTTTTCATAATCATTATTTTGAGGATTTTCCCCAGGGTACATCTTGTGTTATGGTTGAATGTTTCATGTGATTGAATGATTCATTGATTCAAATATTTAGTATTTTTGCACTTAAAGTTTTAAATTTCAAAGCTCATAATATTTTCTCAAATATTAACATGGTATTAGAGCTTAGGTTCACTAATACATATGAGCAAATTTGCCATGGTTTTGTGTTGATATTGCCACGTTTTATCATCTCAATTGCGACGATCATGGGATCGATTTTGCATGGAACCTGTTTCATGGATATAACAACGAACTTGGAAAGTCATCACAATAGAGATGAACAATGGTCACCACGTGTCTTCTATAAGGAGCGCTTGAAAAATGATTTTTTTATTTTTCTACAAACTGTCTCTCTATCGACGAGCATTCGTCCCTATAACGAAGAACATATGTCAAAAAAGCGTTGCATGGAAATTTGCTTCCACGAAAAAACCTCTCTCTATCCACGGTTTTTCATCGAATAGACCAACACAAAGTTGGAGGCTACTATGGTTTTGCTATACATGCGATGATGTTTCAGCTCAACTCTCGACGAACGTTCATCGATGTTTTGCTATAGCTTCGACGACATTGCGTCAATATATAGACAATACCTGGGAGTTTAAAAAGAAAACTGTGGAAACTGATGTCTTATGAGTATAACCTAAATGTTATATCTTTCCATGTATTTGCTATACCTTTGACAAAAGTGCGTCAAGATATAGACAATACCTGGAAGTTTAAAAATAAAAAATTAAAATCGTGGAAACTGATGTCTTATGAGTATAACCTAAATGTGCAAGCGAGGTGACATTATATTAGTGAATTTTGGCATTGGACAAGAGATTTTCATCTTTTCTGAGAACAAAGATGATTAAATGAAATTGATGGTGAGTTTATCATGGTTTTTAGAATTTTCAAGTGCAAAAGAAGAGAATGAAAAAAGAGATTGATCTAGTATATCTCCTTTGATTGATATAATTGTATTGTCAACAGAGAAATGGTTCAACCTTTCATAAGAAAATGAGGTTGGAAATGAATGCTTACAAGTTACAAAAAAATGAATGCAAAACTAGCATTAGCAGTGGATTTCATGCCCAAAACATTTCAATTTGGTGTAATCTTAAGTTGTTTTGGGATCTAAAATTGTCACAACAACATTGAAGTTTGAGCCAGAGTTGATCTAAATATGGTGAAAGCATGGATATTTTTAGTTTCTAACCGACAGATTTAGTTGTTTATACTGTTGTTGTTAATGCCCCATAATGTTCCTACGAGGATGAAGTACTCCATGATAGTTTTTGTGCTATGAATCCCCATGTTTCATGTTTTTTTCTTTTCAATATGGTAACCACCTTTAACCAAAAGACATGGAAACTGGTTGGAAATTGTCGGAATGTTAGGTTGGGATCAGATTTGGTTCTTTAAGGGAGGAAGAGATGAACTACAATCGTGGAAGTTGGAACAGGTTGTCACATGCATTTTGTATAATAAATTCCACTGGAAAAGTTTTTAATATTGTACATACATATAGGATATGGAACATTATAGTGACCTTAACTCAACCCCTAGGGAAAAAGAGTAGTTGTTCACCTAGAAAATAGTTGTAAGCTCTTTGTAGTGCCAACTGGTGGTAAGTTGTTTTGAATTTGCACATTGCTGGAAGAGATGAAAATGAAAAACTGATCCTTCTTATGCAACCACCTCAAGCATGGCCAAAATCGGTCAAATTTAGTGCCAAATATTCCCAAAAGAAAAAAAATTCCCTTGAGCACATGATAGGAAAGAGTCATGTTAATCAACAAAAAATTGACAGCTTATTTCTATTCTTTTAATATGCATGATATCATATAACAAAAAATTCATCATAAATCACCTTTTGGCATTGATCAGAAGCAGGTTGCACAGTTGAGCATGCAATTTGTAGTTTAGAAACCATATCACAATTGCCTTGGAGACACTCCTCGCGAAATAGCATCACTTTCTCTACTACATGTGAAGAGCTACTAGTGAGAATTCATCATACTACAAAAAACATAAGGTGCACTGAATTCGTCTTTATTGAAAAATAAATAAATAATAAAAAAGTAACTCAACCCCTAGGGAAAATAGTAGTTTTTCACCTGGAAAATCTGTGTAGGATCTTTGTAGTGCAAACTGGTGGTAAGTTGTTTTGATGTTGCTCATTATTGGAAGAGGTGAATATGAAAAGTTGATCCTTCTTATGCAACCACCTCAAGCATGGTCAAAATTGGTCAATTTAGTATCAAATATGCCCATAAGATAAAAACAGTCCCTTGAGCACATGATGGCAAAGAGACATGTTAATCAACAAAAAATTGACAACTTATTTCTATTATTTTACTATGCATGATCTCATATAAAACAAAAAATCATCATAGATCACCTTTTGGCATTGATCATAAGCAGGTTGCACAGTTGAGCATGCAATTTGTAGTTTAGAAACCATATCAAAATTTCCTTGGAGACACTCCTCGTGAAATAGCATCACTTGTTTTACTACATGTGAAGAGCTACTAGTGAGAATTCATCATACTACAGAAAACATAAGGTGCACTAAATTCGTCTTTATTGAGAAATAAATAAATAATAAAAAAATTACTCAGCCCCTAGGGAAAAAAGAGTAGTTTTTCACCTGGAAAATCTGTGTAGGATCTTTGTAGTGCCAACTGGTGGTAAGTTGTTTTGATGTTGCTCAATATTGGAAGAGGTGAATATGAAAATTTGATCCTTCTTATGAAACCACCTCAAGCATGGCCAAAATTGGTCAAGTTAGTATCAAATATGCCCATAAGATAAAAATAATTACCTTGAGCACATGATGGGAAAGAGACATGATAATCAACAAAAAATTGACAACTTATTTCTATTCTATTACTAGGAATGATCTCATGTAGCAAAAAATTCATCATAAATTACCTTTTGACATTGATCATAAGCAGGTTGAGCATGCAATTTGTAGTTTAGAAACCATATCATAATTGCCTTGGAGACACTCCTCGTGAAAAAGCATCACTTTATCTACTACATGTGAAGAGCTACCAGTGAGAATTCATCATACTACAAAAAACATAAGGTGCACTAAATTCATCTTTATTGAGAAATAAATAAATAATAAAAAAATAACTCGACCCCTAGGGAAAAAGAGTAGTTTTTCACCTGGAAAATCTGTGTAGGATCTTTGTAGTGCCAACTAGTGGTAAGTTGTTTTGATGTTGCTCAATATTGAAAGTGGTGAATATGAAAAGTTGATCCTTCTTATGAAACCACCCCAAGCATGGCCAAAATTGGTCAAGTTAGTATCAAATATTCCCATAAGATTAAAAAAATTACCTTGAGCACATGATGGGAAAGAGACATGATAATCAACAAAAAATTGACAACTTATTTCTAATCTATTACTAGGAATGATCTCATGTAGCAAAAAATTCATCATAAATTACCTTTTGGCATTGAGAAGTAGGTTGCACAGTTGAGAATGCAATTTTTAGTTTAGAAACCATATCATAATTTCCTTGGAGACACTCCTCATGTAATAAAATCACTTTATCTGCTACCTTTGAAGATCTAGACATATCAATTTATGAAGGGCTCACCATAGTTAATGATAAAAATTCCAAACCGATTGAGGAAAGCAACCACAAAACCAATCACATTGCTTTTCGTGGGCCCTAGCGAGTATGAATAAATGAAATATTCTTAAGGGATATTGTAATTCAATTCAATCATTAGAGATTCTAGATTTTGCATCATTTTGAGAAATTAACAACGTATATATACATTGTAGAAGAATTACAGCTGGTTAGGTTTAAAGATTCTGTCAACTCTTGTCCTAGTAGTAGTGTGTCCATTGTAGATGCAAAACTTTTCCAAACAATGTTTGAGTCGAAGTTGTAGAAAACAAAATTGCCTAAATATTGCATCTCCCCTAACTCAACAAACAATATTATGGTCTCATCCATCCAGACTGTTGATTTTCCATCTCCCAACTGAATATTTCCATCTTGACCAAGAGTGAGGAATCCTTCTTCACTTATTGGTTGGCTTCTGATAAACCCAAAACCATAAACCTTCAAATTTTACAGATACATAAACGTTACAATAATAAAAATCAATCATCACTACAATCCAAAAACTTATGTATCCAAATAGGAAATTTCACAATATAAAATAAATATAGAAGATGATTTGGCTAATACAAAATAAATACAATAACAAACATTTGATACAAACATAAAAATGCAAAACATATTTGTGTGATTTTTTGGGGCTACTTTTTCATGCATTCCAATTGGAACTTTGATGACTAGTCTTTGTACTTGATGGTGATGCAATTGGAATTCTCATTGACCCCATTTGGTCATCTTTGGATATTAATATAAAATCTATTTCTTTCTCTCTCACTATATTTTTAAACCACACACTCACAAGTGCTAAGGCTAATGATCACACCTTCATGAGGAATAGGGACGACTCGGTTGCATTGTTGTTCAAGATTTTAACCTTATAGTGAGGAGAGACACTACCAACTTGGGTGGGTTTGACAGGTAAATAAATTCATTGCATTACAACTAATTCTTACAAATGAAAGAGATCGGGATATTGAGACATACCTTTAACCGATGGCTAGTCCTAGCTTTCACTTGATCTCCCACTGTGATGAACCTACAACGCAAAGGAAACCTTCCTCAACGTATCTTGACTATATAAATATGATGAATATTGAAAACAATCAACCATCAACAACAATCAGATACTAATCAAAATGAACATACAATCCAATAGACATTCGATTTGGGACAGGAAGGGTATTTCGACCTTTTTATTGTCAAAGAAACATGAATCAGTACAATATACCTGACGTGTCAAGATGTTTCTGCAACTGAGTCCTGGACTCCTGCTCTTCACAATGACTTGGGACTTTTCTCCAGTGTAACAACCCTTAATGCATTCTTTCTAGGTCCCTCTCTCATGGATCCTCCTTGTATTTATTGGACAAGGTAGGCAGTTGTAATCGAGAGGTGGTTGAATTGGGAGGTTGGGGAAGTTGCAGAACCAACTTCAACTAATCCCAATTCATAATATTAATATATTTTGGTTTCATTTTAAGATGTGCACGAGTTTCTCAAGGCATAGTAGCGCACAGTATGCAACTTCACTGTTTTGCAACATGTGTTTGCAACTTTTCCAAGGTGTGCGTTGGTTTCCCTTGAGGATGGTAGGGCATACTTCCAGATGTGCACTGGTTTGCTTCCCAAAGAGTAGTGCACATGTCAAAACATCAAGAGAAACAGGGAATTTCTCAGCTGAAGAAGGTAGTTTCATTCCATAAGTCATCTAGGTCAATTATAGCTCTTCAATCCATGTTGTCCTTTTGTGTGATCAACAGAGCAATGTGATCACGGACAGAGAAGTGCAGATTTGACCTATAACAGATGCCCCCTAATGTGTGAGGTCAGAGGGAAACGATGTTCGAAATACATTATAATTCCAAGTCAGAGGAGGAGCAAGAAACCACAGAACCAAGTCACAAAAACACCTGAAACAACAATCAAGGTCAGTGAGCTATTACAATCTTGACATCATATAGATGTGTAGTATGATCTCCGATACATAACTAGGAGATGTATATATAGAGCATGGCCACTGAAATACAAGTGTGGATCCATGTCAAAATGATAGATCATAGCCATAACAACAAGCTAGATCTATGTCTCGTGAAGAGCCAAAATGAGTGAGGCTCAGTCTTGCACAGCTTGGGTGATAACATAAATATGGTGATGTTATCATAGTTCCAAGGTCTTCATCCAAACAACCCAAGGTACAAACCCTAACCATGCGAATAAATGAGCTGAAGTCGAACATGGGGGGTATAGTTTGATTACCGGTCATTGATGTATACCGTTAACAAACGCAAGGACTTCCATCGGTAATGATAATGGGGTCCAAGGTACCTAGTACGATCCAACAAGTGTGAATAAGGGGACTTGAAGTCAAACACTTGAGGAACCTGTCAAATGAGAGACATTGATATATTCCCACTTATTCAACAGTGAGGGAAACTGCCACTGATGACTACACTCCCCAAGGTACTAACCAAAACTCTAAACTTCGTTCCCAGAGCATAATGAGTTGAATTCGATGGGAAGAAGTCCATTGGAAGGGAGGCCTTAATGCATCCTCCATCATCCAACACGAGGAACACTCAAAAGGTATGAGCTGATGTGGAGTAGGACAAGTAACAAGATGAAACAAACTGACACCAAGATGGCCGACACATGAAGTCAAGGTAAACTGCAGAATGGCCGACATAGGTTGTATCCTTGAACAGTGAGCACGACACAAAGTGACTTAGGCAGCTTTTAACATGAAGGGGAAGTGATATAAGCCTGCAATGTAGGATACATTGACAAACCCTCCATATGGTTGGAAGAATAACCAACCGAGGGAGTAAAAACTCAGAGATCATGTTCACCATAAGGCCAAAAACTAAAACCCAACTGACATGAAAGACTCAAGTAGGTGCTATGTTCAAGGATATGACTGACTTAACTGCCTTTGAAACTGAAAAAAACATATGATATACCCTTCTTATCCCTTATTCTTTTTGGTAAAAGAACGTCCTTCTTGTTGTTTTAATGAGTCCAAGAAAGATAGAAAACTCAATAGGTCCAACCATGTAAAAAGTTTAATGAGCCCATGGGAGGAAGACTCAGGACCTTCTTCATTGTTTACAGAGTTTGAAGAAGAGATAGAAGAATACTCTATAGTACTGATCTCTGGATTTTAATATCGATATGAGATCTGTTCTTGCTCGTCGGTGTTTTCAATTTTAAGGAGTCTGAAAAACTTAAACAATAACTCCATACACCTACCCGTTTATTTTAGTATCGAGCCCGATTTGGTATATGCTCGCCGGTGTTTTCCTGTTTATAGAGTCTGAAAAACTTAAACAATCCTCTATATACCCTCTCGTGGATTTCAAATCGAGCCCGAGTAGGTGAGTGTTCGCTTGGTGTTTTCATATTTCGAGAGCCTGAAAACCCTAAAGAAGGCTCCAAAAGGTCCTTTTTCGTACAATTAGTCTCCTCCCCCGAAAAAGTTTAAAACAATGAGAGAAGAACTCTTCTAGCCACGTATGACTAGAGTATTCCTTTTTCGTAAGCAATCCGCAAAAGTCCAGAAAAGGGTTAAACTTATACTTAAGCATATGGACCTTCAATTCCTTTAACGAGCTTGAAGAGAGAAAGTCTGCTCGGCAATCTTGTTTAGTTTTTCGATAGTCAAAACAAGAGCTTAAAACAACTTAAAAGACAACTTCTAGGATCGTGGGTTCATGATGTGCCAAAAGATAGGATCTCAACAATTGCATTAGTAACTATCGACAAATTTTCTCAATGACATAATAATGACAATATGGTATCTATATATTGGTCTATCAATAAGAAACTAAGTCATTTTCGGTTTAATACTTTGAAGATCTAGTGAAAACTTGAAATACCTGGGTAAATAAAATAGAACATTAGGGAGGTGTACCGGGAACTGAGAAATCCGGTAGTCAAAATCTGATCTCAACTATTGTGAGCTTCCCCCTTAAAGTCATCGTAAGTGTTCTTAACTGAATGGGAGGGAGTGCTACGCAACATCTTGCCTCGAGGCATTATATGCACCTTGGTATTAAATGCTTGCACGGAAGAGTATATGACTGGTGTTCAAGTCTTTTGACCAACATGAAGCTTCAACTATCGGGATGTAAGACTGGGAGGATGAATAACTTTGGGTACAGAAGCATACTTTGCACCTTCTTCTTTGAAAGGGTGCCTGCTATGAGTTTGGGCATGCCTTTGCCCCCGATCAACCCTCGTGAGCCGATGTTGGCTCGTTGGGGTGAGATCTTCCTCCGCCAGGGTGGTGGCGAGAGCAACTTCTGTTACCATGAGGATGATTTCTGGGGTTGGTGGGAAATATAGGTGCCATCTATCGAGCAGTTTCCATATGCAAGTATAGACTTCTGCAATGATCCTGAGCTGATCCTTCCTCCAGTAGCTTCCTGGGGAGAGATAGGTATGTTTATGCTTTTAAAAGTTTATTAAATTTTTATGTTTTATATATATAATTTTTATGATGAGTTCGAAGTACTGAAGCAAAGTGTCATGTGCAGATGTTGGACCAGTGTGTCCTGAGGGACATCCTCACACTTTCATGAGGCCAGTGGAAATGGGTGCAATTGATGCCATGCTAGGAACCATTGAGAGAAAGATGAGTCGATTGACTCATGATATTCCAACTTACAAGATCGAGCGAATGCCGCTCGACATGTAGGAGGATGTGGTTGGTGTGCCCCCAGCTTGGATTAGGTTACTACGGAAAGTGGCTAGGATGGTCATATGCTACTGACAGGCAGCAAAGCCAGATGAGGCCCCACCTTCTCCATAGGAGAAGGATATTCTATGTATATTTTTGAGGCCATCGATCCCAATTTTGTATCTATGACATGACTTTGTGACAGACTTATGATCCAAACTCATACTATTTTTTGATACAGATATATATACACACACACACACACACACACACACACACACACACACACACACACACACACACACACACACACATATATATATATATATATAGTATCGGTTATTTACATGTGTGTTATTATGTTTTATGCATGAATTATTATTTGTGTGAATAATGCAAATGCCAATCTAGAACGTAGTTTGAAAATGAATCAACTAATGCGTTCAAGTTCCTTGGAATATGTCGATATGTGATATAATTAAAATGTCTCTCAAGTAACCTAACGCGCATAAAATGATGTAGCAAAGTAGGATCTTTGACTTGATAAACACCAAGTAACTAAAAAACAACTAACTGTGAGTCGAGCCGTACCTCCAAATGTGAAATGCCATGGAACAGAGCATCTCGGAGTAGCTTTATGAATGCACTGTATTCAACCACATTATTTGTTGTGGGACCTAAACAAGTACCTCTCGAAGACACCAGTTGGCCAGTTGGCGAGTAAATAACCCAAGCAGCTGAGGCCAACTAACGGGTGTGGCGGCTAGCGCCATCTGCAAACCCTGTGAAGCGTTCAGTCGACATATGAAACACAAAACAATGGATGCATAAGACATAACTACAACCGTAAACAAAAACTAACTCTACAAAAAATGTACAGGTATAATACATGAAAAATCACAGGTGCCTAAGCGTAGTACTTCTTTAAGTAGGGTCAATTCCTCGGATCTCATCATGAGACCGGGCAAAAATGTCATGGAAATCGTTAAAAATATTGGTATATGGAATGATCTCATCAAGATAACAGTCTGTTCCAATAAAAATGTTTTTTGTAAATCCAGGTTCAGTGGAAATGTTGACCGGGATGGTTCTTGATGTATTCGCCCTATTCCCTTCGAAAAAAATAGCTTGTGAAGTGGAAGGGATAGAGGACCAATCAACATTTTCACTATGTCTTGGAGAGAACTCACCTCTCTCTATCAAGTTTAGAATGGGAAGTAAATAGGACCTAGGGTGTATACTTTCTTGAGGGTTATCCAAGCCTATGATAGCTTCCAAAAATGTTTCATCCGAAGGAAAAACCGTGCCAAAACAATCAGGATAGTGGGTAGAGTCTACTAACCATGTAGGAGCACAGTCCATATCTGACTTAGTAGAGACCAACGGAGTCATGATATGTTATGTTGCAGTTTGTTGTGAATCCAATTAGGTTATCTTTGCGACAGGTACATGCACAGCTGGTTCTGATTCAGTAGGGAGAATCCGCGGATCTGTCGTTGAACTGGCCGTGGAAGTATCAGGCGAGGAACATTCCTCAGAACCACAAAATTAATGGGAGAAGGTAGGTCAAAAGTGCCTATTAATGACCCATAAAGACCTATTCCCAAATTCTCAATGACTGGGGTGGACTGATCAATCAACGGGATAGTTGACTTGATGAAGTTTGGTTGGTCTTCTGGGAAAATGAAATTTGATCGACTGTGACAATCTTTCCTTCGTGAGGGAAAATTATGATCTAGAAAACAGCTGACGGCACTGCCTTCATGGCATATGTCTAGCTCCTACCCAACAGCAAGTTATAATCGAGTGGAGCATCCAAAACTTCAACCTCTACCGATACTAGTTTTCCCGCAAGTTCAACATCAAATGATGGTAAGACTCCGTGTGGACGGAAAGATCATCCATCAAAGGCGGTGAGTACCGTATTAGAGGGAGCTAACTCAGGTTCAACCAAATCTTTCCAGCATGAAATAGAAATTACGCACGTAGATGTGTCCTCATCTACACGAGCTCGTTTAATGGTCATGGAACATGGATGACCTCTATCTGGAGAGCGACATGATACGACAACCGGTACTTGATATCTTTCATATCAAAACGTGCAAGCATGGCAGATGAATCAACACTCCCAATCGCTGTGAGGATTACACTACGCTGCAATGGGAAACTTTGTAGTACCTCCAAAGTAGACATGGAACAAGGGGTTTGGGCTAAATCCTCCACAACATTGTAGTTGGGGGCAGCCCGTGCATTGGGTTTTTGCACAGCCCGTTTATAGACACCTTTCAGTATCTTCGGTAGCGTCTCCACTGGTATGTGAAGAGGAGTAGAGGATTCAGGAGCATCTTTCTGTTGTGGATCCAAGGTATAATTATTTGCTCGAGTTTGCAGTAGAGCATCTGAGTTAACCATATTAATGAAAGACTGATCAGCAGAGGTGGTACAAGTGGTGCCCCCAGCACTGGAGCTACAAGAAGTTGAACTCTGTCCGTCAGGGAAAGGGTTTTTTAAGACAGTTGGTTTCTTTTCACGGATCAGCTTCTGGGCTTCTTCCATTAGAGGGCATTGATGGGTAAGGTGGTCCTCTTGACATAACTTGCAAGGGAACTTAGCCTTCCTTTTTTCCTTTTTACCCTCCTTGGCATTTTGTGTGTTTCTGGGATTTTGTTGGTTTCCCTCCCCTTTCTTTCCCTTTCTTTTGGGCTGCCGAGAGCCCTTTTGGCTTGTCTGCACCTTCTGTACAGATTCTGTAGTTGAAGGGGAGGATGCAATAGAAGTTGCTTCTGCAGCAAATTGTTTGACTGACAAGGTGTGAACTTTCTTTGTTAAGGCATCAAACGCTGCAGAATCGACTGAACCCACAATGCCATTAGCATGTGGTCCAGGTTTAGGTTTACCTAAGTCTATATTAGACCTCGGCACATCAGGAATAATTTCATATAAAATACCAGACTAAGCATAGACCAAGTCTAGTTGTTGGGTTCTCAAAATGGCTTCCTCTTCGGAGGACACCCCTGAAGTGGCAACTTCCTTAGAAATATAAGGAAGAAGAGACTTAAGGTACCATTCTAATAAGAATGTTGGGGGGATGTCAGCTTTGATGAGCCTCTTTCGCCTTCGCCACTCCTGAATATGATCAGATAGATGAGTGCCTTTGTTCTGTCGAAAGGTCGACAGAAGGTCTGTGCCGGCATTGTACCAGAAGGGAAGTTGAAAGTGGTTCAAGAAAACAATAGCAAGATCCAGAAAGGTGCCATAGGCAGCTGCAGGAAATTCGATATACCACTTGGCTACGAGACTTGTCAAGTTTCTTTGAAAAATCCTTAACCTTATGGAATCATCATTTAGCGAATTGGAGGAGCACCAAAGATGAAATGTCGTAACATGGTCACCGAGGTCCTCATCAGTCTTACCTTCAAACTTTGGTATGTCTGAAGGCAACTTAGTGGGAACGGGTGGCCATGCAGAGTCATGATGCACAGGGTTGTTCATAAGCTTTGAAAGATATGGCAAGTTCAAAGTTGCCAGAAAAGGTAAACGGGGTTGAGCCGATGGCATCTGATAGACAGGAACCTGGTATTGCGAACCACCCATCGCCTGGTTCGTGTACTGTTGGTTAGGGTTTCCCCCAGCCATCGATTTTGAAACGAAAGGATTGAAATTACTCCACCCAAAAGAAAGTGGATTAAAACCCTGTGTGTTTGTCCATTGTGGCTGGGTGTTAGCCCCGCCATATTACTAGTTAAACATATTACCCCTCCTCCAGCAAACAAAGAGAAGGGCATACTCCCTACGGGTATATTCAATGGATTCACATTGTAACCTGCATAGGGGTTGAAACCAGGTGTGGTTATAACAGACGACTCAGTCATGGTACCCATGATAGGCATAGATGTAGAGGGAATCGATCCTACAGTGGAAGTAGAAGCAACATCTTGTGTTACACCCTGAACCTGTTGTGTAGCAGAAGACTGGGTGAAATTCACTGCAGGTATGCCTGACAAAGGGATGTTGTTTGGTCCAAAAGTTAGGGCAGAAACTAAGGCAGATGTTGAAGCTAATGAGATCGGCATGCCTAGAGTACCAACATTGAAACTAAAGGACAGAGTTGAGGAAGAAGCAGTCTGCGATGAACTCGAGGTAGAAGTGTTTGTGAAAGAAGGATTATCAATCCTTGAATCCATGGAAGTTGTGGGAGTTTGAGGGACTCCCTGCTCGTCTCCTGGGTTAGTCATAGAATAACCCGGTGTAAGCAAGTAAGCACTATACTCAGGTTGTTGAAAACCTACAGGTACCAAAAGCGGATCATTTGGTCTAGTAAGAGGAGGGTTGAAAGGAGTACTGAACTCTCTAGAAGCTAGATCCTCAACCTCGACAGTATCAAAGACTTTTCGATCCAGGGTTCTGGGTTGTTGTTCACCAAGAACCTCTATGTCACCTGTAAGTTCAAAAGAACCACGAGAATCTATCCTCCGGCATCGCGGTGGCAGTGGAGGCTTGACTATGGGTGGGGGAAGGTTTTCCAACCTTCGATACCGAAGAAGATGTTGGTCCTCCACAACTACAAAAAATAGACTAAGTAAAAAACCTAGTGGCCACTACAACTAAGGGGCAAACAGCATACCACTAAAAATTTTCCTAAGTAATCAAACCAGGCAAACAATGGAAAATACTCTCGGAAGCAAGTCTTGGATGATTAGGGCCCAGAACAGACTAACAGAGTATCGACAGTCAGTTACATGGCGTCCTCCGGAGGTCCACTGGGTGCAAGCGTTTGAATCACCAAACCGCCTTCCCGTGATTACTGCCAAAGGGTTACCTTCCATGTATGTCTAAGGTGAAGTGGGAATAACCGCCTACTCTACCTGTGTAGAGCCCTAAAAGTCTAATACTAAGGCTACCACCAATACGAAATAACCTAGGGGGACAGTCGTCAGCCTAGTCAAAACGTATGGGCAGGGTAGCAAAGCTCGAAGTCCGAAAGGACCCCCATACGTGAGTCAACACTGGTTTATGGTTGAGAGGAAAGTGAGGGGATATCCTCAACAATTCCAATCTCCCACGGCCTTGTGCTTAACTCTGGTTTTAGTAGAGCATCGCAGGACTATTTGATAGAAATGGATTTACCTA
The DNA here is from genome assembly GCA_027924585.1 of Larix kaempferi. NCBI lineage: Eukaryota > Viridiplantae > Streptophyta > Pinopsida > Pinales > Pinaceae > Larix > Larix kaempferi. The sequence continues at coordinate 26,262,321 of BSBM01000391.1, read as the reverse complement.
AATGAAATTCGTACTACGATTGTTGAGTAATGAAGCTAGTTTCGGATCATTTAAGGTGATTTAAGTCTGAAACTCTAGCCTATGCTAGTTGATGATGTGTATACCTAAAAAGAAAAATGTTGCTAGTAAATTGTATTAATATTTATTTTTAAGGGCTACTTGTTACTCAAGGGTTGTAGTGCGGTGTGTGGAATGGTTTGTCTGAAAGTAAAGTGCATGTAAAGTAATGCTTTCAAATTCACAATTTTTTTTTCTCTTTTCCGTTTATATTCTTTCAAAAATCGAAAACTAGGAAATCCTAAAATCAAACTCCTTTTTGTATTTTTCTTTTAATATTTCAAAGCAAACTATGCTACCTACAAATAATGAAAGGCCTTACTACTAAGCTACTTGAACAACTTTTTGTCTTTTCTGATAATTGTAAAAGAAAGAGAACTTTGTACAAAAGTGAGTAAGATCTAAATGAAAAATGTGTGTAAGACAAACACCTAAATGGCTCAAAACAAACAAACCAAAAGACTCGATAAAGACTTGACTTACCAAGTTTTTGCAAAAGAAAAACTTGAGGCTTGGAAACAAAGTGTAAAATAAGGAGGGAAAAGAGACACTCATAACGGAAAAGCATACCTAAATAGGTTGCTCCTAAGCATCACAACCCTAAGAAAACACTAAGCCAAACCAAAAGTAAGCAAGCGAACCAAGAATGACCTCACTAACACACGGACTCAAAAGAAAGATAACTAGAAAGATTTGACTTACTTGGACTAAACTGATAAGACAATCAGAAAGTATCTAAACCAAGCAACCTTTCGAAAGAAACCCTAAGGACTCAAACTTGAAGTCAAACCCTAATGGGAAGGATAAGACAAAGTGAAAGCATGCTAAATGTTGCAACAGACAACAAACGTTAAGAATGCAGGTCTATGTGACTGCAACAACAACTAGGGTGAAAGTATGCAGCTATGTCCAAAGGAGAATAGTGCACAAACTTCAAAAAGGGTTAGAAAGTAGCAAAGACACTTAAACAAGTACTCAAGCAAGCAAAAAGAAAACTGAAAGACTGAAGAGAGGCCAACAAGACTCAAAAGAGACATGGAAGTATCAGGGATCAGTCCAGGAGGCAAAGCAACAGGCTGGAAGTGGAAGCAAACCACTGGAAATCTAACCCTAACAACAAACTGGAAGACACAGGAAAATGCACTACTATGCAGTGTAGAAACCAATGCACACTAGAAAATATGCGCTACTATTCAGTACACAAACCAGTGCTCATCAGGAAAGATGCGCTACTGTAAGTAGGGTAAACCGGCGCACATGCCTCAGAAGGGAAGAAATAGGCTTTGCAGCAGTGGACTGAGATGAATCAAGAAATAAGGAACAAGTAACAAAGACCTATAAGACTTCTCAAAGAATCAAAAACTGAAAAAGGGACTAGAAGAAACCCTAAACTAGGTCTCCTAGAGCAAAATAACTACCAGTTACTCCCCAGTATGGTTTCCAGTCTGTTGTTCAGGATTTTAACCTTATAGTGAGGAGAGACACTACCAACTTGGGCGGGGTTGACAGGTAAATACATTCATTGCATTACAACTAGTTCTTACAAATGAAAGAGATCGGCATATCGAAAGACATACCTTTAACTGACGGTTGGTCCTAGCTTTCCCTTGATCTCCCGCTTGATCTCCCACTGTGATGAACCTACAACACAAAGGAAACCTTCCTCAACGTATATTGACTATATAAATATGATGAATATTGACAACAATCAACCATCAACAATAATCAGATACTAATCCAAATGAACATACAATCCAATAGACATTCGATTTGGGATAGGAACGGTATTTCGACCTTTTTATTGTCAAAGAATAATGAATCAGTACAATATACTTGACATGTCAAGATGTTTCTGCAACCGAGTCCTGGGCTCCTGCTTTTCACAATGACTTGGGACTTTCCTCCAGCGTAACAACCCTTAATGCATTCTTTCTAGGTCCCTCTCGCATGGATCCTCCTTGTATTTATGGGACAAGGTAGGCAGTTGTAATTGAGAGGTGGTTGAATTGGGAGGTTGGGGAAGTTGCAGAACCAACTTCAACTAATCCCAATTCATAATCTTAATATATTTTTGGTTTCATCTTAATATGTGCGCGATTTTATCAAGGCATAGTAGTGCACAATATGCAACTTCACTATTTTACAACATGCGTTTGCGACTTTTCCAAGGTGTGCACTGGTTCCCCTTGAGGAAAGTAGGGCATACTTCCAGATGTGCGTTGGTTTGCTGCCCAAAGAGTAGCTCACATGTCAAAACATCAAGAGAAACAGGGAATTTCTCAGCTGAAGAGGGTAGTTCCAGTCCATAAGTCATCTAGGTCAATCATAGCTCTTCAATCCAAGTTGCCCTTTTGTGTGATCGATAGAGCAATGTGATCACGGATGAAGAAGTGTAGATTTGACCTATAACATGCATGGAAACAAAATAACAAGAATTATCTATCATCAGGAAACTATGCTAAATGCAAGGACAACATATTGAAGGCATGTGTAACCTACCTATATCACCACCCTCCTATATTAATGCCTGCAACTCAGATGATAAATTCAAATCCTCATCCTCAAGTTTTCATTCATTTAAAAATGATTGAGATAAAACTCAGTAGGAGTAAAGTGGGAAGGATGGATAAAGTAAGGGTTGGAAGGAAATCAAGGACATCCTTGACATGATGCTAAAGTTACACAGATACTAGGTTGCCATGGATAATGTTATGGTGAATAAAAGAGGCAATTGTAGATGAGATGAATCAGCTAGCCCAAAGTAGCAAGCTACCAACGCAATAGATAATCACCAAGCCTTGGATCCTAATTGGGGGTAGTTGAAGGGTAGACATTCTCAGGTAGAGGTATCAACCAGAAAGAAGACCAAAAAATCAGATAATGAGTTATGAGCTCTTGGATTCTGACATGCAGTTCTCATATCTTTGTTATTTTGTTTTTAATTTCCTAAGGCATGTACTGAGCTTCATGAGAGAAATAGAAACACCAGACTTGATGATACTCTCCCATTAGCAAACATATTCTTACGTTACTAAGGAGCATTTGTGTTTTATGTAGAAGGTTGTCTCCTAGTTTGGATGATAGTCTAAAAGTAGTTATTTACTATTGGTTGTATCTCTTGTATCTTAATATAATGAAATAGCATTTACGGATAAAGACAAACACATTAAGGATAAAGAACACGTCAAAACCCTAACCTTATCATTGTCCTTTCTCCAGATTCATTCGCCCATACAACTTGGTAAGAGTTGTCCATGAGATGCATTTCCATCACCAAGACCCACATAAATCATCAAAGGAAGAATTTTTATATGAGTAAATAATATATAAGCAAATAAACAATCATTTAAATCCTACTACAAAGTCCTATAGAAATCAGTGAACCGTGAAATGTTAAATTTATTAACAATATTTTAAGAAATAGACATGCATTTAAAAATTATAACCATCTTTAATACATAGTAATAAAAGAGTATTTATACCTTATTGAGCTCCTCTCTGTTTCAAGAATAGTTTTATATTCTCTATTGAAAACGCCCAACCACGTGAAGGTGGAAGCTCATATGGCCCCTCCCCCCCCTCACATCGCTCTCAATTCCCCATACCCAATAAATGATGTTGTTTACATAGAAAACATATAAACATTCATGCATAACTAGGCTAGTCATCAAAACATATAGACATAAAAACATTGAAGCATAATGAGGTAATTCATATAAACAATGTTTCAAACTAACAACATCGATATACATCCAAATACAAGTCATGAATTTATACATCTACTTTTTCTTTGTTTTCTATTTGTTTGCATTGTAATAACTGACGATTAGCGCATTATCATCATCATTTGGTGGAATATCTACAGAGCCATGTCCTACTAGTTTTTGTGTTTCCATGCCCTCGTGTATCATATAACTTCTTGTACATCGTTGAGTAGGGCGTGGAGGAAGTTCTGAAGGGGCGTGAACTGCAACAACGAAAATGGGCATATCGATATGTTGAAATATTATTGAAATTAATAGTTAATTATTTTGATTAAAATTACAATGTTTCCCTTTACCTATCTGTGTAGTTGTGATAACTTGTGTGTTAATTGTTTCTCTACTTGCTAATTCCTCTTGCGGTTCACCCTCCTGAGCTACATGGTCTTCCATTGAAAGAAGAAAATTTATAAGTATACGTCAGGAAATAAATATATATAATCACAGTAGATATTTCTATTTCCAAAGAAGACATACCAGAATGGATACTATGCTCCCCACTATCATGGGACATGCACATCCCAACATTAGCTAGTACATGTTGAGTAGCGCTAGATTCACTGTTGTGGTTGCATTGTTGCTTAAAAGAAAACATAAATATTTAGTTATGGGTGTTATAACAAAAAATGAATAGAGTTTAATAGTATACTGCAATGATGTCCTTATTCATTTTATTTACCTGCATCTGCATCATTGGGGAGATTGGAGTCTTCCCCAAGCTTTTCTGATATTCAATCACACTTTTAAAACCATACTTGAAACCAAGATTCAGGTCTTGCTCGATGGAAACATCTTGGAGTGTATTTCCCTGCAACGCATAACACATTTAAAATTTCCATTATCAAAAACAGATATTTGTTCACTACTGTCAAATAAATATTCCCTGTAGTTAATCATTTAATTCTTACGATTCAGGATCTTAGTTTTCTATAGCCACTTTGGCCCAGTCTATGCTGTTCGTTCTTTTCCACTCTAGCCTTGGTGGCTTTGGAGGTGTCAGGTAGCCTATATATGAAAATTCTGGAAAATGTCAGATATCATAACTCTTACTTAAAACAAAAAAGAAAAAAATAAATGAGCATATTTCACTAAGAATATGATATGTGTTGTACCTTTCTTTTCCAGGTCGTCGTTGTTTTCCTTGTCTTTTTAGCAAGTTCTCCTTTGCATCCTCTATGAGTTCCTTCCAATATTTCTCTGGAACCATGGGAGGGCGCTCATGCTTGAGTTCAAGTTGCAATTTATCCCTATATTGGGCCCTGGTATATTTTAAATTCTCACCGACTAACTTTGCAACCACTTTCTTGTTGAATGTATTGCCGAAAAAGTTTACCATGTGGTCTATCAATTCATCTCTCTTTGCGTTATCTTGGCTATTCCACCATGTGCGAATGGTGGGGCCAAATAGCTCCAATGCTTTGTCATTCAAATTCCTGTAGAAAACATTGTTTCCTGCATAAACGTGTAATCCATTAATTTATAATAATTTCAATGTATTTCCATTTCAGTTTCATGATTAAAATGAATAAATTAATTAATAAATACCTACAATATTTTGAATCTTGATCGGAACACAAGTGTCATCCACCAGAAAGGTGAGATCTAGTGATCCGGTGCTTTTAACTCGTGCTACTCCAGGAAAATTTTCATGGTCATCTACAGTATGTTCATCTCCAGAGTCATGTGGAGTCCTAGGCTTCATCTCATCATGCTACGGCAGGTCATGTCGATCAAAATCAGTGCCCTCGTTAATGGATTCAAGGCCAACCACTGGAGTGTCAAAAAGCCTCATTGGTACATTGCTTTGTTGACGTTGTTTCTGCATTGGAGCATCACTGCTACCTATACTTGTCTCGACAGTTTCACTTGGAAAAAACTTTACTTTATCAGATCACTTGGAAAAATAGAAAACATAATATCAGACATGAAATCATGTCATAGCTTAAAAAAATATGTGAAGATGTCACTTACCCCATGATATTTTATTTGTTCTTTTAGCTCTTCAATCCTTGCCCTGATCTCCTGTGTCATGGGACTTGTGCGAGCCAAGGAAATCATTTCTATGTTTTCCTTTTTCAGGGACTTCTTTATAGTTTCCGCTGGGTCTATGGAATAGTAAATTTCATCCTCAAGCTCCTCATCACCCAGATCAAGTGCACTAGACTAAATTCATCAAACAATAAAATTAAGCAAAATAATGTTAACATCATTTAAACATTGTTATTGTAATGAAAGTTAGTTACTATTAAGAACTAACACTTACTTGATGCAGTGTTGTGGCCGGTGACTTCTCATGGTCACCTCGTACTGATCTACTTCTAGTGGGTGACTGTCCACGGTCACCCAGGACCGTGGAAGCAGTACGTGCCTCTCCACGGTCCTCACCCTAACATGATAAATCAATCAATAATTCAACATAAGCACAAAAAACGTGAATTTCAACAGTGGAAATCGAATGTTAAAAGAAAAAATCGAAACATTTAGTTAGTATATTTAACACTTACCTGACGGGGCACAGAGTGTGACCTTCCACGATCACTCTGGACCATGGAAGTAGTAGGTGCCTTTCCACTAGCGCCACCCTGACACAATAAATCATTAAATAAACGTTATGAAAATAATTGTAACATAATAAAAAATGAGATACTGGAATAATATTTATTTTTACCTCAGAAGTAGAGGACACACGTTTTGTTTCATGACTAACATGGGCAATCCCCTTCCATAGTGTAATAAGCATGTTGTCACATGGAAATCTTCTAGGGTTGGCGTTTCTAGTTATTGTAGTCATGTTTAGTTACTATATTTAGTTGAGTCAATAATTGTAACATAAACAAAAATGAGATATGGAAATAATTTTTACTTTTACCTCCGAATGAGAAGATAGATATTCAGCTCCATGGCGATGAGCAGACCCCTACCACAATGTAATAAGCATGTTATCATATGGAAATATTCACAATAAGCACGAAAAAAGCTAATGGTAACAGTAAAAATCGAATGTTAACGGAAAAAATTGAAACATTTTGTTATTGTAGTCATATTTATTTACTATATTTAACATTTACCTCACAAGGCATAGATTGTGACCTTCCACGGTCACCCTGGACCGTGGAAGCAGAATGTGGCTTTCCACTACTGCCACCCTGACAAAATAAATCAATCAATAAAAATTGAGTCAATAATTGTAACATAAAAAAAATGAGATAAGCATAACAATGTAATAAGCATGTTATCACATGGAAATACTCAAAATAAGCACGAAAAAAGCGAATGTCAACGGTGGAAATTGAATCTTAACGGAAAAAATTGAAACATTTAGTTATTGCAGTCATGTTTAGTTACTATATTTATCATTTACCTGATGAGGCATAGCATGTGACCTTCCACAGTTACCTTAGACCGTGGAAGTCACATCTATTCAATTTAAGTTGTAATCGATCAACAACTCTTCACCTAGAAGTATTGTTTTTGTTGCACATACAAGTATTTGATTTTGATTTCAACACATAATTTTCATCTCTTTCAACCTTAATACTCCCAAGGGCCAATAGGTGCAAGTGTTAAAGTTCAAAGAGATAAAAATTATGTGTTGAAATGGAGAACCCATGAATGAAGTGTTGTACATTGATGAAGAGTGTGGGAACCTTAGTGTTTATATATACAAATTCCTTAGCACCTGAAAATTTTTAAACCAATAACAAGGAATCATACTACCACCTACCAAGACATACCATGTTGCAAGACTACCACTAAATATTGTATGTGCCATTAAACAACAAACAACGCAGCAAAATCGCAGAACAAACATGTCAAAATCATATATGATGACTTACCCGATGTGAAGAACCTTCCTTGTACTCAGATTTTAACTTTCAGATCAAATCTTTCCTCTCAGAGGCAAGTCAATAACTAGAACAAATTGGCCCTTCGTAAAGGGAATAAACATAGCTGAGAGAGAGAGACCATAAATGTTCATAAGAAGAACATATAGTTGCAATAGAAGAACCAGCCACTCAAAGAGGTATGGCACAGTAAATATCAACCCCAAAAAATCAACCAACACACCAAGTATCCCTCAAAACAGACAAAGACCATCAACGCAGCAAGAAACACAGCCATAGCAAGCAGCAGTATGGACTCGCACGCATGAAGGAGGGAGAACCAAAATTGATGTAGAAACCCTCATAAAGTACAATGTTACTGCTAAGTAAGGACAAGTTTGGTGTTTCAAATAGAACCAATCTCAAGTAGAGACAACCTTCAAACCCTTGACATCATAAATGACAAGTAAATTTGTCATTGATATCAAATACATTAATGACAAAGGTTGAAGTGGACATGGATATGGAATGACATGGCATGAAGACATGGCACAAGAAGGATGAGGACTTGGAGAAGGAAAGAAAGCATGAATAAATTGGTGATCTTGAAGTAATGACAAATGTTGGCATGAACAAATGAAGAGAAGCATGATGACATGGCAAGGTGACAAGACAAAAGACAAGATGACATGGCAAGAAGTCAAGACAGGGCATTGGAGAAAAAGGTGACATGGACTTGGCAAGCATGAAGTTCAGGACAAGCAATGGACAAGTCAAAGGAAGAACACACATGGAAATCATAACAAGGACAAGGACATGTATGACAGGGATGATGACAAAGCAACATGACATGGCTGAGGACAAGCCCTTGCGGGCATTTTTTTTTAAGGACTTTGTGGACATTTTTTTTTAAGGACTGTGCAGACATATCAAAGGAAACTGCAAGCATCTTGGAGAAGCCCATGAGGGCATGATTGAAGGCCCTTGCGGGAAAATTAAGTGGATCCCACTGCGGGAATTCTTACAGTGAATTGTGGTCATCTTCAGAGTATACTGCGAGCATTATTGACAAGCCCTTGCGAGCATAAACCAAAAGGCCCTTGCGGGCATAATTGTGGACACTATGCGGGCATTCTAAAGGAGGCATGAAGACCATGACGATGTGGCAAAGAGACCAAAAAATTTATATATATATATATATATATATATGTATATTTGTTGAAGATAACATGGAATAATATATATATGTGTGTGTGTGTGTGTGTGTGTGTGTATTTGAATTAATTGAAATAACTTTTGACAAGTTGGCCTCCTAAAAATTCATGGAAAAGACAAGTATAAATAAAGATCAATTCGTTGAATTTGAAAAAGGATTTTGTGTGGAAGAATTCAAATGAGTGAGTGAGCTCTGATTTCGGGGGTCGGGAAGAATAGGAAAATAGGAGATTACAAAACTATATTTTGTGTCTCTTGCAATGTTTTGATAATGTGTTTGACTAGATGAATGACATGTGCTTAGTTGATTACTGAAATATAGTTCATTGATGATATAATATTTGAAGACGAATTTGAAATTGATAATAAGTCCTAGATTCACCCCCCCTCTCAGTGAGTCATTGTGTCTAACAATAAACAAGTGTTCCAAAAAACTCTAGATCAATCATGCCAAAATAGAGCTCAAAGTGCTATAAAGCACAAAAAAAGTGAATGGTAACAGTGAAAATAGAATGTTAATTGAAAAAATCAAAACATTTTGTTATTGTAGTCATATTTATTTACTATATTTAACATTTACCTCACGAGGCATAGATTGTGACCTTCCATGGTCACCCTGGACTATGGAAGCAAAATGTGGCTTTCCACTGCTGCCACCCTGACAAAGTAAATCAATTAGTAAAAGTTGAGTCAATAATTGTAACATAAAAAAATGGGATAAGCATAACATTGTAATAAGCATGTTATCACATGGAAATATTCATAATAAGCACGAAAAAAGCGAATGTCCTCGGTGGAAATCGAATGTTAACAGAAAAAATCGAAACATTTAGTTATTGTAGTCATGTTTGGTTACTATATTTAGCATTTACCTGATGAGGCATAGCGTGTGACCTTCCATGGTTACCCTGGACCGTGGAAGCTACATCTATTCGATTTAAGTTGTAATCGATCAACAACCCTTCACCTGGAAGTATTGTTTTTGTTGCACATACAAATATACGATGTTCTTCGCATCCCTCAAATTCGCAATTTGGCTGCTTAGTTGTTGTCACTGGCCGTGTACTATTTATAAAGCCAACAACGTTTCCGGACGCTTTTGGTCTCCCATCAATATACATAGTCACCCCTTTGTTTTTATTGTTTTCTGCTAGTTGTATATAATTTGCGGCAACTCCGTATCTCCGCATAATTCGAGTATATTGGACCAAGATCAACCAATTATTGTATCTGTATAATGGTCCGACATACTCCATCAATTCAATTATAGTTCCATAGTCGACCTTTATGCCATCCATGGAAAATAGCCCCAATCCATGTAAGGACGAAGGAGCAATGCGATACATCCTCCCATTGATGAAGAAATATGTGTCCACTTGAGATAGCTTATTAGGTACCCATCATTGCACTAGATGTCTATACCTCAAGGGAAACTCAATGTCACTTATGTTCTCAGCATCATAATTACATAACCCTTTGTTGGCAATAAAATATTGCATGCATCTACGAAATCTTTTCCTTACCTTTTCAGATCTAGTTGATATAGAATCTGTATATCTAGTACAACAAGTCTTACTTTCAACCTTCCCGAGTATATATTCATCATCACTTGAGGAAGATAGATCTGATAGATACCTATTTGGAGGTACCTACACTTGATAAAACAAGAATATAAGTTACCAAGTGGATATAATTTAGCATGCAAATATATTTACTTGTAATGTTTTAATATCAAAAGTTATTTCTTCCCAAAAATGTTATCAAAAGCTATTTTTCTCTCAAAGGTAGAATTTCTTTTAGATTTATTTATATTTGAATTATTTTTAAGTATAAGACACGATTTTATTTGATTTGGAATTTGTTCACAACACGGATATAGAAGTGTGTTTCTTGGGCCACTTGACTAGTTAATGCATGCAAAGAGGTATGGGGTTCCCCCTCATATAGATCATGTTGGGGATTCAATTTGGAATGGGCAGTGGTCATATTGATTCATTCATGGATTTCCCACCGAAACTTGGCGACGTTAGTCTAACAATCCCTCTTCCACAGTGGTTTTATATGCAAGTTTCCTCATGCAAGGTACTCCTTCTCTAACTATGTGCTACATGTGCGCAATGGTACTCTATTGTATAATAACGTGGTTACAAAGGTCCAAATCTCCTCCTCAACATAGGTCTTTGGTTCCATCACCAACCTCCATGAATTAGCCTCCTCAACCCAAGCATCATGAAATCAAGTGTCCAACCTGCAAGGTGTGTAGGTCTCAAGCTCTAAGGGTTAAGTGCCCATTGCTCCTCCTCCTAGGTAAGTACCTCCCTTGATCAAGAAATCGACTCCCCCATTGTGTGCACCCAATGAGTTTATCAACATGTCGATTAGGTAACAATATCCTAAGGGTACCATGTCAACACACTAACCAAGGCCAAGCATCCACCCAAACCAAGACATTGATATGACCATGAAGCATCACAAGGGGCTAGGAGACCTATTGCTCGTCTACCCAGGTGAGAACACTTTTGGATTAATCCCAAAAGCTAACACATAGTTTTCCCTAAAATGATTAATTATATCTAAAAACTAGGTGGCCATGTGTATTACTCACTCATTATCCTTGCCACAAATTTTAGGTGCATGCAGTTAATACACATGAAATTTATAACATCATGTCCATAAAATAAAAATGAGTATGGAGTAACATAATTCTCTACAAAACTTATTTTTGCTTCAAAGTGAAATTCTCAATGTAGATATGAGTTTTGATTGCTTGAAGTTGAACGAACAAAAAACTTTACAAATTTAATCGTCAACAAGCAAATGTATTACCCATTTTCGTGTTTGCACCCTTATACCAACGGAGACAACCACATGGAAGTGGTGTCTTCCAATAACATATTGGTTGATTGGTTGGGGGGTCAGTATGCTTTCTTTGTATACAATGTTAAACAGTTAGAAACCCCTATAATTGTGAAAATCCTCACAGCAGATCTAAGAGATGATGTATACCTCACAAGAGTAATTATGATTAAGCAGGAAAATAGAAGAAGAGTGACAATATAGTATAATGAGCAATAGAATAATATGGTACAATAGAACTCAGATAGAAGCAATAATACTTCACACACACTAATTAATTAATCACAATATGGACAAATAAATAGTACAATGGTAGAGAGGATTCGAATGCCCAAGGTGGCAATTCGAATTAGCCTCTCAGAGTGATCATAAGATAAATATAGTGTCATTGGAGCACAACTAGGTGTCCTCATGATCATCGGAGCACAACTAGAAGTCTTCATCATCATCAGTGGAGTCATCAATGCTCAAGTAACTGTCAACCATCAGTCAAACTAACTCTGGTAGGTGTAACTGAGTGTAACTCAGTGTAACTAAGTGTAACTGAGTGTAACTGACTGTAACTGACTGTAACTGACTGTAACTAAGTGTAACTGAGTGTAACTGACTGTAACTGAGTGTAACTGAGTGACAACTAGACTGGTAGGTGAAGAAGGGCGAGTTGCTCCCTAAAATCAAGGAAGAAGGGTGCATTAAGCAACTAGAGGGCTAAAACTGAATAGTGAGAAGCTCCTAGGGGCTGGCTAACTGAGGGCAAGGTGCTGGACTGATGACTGGGATGCATGCAAACCCTATAATGCATGCAAACCCTAAAGGTGCATGCATGACTGAAAATGTAAATGATCAAAATACTGGTGGGACTAGGATGGAGTATAGGAATATCCTAACAATAATACGGAACCTTAGAATAGCTTAGAACGCTTTAACTTACACCAAATTTGGCCATCTTTTGCCCATTTTTTCCAAATTTCATGCAATTTCATAGAGGGAAGGTGGGCCCATGCACAAAATTGTCCAAAATTGGGCTAGATTTGGTCAATTTTTCAAAAAACACACCATGTGTTTTTTTTAATTTCAAGCATGAAATGAGGTGGAATAGCACTGGATATGACTCCCACTCCCTACCATGCATGTTTGAAATTGTAAAGGATTTGGACAAATTTGGAACATTTTGTTAATGATTTTAGCTATGGGTAAAGGGTTTAAATGATAAGAATCAACCTTGGTGGAGGGGTAGGATTCTAATCATTTCCCCTCTCTCCATGAAAGAAAACTCACAAAAATTGGTGAATTTTTCCCTCCCTCTATGCCTGATTTTTTTAAAATAGGATAACAAGGTGAAATGTCACCAAATTTAGACCAATTTTAGGTAGTTTTGAGTGGTTTTGCACATGGACGCGGATAGGGTGATGTTGATGATGATGATAATGATGATCATGTTGATGATGATGATGATGATGATGATGATGACGATCATGTTGATGATGATGATGATGCCATTGACCTTGATGATGAAGTTGATGATGATGTAGTTGATGATGATCATGATGATCAAGAAGATGATGATGATGATGAAGATGACAAGGATCGTTGTCGTCGTCATCATCATCATCATCATGAAGGTGATGATTCAAATGGTGATGATCATTGTCGTCATCATCATCATCGTCATCATCATCGTCATCGTCATCATCATCATCATCATGAAGGTGATGATGCTGATGATGATGATGATGATGATGTTAACTGTAGGGGTTAGTCAATTTGAGGAAGTTTTTTTTTTTTCCTATGTCATAATTCTAAGAGAATTTCTCCATGAAGAAAGGTAACTTATAACTTGAGTGAATGTCTAAGAATGATTGACGTACTTATCCACTTATCTAAGGTTGACTTCATACAATTTCAAGAGTATAGAGATCATCTCTAAAATTGTATTTTAAAGGACAACATGATATTTACTAACATTAATTAAAGGACACTACTTGAATCGATACATATTTTAATTATTGAAGACATTATCAATAATCTCAAGACACTATAAGATTTTCAAAATCAAGATTAAAAGACATAATAAAAAATAAAGACATTTTGCATAATCTCTTCGAAGACACATTTCAATATTTATATCATCTACTTCAAGGATACTTTCTTGAGAAATTTAACAGGGCAATATAGTGTTCACTAAATATAAGGTCATTGTTGTAGCTCCATTACTTTATCAAACCTTTTTCTCTTTTTTTTAAACAACATCAAAATAGCTTATTTCAAAAATAGTAATAATAAATTTACTCTTTAAATATCTACACAACTTTGGTTTCCTATCAAGTAAAAATAAACCCAGGGTAAAATTAAGACTGATGTTAACATCATTTATTTCTCTTGACTCCAGCGTTTATAAATTTTTAGTTAAACATACATAATTCGATTTCTACTCTAATTTAATTATATTTAAGACATTATAATGCTACCCTCATTAATTATCTTAATTTGCAAACATCTATGAATCTATTCGTTATGACATAAATATATTCGATTTCACAAGTAATAAAGAGGTAGTTGGAACAAAATATTAGTAAAGAAAAATCCTACGACTAGTCTAACAGACACATCATCATTATTCCATTCAAAGGGAATGAGGAAAAATCGTAGCTGTCAACGCTAGATAACAAAGTTAAAGAATTATGTGAACAATCGAATCTGCCGGCAATTTAAAAAGATTAGCGATTCAGCAGCAGATGTATCACATCCCAAATTGCAATACAACAAGCAATAATACAAGCAGGTGTGGGAAATACCGTCGTCCCGAATTCCATTTCGCAGCCTCTACAAATTCACTACTACAGCATATGTGTTACATTTTATGATGACATTTAAATCGACAGACAATCGAACAAATCTAAATGGCATAAACGATGATGCATGAATATCAAAATTAGTTTTCTGTATAACCAAATAATATGACCAAATAATATGAGTACTACAACCTTCATCGGTATAGTGTTTAAATCCTTGATATAATGTTTAATTTGCGAATGTTGAGAAAGAGATAGGTCCGTGAACTTGGAGAAATACTAGAACAACAACAAAGATGTTTAAAAGGGGTCAAGATTTAACTCGATTGACATTGATGAGAGATTGGGAATCCGTGAGATCTGGCAGAGATCGATTTTGCTTCCAGAATAACCTCGGTATGCAATTGAATTGTAATCGAATTAGAATACCGAGACCGTATTCATCTTGATAGAACAGAGTATCGATAATTGACAGGGTTCAACAAAATAAATTTCACACCGTCGGCATTCAAGACTTGACTCACATTTCATCATAACAAGATTAGTGAGATAGTGAGAGATGATATCGACTTCTTGGCACAGAGTAGATCTAGATCGAATTGATACGAATTGGGTCGACACCCACATCCCAAAAATATTACAAAGATTATAAGAATGAAATCGAATTCTGGATCAAAATCGGTTTGGCCATAAGATGAATCTAAATCGATCTGATATAAATGGATCTACACCCACATTCCAAAAATATTACAAAGATTGTAAAAATGAAATCGACTTCTGGAAAATATTACAGAGATTATAAAAATGGAATCGACTTTTGGATCTAAATCAGTTTGACATAAGATGAATCTAAATCGTTCTGATATAAATGGATCTACTCTCACATTCCAAAAATACTACAGAGATTGTAAAAAAATGAAATGGACTTCTGAAAAATATTACAGAGATTACAAAAATGGAATCGAAAATAATGAAGTTAACAAAACGATGTTCATTCGGTCTATCAGAAAAATAATGAAGTTAACAAAAATTTCCAAACCCGACCTCTTACTCAGGTTGTCGAGAGAAAGAATTAATTTTAACTCAACACATAACCGATATGGGCATGGAGCCACTCAGTCGTGTAGTTAGGTAAGCTGCTGATCAGGATGGAGTTTTGAACACTGTAAATTGAAGCACAGAGTCATACAGGGCTAGATCGATACAGGAATTTACAATAAGGGGAAAACGATCTGACAAATAAGATCGAATATCGCCAATTAAGTACCAACCGATCTAAATAAACCTATGGAATCAAGGAAATGGATCCAGCCTAAACATGAACCGAGTACTGTAATTGAAATACAGTCTCGATCTAAGTGAATCGCTGTCGGGATTCAATTATAAATTGTCGACCTTTGACATAAATAAGTTAGCATGGCAAAAACTAGACAGGGAATTACTAGCTGAAACTTGAATTCATTCTCTGAAATCGAATGACACTACCATGATTTAAATATCTAAGGAAACCAAAAGATAATTCTGAAACTATAGACTCATACTCCGATCTAAAGTTTAGAGCAGATCTTACGAAAAGTAATGCATAAACGTGATCTGAAACTGAAGGTAACCTCTGATACAGTAAGACAGTAATGCTTTCAGGAATTTAGAGCAGATCTCTGCGATAGCTAGGCTACAATACAATACGGAGTTTAAGTAGCTCTAGGAACAACATTACAGTAATATCGACCATGAAATTTGAATGTTCATATGTATTACTTGATAGAAATCAATCCGATTAACCAGAGATATTAACTCTCTTTTCATAAAATAAATTGAGGCGAATGATGCATACTTAGAACAACGTAAATCGAAAGATAAAACCAGGGATTAATTCTTTTCGGTAATAGGATGAATACGCAGATCTCATTGTAAAAGAAACATATTCCAGACTCTATTGAGATTCTGGATCCATAATATCTAAAACAGCAAAAATATAATTTAAATAATTTAAACAACAAGAACCTGTAGTGATGGTAGCTCCGGTCGAAAGATAGAATTTTTGGTTTGCCGCAGCTCTGCTTCCATAGTCGTCCGGCACAATCACCAATGGACACCTCGGTTAACCTCCCAACCTTTTCGAGAGTACTCTCCTTCCTCTTGAACCCCTGAGCAGTTCGGGTCGTAGAGTTCACACACACAATCTCAGAAATCCAGCTTGGGATTCCCCTTCCCACCAGGATTTCTTAGCCAAACCCTTAGATAGCAGCAAGTCTTTGAGGCATTCGAAAATTACGACAATCGTCCAAATTATGGGCCCTTTACCCATTCCCTAAGCCTTCCTTATAAAGGAAAATCTCATGCGACACATGTCACTTCATGCATAATTAAATATTGTTAATTAATTATTTAATTAAAACACTCACCCATCCAAGTGTCAGTTTCTCTGGGAAGTGCACCAACACCCATAAGTTTGCTCTAGTTTGTCCCCTAAATATTTTAATCAACTCCTAGCTTTTAGTTGACTAGGTGTCTAATCTTAGGATTCTATTTTGCTCCTAAGTAATGATTTCTATTATTTAATGCTCTACAAAAATAACTATTCATGTGCAAATGTCTAAACTATTTTTATGCATTTGCTAAGTAATAATCTAGAGTTATTCATATAAGTGTTTTATGCAGTTTAACTTAACAATCAAACTCACTAGGATCACGGTGCCACACTGTTGGCCTCCTGGTTCCTTAATTTTTAATTCCCTGACATGGCACCACTCCGTCGGGTCCAATCATCCATGGTTTCCATTCCTTGGCATGGTACCGCATCCTTGGGTCCTTGCGTCCATTCTTTCCATTCTCGACAGGGTACCGCATCGTTGGGCCCTTCTGCCACCATCTTTCCGTTTTGACTTGCGGGAACTCTTGTAGGGATTTTAGGAATCGTTACCATCCATCCTCCGTCTACGTGCTATCTAGGGACTAATGGCGTTGAGGAGTGATTCCGTTCTCACTGCGCGCCCCTCAACTCGTACATGACCATCTCCGTCGTCGCCCACCTCGTACGCCCTCACGCATTCCTCTTGAGCAAGCGGATCAATGCTTATCTGCTCATGCGTGGTATTCTTGTCGGAAGTAGACATCGTCGTCACTCCCCCTGTGTGTGATTTACCCGTACTCTACAACCCTTCATGTTCCTTTGTGTGTCCGTTGGTGAACCGTCTCACTTGTTTCTACACACACTTCTCACAACAAATTATTAGTAGCACTGTCCTCAATAATCATCATCTGATTTCTAACTCTAGTATTGTTAAACATTTATGATTTATTCAACTTCTTATTCATCTAATCAGATATACATTTCGTCGACAATTACATAATCACCATATAACTAGTCATTAAGCATTATCCATCAACATAATTTTCCATAGTCATAGCTAATCATTTAACATATGCAATTATTCATTTACCTCAATAGTTCCGATACACATACTCAAAATAAGGTCAAAAGGTTATTTAATTAATGTTTCAATCGACCGGGTCACTCAGCAGGTACCCTCAATGTCTACAAAAGTCTAGGGGCACTACATTAACAAAGATGTTGATGATGATGAGACGAAATTTCATTACGAAAGGTTAAAGAAATAAAATGATCATGATAGTTTGAAACATTGGGGGCATCAATGGCATTGTCTATGGAATGATCCATCCCAAGGCTATCTTTATTGGAACATTTAGTTGGACGTTGATTTTTTGGGCGGAACTTATCATCTAAATTTTAAGTAAGATGTTGATTTCATCACCACTCTATTCTTAAATGTGATTCTTTTGAATGTATGAAGAATGCCATTTATATTCATATTGATTGTTGTTGGTCATATTAATCATAAACAATTTTAAGTTATACTCTATAACCATA
Organism: Larix kaempferi; assembly: GCA_027924585.1. Classification (NCBI taxonomy): domain Eukaryota; kingdom Viridiplantae; phylum Streptophyta; class Pinopsida; order Pinales; family Pinaceae; genus Larix; species Larix kaempferi. The sequence goes on along the minus strand of BSBM01000391.1, from coordinate 26,243,924 downwards.
AAATAATTTATGCATTTTCGTCATCATCGTTGTTGTCATCGTCGTCATCATCATCCTCCTCCTCTTCATCAATATTGTCTTCATCAAGCCCCGCAAGCCAAAATTAACGGAATAAATATCTTTTATTTTAAACAATAAGTACATTAAAAAAATGTTTTTCATAGCCATCAAAACATATTTTTTTAATTTTTTGTTAATTAAAAAAAATGTTTTTCATAGCCATCAAAACATATTATTTTTTAATTTGTTGTTAATTAAAAAAAATGTTTTTCATAGCCATCAAAACATATTTTTTTTAATTTGTTGGTAATTAAAAAAAATATTTTTCATAGCCATCAAAACATATTATTTTTTAATTTGTTGTTAATAAATGGTCATTGTCGCCTCTTACAAAAGGTAGGGGGGCCACCATGTCATCCAGGGATCCAGGCTGGTGACTTCTCATGGAATTTAATCACCAAGAGCCCCCACCACACCTTTTCACTACACATCGAATACAACTAGAGAGGTCTGCCCATATAAACTCTTACAAACAAGATTCACGACCAATGTGGGATAAATCCCAAAAAACAAATCAATCGCTACCATCGGATCCTTTGATCGAACGGTTGTGGAGTCTTCTACATTTCTCCTGCAGGATCACGAGAAAGATCACAAATATGCGCTATTTTTTTGAAATGCCTGCAACTACCTGATATAAATCTACAACTTCCAAAACATTCCATCATTTGATTGAAAATCGTATTATGCATTTGGGGTGAATTTTTAGAGCCCATATTTTCGCTAACGTCCCCTCCCGATGGTCAAATTGGGTGAGGGGGACGTTACTTTTTTCAATGGAAAAAATTGTATATTTTCTCTTTCAAGCATAAATCAAAATATAAATTGATGTGTTTACTCGACACTCTAAAGGACTAAGCCTCTCTTCCAATCAGAGATCCCAAAAAAGTTAAAAGAAAATATGGGGATAATGTCTTCACAGACCGACAATTATACAGTCCTCCACTATTTCTTTCCATTTAATCATTTTCAGTAAAAAACAAAGGAAGCTTTCCTCTAGATGTCCAAGCATAAACAACATAAAATAAAGTGGATATATTATCTCTTTCTTCAATATCATTAGACTGAAACTTACCACAACATTGGGATCAGTCAAAAGCTGACTTATTGAGCACTAGAAGCATACTGTCATACTTTGCTTCCTCTGTACTCAAATTTCCAAATTGAATAGTTCAAGGTTTTTCTAATAATTCATCTGCTTAATTCTCAATAATTGAGCTGAAAATAAAATTATTCTAAATATCTTTTTACTTCTCTAATTTTCCAAAGATGTTGTGGTTTTTCCTTAAAAAATGAAAATTCACCAAATCCATGGATGCAATGGGTTCCTTGACATGCTCTTTAAAAAAAAATAGTCATAGTTTTATCATCATCGTAGTCATCATCATCATCATCATCATCATCCTCCTCATCATCATCATCCTCATCATCATCATCCTTATCCTCATCCTCATCATCATCGTTGTCGTCTTCATCACCAACACCATCATCATCTTCATCATCTTCATCATCTCCATCTTCATCATCATCATCATCATCATCATCGTCGTCGTCGTCGTCGTCGTCATCTCCCACTTCCTAATCAACATATTCATCATCGTCATCTTCATCATTGCCATCATCATCATATTCATAATGATCATCATCTTCATCACCACCACCATCATCATCATCATCTCCATCATCATCATCATCATCATCATCATCATCATGCCCTCCATATGACCAAGTATGGGAAAATTAGTCAAAACTTCCCTAAGAGAATGCTCGCCATAATTCATGGTTTGAAGATAATACCCGCACCATCATACTAGGCTATATCTTGTTGAAGTGGCTATCTAGTCATGGTCTCAGTTAGCCTAAATATTTTTTTAGGAGAAAGATATAAGCCTACCAAAACAAGGTTTTAGGATAAACCTTGAAGAATTTCCTGAAAATGACTAAGTGTTGGAAAAACTGGCTCAAGTGACCTCAGGGAAATGCCCACCATAAATTTCGGTTTGAAGAATGACCGCACCATATTGGCATATTGTAGGTTGGTGTTTTTTCTACCCAACCATGGTCTTAGTTTGTCCAAAGAGACTCCGAGGAAGAAGATATGGATCTGCCAAAAGTGCTACTTAGCCTAATTTGCACTACTTCAGTAAAATGCCCGCCAAGGAGAGAGAAAGTAACCTCAGAGGATGAAATTGGTATTTATGGATTCACCTTGTTGGCCTCTACCCATTGGGTGTCTCACACTTCAGATTTGATGAAATTAAAAATTTCATCATGTTGACCTAGGGTTTGACAATTTTGTCTAAGTGTTGAATTAACAGGTTAGAAGGCCATTTTCAAATGCCCACCAGAGGATGTGTGTGTTTTAGAAAATTTGAAAAGTGGCATGGATCTGTTCCTTATTGAAATGGTTATCCAACCATACTTTGATTTTGCCTCATGATGGTCGAATATGCAAAAAATATATCTGCCAAAAATAGGAAAAATATCATTTTTCATATTAAACAGGGGAAAATTAGCTAAGTGTTAAAATCCGAAAATTGGAAAGGCATTTTGGAAATGCCTGCCAAATAGGATCCTTGCACTAATAATTTTGCTAGATGAAATGGGCACACTCCTTGATGATATGGCTATCCAGTTGTGGTATCAGTTCCCTTCCTGGTACTCGCACGTGCGAAATATTGATCTGCCAAAACGAAGAAAAATCATATGAGTCATGTTTTAATTTAATAAACAGAAAATTAATTTTGAAGAGGCATGATGATGAAAAGTTATAAGGTTAGTTTGAAGAGTTGCAATGATTGAAGGGTGAATTATTTAATATATATTCACACGTTTTAGAAGGAAGAAGTGTATCTTGGGTGTCCAAGTTGCAGTAGCAGCAAGAAAAGGCCAAGACAAATGAAATTCTAGAATTGAAGAAAAGAAATCAGAAAAAGGTGGAGCTAGGGAAGGTTGTTGCATCCTACTAAAAGGGTGTTGGTGCATCCTGTCCGTTGTAGCTTTTTAAACTACCAATTCAACACTAAGACAAAATTGTCAAACCCTAGGTCAAAATGAGGAGATTTTTATTTTCATCAACTTGGAAGTATGAGACACCCAATGGATAGAGGCCAACAAGGTGATTCCATCCAAACCAATTTCATCCTTTGAGACCTCTTTCTCTCTCCTCGACGGGCATTTTACTAGAGTAGTGCAATAAGAAGCACTTTTGGCAGGTCAATATCTTCTTCCTCAGAGGCTCTTTGGACAAACCAATGATATAGTTGGATGCACCAAACAAAATTCTAGAGACCCATACACTCAAAATAATTTTAGACACCAACCAAAAGACATGGTGGGAATTTTACTAAGGTCACTCAAGCATTTATACTCATTTTATACTTACAATTTTTGCACTTCCCTAGACTGGTCCAATATGCATGAAACATTGTTTTGGCAGATCCATAACTTCTTCCTCATACACTTTTTGGACAATATGAGACCATGGTCAAGTAGACAGCTCAACAAGGTACAGCCTGACCATACGGTGTGGGCATTTACTCTAACCCCCAAATTATTGCGAGCATTTCCCTGAGGCCACCTGGACCAGTTTTCCAACACTCATCCATTTTTAGGAATTTACTATGTAAAAATTAGTCAAAACTGCTCTAAGAGAATTCCCTCCATAATTCATGGTTTGAGAAAAATGTCTGCACCATCATACCAGGCTATAGCTTGTTGAAGTGGCATCTAGTCATGGTCTCAGTTTGCCTTAATCACTTATGAGGAGAAAGTTATAGGCCTTCCAAAACAAGGTTTTGCACCAATGGAAGTAAAATTGACTAAGTAGCCTTAAGAAAATGCCAGCCATAAATCATAGGTTAAAGTAAATTCCCTCAGCATATGGTCAGGTTGTACCCTGTTGATTTTTCTACCTGACCATGGTCTCATTTTTTCTTAAGCATATCTGAGGAGAAAGTTATAAGTCTACCAAAATAGTGTTTTAGGATAAACTCTGGAGGAATTCCTGAAAATGACTAAGTGTTGGAAAAGTAGTCCAGGTGGCCTTGGAAAAATGCCCGTCGTACCTCATGGGAGAATGATAAAAACTATATGGAATTATAATGCTCTAGATTTTCATAGAGGTTATCTCTCCATGGTCTTATTTTTCACAGAAGATGTTTGGTGACAAAGATAACAGCCTACCAAAACAGGGTCTCAGGTTACTTTTACACCAAAGTAGCAAAACTGCCCAAGTGGCCTCAGAGAAATGCCCGCCATAGTTTGTGGGTTGAAGAAAATTCCCACACCATATGGTCATCTTGTAGGTTGTTGTTTTTTCTACCTGACTATGCTTTCACATTGACTTGAAAGGGCCTTAGGAAGAAGTTATGGATCTGCCAAAACAGGGTCACATGTGCAAGAAATTAATGAGCTAAATTTGAGAAAAAACTTGTTTTGCATATTAAGAACAAGTGAAATTAGGCTAGGTTTTAAAATCATAAGGTTAAGGGGTTGTTTGGAAATGCCTGCCAGGAACTGTCCTTGTGGGGATAAATTCATCAGTTGACATGAACTTGTTGCTTGTTGAAGTAGTTATCCAGTGATGGTTTCAGGTTACGTCCTGATAGTCACATGTGCAAGAAATTAACCTTCCAAAGTAGGAAAAATATTGTTTTTCATATTAAGAACAAGAGAAACAAAAGAGGTCCAAATTCTGAAAAATGGCCAAGTGTTGGAAAATTGGTCCAAGTGTCCTTGGTAAATTTCCCGTTGTACCTTATAGGAGAATGATAAAAATTATCTAAAACTATAATGCTATAGCTTGTTGAAGAGGCTATCATACCATGGTCTCATTTCTCAAAGAGGGTTTTTGATGACAAAGTTAAAGGCATGGCAAAACAAGGCTTCAGGCTGTTTTTGCACTAGTGGTAGTAAAACTGCCCAAGTGGCCTCAGGAAAATGCCCGCCATAATTCATAGGTTAAGGTAAATGCCTGCCCCATAGTGTCAGGTTGTATCTTGTTGATTTTTCTACCTGAACATTGTATCTGATTGTCTTGAGAGTTTCTAAAAAGGAAGTTATGGGTCTTCCAAAACAATATTTTAGGCAGATTGCTCCAGTCTAGGAAAATGCAAAAATTGTCTGAGTATAAAATTATTGGTATAAATTCCTGAGTGAACTTAGTAAAATGCCTTCCATTTCCTTTGGTTGATGTCTTAAAATATTTTGAGGGTATGGGTCTCTAGACTATTGATTGGTGCATCCAAACGTATCAATGGTTTGTACAAAGAGTCTTTGTAGGTGAAGATATTGATCTGCCAAAAGTGAGTCCTAGCTTGATTTGCACTACTCCACAAAAATGCCCCCCGAGGAGAGAGAAAGAGGTCTCAAAGGATGAAATTGGTCTAGATGGAATCACCCTATTGGCTTCTATCCATTGGGTGTCTCATACTTCCAAGTTGATGAAAATAAAAATCTCCTTATTTTGACCTGGGGTTTGACAATTTTGTCTTAGTGTTGAATTGGTAGTTTAAAAAGCTAGTGTGCTGATTGGATGTTTTGGCAGGCCATTATCTTCTTGGACATAGACCTTTTATCGCGAATGAGTCAATGGTCAAGTGTGTAAATCCTCCACCTGAAAGCTTATTTTTGAATGTGGTTGTCATTGATGTCACTTCAATAGCAGCAGTTGATGCAGTTCCATCTTTAGATTATATCAGTTGGGCAGTAAAAGTTTGGATTAACTAACTCGAGTAAAATGAATGTAATTTTTTGTTTAATTATAAACAATAAATATACAAACTAAATATGTGAATATTCAATTTAAAGTAATTTTTAAAACAGGGTAATTGACGGAGCCCAAGATGTCTCCAAACAACGAGGAAGTTAATTCTTCCTCTTTAAAAATGCATAGCTCTTTTTCAATATATAGCTTTTCTTTAATATAAATTTTTTGGATGATTTTTCATTTGAATTTTTTTTGGAAGGGAAGTTTCCTTCTTATGGTGTATTTTTGAATTGTTTGTTTTCTTCAACTAAATTAGTGTCAATGAGAGGATCCATCTTGCATGCATGAGTCTTAATATTTAGAATATAAGATTAACTCAATAAAACATGGATAGATATTTTTATTACTATATTTTATTGAAAATTTAAATTTTTAATAAAAATTTACTTTCTTTAATAACACTTTACTATTGAAGGGCATGTTCTGAAACTAAATGTTTTGTGATGGTTAAAGTAAGATTTCAAAATGTCATAAAAATTTGATTTGAAGGGTAAAGATAAAATGAAATTCCAACCCTGTCTGCGTGCAATCATGAAGCCCAATCATGAACAGAAGCAAAATGAGTTTATCGATTGTTTGATCTAAGAGTTAAGAGTTCTTAGAATATTGATTGTTTGATCTAAGCGTTAAGAGTTAGCAGATTAATTCAGGATTAATTTACTTGTATAACCATAATGACTTTATTATATAATTACTAATGTGCTTTAAATTTGAATAGTCAAACATACATACTATAGACACGGGGGGTTCACTCAACGAACTTGTTACATAGCACCATCGTTCACAGGATATTAAATAATACCCCTAATTTAACTAAATATTGGAAAATGCCTCCTAAAATTGTATTGTTGAACCCCCCTCCAAATATACCTTTCCAATTAAGAAAACCCCTAGTTTCACCAGATATTGTAGGTATCCATTTTTAATACCCCCTTTATATCATATTATCAAGTTGTAACAAACAGGATCCCTAACGCATCTTAGTATAAACAAATAGGAAGCTAAATAAAATGATAGTATAATGCTAATAATGATCCCACTGAGATTGCAAGGGAAACTAATCAATTTGTTGTGTTGGATAGTTGAAGACCCAACAAAATAGTAATGGGAAAGGAAAAATGCTAAAAGGAAACCCAGTCAAGAGATCAATGTAACAAATAATGTAAAAGGATGATAGTCCAATAGTCAATGCAATGCTTAGAAATGATGAGAATTGTAGATGTTTCACACTACATCATGCCAATCTACCAACTTTATATCATGTAAATACAAGTATAGCCATAGAAAGCTCATGTTTTGTATAAGTTTAATAAATTAAACTCCATAAAAATGCAAACTCAAAAGCCTTTCGTGGATGGACTTCCCTACCTTGCTATCAAAACAAACATCATTGATGTTTGAACCCAAATGAACATATAAAAATTCCTCTTAATTTCCAATAACACCGTATGATCATATGCATAGCTTGGGTTTGGGTCATTCACAATATACAATGAATTGCCTCCACTTCCTCTACATTTATTCTTGCAAGCAAGGGAATTAACAACATTTAGTTACCTATTCTTGGGTTATATCTAGTTTTTTTATCTTTACATGAGAAGGAAAAATATCCATTGTTAAGTTTCAAGGATGCAATAGTTATAAAGATATAGATATGGTGAAACTTATATGATTCCATTTCATGGTAACAATAACACATAGGGTATGTAAATAAGGATTTAGATTTTCACACGTGTTCATGTCAGTTCTAATACAATATTAAGATGAATTGCTTGCATATAAGAATTAAAATTACAATTATGAAAGTGCCAAATATAACTCAATCTAACAACTATTCCTAACTGGCAATGTGATAATGATAAAGAAGAATACAAAAAGTTGAAAGAAATAATTAGTCAAGAAAGATTGATCTAACTTTTCTTGGTTCCAGTCAGCCAAGAAAGATTGACCTCATTTTTCTTGGTTTCCATGGAGAAAGGCTTGATTGAAACAACCATTGAGCATTGGAGTTCTCCCAATCCTCTTTTTTTTTTGTTTTTTTTTTCAAAAGAAAAATATATATAGATGTTTAAGAGAAAATGCAAATGAAGTTATGCAGATATCTAAGAGATGGAATATGTTTTTGTTTTTTTTGTTCTACATGAATTGGCCCTTATGTGCATAAAAAATAAGTTGTTTTGGGGGGAGACATGCTTTTAGAAGATGATTTTTTGTTTTGTTTTTAAATTTGTAACATCCATGGAAATGTAAATAAGGATAAATGAAAAAATGAAAAAATAGGTTCAATTGTTGAGTTCGATACAACTGAGTAGAAAATTTAAACCCGCATAAAATTTGTATAGGTTGATTTACGCATCTACATGGAAGATGCATGGAGGAGCACTAAAATTTGATATACATTTAAAAAAATATGAAGACAAGAGTTTCCCGAACATTTCCTTCCCAGCTGGACTCCAAGTGGTATAAAATAAATAGTAAACTATGAGGGCCCCACGGAGAATTCAATGGGTGACAAAATATGGATGGGAAAATTGCTTGCGTCATAAAAATGTCAACCTCAACAACCTAATGGAGGCACATATCACATTAAATTATTCAAACAACACTAGGAGTTTAAAAGGAAAGATCACATTTATGAATGGAGGCACCGTTGACTAGGAATTTAAGAGCACATATCATCAAGGGGAAGATCACATTTATGAATTTTATTATTTTCTTTTGATTTTTTTATCATCCATTTTCATGGCCTTGGGGCCAATGAAAGATTAGATAAATCTCATTCATGAAGAAAATTATTCTAAAAAAAAAGAAGACTTTATAAGTTCAATGATTTGGAGGTATAAATCTAGCCCATGATTTGGAGGTTATTCCTTAGTAGTAGTTTGGACTGATATGAATCCATCCCATGATTTGGAGGTATGAATCTAGCCTGTGATTTAGAGGTTATTCCTTTGCAAAAACAAGGACTGGTATGAATCCAACCCGTGATTTGGAGGTATGATTTAAGTCCATGATTTGTAGGTATGAATACATCCCACTATTTGGATGGTATTCCTCATCCCACCCAAATAAAATAACCCCCAATATTTATATTACCGTGTCAAATTAAAAGCCCCCCCTTGACCCCTTAATATAAGGCAATATATTTTTGAAGTTTTTAGGAGTATTGAAACCCCCAATATGAATGGACGTGATATGATATTGCCTCACTAGTGAACCCCCTGTGACTATAGAATCAAATAACAGAGAAATCACAACATTACATTTAACAAAATATAAAATAATATTGCACTACATTTAAGAAACCAAATCACAAGCCCAACAAATAGTTACTAGTCTTATAGTCATTTGAATATTGAGAATTCATAATGCAATATTTCAATAGAAGTATCCATTTGTTACAAATTGGCTTGCAAAGAGGCTTTCTTCTTGAACCAATAGCTCATGCGCAAACTATGAAACTAGTCATGCTCTACTTCTTAGCCTTTGTAGCAAAGTGAGAAGTGGAAGAAATAAGTAATCCTACAAATTACCACAAGGAAGAAGTTTAACCAAAGTGTTTTACTTGCAGGGCCAAAGTGTTTTAATACTTATAGAAATAGATTTAAATGCCCAAGGAATATACACAAATCTTATATCCATTGATATATCTAGAATTTTTAGAAATAGATTTAAATGTCAGAGGAATATACACAAATCTTATATCCATTAATATATCTTCGTTAATATTTCCGATTACAATTGTCGATATATAGCTATATACCAAATAGACCAATGGTTGTTGTTGATTACATCAAATGTTTATATCACTAATACAATAGAATCCTACTCCCTAGAACCTCAATAACATGACCTTCTATTTTACAAAAAGGATAATAGTGTGCATACCAAAAATTAATATAGATGAACATAAGGGCCTTGGAAAACTAATAGAAAACGAAACAAGTAAACCTAATCAGACAAGTAAATATCAAGAGACCGTGGTGGGTGGGCCGCGTGGTTCCCTCAACCAATCTCCATTGATTTTTTTCCTGAGGAAGGTGGCCTGTCAGCTAGAGGGTGTTGATGTAATTGTAACTTCGGAATGTATTTCACCTATGTATATTGTATTCCTATAGAGATGTTATTATTCCTCTATACGGAAGTGTCGTAACTTATACTTGATGGGTTATTAGACCACCTTGATGGGGTCGGCCCTGTATAAGTCATGTGGGTTAAAGGGTTATTAGACCACCCTACTGGGGGTCGGCCCTGTCAGCATTATGTTATATGGTTAAGTTGAGGCCGACCTAGTAAGGTTATTAGGCAAGTCAAGTCATGTATAAATAGAGTGCAGGAGGCACTCTATTTGATCATTCACTTTCTCACTTATGCACTCATTGGAGAGTGGTGCACTAGTGGAGGAGGAGAAGCTACTGCTAGGAGACTATCTCTTATGCTTGGGTTTTGTATCATTGCTCTATCTATCTCTGAGGAAGTTATTGGGGTTTTTCACCTTTATGGTTTTCCCCAAGGAAACTCTGTGTGTCTATTGTCTTATGTGATTGCTTGTTGTGATTGATATGTTGTACATGTTATTCTCTCAGTAAAGATCCTAGAGTATATTGAATTGATACTCAAAAATTAACATGGTATCAGAGCTAACCTGAGAAGAAGACACTGTGTAGTTGCAGAAGCTAGGGATTCTTGTTTTTGGGTTTCTCTCCACATATTCTAGAAAGGCAGTAGGGTAGATTGACTCTCCTCAGCAAGGCGCATCTTTCTGTCCAATCAGAATTCAATTATGGGCACTTTCATTTTTGGCCCTAAAAATTAGGGTTTCCACAAAAATAGGAATTTCTAAAATCTAAGACCATGGCTGGATGCTCCTTGGAAAAATCGAAGTTTAGAGCTTTGGATCGAACTTTTTGGTTGGGTGAAGCTCCGGGAAAATCAAACCCTAGTTTGGGGTCCTATCTGGTGAAGCTGGAAATTCGGGTTTCTGCAAAAGTTGGAATTTCTGAAATCTGAGACCATGGCTGGAAGCTCCTATGAAAAATCGAAGTATAGAGACCAAGATCGAACTTTTTGGATGGGTGAAGCTTCATGAAAATCAAACCCTAATTCAGGGTCCTCCTAATGAATCCGAAAGTTTGAAAAGCAAATTTGAGGGGTGAAACTTTGTAGTTTTCAAATTCTGAGTATACCAGCTTGATCCGCTCATCAAGGCGCATCTTTCTATCCTTTCAAAAGTTTGAAATTCAGAGTTTGAATTTTTAGGGTTTCTCTGACAAACCCTAATCCAGCTCCAGATCTAGATTTCAACAAATCAAGTGGTAAGACCTAAATATTTTCTATTTCCATTTGAAGTACTCTTTAAGATGTCTCACCACACCAAGATTGAGGATAAGCTTGAATGGGATGATAAGTTCCGAGCATGGAAGTATAGGATTGGGTTAATCCTAGAAGAGAATGACTTGGACACTTACACAAGTGAAGAGGTTCCAGTTCCAAAGGGAGATGAGACTAAGGCTTCACACAAGAAGAACTTGGTCAAAGCCAAGAGAATCATTATTGATTCTATTAAGGACTATCTCATACCCCATGTGCCTTCCCCAAGGACACCTAAGGAAATGTTTGATTCCTTGACCAAGCTATTTGAAGGGAAGAACATAAATCGGAAGATGACATTGAGGATTCAACTAAAGAACATCCAGATCCAGAATGCGGAGACCATGCAGTCTTACTCTTCAAGGGTATCCCAGATAAAAGAACAACTTAAAGTTGTAAAGAATGGAGAAGTGGTAATGACCACTCTTAATGGCCTTCCTAGGTCATGGGATTCCTTCATCCAAGGAATTTGTGCTAGCAAGAAACTTATCTCTTTTAGCAGGCTATGAGAAGAATGCTCACAGGAAGAAGCTCAGATTATAGCTCAAGAAGAAAAGATGAGGAATGAAGATCAAGCTATCACAGCACATACCAAGGAGAGGACACTTTTCCTCAGATTGTCCTAAGAGCAAAAGGAACAACAACAACTACTACTACAAGCAATCTGGCAGGTATGACTTACAGGTATGTTTTGAAATCTGTTCATGATTAATATGATTGTCTTCATGTTATTGAGTTTAGTAACAATCTTGTTTAATTTTAGACTTGTCTTATCACCCTAGTAAAAGTATGAATGCATGATAGAATACATTCATTGATTAGGGTTATGACACTTATGATTGTATTATGATTGTACTAATGCACTGTGATGTTGTATGAGGAGAATGTTATCCGCTAACATGAAGGTACAAATCAAGTCCTAGATCAAGACCATAGTGACATGAAGACAAAGACTCATCCATAGTCATGGATCACATAGAGGTATGTATAATTTGGTTCTACAATGGTTAACTTATGAGTTATGCAGGTCATTGAAGAGAACAAGAAAAACATTGGTAGACATAACTAGCAAATATGATGACCAAGTATGTTTTTCCTATATCAAGTTAGAATCCTACCCTATGTAAGGATCTTATACTTTTGTATGATAATGATTACTCATGAAGTTACAAGTTTGAGTAATCTAGGGTTTATGCATATTATGTCTCTTACCTTGATTGATGATATGACTAACCAGAAGAGTTCTATGGTCAAATATGAATATGCATGAGTAAGAGAAGTCTCCCCTGAAACTTTGAATGCTAATGCTTATTATCTGTGTTTGAAATGATCATGACTATACATGTTTAAGATTATTGTGTTTTGATAGTATTAAGATTATACTAATGAATGTATGATTATGTATGAGATCACGAGGATAACACAATGTTGATACTAGTAAGCATGCATAGTGATCGAGGATGGATATAAGTTCAAGCACAGGTAATCCAGGAAGCAAATATCAAGAGGGACCACACTCCAGTATTTCCTGCAAGGAAGCAAAGATTGAGAGGGAGTCCACCCAACAAACAAACAAAGATAAGTATTTGAATTGTCATTTATTGTATATTTGATTGTTTAAATAATACTATTCAATGATGTATATACTTATGTTCCTAGACTTAGGTTGTGTATCATGCATATTAGAATAATTGCATTAATACACAGTATACCACTAATATGCATGTAATGGGTAAGTGGCCTATGGCACTGTACAACATTCCATTGCTACTTATCTAGAATGAAACCTCTTTTCTAACATGTTGGGAGTTGTGCACACTCTTAACAATGTTCTGGTAGAGATTGGAAGGCATCTAGAAAGTTATGGGATATGGATAAATGTTGTATTGAAGCATTGGCTAAATTAATTGCATGATTGTATGACATATTTCTTTATGTGTAAGAATTTGTTCTGAAAACTATGAGATGTTTCTAATCATGAAATTTAACTTGTCTTGTAGGAAAGATCATATACCATCACCTACAAAAGAAGGAATACAACATTTACTCCAACAAAAAAAAATTTGAAGTTCCCAGGATCCGGGATGAAGTAATGATCGAAGAGTACCAGTCGATCATGAAGAATGATGTTTGGGATGTGATCCCAAGACCTGAAGGGAAGTCTGTTGTGACTTACAAGTGGATCTATAAGATCAAGCATGCTGCAGTTGGTAGCATAGAGAAATACAAAGCAATATTTGTAGCTCGTGGCTTCTCCAAGAAAGAGAGAATAGACTATGAAGAAACTTTTGCTTTTGTAGCCAGATACACTTCCATCAGATCAGTACTTGCTCTGGCTACAATGATGAAATGGAAGATACACAAGATGGATGTCAAGACAACTTTCTTGAATGGTGTAGTCGAAGAGGAAGTGTATGTGGATCAGCCACTTGGTTTTGAGACACATGATAGGGGGTCATATGTGTGCAGGTTGAAGAAAGCCTTGTATGGATTGAAGCAAGCTCCTAGGACTTGGTATGGTAGGATAGAAAACTTTCTATCCAGTTTGGGCTTTACCAAGAGTAAAGCAGATTCCAACCTTTATTACAAGGTTGAGGAAGGCAATCTTGTGATACTACTATTGTATGTGGATGACCTGTTTGTAACAGGTGAGGATAGATTGATTGTCGACACAGAGAGGAAGCTTGCTGCCGAGTTCGAGATGAAGGTCTTAGGGATGATGCACTATTTCCAAGGCATGGAGGTGTGGCAGAGTGCAGATGGAATCTTCCTTGGACAAGAGGAGTATGTAGTAGATATCTTGAAGAGGTTCAGGATGATGGACTGCAAGGCCATGGCCACACCTATGGCATCGAACTTGAAGTTTCTGTGTGATGCTTCATCTGAGCCAGTTGATGTCACGGTGTATCATCAAATGATTGGGTCCTTGATGTACCTGAAGAACACGAGACCAAATATTTGCTTTGCAGTGAACACATTGAGCCAGTGTAAAATTAGTCACAGCAGATCTAATGAGCAAGTAAATCAATCACAACAGATGAACATAGAAAATATGGTGCAAAACTGTGCAAAACATGCAGCAGTGCTCTCTATCCCAGAAAGGGTGAATGAATTACAATACAAACTGTCACAATGACAGAGCAATTCGAATTGCCTAAGGAGGTCATTCGAATCACTGAATGGAGTAGCTTGACTCTATCTAGGAGTCCTCATCAATCATCGGTGGTGCTCATCAATCACAACAACCAGTCATCCAGGTGTCAATCTGAGTCTAACTGAGTGTAATAAGTGTAACTGAAGTGTGTAGCACTGATATAGGATCTGGAGGCTCAGTGGGGGCACATGGGAGGCTAACTGAAGTCAGAACAAGTCACCTAATCAAACTGGAGGTCAAATGGAAGTGATACAGTCAGTCGGGAGTGAAACTAGCCTCAAATCAGGGAGAATCGGAGCTAACTGAATGTAACTGAAGTGGAACTGCAGTGGTAGGTGAACAAGTGCGCCCTTCTCTGGCAGTAGGTGAGAAGTGGGCGCCTTTCAGCTTAGGAGGGCTAAAACTCTGTGGTAGGTGGCTCCTAGGTGCTAAAAGAAGGTGGATAAGGTGCTGGAGGCATCAAACTGGTGACTGGGATGCATGCCAGTGCATGCAGGTGCATGCAAACCCTAGATTCTGCATGCAAACCCTAATTTGCATGCAGATCCTGAAAAAGATGATGTGGATATCCGAACACCCCCCCTCAAGATAGACTATGATGTGCCAACAAAAATAATGTGGGGGCCTGGTAACTAAGACCAAAGGTCACCCCAATACAATAATCCAAAAAATGCTGAAAATAAACTAAGTGAGGAAAGAGGGAAAACCCAGTGGGAAGAAAGCCCCCCCTCAAGCTAAAGCATAATAATGAATCAATCTGTCTCCACCATGATGGAACTCACCCCCAACAGTGAACGGAGGTAAGAGAACTTCTTCTCAGTGAAGCTCTTGGTGAAGATGTCTGCAATTTGCTCATCAGTAGGGCAATATTGCAGAATGATGGTGCGGTCATGCACCAACTGTCGAATGTAATGCATATGAATCTCAATGTGTTTGGTCCTCTGCCACTGAACTGGATCTGTGGAGATCTTGATAGCACTTTGATTGTCACAAAATAGGACAGTCGAAGTAGTGCCACCAAAACCAAACTCGGAAAGAATACCCTGCAACCAAACTACCTGAATGCAGGCATTGACTGCCCCTCGATACTCTGCCTCTGCTGAAGAAAGTGCAATGGCTGCTTGCTTTTTGCTGGACCAGCAAATAGAACCATGACCAATCATGAAAACATAACCGGAAGTGGACTTCCGATCAATGCTATCACCTGCCCAATCTGAATCAGTAAAACCAATGAAATCTAGCTCAGAATCTGCAGCATAATGTATGCCAAACTGTTTCGTACCTTGCACATACTGCAAGATCCGCTTGGCTGCTCGCCAATGAAGTTCATGTGGCTGCTGCATATATCTTGACACGGCACTCACGGCATATGAGATATCAGGCCGTGAGTGTGTCAAATAAAGTAGTGAACCAATCAACTGTCGATACATACTGCAATCTGCAAGCGGTGTGGAATCTCCCTCCTCAAGACTGATTCCTGAGAGGAATGGGAACGGGCCTGCCTTACATTCAGCCATATTAAACTTCAATAACAGGTCGGAAGCATATTTTTGCTGAGATATAGTGATCCCATCAAAATTTTGAGCTATCTCCAAGCCCAAAAAGTGACTCAGCAAGCCCAAATCGCTCATGTCAAAAGCTAGATTTAAGGCAGATTTTAGCTTGTTTATTGAAGTAAGTGTGCTACCAGTAATAAGCAGATCATCAACATAAAGTACAATAACCAACAAATTACCTTTAACTCGCTGAAGATACACATTCGGATCAGATTTGCATCTTTGGAAATTCTGAGAAACAAGGAAGGAGTCCATCTTTGCGTACCAAGCTCTTGGGGCCTGTTTTAACCCGTACAAAGACTTCTTCAATCTACAAACCAATGATGGATCTGATGTATAACCCTCTGGCTGCTGCATATAGACCTCTTCAGCAAGGTCTCCATGTAAAAATGCACTCTTCACATCCATATGGTGCACTTCCCAGTGCTTGGATGCGGCAATAGCTAAAACAAGGCGGATGGAATCCATCTTTGCAACCGGTGCAAAGGTCTCTGTGTAGTCCACTCCTTGGACTTGGGAAAAACCTTTTGCCACCAACCTTGCTTTATATTTGCTGATAGTGCCATCAGCAGCAACTTTAGTACGGTAGACCCATTTACACTTCACTAATTTTCTTCCAGGTGGAAGAGAAACTAGCTCCCATGTATTGTTCTTTTGAAGAGAACTGTACTCTTCATCCATGGCACTTTTCCATCTCGGATCTCGATGGGCTGAATAGTATGATGTAGGATCTGAACCAGCCATCAAATAACAAATATCAGGAAGAAATGGATCAGCAATAGAAAGAGCCATACCTGCTCTTTGAAAGTCTCCTCTTGTTCGTCTCGGATCAGCAGGATTTCCAAGATTCGAACCAGCAGATTGTAGAGTGTTTTGGGCCCACTTTGGTAACTGAGGGGGATCATAATGGTCGGATTCCGAACCTGATATGTCATGATCATCATATGCTGCTACAATATCAGAAATATCAGAACTCATACCTTCATTATCGCTGCTCGAATCTTCTTCTGGTGAAGGCGGTGAATCGGCAGTTTTCTCCTCAACTAATTGCAATTCTTGAAGCGGTTCTTCAAACTGCACACTGCGCTCTATGAATATCTTTTTAGATCTGATATCCATGAGTTTATATGATTTTGATTCTTCCCCATATCCTATCAATATTCACTCGATACTTTGTGGATCCAAAGCTCGTCTCTTCTCAGAAGGAATTCTAGCCCATGCAGTAGAGCCAAAAACTCTCAAATTTGACACATCCGGTTTGTGACCAAAGAATGCTTCAAAAGGAGTCATACCTTTCACGGATGAATGTGGAACACGGTTCTGTATATATGCAGCAACATTGATTGCTTCAGCCCAAATATTTGCAGCCAAACCTTTCGATTCAATCATGCATGTAGCCATCTCTTTTAGTGACCGGTTTTTCCTTTCCGCTACACCGTTCTGCTGGGGTGTGTAGGGAACTGTATGTTGGATCTTGATTCCACTTTGGGCACAAAGTTGCAGCAACTCGGACTTGATATATTCCCCACCATTATCAGATCTAAGAGCTTTGATCTTGCTCTCAGTGGTGGTCTCAACAGAAGCCTTAAAATCCTTGAATTTTCCAAGCACTTCTGACTTGTTTTTGAGAAAGAATACCCATGTAAAGCGGGAAAAATCGTCAATAAATGTCAAAACATACCTTGAACCATTTAATGACATATGGGGCAGCGGACCACTGATATCAGAATGGATCAATCCCAAAATAGTAGAGGCTCTGCTAGCCTTGCCGCGGTCGAATCTGTGCTCGGGGTGCTTCCCAATAATGCAACCGGTGCATATTCCCTTCGAGGAACGGAGTTGTGGAAGCCCATCTACCATGGATTTATTTGATAGCAGCAGCAAATACTTATAATTTAGATGTCCAAATCTTTCATGCCAAATCCTACTAACCTCATTACCATGTGTGCGAAGAGCAGTGGGCTTTGCAAGCGGAATAAAGTGCGAAAACTCATAGCATTTTGCAGTGTGGTTTGCCTTTCCAACCGCAACTAGTCTTCCACTTTTGATATCAGAAATTTCAACTGTATTAGGGCTGAATGTGACTTGCTTTGGTTCACCAGTATGTGTCATTTGATACACAGAAAGGAGATTCGAAGCTAAGGAAGGCACATAGAGAACATTCTGAAAGCATCCATGTTCTACATGAATCGTACCTTTGCCCTTTGAAGAAATTTTTGAGTCATCTCCCAAATGGATGGGGATGGAGCTGTTTGGATCGAATGAGGAAAAAGAATCAATATTTGCAGCCATATGATTTGATGCACCCGAATCTATCAAGAGAGTAGTGGGCTTCGAAACCGTTGCCATGAGTGCTTGTCCTCTTTCATGATCGTCATTCCGATCCTTCTTCCTTGCACCGTCAGGAAGGGTTATGTTGTTCTTTTCCAAAAGGAGGGCCATTTGATCTATAGTCTTCTTCATACATGAACTTTCGGGATGAAAGCCACGGTTACAATAAGTACATTTAGATTTTTGGTTACCTTCTTTTCCCTTTTGCTTGGATTTCGAACCGGATGGTGCATCCGTTTGCTTGCCTTTGTCTTTTTGCTTGTGAGGCTCGAATTTGGGCTTCTCCTTCTTTAGCTTTCCTTTACCATTCGAGATCTTGGGTCCTTGAACAAATAGGGCTGAATCTTTGGAGCTTATGGACCCCATTTGAATCGACTTGTCATGCTCTTTTGTAACGGACTCAATGAAGGCATTCAAGGTAGGCATCTTCCAATTCGGGGTAGTTAGCCGACCGGAATTGAAAGTAGAGACAAATACCGAATAATCTTTCCCAAGCTTGCTTAGAATGGAGAGGATCAACTGTTTATCCTCTTTGATAACACCACTGTTCTTCAATTGCAAGTTCAAGTTCTTGAATTTTGTGAAGAATTCATTGATGGTCTCGAAATTCTCAGGATTAAGGCCAATCAATTCATTCTCTAATTGAAAAGCCCTAAGCTCATCCTGCTTGCCGAATAGTGTTTCAAGTTGCTCCCATATGGCTTTTGGAGTCTTCAATCCGCTGAGATGGAAGTGAAGATCCTTGGAGATGGAGAGACAAAGAATACCATAAGCTTCATCAAGCTTGTTGTAGTGTTTGGTTCGATCTGACACATTGTTTGGCTCCAATTCAAGACCAAGAGTGACTCGGTAGTAACCTTTTGAACGTAATATGATCTCCATATCATCTTTCCAATCAAAATAATTGAATGGGGTGAGGATAGGCTTTGAAGAAGAGTATTCCATTGCAAGGATTGAGTCAACTGATGAAGAGGAAGCTTGCATGCAGACTATAGCGAATGCAATTGATGTAGGAAACCTTGCATGCATAAGATAGCGAGTGCACTTGAAGAAGACAATAAACCTGCAAATCACATCAAAACAACCACAATAAGGTCGAACAATCCACCCTTTGAGAGTTGCATCACACCTGGGATTGGATTTCAAGCAATGTTGAATGGGTCCAATGTATCAGATCCAGGAATTATGTGGTAAATCAAGCTTCTGGAGTGGTATTGGAATAGTTTTCAAGCTTTGCATGCACACGAGCGAATGCCCTTGAGATATCTCATGCCAAACTTTTTGCAATTTTTAGCAATTCAGTCAAATCTTCTTGTATAAACACCTGTAGAAAGGAGATCTTGTCCCTGCAATGGCTCTGATACCATGTAAAATTAGTCACAGTAGATCTAATGAGCAAGTAAATCAATCACAACAGATGAACATAGAAAATATGGTGCAAAACTGTGCAAAACATGCAGCAGTGCTCTCTATCCCAGAAAGGGTGAATGAATTACAATACAAACTGTCACAATGACAGAGCAATTCGAATTGCCTAAGGAGGTCATTCGAATCACTGAATGGAGTAGCTTGACTCTATCTAGGAGTCCTCATCAATCATCGGTGGTGCTCATCAATCACAACAACCAGTCATCCAGGTGTCAATCTGAGTCTAACTGAGTGTAATAAGTGTAACTGAAGTGTGTAGCACTGATATAGGATCTGGAGGCTCAGTGGGGGCGCATGGGAGGCTAACTGAAGTCAGAACAAGTCACCTAATCAAACTGGAGGTCAAACGGAAGTGATACAGTCAGTTGGGAGTGAAACTAGCCTCAAATCAGGGAGAATCGGAGCTAACTGAATGTAACTGAAGTGGAACTGCAGTGGTAGGTGAACAAGTGCGCCCTTCTCTGGCAGTAGGTGAGAAGTGGGCACCTTTCAGCTTAGGAGGGCTAAAACTCTGTGGTAGGTGGCTCCCGGGTGCTAGAAGAAGGTGGATAAGGTGCTGGAGGCATCAAACTGGTGACTGGGATGCATGCCAGTGCATGCAGGTGCATGCAAACCCTAGATTCTGCATGCAAACCCTAATTTGCATGCAGATCCTGAAAAAGATGATGTGGATATCCGAACAGCCAGTTCCTAACGGATCCCAGAGGTGTTCACCTGGTTGCTGTAAAGCATATTCTGAGGTACCTGAAGGGTACAGTTGATTATGGGCTCAAGTATGATGCGAATCAAAAGGTTAACCTGGAGGGTTATGTTGATTCAGATTGGGTAGGTAGTGCTGCAGATAGGAAGAGCACTTATGGGTGCTGCTTTAGTATGGGATCAGGTGTGATCTCTTGGTTTAGCAGGAAGCAGTCCTGCGTGGCACTGAGTACAATCGAAGCAGAGTATGTTACAGGTTGTTCAGCTAGTTGTGAGGCAGTATGGCTTTAGAAGCTATTGTCTGAGATATTTGATCTCCCATTGGATGCTACTGGTATCTTTTGTGACAACTAGAGTTGTGTAAAGCTGTCTGAGAATCCAGTTTTCCATGACTGGTCGAAGCACATTGAGATCAAATATCACTATATCAAGGATATGGTGTAGAGAGGAGTAGTGAAGCTCCTGTATGTTGCGATGAATGAGTAGGTTGCAGATGTGTTGACGAAAACACTAGCCAGAGTGAAGTTTGAGTACTTCAGAGAGAGGCTCAGTGTTCTTCAGATTGACGACACTTCAAGGAAGAAGTGATGGACACATTTGCAGGAACCATTCCAAGCATGGTGAGAGGAGGATCCTTCCCATGGCTATGGATGTAAGCACTGGATGATGAGCATCAGGCAGATGCTCCAGTTACTGCTTTGTATATGCATCATGTTGGATGCTTTGATCAGTTTGATCATGTATTTGTATATGCATCATGTTGGATGCTTTGATCAGTTTGATCATGTATTTGTATATGTATCAGGTGGATGCATTGTATGATCAGGTGGATCATGTATTTATATGTATCAGGTGGATACATTGTATGATCAGTTGGATCATGTATTTGTATATGTATCAGGTGGATACATTGTATGATCAGGTGGATCATGTATGATGATATGTATCAGGTAGATACATCATATGCATCAGGTGGATGCATTGATGATCAGGATGATCATACTATGACGACATGCATCAGGAGGATGCTTTGACATGATCAGGTGGATCATTAGTGATGAGTCCGAAGACACAGATGCACAGGGCCTTTTCGACATGGTGGTAGATGTGTTCTCCCATGTGCGTTGATGTAAGTGCAAAGCCTTTCCGACATGGTGGTAGATGTGTTTTCCCATGTGCGTTGATGTAAGTGCAGATCCTTTCCGGCATGGTGGTAGATGTGTTCTCCCATGTGCGTTGATGTAAGTGCAGAGCCTTTCCGACATGGTGGTATATGTGTTCTCCCATGTGTGTTGATGTAAGTGCAGAGCCTTTCCGACATGGTGGTAGATGTATTCTCCCATGTGCGTTGATGAGAGTGCTAAGCCCTTCCCAGATGGTCAGAGGAAATTCCTTCCATGCCGGTGAGTGTAGGTGTTGTATTGTGTGCATCTTGACTGTGCTGCATAGACGATGAGATGATCAATATGATCATGAGTATTAGGATGATACTCCATGGCCGTGGATAATTTGTGCGGTTACATGTAAAAGATTCTGGGAGATCCAATAGGTTGAGCAGTATGCTCGTAATTAGTCCTGGGATGCTCTTTCGAGGTTTTGCTTAATGCACGTAATTAGTCCTGGGATCCACAGTATAACCACTGATGATGAAAACCTACAGGTGGTGGGCCTACATCCAGCATGAAAAAGGGCTGGCTTTGTAGAACTTCCTATGACGAGTATTTCATAGATTGATTGAGATAGCAGCAGCCGTGACGATGACGATGATCCAGTGACAATCATCCAAAGAAGAATACTTGTGCTAGCAGATCTGTGTCGAGAAATACCTTCCTAGTTAAGAGGGAGTGTTGATGTAATTGTAACTTCGGAATGTATTTCACCTATGTATATTGTACTCCTATAGAGATGTTATTATTCCTCTATACGGAAGTGTCGTCATTTATATTGTAAGTGTTGTAACTTATACTTGATGGGTTATTAAACCACCTTGATGGGGTCGGCCCTGTGTAATTCATGTGGGTTAAAGGGTTATTAGACCACCCTATTGGGGGTCGGCCTTGTCAGCATTGTGTTATATGGTTAAGTTGAGGCCGACCTAGTAAGGTTATTAGGCAAGTCAAGTCATGTATAAATAGAGTGCGGTAGGCACTCTATTTGATCATTCACTTTCTCACTTATACTCTCATTGGAGAGTGGTGCACTAGTGGAGGAGGAGAAGCTGCTGCTAGGAGACTATCTCTTATGCTTGGGTTTTGTATCATTGCTCTATTTATCTCTGAGGAAGTTATTGGGGTTTTTAACCTTTATGGTTTTCCCCAAGGAAACTCTGTGTGTCTATTGTCTTATGTCATTGCTTGTTGTAATTGATATGATTGATATGATGTACATGTTATTCTCTCAGTAAAGATCCTAGAGTATATTGAATTGATGCTCCAAAATTAACAGAGGGGACTGTCTAGAACCTACAGAAGTCGATGGGATCCTCTCGTCGTCACAAGGTTGGGTGGCTTGGCGATGTTCAGCAAGGAGCCTTCGCACCTGTTCGATTAGTTTGACATTGTTATCTATGAACTTCCGATCCATGGTATCCTCGATTGACTTCTTCAAGGACACCAAGTCCTCTTTGTCACATTTCCCCACCAGCTTCTGCCGAATCTCTTCTATCTCCTTTTCTAATTTCTCCATTCTTCAGGTGTATGCATCAGTGACGCCAGTCCTTCCAACAGGGTCGTGATTGCTACCTTCCGCCATTATATAACACAGAGCTAGATCTGAAGAATTGTTGTAACACAGCTTCTTGTACAAGAGCTCGCCGCGACTAAGCAGAGCACTGGTCGGAATCCGATGCCTGCCCTTTTCTGAAACGTCAACAACCAAATGATGAGGAGGGCTAGTGGAGGGAAAAACCACCGAAGACAAAGCTATTTTAGACAACATTTTTGGCAAAACCAAGGAACTGGGGCAGATCCAATTTAAAGGAGAGAAAATGAACAAAAAACCCTGAACACGGATCAGAAGAGATATCCATAAGCGTTGAAATTAAATATCAAAGTACTTCAAAGAGGGTTATATGACATTAGGAGTCAAATACCTTATGTGAGAGTCGAGACTTGAGACCTTACCCTGACCGGAACCATGTGCAAGACCTTACCCTGACCGAGACCATGTGCGAGACCTTACCCTAACCGACCTTTGAAGTGACTGATGGGAGAGATTGGCTGCTAGGGTTCGAAAATATTAATAATATATATTTGTTATTCTAAGTATAAAAATACTGGTAAAAATGCCTAAGTGGCCTCAGTAAAATGGCCACCATTTCCTGTGGTTGATGTCTTAAAGTATTTTGAGGATATGGGTCTCTAGACTACTGATTGGTGCATCCAACCATATCATTGGTTTGTCCAAAAAGTATTTGATGTACCTTGTTGAATAGGCTATCCAACCATGGTCTCATTTATTCAAAAGAGTAATTTATGACAAAGTTATAGATCTGCCACCAAGGGTTCAAGCAGTTTTAGACATTCTGAAAAATGGGCCAAGTGGATTTGGGGAAATGCCCGACGTACCTCACAGGTGAATGATAAAAATTATCTGAAACTATCATGCTATAGATTGTTGAAGAGGTTATCCTACCATGCACTCAGTTATCAAAAAGAATGCTTGATAACAAAGTTAAAGGTCTGTCAATACATGGTTTTAGGTTGTTTTGCACTAGAGGGAGTAAAACTACCTGAGTGGCCTCAGTAAAATGCCCACCATTATTCATGGGTTAAAGTAAATGCCTGCACCATATGGTCAGGATGTAGCTTGTTGATTGGTCTACCTGACCATGGTCTCAGTTTTCCCTAAGCATGTATGAGGAGAAAGTTATAAGTCTGCCAAAATAGGGTATCGGGATAAACTTTGGAGAAATTCCTAAAAATGACTAAGTGTTGGAAAACTGGCTCAGGTGGCCTTAGGGAAATGCCTGCCATAGTTTGTGGGTTGAAGAAAATGCCCGCACCATATGGTCATCTTGTAGTTTGGTGTTTTGTCTACCTGACCATGTCCTCATATTAACTTGAAAGTGCCTGAGGGAGAAGTTATGGATCTGCCAAAACAGTGTTTTAGGCAGATTGGACCAAGTCTAGGAAAGTGAAAAAATTATCAAAGTGTAAAATTACTAAAACTGCCTAAGTCACCTCAGTAAAATTCCCACCATATCTTGTGGTTGATGTCTTAAATCATTTTTGAGAGTATGGATCTATATAATGTTGTATGGTGCGCCCAACCATATCAATGGTTTGTCCAAAGAGTTTCTGCAGGTGAAGATATTAATCTACCAAAAGTGCCTCCCAGACTAAATTGCACTACTCCAGTAAAATGCCCTCCGAGGAGAGAGAAAGAAGCTTCAGAGGATGAAATTGGTCTTGATGGAATCACCTTGTTGGCCTCTACCCATTGGGTGTCTCGCACATCAAATGTGATGAAAATATAAATCTCATCATGTTGGCCTAGGGTTTGACAATTTTGTCTAAGTATTGAATTAACAATTTGGAAGTCTATTTTCAAATGCCCGCCAGATGATGTGTGTGTATCAAAAAGTTGAAAAGGTGATATGGATATGGTCCTTCTTGAGGTGGTTATCCAAGCATACTTTCAATTTTCCTTATGATGGTCATATATGCAAAAGATCAGTCTGTCAAAAGTAGGAAGAATATTATTTACATATTAAGAACTAAAGAAAAATTGGCTAAGTGTTAAGATCAGAAAGTTGAAAAGGCATTTGGAAATTCCCTCCAAAGAGTGTCCTTGTGCTGATAATTTTTTCAGATGACATGGGCATGTTCCTTGGTGTCTGGACATCCAACTATGGTATCAGTTCCCTCCTTGGCGCTCTCACGTGCGATCTATTGGTCTCCCAAAAGCAGAGAAAAACTTGATTATTTATAAAAAGGCTTAAGGGTTAAAAGCTCCATTATGCCCACAGGGGCTAAAGAAATGCCCACAAGGGGTAAAAGATGCCCGCAAGGGTTTATCTATGCCCACAGGGGCTGAGGTGAATCCCACAGAGGCTTATGGATGCCCGCAGGGAGTGAAGTTAAGCCCGCAGGGGATTAAGGATGCCCGCAGGGGCTGAGGTAAAGCCCACAGGGGCTTACGAATGCTCGTAGAGGGTTAAGTTAAGCCCGCACGAGATGCCATTAAGCCCGTAGAGGATTTCCTACAGAGGCTAAGTTTTGGTGCTATCATGAAGTCAATCTTGCAATCTGACATCATTCTGGAAAAGTATGGCAAGTTTGTGAAATTTTAGAATTTGACTAAGTATGGAAAAATTAGTCAAAAATGCTCTAAGAGAATGCCCGCCATAATTCATTGTTTGAGGAAAATGCCTGCACCATCATATCAGGATATACCTTGTTTAATAAGCTATCTAACCATGGTCCCATTTCTTCAAAAGAGTGTTTTATGACAAAGTTATAGATCTGTCAAAACAAGGGTTCAAGCAGTTTTAGACATTCTGAAAAATGGCTAAGTGTTGACAAATTGGTCAAAACTGCTCTAAGGGAATGCCCGCCATAATTCATGATTTGAATAAAATGCCTGCACCATCATATCAAGATATACCTTGTTGAATAGGCTATATAACCATGGTCTCATTTCTTCAAAAGAGTGCTTTATGACAAAGTTATAGATCTTCCAAAACAAGCGTTCAAGCAGTTTTAGACATTCTGAAAAATGGCTGTGTTGGAAAATTGGTCCAAATAGCCTTGGGGAAATGCACGCCGTACCTCATAGGTGAATGGTAAAAATTATCTGAAACTATCATGATGTATCTTGTTGAAGGGGCTATCTTACCATGGTATCATCTCTCAAAGAGGGTGTTTGATAACAAAGTTAAAGGCCTGCCAAAACAGGGTTTCAGGATGTTTTGCACCAGAGGTAGTAAAACTGCCTAAGTGTCCTCAAGAAAATGCACGCCATAATTCATAGGACAAAGTAAATGCACGCACCATATGTTCAGGCTGTAGCTTGTTGATTTGTATACTTTCCCGTGGTCTCATTTTGTCTTGAGAGTGTCTGAGGAAAAAGTTATAGGTCTGCCAAAACAGGGTTTTAGGTAGTTTTGCACTAAGTTCAGTAAAATGCCCGCCTAGGGAAAATGAAGATGAGCTTCAGAGTGAAATCAACTTGGGTGTGCTCAGTGAGTTATACTACATCATCTAGTGGCATTGGTTCAGGATTTCACTGAAATAAAAAATCCACCTTTGAAATTGCACAAATTGTCTAAGTATTAAAATACTGGTAAAAATGCCTAAGTGACCTCAGTAAAATGCCCGCCATTTCCAGTAGTTGATGGATTAAATTATTATGAGGGTATGGGTCTCTATAGTTTTGATTGGTGCATCACACCATATCATTGGTTTATCCAAAACTTATCTATAGGAGAAGATATTGATTTTCCAAAAATGCCTCCCAACTTGATTTGCATTGCTCCAGAAAAATGCCCGCCGAGGAGAGAGAAAGAAGCCTCAGAGGATGAAAGTGGTCATGATGGAATCACCTTATTGGCCTCTACCCATTGGTTGTCTCACACTTCAAATTGGATGAAAATAAAATTCTCATCATGTTGACCTAAGGTTTGACAATTTGTCTAAAACTATCATAAAAATTATCTGAAGCTATCATGCTATAGCTTGTTCAAGAGGCTATCCTACAATGGTCTAAGTTCTCAAAAAGAATGTTTGATGACAAAGTTAAAGGTCTGCCAAAATAGAGTTTCGGGTTGTTTTGCACCAGAGGGAGTAAAACTACTTAAGTGGCCTTAGTAAAATGTCTATCATTATTCATGGGTTAAAGTAAATGCCCGCACCATATGGTCAAGATGTAGCTTGTTGATTGGTCTAACTGACCATGGTGTCAGTTTTCCTCAAGCATGTGTGAGGAGAAAGTTATAAGTCTTCCAAAATAAGGTATCAAGATAAACTTTGGAGAAATTCCTGAAAATGACTAAGTGTTGGAAAACTGGCCCAAGTGGCCTTAGGGAAATGCCCGCCATAGTTTCTTGGTTGAAGAAAATGCCCGCACCATATGGTCATATTGTAGGTTGGTTTTTTGTCTAACTGACCATGTCCTCATCTTGACTTGAAAGTTCCTGAGGGAGAAGTTATGGATCTGCCAAAACAATGTTTTAGACAGATTGGACCAAGTCTAGGAAAGTGCAAAAATTGTCTGTGTAAAATCACTAAAACAGCCTAAGTCACCTTACTAAAATGCCCGCCATATCTTGTGGTTGATGTGTTAAATCATTTTGAGAGTATGGATCTATAGAATGTTGTATGGTGCATCCAACCATATCAATGGTTTGTCCAAAGATTTTCTGTAGGTGAAGATATTGATCTGCCAGAAGTCTCTCCCAGACTAAATTGCACTACTCCAGTAAAATGCCCAGCGAGGAGAGAGAAAGAAGCTTCAGAGGATGAAATTGGTCTTGATGGAATCACCTTGTTGGCCTCTACCCATTGGGTGTTTAACAATTAAAATGTGATGAAAATAAAAATCTCATCATGTTGACCTAGGGTTTGACAATTTTGTCTAAGTATTGAATTAACAGTTTGGAAGTCTATTTTCAAATGCCCGCCAGATGATGTTTGTGTATCAGAAAGTTTAAAAGGTGACATGGATCTGGTCCTTGTTGATGTCGCTATCCATTCATACTTTCAGTTTTCCTTATGATGGTCATATATGCAAAAGATCAATCTGCCAAAAGTAGGAAAAATATTATTTTGCATATTAAGAACTAAAGAAAAATTGGCTAAGTGTTAAGATCTGAAAGTTGAAAAGGAATTTGGAAATTCTCGCCAAAGAGTGTCCTTGTGCTGATAATTTTTCTACATGATATGGGCATGTTCCTTGGTGATCTGGCCATCCAAATGTGGTATTAGTTCCCTCCTTGGTGCTCTCACGTGCGATCTATTGGTCTCCCAAAAGTAGAGAAAAACTTGATTATTTATAAAAAGGCTTAACGGTTAAAAGCTCCATTGTGCCTGTAGGGGATAAAGAAATGCCCACAAGAGCTAAAAGATGCCCGAAAGGTTTTATCTATGCCCGCAGGGGCTGAGGTTAAGCCCACATAGGCTTAGGGATGCCCGCAGGGAGTGAAGTTAAGCCCGCGGGGGCTGAGGTAAAACCCGGAGGGGCTTAGGGATGCCTGCAGAGGGTGAAGTTAAGCCCACAGGGGCTAAAGTTAAAGCCACAGGAGCTTAAGCATGCCCGCAAGGCACTTTCCCGCATATGCCCATGACGAGAAAAGTGGCATAGGATTGTTGCATAAGGAGATCTCAATTGGATGAAGATCGCAGGCCTAAGAAATTAAAAGAATTTTTTTTAATTAATTAAAAATATGAAATAAAATGAATCACAAATAAAATATTAATTATTAGATTTAAAGAGGCACGGTAACGAAAAAGGCATGAGCAGAGTTTGAAGAGATGCAAGGTTTAAAAGATGAAGAATATATATAGCAAATGTGTTGAAAATTGTCTTAAAGTATGTATTTATAGATCGATGATCGTCGCTCTATCGACACAAATGCATGAGTTGAACCGCGCGTAAAATACAAAGAGCTGTTGGAAGCTGGCATTGGTTTGGAGGGTGTGCAAAGATCTCCATAGGTCGTCGATATAGAGACGAAAGTTCGTCGAAAATTAAAAAATGTCGATATTGCCACGGTTTTTCCGCCATGATAAAAAAAATGAAAAGACATCTTAAATTAAATTGTATTAATCCACGAATGTTCAAAACGTGGAAATATTTCGTGGAAAAATCCGCCCAAATGTACTAGTGGGTGTGAAGGATATAATATTTTTAAAGCGAACTTAATCCTACGTAGATAATGAGGAGTTGAGCACAATACTTGAGTGTCATGGCATCGATCTCTATTCGACCGAAATACCATCTTGAGGGCACTTCGAATTTCAACACTTGGAGGGCGAGTAGGGATAATTTTAAGGACCCATACTTATTTAAAAGTGTATAAACCTTGGCAAATCTTACCAATTCTTAAAATGTCAACTATAAAATATTTGGCAATATTTTTCTAAAATTATTACAATTTATAAGGATTTTATATAGTTTATATAATAATTTGGTGATTTTTAGAGTGAAAAAAGTTGACCCCATCAAAATTGAGTAAAATGCGGCTTCAAAAAATGCAAATTGACGAATCTTTTTTTGTTAAAAAACATGGAAAAATAGCCCATGGGCTAAATTTCGCCCCTAAAATTATCCTTGTAGGCGAGGGTGTTGAACATATTGGAGGAAAATGACTTGGATGACTATGTATCCACTATGGTGGAAGAGCCTCCATATAATGAAGGGTGGATCAACTTCAAGAAGAACCAAGCTAAAGCCAAACATATCATCTACGATTCGATAAAGGACAATTTGATGTCCATGATCACTACGTTGAAAACTGCAAAGGAGTGTTTTGAGACATTGAAAAACCTACATGAGAAGAAGGCCCCGAGTCAAAAGAGGGAATTGAAGAATAATATTCCAAACCTAAAGATACAGAAGAATGAGATAGTGGCCTCCTTAACCAAGATCTCTCTGGTAAGAGATTATCTTTCTAGTATTGAAGTAGTGGTGGATGAAGATGATCTTCTCCAAACCGTTATTGATGGTCTCCCATCCTCATGGGAGAGATTCTTGGATATGGTAAATGGATGAGAGGTACAACCTAAATTCGAAACGTTGTGGCATGACTACCTCCAAGAGGAAGGGCGAATCTAGAGAAAGTTAGTGTCTATCAAAGAAGAAAACCTTGCCCTCATGACAAGTATGAAGAAAGGCAAGAATAAATTCTCTCAAAAGAATTTTTCCCATTCAAAGAAGAAGGTATACACCAAGGAATTTGACAAGTCGAAGGTTAGATACTACAATTGTGACAATAAGGGCCATTATGCAAGGGAGTGCAATGCAAAGAAAAAGGGAAAAGGGAGGTTTCATGCTTCTACCGCTATAGAAGATGAAACTACTCATAAGAATGCACCCAAAGAAAATCATACAAGGAGGGAGTATTACCTAGTCTCAACACTTTCTGGATCTGTCATCACATGTGAGGACACATGGTTGGTTGACAATGGTGCATCCAAACATATGATTGGTTATAAGAGCGCCATCACCAATCTCAAGGAGAAAAAGTTTGCATGCAAGGTAGAGTTGGGAGACAACACAACCTATTCGATCCAAGGAGTTGGATACACCTACTTTCCAGCTGATTTCAGGAGATATTTTACATGTGGAGTACATTCTTTATGTTCCAAGCTTTAATAAGAACCTCCTATCAGTTTCAGTTCTTGAATATAAGGGATTCTGAGTTATCTTCACGGATAATCAATCACTATTATGGCCAAAGAACAAAGACTTGAAATATGCAACAGTGATTGGAGTTAGAGAGGGAGGTCTCTACAAGGTACCCAAGAAGTACATTCAAGATATGGTTCACAACACTATCAATCCATGCGAGCTATGGCATAGGAGTCTTGGTCACATCCACTACAAAGCGCTACCAAGATTACAGAAAATGGTGAAAGGTATGCCAGTATTTGACTTTGAGCATGATAATGTATGTAGGGATTGTGCACTTAGGAAGAATGTTAAAAAACATTATCTAGAAGTAATACTATATCTAAAGGGATTTTATATTTAATACATTCTAATGTATGTGGTCCCATGTCATCCCCTTCCTTGAGTGGCTATTTATATTATGTACTGTTTATAGATGACTTCTCTAGAAAGTCGTGGATTTATTTCCTAAAGGCTAAGAGTGCAACCTTTAGCAATTGTTTTAGGAGTTCAAATCAGTAGTTGAGAATTAGACAGGAAATTTAATGTCCCCCTCACCCAATCCGACCATCGGGAGGGGACGTGTTCATGCCTAAAAGTTTGCATCACCAATCAGCAAGGAATTATCCTCGATAATCAAGCCCAATTAGATCGCTCAGCATTTTGTGTGGGGAATCCGTCCAGATAACGGCCCAACTACCATATGTGATTTAAAGATTAGCTTTCAACGGTTGTGGCCCGATTCACCATTTAAGTATTTTATGTTTAAAGATGATATGCAAGTGCCCTATCTAGATGCATGTAATCTAATCGAAATTATGAACCATCTAATCTAATGTAATCTATCCCTGTATTAAGCAAAACTGAAGAAATGAGTAATAAACTGAAAATGTACTTAGAACTCTCACAGATAGATGTTTGATATTATAAGCACAAATTCAGTAAAATATAAAAGATATCAGAGGTAACTCCAATGTAATTAAATCATTCCATTACTCATTAAACACATAGATATTTGCATAGGAAATAAGAGAATTCATAACCAAGAAATAAATCAAGCTGGTTAGGAATGATCTCACAGTATATGCATGAATGGTGCAAAAATAATTCAACAGACATTCAACACATCCCAAAGCAAAAGCACAGTGCTAGCTTTTCTCGGGAAAATGGATCCTTCTTTATTAATGCAGCAAAGTAGTTCACATACAAAACAATCCAGTCCTTTCACCTGCCAAAATTCCTTTCATTCTATTCTCTTCTTCTATTTATAACTTTAACAAAATGGCACTTCACATACCCTAACCCTAGGGAATCTCAAAGTTTTGTCTTCTAGTGCCTATATAGAGCAAAAATAGTTTCCAACTATTTTTAATGTTTATACAATAAATTAGCTTCCAGTTGGCCCTCTTTTGTTCAAAAATATATATTTCCCATGTATCAGAGGATATGAAAGGTAATTACAACCTCAAATTTATGTGGGCCCAGACAAACTAGAGAAATATTTCTCCCAAGCGTTAGCTTCTTCAGAAAATGATAATGAGCATGTTGGGTATCAAAACTTGTAAAGCAACTTCATGATATGACAATTGTGCCTCAACGTATGCCCTCCCTTCTTCTGTTGTTGTACAAACATATTGTAAGAAATATGCATGTACGAATGCCTATCCAACCAAATTATGTACGTCTTCTTTAGTGAGAATATCCAACTTTCTTATGTACTCTAATTCCCCTTGCAATCCACTCTCCAACTCTTCCATACGCAAATCCTTTGGAGGTAGCTCATCTATTGGCGAGAGCGGAGAAAGATGACACTTCTCATGAACTTGCTGGATCTTCTTATAGTAACTTAGACACATATGAGTAGTCCTTAGGATGTCATTATTCAGCTTTATGGAGGCCTTCCTACAAAATTCTAAAATTTTCATCTCCAAATTCAAATCTTATGTTGTTTTAGGGCGCAAGTGTTCAGGTTATTCGGAGTTTGTCTCTCTCCAAACCATGTGGCTTTTAACCTTCTCCACCTACCTCAAACTGTATTTGTCTAACCGTTTGCGACTCTATAGATATCTGATCCATTCATGCCAACATTAGCTTCATCCTATACATCTTTTCTGTGAGGGTCATCTGAGAATGATATACTTGCTCTTTGACTTTGCAAGCTTGATCACAGAATGGAGATATATCTAGTTTTCTATTGTCTGTTTCCTCCATCCGTTCTATCAAAGATCTTTTCTCCTTTTCCAATCTTTCCACCTCGGTCTTTAACCCTTGGAATTGTTGGTCGGAAACTACCTTGCTTTATTCTAACTGAGCAATTTCAACTTCGAGATCATTCTTCCCTCCTTCCAGTATCATTAACAGAACAGTTAAGGCCTCTTTCTCCTCACCCAACCTCTAGAAATTCTCAACTATGCTCTTTATTTCAGATAAGAGGTCGATATGTTTCCTTTACACTTCTTTACCTTGATGTACTTCTTAATTCAAATTAACTTTCACATTGAAGAGCTTTTCTTTCACCTTTTTTACCTCTTCTATCAGCTGGTTGACATTGTCAGAATTTGCTTGCGTTGTAGCTACATTGTCTGCTGCCGTGAACTAAGGATCCTTGTTGGTCCCCTCAAAAATCGCACTTTCTGTTACTGTGACCACATCTTGGTAATTTGGGAATTTCATCCTCTTCTCTGACTTCCTCATGATAGCCTTCTTTTGTGCGTGGAAGAAGATTGAATCTAACTTTGCCACTGTGTGCTGCTTTGAAGGAGTAAAAGGGGTGAGAGCGAGGTTTGGAAGCAAGATATGTCCTCCAATGATTATTTCAGGAGGGTCTGTTCCCATGAATTGTACATCAAGAATCTTTGGTTCCACAGCTTGCTTGGACTTCTCCTCCTCTTCCTTTTTCCTCTGTAGTTCAGCTGCTTCCTTCTATGCTTTCTCTTTTATTTCCTGCAACCTTTCCGCCTCTTCCCTTCATACCTTTTCGATTTCTTCTTTCTGAAGTCTTTCGGCTTCCTCTTTCTGGAGTTTCTCTGCCTCCTCTTTCTGAAATCTTTCGGCTTCCTCTTTTTGGAGTCTCTCTGCCTACTCCTTTTGGATTCTGTCAGCTTTGTCTTCCATCTTCTTCTTCTCGACCTCTTCTACCTGTATAGCTAATGCTTCTTGACATTGCCTTTCTGCCTTGGCTTCCTTTCCAGTGTCAGCCTTGGAACTGGAACTTGCTTATCTTTTGGGATGGTAGTGCTTGTTCAATTCAGTCAAGTTCTTCACACTCTAATAGAACTCCTCATCTTTCCAGAAGAGCTGCACATACTCAAATTTGATCCTGCAGGAAGAACAGTGGGTAATGACCTTTCCTTCAGGATCATGCCTTCTGAAGTTCTTCGTGCCAAAACAGAAGGCTTCTAAATCTTGGACAAATTATTCACCCTCTTTTTCCTTTGCTAGTTTATATGCTCCGATTTTGAATGGTAATTGTGGGTAGACGGTTTTGCACCAGAGGGAGTAAAACTACCTAAGTGGCCTTAGTAAAATGGCTATCATTATTCATGGGTTAAAGTAAAAGCCCGCACCATATGGTCATGATGTAGCTTGTTGATTGGTCTAACTGACCATGGTCTTAGTTTTCCTCAAGCATGTCTAAGGAGAAATTTATAAGTCTTCCAAAATAAGGTATCAGGATAAACTTTGGAGAAATTCCTGAAAATGACTAAGTGTTGGAAAACTGGCTCAAGTGGCCTTAGGAAAATGCCCGCCATAGTTTGTGGGTTGAAGAAAATTCCCGCACCATATGGTCATATTGCAAGTTGGTGTTTTGTCTACCTGACCATGTCCTCATATTGACTTGAAAGTTCCTAAGTGGGAAGTTATGGATCTACCAAAACAATGTTTTAGGAAGATTGGACCAACTCTAGGAAAGTGCAAAAATTGTCTGTGTAAAATCACTAAAACTGCCTAAGTCACCTCAGTAAAATGCCCGCCATATCTTGTGGTTGATGTGTTAAATAATTTTGAGAGTATGGATCTATAGAATGTTGTATGGTGCATCCAACCATATCAATGCTTTGTCCAAAGACTTTCTGTAGGTGAAGATATTGATCAGCCAAAAGTTCCTCTCGGACTAAATTGCACTACTCCAGTAAAATGCCCGCCGAGGAGAGAGAAAGAAGCTTCAGAGGATGAAATTGGTCTTGATGGAATCACCTTGTTGTCCTCTACCCATTGGGTGTTTCATACTTCAAATGTGATGAAAATAAAAATCTCATCATGTTGACCTAGGGTTTGACAATTTTGTCTAAGTATTGAATTAACAGTTTGGAAGTCTATTTTCAAATGCCCGCCAGATGATGTGCGTGTATCAAAAAGTTCAAAAGGTGACATGGATCTGGTCCTTGTTGATGTGGCTATCCATCCATACTTTCATTTTTCCTTATGATGGCCATATATGCAAAATATCAATCTGCCAAAAGTAGGAAAAATATTATTTTTCATATTAAGAACTAAAGAAAAATTGGCTAAGTGTTAAGATCCGAAAGTTGAAAAGGAATTTGGAAATTCTCGCCAAAGAGTGTCCTTGTGCTGATAATTTTTCTAGATGACATGGGCATTTTCCTTGGTGATCCAGCCATCCAACTGTGGTATCAATTCCCTCCTTGGTGCTCTCACGTGCGATCTATTGGTCTCCCAAAAGTAGAGAAAAACTTGATTATTTATAAAAAGGCTTAAGGGTTAAAAGCTCCATTATGCCTGTAAGGGATAAAGAAATGCCCACAAGGGATAAAAGATGCCCGGAAGGGTTTATCTATGCCCTCAGGGGCTGAGGTTAAGCCCACATAGGCTTAGGGATGCCCGCAACGAGTGAAGTTAAGCCCGTGGGGGCTGAGGTAAAACCCGGAGGGGCTTAGACATGCCTGCAGAGGGTGAATTTAAGCCCGCAGGGGCTGATATTAAGCCTGAAAAGGCTTAGGGGATACCCGTAGGAGGTAAGGTTAATCTTGCAGGGGCTAAAGTTAAATCCACAGGAGGTTAAGCATGTCCGCAAGGGGCTTGCCCGCATATGCCCACGAAGAGAAAACGGGCATAGGGTTGTTGCCCACATAGGGAGATCCTAGTTGGATGAAGCTTGCAGGCCTAAGGAATCAAAAGAATTTTTTTTAATTTATTAAAAATATGAAATAAACAGAATCACAAATAAAATATTAATTATTAGATTTGAAGAGACACGATAATGAAAAGGCATGAGCAGAGTTTGAAGAGATGCAAGGTTTAAAAGATGAAGAATATATATAGCAAATCTGTTGAAAATTGTCTTAAAGTATGTATTTATAGATCGACGATTGTCGCTCTATTAACGCAAATGCATGAGTTGAACCGCGCGTAAAATACCAAGAGCCGTTGGAAGTTGGCATTGGTTTGGTGGGTGTGCAAAGATCTCCATAGGTCGTCGATATAGACATGAAAGTTCGTCGAAAATTAAAAAACGTCGATATTGCCACGATTTTTCCGCCACGATAGAAAAAATGAAAAGACATCTTAAATTTCATTGTATTAATCCACGAATGTTCAAAATGTGGAAATATTTCGTGGAAAAACCCGCCCGAATGTACTAGTGGGTGTGAAGGATATAATATTTTTCAAGCGAACTTGATCCTACATAGATAATGAGGAGTTGAGCACAATATTTGAGTGTCATGGCGTCGATCTCTATTTGACCGAAACACCGTCTTGAGGGCACTTCGAATTTCAACACTTGGAAGGCAAGTAGGGATAATTTTAAGGACCCATACTTATTTAAAAGTGTATGAACCTTGGCGAATCTTACCAATTCTTAAAATATCAACTATAAAATATTTGGCAATATTCTTCTAAAATTATTTCAATTTCTAAGAATTTTATATAGTTTATATAATAATTTGGTGATTTTTAGAGTGAAAAAAGTTGACCCCATCAAAATTGGGCGAAGTGGGGGTTAAAAAAATGCAAATTGACGAATCGTTTTTTGTAAAAAAACATGGAAAAATAGCCCATGGGCTAAATTTCGCCCCTAAAATTATCCTTGTAGGCGAGGGTGTTGAACATATTGGAGGAACATGACTTGGATGGCTATGTATCCACTATGGAGGGAGAGCCTCCATATAATGAAGGGTGCATCAACTTAAGGAAGAACCAAGCTAAAGCCAAACATATCATCTATGATTCGATAAAGGACAATTTGATGTCCATGATCACTCCGTTGAAAACCGCAAAGGAGTGTTTTGAGACATTGAAAAACCTATATGAGAAGAAGGCCCCGAGTCAAAAGAGGGAATTGAAGAACAATCTTCAAAACCTAAAGATGGAGAAGAATGAGACCGTGGCCTCCTTCTTGACCAAGATCTCTCTGGTAAGAGATTATCTTTCTAGTATTGGAGTAGTGGTGGATGAAGATGTTCTTCTCCAAACCGTTATTGATGGTCTCCCATCCTCATGGGAGACATTCTTGGATATCGTAAATGGATGAGAGGTACTACCTAAATTCGAAAGGTTGTGGCATGACTACCTCCAAGAGGAGGGGTGAATCTAGAGAAAGTTAGTGTCTATCAAAGAAGAAAACCTTGCCCTCATGACAAGGATGAAGAAAGGCAAGAAGAAATTCTCTCAAAAGAATTTTTCCCATTCAAAGAAGAAGGTATACACCAAGGAATTTGACAAATCGAAGGTTAGATACTACAATTGTGACAAGAAGGGCCATTATGCAAGGGAGTGCAATGCAAAGAAAAAGGGAAAAGGAAGGTTTCATGCTTCTACCGCTATAGAAGATGAAACTACTCATAAGAATGCACCCAAAGAAAATTATACAAGGAGGGAGTATTACCTAGTCTCAACACTTTCTGGATTTGTCATCACATGTGAGGACACATGGTTGGTTGACAATGGTGCATCCAAACATATGATTGGTTATAAGAATGCCATCACCAATCTCAAGGAGAAAAAGTTTGCTTGCAAGGTAGAGTTGGGAGACAACACAACCTATTCGATCCAAGGAGTTGGATACTCCTCCTTTCCAGCTGATTTCAGGAGATATTTTACATGTGGAGGGAATTCTTTATGTTCCAAGCTTTAATAAGAACCTCCTATCAGTTTCGATTCTTGAATATAAGGGATTCTGAGTTATCTTCATGGATAATCAAGCACTATTATGGCTAAAGAACAAAGACTTGAAATATGCAGCAGTGATTGGAGTTAGAGAGGGAGGTCTCTACAAGGTACCCAAGAAGTACATTCAAGATATGGTTCACAACACTATCAATCCATGCGAGCTATGGCATAGGAGTCTTGGTCACATCCACTACAAAGTGCTACCAAGATTACAGCAAATGGTGAAAGGTATGCCAGTATTTGACTTTGAGCATGATAATGTATGTAGGGGTTGTGCACTCAGGAAGAATGTTAAAAAACATTATCTAGCAGTACTACTGTATCTAAAGGGATTTTAGATTAAATACATTCTAATGTATGTGGTCCCATGTCATCCCCTTCCTTGAGTGGCTATTTATATTATGTACTGTTTATAGATGACTTCTCTAGAAAGTCGTGGATTTATTTCCTAAAGGCTAAGAGTGAAACCTTTAGCAATTGTTTTAGGAGTTCAAATCCCTAGTTGAGAATTAGACAGGAAATGTAACGTCCCCCTCACCCAATCCAACCATCGGGAGGGGATGTGTTGATGCCTCAAAATTCGCAGCACCAATCAGCAAGGAATTCTCCCCAATAAGCAAGCCCAATTAGATCGCTCAGCATTTGGTGTGGGGAATCCGTTCGGATAACGGCCCAGCTACCGTATGTGATTTAAAGATTAGCTTCCAACGGTTGCGGCCCGATTCACCGTTTAAGTATTTTATGTTCAAATATGATATGCAAGTGCCCTATCTAAATGCATGTAATCTAATCTAAAGTCTGAACCATCTAATATAATCTAATTTATCCCTGTATTAAGCAAAACTGAAGAAATGAATAATAAACGTAAAATGTACCTAGAACACTCACAGATAGACGTTTGATATTATAAGCACAAATACAGCAAAATATAAAAG
Organism: Larix kaempferi; assembly: GCA_027924585.1. NCBI lineage: Eukaryota > Viridiplantae > Streptophyta > Pinopsida > Pinales > Pinaceae > Larix > Larix kaempferi. Next base: position 26,205,161 of record BSBM01000391.1, on the reverse strand, counting down.
ATATCAGAGGTAACTCCAATGTAATTAAATCATTCCATTACTCATTAAACGCATAGATATTTGCACAGGAAATAAAAGAATTCGTAACCAAGAAATAATCCATCCTGGTTAGGAACGATCTCACAGTATATGCACGAATGGTGTAGAAATAATTCAATAGAGATTCAACACATCCCCAAGCAAAAACGCAGTTCTATCTTTTCCCGGGAAAGTGGATCCTTCTTTATTAATGCAGCAAAGTAGGTCACGTATAAAACAATCCAGTCCTTTCAGCTGCCAAAATTCCTTTCATTCTATTCTCTTCTTCTATTTATAAATTTAACAAAATACCACTTCACCTACCCTAACCCTAGGGAATCTCAAAGTTTTGTCTTCTAGTGCCTATATAAAACAAAAATAGTTTCCAGCTGTTTTTTAATGTTTATAGAATAAATCAGCTTCCAGCTGGCCCTCTTATGTTCAAAAATATATATTTCCCATTTATCAGAGGATATGAAAGGTAATTACAAATTTGAATTTGTGTGGGCCCAGAAAAACTAGAGAAATATTTCTCCCAAGAGTTAGCTTCTTCAAAAACGATAATGAGCATGTTGGGTTTCAAAACTTGTGAAGCGACTTCACGATATGACAATTGAGTCTCAACGTATGCCCTCCCTTCTTCTGTTGTTGTACAAACATATTCTAAGAAATATGCATGTACGGATGCCTGTCCCACCAAATTATGTACATCTTCTTCAGTGATAATATCCAACTTTCTGATGTACTCTAATTCCCCTTGCAATCCACTCTCCAACTCTTCCATACACAGATCCGTTGGAGGCAGCTCATCTATTGGCGGGAGCGGAGAAAGATGACACTTCTCATGAACTTGCTGGATCTTCTTACACTAACTCAAACACGTATGAGTAGTCCTTAGGATGTCAGTATTCAGCTTTATGGAGGCCTTCCTAAAAAATTCTAAAAGTTTCATCTCCGAATTCAAATCTTCTGTTGTCTTAGGGCACAAGTGTTCAGGTTATTCGGAGTTTGTCTCTCTCCAAACCATGTGGCTTTTAACCTTCTCCACCTACCTCAAATTGTCTTTGTCTAACTATTTGCGACTCTATAGATATCTCATCGATTCATGCCAACATTAGCTTCATCCTGTACATCTTTTCTGTGAGGGTCATCTGAGAATGATATACTTTCTCTTGGACTTTGCAAGCTTGATCACAAAATGGAGATATATCTAGTTTTCTATTGTCCGTTTCCTCCATCCGTTCTGTCAAAGATCTTTTCTCCTTTTCCAATATTTCCACCTCGGTTTTTAACCCTTGGAATTGTTGGTCGGCAACTACCTTGCTTGATTCTAACTGAGCAGTTTGAACTTCGAGATCATTCTTCTTTCCTTCCAATATCATTAACAGAATAGTTAAGGCCTCTTTCTCCTCACCCAACCTCTAGAAATCCTCATCTATGCTCTCTATTTCAGATAAGAGGTTGATATGTTTCCTTTTCAATTCTTTACCTTGATTTACTTCTTTCATCAAATCGAATTTCACATTGAAGAGCTTTTCTTTCACCTTTTTTACCTCTTTTATTAGCTGGTTGACATTGTCGGCATTTTCCTGCGTTGTAGCTACATTGGCTACTACCGTGAACTGAGGATCCTTGTTGGCCCCCTAAAAAATCACACTTTCTATTACTATGACCACATCTTAGTAATTTGGGCGTTTCATCCTCTTCTCTTACTTCCTCATGATAGCCTTCTTTTGCGCGTGGAAGAAGATTGAATCTAACTTTGCCACTGTGTGCTGCTTTGAAGGAGTAAAAGGGGTGAGAGCGAGGTTTGGAAGCAAGATATGTCCTCCAATGATTATTTCAGGAGAGTTTGTGCCCATGACTTGTACATCAGGACTCTTTGGTTCCACAACTTTCTTGGACTTCTCCTCCTCTTCCTTTTTCCTCTATAGTTCAGTTGCTTCCTTCTATGCTTTCTCTATTATTTCCTGCAACCTTTCAGCCTCTTCCCTTTGTACTTTTTCGATTTCTTCTTTCTGAAGTCTTTCAGCTTCCTCTTTCTGGAGTTTCTCTTCCTCCTCTTTCCGAAGTCTTTCGACTTCCTCTTTCTGGAGTCTCTCTGCCTACTCCTTTTGGATTATGTCAGCTTTGTCTTCCATCTTCTTCTTCTCAACCTCTTCTACCTGTATAGCTAATGCTTCTGTATGTTGCCTTTCTGCCTCGGCTTCCTTCCCAGTGTTAGCCTTGGAACTGGAACTCACTCCTCTTTCGGGATGGTAGTTCTTGTTCAATTCAGTCATGTTCTTCGCACTCTGATAGAACTCCTCATCTTTCCAGAAGAGGTGCACATACTCAAATTTGATCCTACAGGAAGAACAGCGGGCAACGACCTTTCCTTCAGGATCATGCCTTTTGAAGTTCTTCATGCCAAAGAGGAAGGCTTCAAAATCTTGGACAAATTATTCACCCTCTTTAACCTTTGCTAGTTTATATGCTCCGATTGTGAATGGTAATTGTGGGTAGACGTTTTTTCACTAGAGGGAGTAAAACTACCTAAGTGGCCTTAGTAAAATGCCTATCATTATTCACGAGTTAAAGTAAATGCACGCACCATATGGTCAGGATGTAGCTTGTTGATTGGTCTAACTGACCATGGTCTCAGTTTTCCTCAAGCATGTGTGAGGAGAAATTTATAAGTCTTCCAAAATAAGGTATCAGGATAAACTTTGGATAAATTCCTGAAAATGACTAAGTGTTGGAAAACTGGCTCAAGTGGCCTTAGGGAAATGCCCGCCATAGTTTGTGGGTTGAAGAAAATGCCCGCACCATATGGTCATATTGTAGGTTGGTGTTTTGTCTACCTGACCATGTCCTCATCTTGACTTTAAAGTTCTTGAGGGAGAAGTTATGGATCTGCCAAAATAATGTTTTAGGCAGATTGGACCAAGTCTAGGAAAGTGCAAAAATTGTCTGTGTAAAATCACTAAAACTGCCTAAGTCACCTCAGTAAAATGCCCGCCATATCTTGTGGGTTATGTGTTAAATCATTTTGAGAGTATGGCTCTATAGAATGTTGTATGGTGCATCCAACCATATCAATGGTTTGTCCAAAGAGTTTCTTTAGGTGAAGATATTGATCTGCCAAAAGTGCTTCCCAGACTAAATTGCACTACTCCAGTAAAATGCCCGCCGAGGAGAGAGAAAGAAGCTTCAGAGGATGAAATTGGTGTTGATGGTATCACCTTGTTGACCTCTACCCATTGGATGTTTCACACTTCAAATGTGATGAAAATAAAAATCTCATCATGTTGACCTAGGGTTTGACAATTTTGTCTAAGTATTGAATTAAAAGTTTGGAAGTCTATTTTCAAATGCCTGCCAGATGATGTGTGTGTATCAAAAAGTTCAAAAGGTGACATGGATCTAGTCCTTGTTGATGTGGCCATCCATCCATACTTTTAGTTTTCCTCATGATGGTCATATGTGCAAAAGATCAATCTGCCAAAAGTAGGAAAAATATTATTTTGCATATTAAGAACTAAAGAAAAATTGGCCAAGTGTTAAGATCTGATAGTTGAAAAGGAATTTGGAAATTCTTGCCAAAGAGTGTCCTTGTGCTGATAATTTTTCTAGATGACATGGGAATGTTCCTTGGTGATATGGCCATCGAACTGTGGTATCAGTTCCCTCCTTGGTGCTCTCACGTGCGATCTATCGGTCTCCCAAAAGCAGAGAAAAACTTGATTATTTATAAAAAGTCTTAAGGGTTAAAAGCTCCATTATGCCTGCAGGGGATAAAGAAATTCCCACAAGGGCTAAAATATTCCCAGAAGGGTTTATCTATGCTCGCAGTGGCTAAGGTTAATCCCACATAGGCTTAGGGATGCCCGCAGGGAGTGAAGTTAAGCCCGTGGGAGATGAGGTAAAACCCGGAGGGGCTTAGGGATGCCTGCAAAGGGTGAAGTTAAACTCACAGGGGCTAAGATTAAGCCCGCAAAGGCTTAGGGGATACCCGCAAGAGGTAAGGTTAATCCTGCGGGGGCTTAAGGATGCCCGCAGGGGCTAAAGTTAAAGCCACAGGAGCTTAAGCATGCCCGCAAGGGGCTTTCCCGCATATGCCCATGAAGAGAAAAGCGGCATAGGGTTGTTGCCCGCATAGGGAGATCCCAATTGGATGAATCCCGTAGGCCTAAGAAATCAAAAGAAGTTTTTTTTAATTAATTAAAAATATGAAATAAACAGAATCACAAATAAAATATTAATTATTAGATTTGAAGAGGCACGATAACGAAAAGGCATCAGCAGAGTTTGAAGAGATGCAAGGTTTAAAAGATGAAGAATATATATAGAAAATGTGTTGAAAATTGTCTTAAAGTATGTATTTATAGATCGATGATCGTCGCTCTATCGACGCAAATGCATGAGTTGAACCGCGCGTAAAATACCAAGAGCCATTCGAAGCTGGCATTGGTTTGGTGGGTGTGCAAAGATCTCCATAGGTCGTCAATATAGAGACGAAAGTTCATCGAAAATTAAAAAACGTTAATATTGCCACGGTTTCTCCGCCGTGATAAAAAAATGAAAAGACATCTTAAATTTCATTGTATTCATCCATGAATGTTCAAAACGTGGAAATATTTCGTGGAAAAATCCGCCCGAATGTACTAGTGGATGTGAAGGATATACTATTTTTCAAGCGAAATTGATCCTACATAGATAATGAGGAATTGAGCACAATACTTGAGTGTCATGGCATCGATCTCTATTCGACCGAAATACCGTCTTGAGGCACTTCGAATTTCAACACTTGGAAGGCGAGCAGGGATAATTTTAAGGACCCATACTTATTTAAAAGTGTATAAACCTTGGTGAATCTTACCAATTCTTAAAACGTCAACTATAAAATATTTGGCAATATTTTTCTAAAATTATTTCAATTTCTAAGGATTTTATATAGTTTATATAATAATTTGGTGATTTTTAGAGTGAAAAAAGCTGACCCCATAAAAATTGGGCGAAATGGGGCTTCAAAAAATGCATATTGACGAATCTTTTTTTGTAAAAAAACATGGAAAAATCACCCATGGGCCAAATTTCGCCCCTAAAATTATCCTTGTAGGCGAGGGTGTTGAACATATTGGAGGAACATGACTTGGATCGCTATGTATCCACTATGGTGGAAGAGCCTCCATATAACAAAGGGTGCATCAACTTCAAGAAGAACCAAGCTAAAGCCAAACATATCATCTATGATTTGATAAAGGACAATTTGATGTCCATGATCACTCCGTTGAAAACCGCAAAGGAGTGTTTTGAGACATTGAAAAACCTATATGAGAAGAAGGCCCTGAGTCAAAAGAGGGAATTGAAGAATAATCTTCGAAACCTAAAGATGGAGAAGAATGAGACAGTGGCCTCCTTCTTAACCAATATCTCTCAGGTAAGAGATTATCTTTCTAGTATTGGAGTAGTGGTGGTTGAAGATGATCTTCTACAAACCGTTATTGATGGTCTCCCATCCTCATGGGAGACATTATCGGATATGGTAAATGGATGAGAGGTACAACCTAAATTTGAAAGGTTTTTGCATGACTACCTCCAAGAGGAGGGGTGAATCTAGAGAAAGTTAGTGTCTATCAAAGAAGAAAACCTTGCCCTCATGACAAGGATGAAGAAAGGCAAGAAGAAATTATCTCAAAATAATTTTTCCCATTCAAAGAAGAAGGTATACACCAAGGAATTTGACAAGTCGAAGGTTAGATACTACAATTATGACAAGAAGGGCCATTATGCAAGGGAGTGCAATGCAAAGAAAAAGTGAAAAAGAAGGTTTCATGCTTCTACCGCTATAGAAGATAAAACTACTCATAAGAATGCACCCAAAGAAAATGATACAAGGAGGGAGTATTACCTAATCTCAACACTTTCTGGATCTGTCATCACATGTGAGGACACATGGTTGGTTAACAATGGTGTATCCAAACATATGATTGGTTATAAGAGCGCCATCAACAATCTCAAGGAGAAAAACTTTGCATGCAAGGTAGAGTTGGGAGACAACACAACCTATTCGATCCAAGGAGTAGGATACACCTCCTTTCTAGCTGATTTCATAAGATATTTTACATGTGGAGGACATTCTTTATGTTCCAAGATTTAATAAGAACCTCCTATCAGTTTCGGTTCTTGAATATAAGGGATTCTGAGTTATCTTCACGGATAATCAAGCACTATTATGGCCAAACAACAAAGACTTGAAATATGCAGCAGTGATTGGAGTTAGAGAGGGAGGTCTCTACAAGGTACCAAAGAAGTGCATTCAAGATATGGTTCACAACACTATCAATCTATGCGAGCTATGGCATAGGAGTCTTGGTCACATCCACTACAAAGCACTACCAAGATTACAGCAAATGGTGAAACGTATGCCAGTATTTGACTTTGAGCATGATAATGTATGTAGGGATTGTGCACTTAGGAAGAATGTTAAAAAAAATTATTTAGCAGTACTACTATATCTAAAGGGATTTTAGATTCAATACATTCTAATGTATGTGGTCCCATGTCATCCCCTTCCTTGAGTGGCTATTTATATTATGTACTGTTTATAGATGACTTCTCTAGAAAGTCGTGGAATTATTTCCTAAAGGCTAAGAGTGAAACCTTTAACAACTATTTTAGGAGTTCAAATCCCTAGTTGAGAATTAGACAGGAAATGTAACATCCCCCTCACCCAATCCGACCATCAGGAGGGGACGTGTTGATGCCTCGAAATTCGCAGCACCAATTTGCAAGGAATTATCCCCTATAAGCAAGCCCAATTAGATCGCTCAGCATTTGGTGTGGGGAATCCGTCCGGATAATGTCCCAGCTACCATATGTGATTTAAAGATTAGCTTTCACCGATTGCGGCCCGATTCACCGTTTAAGTATTTTATGTTTAAAGATGATATGCAAGTGCCCTATCTAAATCCATGTAATCTAATCAAAATTTTGAACCATCTAATCTAATCTAATCTATCCCTATAGGGAGCAAAACCGAAGAAATGAGTAATAAACTGGAAATGTACCTAGAACTCTCACAGATAGACATTTGATATTATAAGCACAAATGCAGAAAAATATAAAAGATATCAGAGGTAACTCCAATGTAATTAAATCATTCCATTACTCATTAAACGCATAGATATTTGCACAGGAAATAAGATAATTCATAACCAAGAAATAATTCAAGCTGGTTAGGAATGATCTGATAGTATATGCACGAATGGTGCATAAATAATTCAACAGACATTCAACACATCCCCAAGCAAAAATGCAGTGCTAGATTTTCCCGGGAAAATGGATCCTTCTTTATTTATGCAGCAAAGTAGTTCACGTACAAAACAATCCCGTCCTTTCACCTGCCAAAATTTCTTTCATTCTATTCTCTTCTTCTAGTTATAACTTTAACAAAATGCCACTTCACATACCCTAACCCTAGGGAATCTCAAAGTTTTGTCTTCTAGTGCCTATATAAAACAAAAATAGTTTCCAGCTGTTTTTTAATGTTTATACAATAAATCAGCTTCCAGCTGGCCCTCTTTTGTTCAAAAATATATATTTCCCATGTATCAGAGGATATGAAAGGTAATTACAAATTCGACTTTATGTGGGCCCAGACAAACTAGAGAAATATTTCTCCCAAGCATTAGCTTATTCAGAAATGATAATGAGCCTGTTCGGTTTCAAAACTTGTAAAGCGACTTCACGATATGACAATTGAGTCTCAACGTATGCCCTCCCTTCTTCTGCTGCTGTATAAACATACTCTAAGAAATATGCATGTACGGATGCCTATCCCACCAAATTATGTACGACTTCTTCAGTGAGAATATCCAACTTTCTGATGTACTCTAATTCCCCTTGCAATCCACTCTCCAACTCTTCCATTCGCATATCCTCTGGAGGCAGCTCATCTATTGCGGGAGCGGAGAAAGATGACACTTTTCATGAACTTGCTGGATCTTCTTTTAGTAACTCAGACATGTATGATTAGTCCTTAGGATGTCATTATTTAGCTTTATGGATTCCTTCCTACAAAATTCTAAAATTTTCATCTCCGAATTCAAATCTTTTGTTGTTGTAGGGCGCAAGTGTTCAGGTTATTCGGAGTTTGTCTCTCTCTAGACCATGTGGCTTTTAACCTTCTCTGCCTACCTCAAACTATCTTTGTCTAACTGTTTGCAACTCTATAGCATCCATTCATGCCAACATTAGCTTCATCCTGTACATATTTTTTGTGAGGGTCATCTGAGAATGATATACTTTCTCTTGGACTTTGCAAGCTTGATCACGGAATGGAGATATATCTAGTTTTCTATTGTCTATTTCCTCCATTCGTATTGTCAAATATCTTTTCTCCTTTTCCAATCTTTCCACCTCAGTTTTTAACCCTTGGAATTGTTGGTCAGCAACTACCTTGCTTGATTCTAACTGAGTAGTTTGAACTTCAAGATCATTCTTCTCTCCTTCCAATATCATTAACGGAACAGTTAAGGCCTCTTTCTCCTCATCCAACCTCTAGAAATCCTCACCTATGCTCTCTATTTCAGATAAGAGGTCGATATGTTTCCTTTTCAATTCTTTACCTTGATGTACTTCTTTCATCAAATTGACTTTCAATTTGAAGAGCTTTTCTTTTGCCTTTTTTACCTCTTCTATCACCTGGTTGACATTGTCGACATTTTCCTGCATTGGCTGTTGCCGTGAACTAAGGATCCTTGTTGGTCCCCTCAAAAATCGCACTTTCTGTTACTGTGACCACATCTTGGTAATTTGGGCATTTCATCCTCTTCTTTGACTTCCTCATGATAGCCTTCTTTTGCACGTCGAAGAATATTAAGTCTAACTTTTCCACTGTGTACTACTTTGAAGGAGTAAAACGGGTGAGAGCGAGGTTTGGAAGCAAGATATGTCCTCCAATGATTATTTCAGGAGGGTCTGTTCCCATGACTTGTACATTAGGACTCTCTAGTTCCACAGCTTGCTTGGAATTCTCCTCCTCTTCCTTTTTCCTCTATAGTTTAGCTGCTTCCTTCTATGCTTTCTCTTTTATTTCCTGCAACCTTTCCGCTTCTTCCCTTTGTACCTTTTCGATTTCTTCTTTCTGAAGTCTTTTGGCTTCCTCTTTCTGGAGTTTCTCTACCTCCTCTTTCGGAAGTCTTTCGGCTTCCTCTTTCTGGAGTCTCTCTTCCTACTCCTTTTGGATTCTGTCAACTTCGTCTTCCATCTTCTTCTTCTCGACCTCTTCTACCAGTATAGCTAATGCTTCTTGACGTTGCCTTTCTGCCTCGGCTTCCTTTCCAGTGTCAGCCTTGGAACTGAAACTTGCTCCACTTTTGGCATGGTAGTGCTTGTTCAATTCAATCATGTTCTTCACACTCCGATAGAACTCCTCATCTTTCTAGAAGAGGTGCACATACTCAAATTTGATCTTGCAGGAAGAACAGTGGGCAACGACCTTTCCTTCAGGATCATGCCTTCTGAAGTTCTTCGTGCCAAAACAGAAGGCATCTAAATCTTGGACAAATTCTTCACCCTCTTTATCCTTCACTAGTTTATATGCTCTGATTGTGAATGGTAATTGTGGGTGGACTGATTTCTTCTTGTATGCAAGAAATCTCTTAATCACATCTACAAAAACTTGCCTGACGGCCTCCTTGTGTATAACAAATTCGGTGATGTATTGAGGCAATAGAGAAGGAGGCTTGGTTCCACCATACATTTTGATGTATACGCCTTCCATGGAGAAGTAATAATCCTAGAGGAAATTTGGGTGAAAAATGGGCCTTTTAATCCTAAACTACAATTTCATGTCATCACATATTAGCCAATCAAAATGCTTTAAAATTCAAACAAGGTACATGTAAAAAAATTGGAGGGAAAAAATAAAAAACTACCTTTTTGGATCGTATTTTCAACTTATCTCATTTTAGGTTTACTCAAATTTCAAGCGGAGGACTCATTGGATGCATAGTTAAATTATACATCCAGTGAGTACCTATGTCGCATACTTTTAACAACATCCACACCATGAAAATTCAAAAATACATTAAAAAACGTGTTTTCTCTCACTAGAAACACATTTTTTGATATATTTTCAATTTTTTATGGTGTGGATGTTGTTAAAAGTATACAACATGGGTACTTGCCAGATGCATAATTTAATTATGCATCCAACGAGTCCTCCCCCTTGAAATTTGAGTAAACCTACAAGGAGATAAGTTGAAAATATGTTCCAAAAAAGTAGTTTTTTTACTCTCTCTCTACTATTATTTTATTATTTTCCTTAGGAAGCCCATTTTTTATCGAAATTTCCTCTAATTGGAATGTGCTTCAATGACTGACATGGCGTTCTCAGACATGCAACTTGGTTCTTTGCTCAAGATTAGTCGGTACAAAGGCATGATGAATCCTTCACAGATCCTTTTATAGTGGCTCGTGTACCTATGAGTCCATAGTATCTGATAAGCTATGTGGAGGGGAGGACCGGCAGTATTCCAAACGCATCCCAAAGCAAGGAAAGGATGTCTAATAAGTATGTAATCTAGGAGATAGGAGGACATAAAGACCTCATCCTTCTTCTCAGTCAATCCTCCTTGAACTGCAGCAATATGTGATGACATGCTATCGGATATGATCTTGGCACAATTGAACAGTGTGCCATGTGTGGCAATGTGGTACATTACTGGTACCCAACTGAGCTTGTAAGTACTCCCGTTTGCCAATCCAAAAATTTGGCTCAGCATCAGAGCTATTAGTCGATAGGGGGTTCTTAGGTGTTGAGTTTCATACTCCCCACTACTTTTTGTTCTCATATGTCTCTCAGTTATTGTCATTTTTTTTGCATATTCAAAGTGGTCTATATCCGTCGCCTTAACCCATTCATCAATCATCACAATGCTAGGAGGGGATAATCGATATGCTGCGTTTATGTAATCTAGCACGAAAGATGCAAGTCCTTCGCCATTGATGCTTGAGATGATTCTGGAGGTTGCGTCGGCCTGCGGTAGAATCCACCCTATGACTTCTGAGTATGGAAATAGATCGAGGCGTGTGGCTACTCGGTGGAGGTTAGATTTCTTGATATTCTGATAGACCAAAAATTCCTCGATAGTAGCATTAGGGAAATCTTTGTCCCTGATGGCTCTATATAGATCGTTCCATGAAAACTTCGGGGAGGCTCCCATCACAGCTTTTGTGTCTGCGAATATCATTTCAAGAGCGGTGTCTAGTAGAATCTCTACGTATGAGTCTGACTCACCTAGCCTAGATTTACTTCTGGCAGAGCGCCTGTTCATATCAGGCCTATCGAGACACATGAAGTACAAATGAGGAACAATATTCATGCTTAATATGATTAAAACGATTCTCCAACTCGTGAGTGTTTACTGGTTTGAACGACATCTAGGACACAAAAAATGTTCATGACCAAAAGAAATCAACCTTTTTGCTTTGATGAATAAACAAATAAGGAAAGTGAACAGAAAGTAGCTATATAATAGAAAATTGAAAATCTTCATGTTTGACAAAGCGAGCTTATTGAAAAGTGATCAATTTCGTGTGTGTGTGCGGGATGCTAAACAGAAATGAAGTGACTGTAGGACAACTTTGGACTAGGGACGTCTTCTGCGTTAGATTTGGTTTCGAGATCGTCGAGACTTATGGTGAACACGCAGAAGCAATATCGACTACATGCATATCTAGCATGCACTGATCTTCATAAACATAACAGTCAATAATTAAATAACATTGGAGAGTTTAATACACATAAAGGATGTAATGTTGTCCCAAGCAACTAGCTATGTCGCTGCAACGTTCCACCCAACCATATGTCTCTTCCAGAGAAAATTTTAGGGGCGAAATTTAGCCAATTGGCTATTTTTTGGGTTTTTTTTCAAAAAATAAATTCGTTATTTGGTCATTTTTAGACTCTAATATCGCCTATATTTACATAAAATATGGTTTTTTATCATAATATTCGCCAAAATTTACCAGATTCAGTAGTAAATTGTATGTTTCATATTTAATATTCGCCTACCAATCTATATATATGTTTTTTTCAATCCAGAATAATCGCCTAGAATACTCTACCTAAGTATAATTTTATAATCCTTAAAAAATACCCTGGTCTCTTCCCATCCTGTATTCTTTCAGCACTCAAATACCACCCCCGAGTTGGGCATGATTTCTATAAGGAAAAGGGGACTCTCAAGCTCAGCAAAGCCAAAGCAATGGATACCCATATAAACCCCAACATTCTCTTACACACAACAACTCAAATATTGGGTATGGATACACATTTTCAATAATGAAATTTACAAAATAGGGTCCATGGGTTTTCCCCAAATCATGGCACACCCAAAAACGAATTGTGGGAAGAGGAAATCAACCCAGGGAAGAAACAGATTTATCCCACAAGTATGTGACCATTTATATGACCAAAAAAGCCTCTATGAAACCCCAAAATTTATTTATTCTCTTCCCCACTGTTATTCCAAAACAAAAACGCCCTTCCCAGCTAGAAAAATGAAGAAAAACACAACAAAACCATGGAGGAAAATGCCTAGGTAGCTCCCAACTCCTGAGAGAGCAAAACTGATGGGTGAAGAATGGCTTGGGAAGCAATTTCATGGCTCTTTTCTTGTTAGGGAATCCAAACACGAATTTCCATGAAGGGTGGCTTGCCTATACCCAAATTTGGACAACCATACCTCTCCATTCCTCAAGGCATTAACTACTTCAACCAACTCTTGGAAGAAATAAATGATTGGGTACAAAATTCAACATGGGTAGTTGAGGGTTTATGGGTTCTTTCATTGAAACTTGGATTGACTTGATTGGTTCAAGGGTATAAATATTTTCCCTCCCAATTCCTTGTAAAATCATGCCCCCATCTCTTGTTGCATTACATAGCTAGTTGTGGGTATTTCATTAAAATGCATAATTACGTGTTATTTTCCATTCCATTGTGCCTGGCTAACACGTAAACCATATACATCACTAAATCGATGGCAAGGCCTTGGCCTTGAGCACCTCACCACGATTTTATAACAATATTACCTCATTTACATTTCAATGCGATAGGGTCAAAATCGGGATATTACAATCCCCTACCCCTTGGAATAACACCATCCTCGGTTTTCCAACACTTAGGAATACATATCCATTTACGCATGTCCAAAATTCACAAAATGTAGCAGGTCCATCTTGCGTTTCATCTTTTTACTTTGAACTTTCAGGACCAAGTCCTTTGGCTTCCACAAGCTACTCCTGATGGCTTTGATCTTCCAGCTCTGCAGGTGGGCATTGCTCCACAACAATCCCTTTCTTTTCTTTACCTTCCAACTGACCTACAAGTCTGGAATTTCATGGCTTCCATCTTTCTTGTTGTCCTGGAAACTATTTGAGGAATATTGTTAGCCAAAACCCATAGCCTTTGGTTTGCTGCCATGGCCAATGTGCACAACTGGCTCTCACGTTTCTCACTAGCAACACTTGGCTGGTAACAGCTACAATCAATGGCTTTCAAATTTCTCACCTGTGAAATTCATCATGGCAATTCTTGTTAGGCCAAGCATAACATGATATTAAAATTAGTCAATTATTTGCCCAATTGAGATGGAGAGTCCATGCTTTACTCATGAGACTTCCACACTTTTCATGCTTTCCCAACATACACATGAACTCATTCATGTTCATCCTTTCATAGGGAAATAACTATTTCAGCATTCACAATCCATTCCAAACAATTAAACACAATCTATTTTCATCTATGACGTGCACTCAACAATTGTCTATATCTGAAATGCATCAATCAAAAAGAAAAGAGAAGAGTAAGAGTTTCCCCCTCTTAGACTTGTTCCAATCCGAAGCTACACCACCACTGTGGTTTCATGCTCCTTAGCTTCTTTCACTTCACTGTGAATGCTTGACTTGCCCTTTCTTGGCTATGACACTTAGTTTCTCAGGTATGTCTAAGGCTTTTCAACTAGGGAACCCTTCCCCATTGTTACTTAAAGAACCTTTGGCTGCTAGGACCCACATAGTCCCACTAGCACCATCTTTCATTACTACTCACAATGAGCTCTTTATGACGGTCACATGTTCACATGCATCCCTAGAATTCCTTCATATTCTTTGCTTCCAGCAATACCTACACTCAAACATTGAATCAATTCACATGTTTAGCTTATTTTCACCGGGTTTCTCTCTAAACAATAGTTTAAGAAATCATAACCAAATCATGTACACACGTATATTCATATTAAATAAGCAAGAAGCGGCAAGATAACCAAATACTTATCTGTATTGGATTTCTTCACTTTATTCCACAGGATCCTTCTTTGCTTTACAAGCCTTGGATCACCTGTGGATACAATAATGAATGTTGGGCCAACACACAGGCTACTCCACAACCATTCGAATAGGCAATGCTGTTACAACGTAATTTTCCACCTTGTGAGAATCAGCACTCTTTGGCATAGAGGATCCATTTCACTGACTCAGAACCACTTTATATCCTTCAGACACTATTTTTTCCTATTTTTTCTCTTGTACGCTAGTTGCATCATTACAGTGGGTGTACTCGCGAGTTACATCACTATAGCCCACGGGTAGCATCTAAAATGGTAAAATCCACTAGTTTACTACTTTTTACTCCCAAATAGCGGTCATTGGATAACCTTTGACCCTCCATCTGCCCAAGAAACGCCTCGATGTGTCCTTTCACTTACCTTTGAGAGGACTATATATTGAGCACATATGGATTATGGATGGGAGGATAAAGAAAAGCAAGAGAACTCTAGTGGATTTTTTCCCTATCTTGAGTCTACACTCATTGATCCGTGTAGTTGTGAACCCTTTATGTTCACCTTCCAAACTCCTATCATAGTTTGATTTTTCCATTCCATGGACGATTGAATTGGTGGAGGCGCAAGTGGATTGACCCAGATCTTGGTTCAGGTTGGTTTCCGGCAAGAGGTCATATCACATTGCACTACTTCTTGTTTATTAATAGAAATACTCATATTTTCGTCCATTAATGTTGTAAATGTTGTTTATACTACATTGGGTTGCATTTACTTGTCATATCATGGGTCATTGCTATTGATGATGTTAATGCCATTTATGTATTATATGTACTTGTTGTATATTGATTGTCAAGACAAATTTGCAGATTCAAGTGCACAGATTGAAAAGCTCCAACGGGGATCTGAATCAAACGTTTGGATCGAGGTTGGTTACATTCTTCATTATCTTAGTATTGTCATTTATATAGCATAGCATTGAGAATTGAGTTGATTTCTGGTAGTCGGTTGTCTGTTGTGGTCTACCCCAAGCCATAGTGAGTTTTCTCCAATACAGAAATGGCGACCATACTAGGGAAAACATCCATTTTGGGGGATTTTCTAGCATTAGTCCTTAATTAGAGTTGATGTTTGTTGAAGCTCTGTGTCACTGATTGGCCGTTGGGATACAATATAGAAAACTGGTTTTTTCTGATCCATTGGACTCTCTGTTTGGCCATTTTCCTTTCCTTACCCGCGGTTGAGCTTAGCTCTGCCTAGGTACACCCACCTCTGTTTACTCTATTGCTTGCGGGTACCCGTAGGTTTTCCTTCGACAGTAGCGTACAACTCCGGCTTTGGTTGTTGCTGGGTTGGATTTGGATGATCCTGAGTCTTTGTTGGCCTGTTTCTTGACTATTCCATGCCTTGGTTGTGACCAGAACTCTTCTTTTCTCTTGATTGAGCTTTGTTGGTTTTTTACCCATCTTTGGATTTAGCCTTGTTGGCTTTTTCCTTTTGAGCCCATTCCATTGGCTAAGTCTTACTGTTTGGCATCTGCTGGGTTGTCTTAGTGATCTCCTTGGCATATTAGTGACTGGATAGTAGGATTTTGTTTGCATTTTTCATTTCCTTATATTGAAAAATACAAAAATATACATATAGTTTTTCATTTTCCTTTTGTTTATAAGAGAAAATACAAACAAAAAAAATTGCTTTTATGTATTGCATCTTGCATTGAGTGCTTGCTGCTTTCATTTAGGTTCTGCTTTGCATCGAAAATATAAAAGGATTGCATTTTTATTTCGAAACCGTTGGATTGATTTTGCATACTAGTGGCATTGTTTTTATTGGATAGATGAGTCTAGGATTTGACGATTTTGCATACTATTGAGTCATACACATCACTAGTTTCACGACCATATCCCTTGAGTAACCACAACCATTAAAATTAATGCTTAATCTTAAAATTGATTAGACCGATTTTATTTATAGGGTACACCAACTGGCATAGGTTTAGAGTCTTGGAATAGATCATTGTGAGTTAACAATCCAAGACTACTAGACGAAACATTAGGTCTCTAACCAGGGATGTTCGGGTACACAGGGTACTACCAAAGGACCGAACACCAAGAGCAACCACTTCACACAAACAGATCATAGATCAACACATCGATGTTTTGACGTGATTTAAACCCTCTTGAGGGAAACACTCCACGGCCCCGGCCAAATAGCTTCTACGCAACAATTTATTATGCAAAGAAAGAAAGTTACAAATAAGCTTCTCATAATCGATCAACTAAACAATGACCCTCCATGCTCTTTAAATAGAGATCATGGACCAATCGGGTGTTAAGCCACGGATCAAGGTTAGGTTTGATCTGAGAGAAATTGAGCCATCGGATCACTCTATGTCGGAAACATATCGTGACCGTCGGATTAAGTATTTACAAATGCATACTAATGCATACTAAAGAAACACACTATCCCTAATGGATATATTACAAGTTGATCTTAACTAACTCCTAAGTGTCTAAATATCCTAACATCCCCCCTTAAGAACAACTTGGGATAGGATTGAAGGATTTACAAAAGTGACACTATTAGGAGAAGGAAGGAGGCATTAGAGTCTATCCCCCCTTAATGACAAGTTCTTGAACTCCTAACATAGATCGAAGTTTAGAAAACTTCGCTTCTGTAAGAGACTTGGTGAAGATGTCTGCAACGTGATCATCTGTAGGGCAAAAGAGCACTTCAAGAACCCGATCATGAACAAGATTTCTGATGAAGTGCATATGTAGCTCAATGTGTTTGCTGCGTTGATGTAGAACTAGATATTTCGCAAACTTGATGGCACTTTGATTGTCGCACCAAAGTGGAGTAGGCTGCTGCTGCTCGAATCCAAACTCTGAAAGGATCTGTCGAAGCCATCAAGCTTCCTGACTGGCATTGACGGTTGCTTGATATTTTTCCTCTGCTGAAGAAAGAGCAAGAGCTTGTTGTTTCTTACAAGCCCAAGTAATAGGTCTAGATCCCAGATTGAAAACATAACCTGCAGTAGACTTTCGATCATCAGGATCGCCGGCCCAATCTGAATCAGTGAAACCAACCAACAAAGGTTTCCCCCCTGTACTGTAATGAATCCCAAACTGAACTATACCTTGAATATATCGAAGTATTCTTTTAGCTGCTTTCCAGTGACTTTCATGAGGTGTCTGCATATAACGGGCAACTCGACCAACGGAAAAGGAAAGGTCAGGACGGGAATGAGTCAAGTATAAGAGACTACCAACAAGCTGACGATACAAGGTGGCATCGACTTCAGGTGAAGTACAAGTGGCAGAAAGTTTGACTCCAAACTGGAAGGAAGAAGGGGCTGGTGTACAATATTCCATATGAAAGCGACGAAGAAGGTCACAAGCATACTTATACTAAGAAAGAAAGATTCCTTCTTTGGTTTGCAGGACTTGGAGACCAAGAAAATAATGCAAATGTCCTAAGTCTGACATTTCAAAATTTTGTTTAAGACTGGATTTCACATGGGTTATAAGCTTAGGGTCACTACCAGTAAGAATAAGGTCATCAACATATAGAACAAGTATGATGAGATGGTTTCCTACTTTCTTGGTATAGACATTGGCGTCAGAATGGCATCTAGAAAAACCAGTGTCAAGGAGAAAGTTATCCATTTTGGCATACCAAGCTCTAGGAGCTTGTTTAAGGCCATATAAGGATTTCTTAAGGCGGCAGACAAGGCTAGAGTTATTCTGAACATATCCAGGAGGTTGTTCCATGTAAATTTCCTCCTGTAAATCACCATGTAAGAAGGCAGACTTGACATCCATTTGATGGACTTCCCAATTGTGTAAGGCTGCAAGGGAAAGAACAAGGCGGATGGAGTTCATTTTTGCGACAGGAGCAAAGGTTTCATTGTAGTCAATCCCTTAAACTTGGGAAAAACCTTTGGCAACTAACCTTGCCTTAAGTCTTTCAACACTTCCATCTGATGCATACTTAGTTCTGTAGACCCATTTACATCTGACAAGTTTTCTTCCTTTTGGAAGAGGTACAAGATCCCAAGTATCGTTCACCATTAAGGAACGATATTCTTCATCCATGGCTGCATCCCAATCTGGATTCCCTGAAGCTTCTGCAAAAGTTTCTGAATCATGATTCTCGGAAACTTGAGCCAAAAGAGAAAAGGCTCGCTGAAACTGAGAACGTGTTCGACGTTGATCTCTAGGATCACCGGCAAGATCACCAGCTGCTTCACATGTTGAACGGACCCATCGAGGAAGCACTTGTGCTGGTGCAACTGGAGGAACATGAGCAGGCGGAGGTGGATTTTCATCCTCACTATCATCATCAGAAACTGGAGTTGGAAACCTGTCAAGGAAGTTGGAAGAAGAAGAAGGAGGCACAAACGCCGAATCAGGCTCGCAGGCCAAAGATGGCACAATCACCGAGTTAGGCTCGCAGGCCAAGAGATTTTCATCAAATTTAACATCTCTTCTAATGATTATAGCATGAGAATGTGGTTGAAGAAGTCTATAACCTTTTACATCTTCAGAATATCCAACAAATATGCACTTTTCACTTTTAGGCTGCAATGCTTTCCGTTTTTCATCCGGAATGTGAGCCCATGCTTCACTACCAAACACACAAAAGTGACTTACATTAGGTTTAATTTTACTCCATGCTTCTTCCGGTGTTATACCTTGTAATGCTTTTGTGGGGGTGCGATTAACTATGTAATTTGCACAATTTATGACTTCAGCCCAAAATTGAAGACTTAGTCCCTTAGATTGGATCATACAATTAGCCATTTCTTTTAAAGTGCGGTTCTTCCGCTCAGCTACACCATTTTGTTGTGATGTATATGGAACAGTGTGCTGTTGTTGGATGCCTTGTTCAGTGCAGAAAGTAGTGAACTGTTTGTTAACATATTCTCCTCCATTGTCAGATCTTAACTTAATAATTTGATGACCAGATTGTTTTTCAACAAGGGCCTTGTAGGCCAAGAACATGTTAAATACTTCGCTCTTAATTTTTAGGAAATAAACCCAAGTGCGTCTGGTGTAATCATCAATGAAAGTTAAGAAATATTTGAAACCAGAAAAGGAAACAGATGGAAGAGGACCACACAAGTCACTATGCACAAGCTCCAAGGGAACCGAGGCGTGCCAAGAGGCACGTTTGTCAAAACTGTCCCGATGATGTTTTCCGAGTACACAACCGGAGCAAACACCATCCCTGCAAGATACCATCGGAAGACCTGTCACCATATTTTCTGTACATAGTTGTTGCAATGAGCGATAATTTAAGTGACCAAATCGCTCATGCCAAAGTTTGCTCAAGTTATCACTATGAGCAACAAAAACTGAAGGGAAAGGTGATGACCCAAAGTTGTTAAACTTGTACAACCTGGTAATATCATCAACAATTCCGGTAGCTAGGACCTATTGAGGATCTTTAAAATCCTTGATTACAACTTGGTGAGGTGTAAAGGTCACAGTTTTACCTTCACCAGAATGAGTGATCTGATAGACTGATAACAAATTGCAGGAAATTCTTGGAACACATAGTACATCACTAAAATGACCATTATCTACTGGAACTGTTCTAGCTCCTACAACACTTAGAGATCTATCATCACCAACAAATATTTGCTTAGTGTTACATTCATGCATAGTAGAAAAGATGGCTTGATCCTTAGCCATATGATAAGATGCTCCAAAATCAATGAGCCATTCATTTGAAGTAGAAAAAGAAGATGCATTATAAGAATAACCAGAAGCACAAAGTGCATGTCCATGAGAGGCAGATTCTGAAGGCAAATCTAGGCTGATGTGGTGCTTCTTCATTGCTGCTTCCAAGGCTTCCATCTTCTTGAAACACTTAGATTCATCATGATTATTTTTCCCGCAATAGTTGCAATGACGCTCAGTCTTCTTTCCTTTTGGCTTGGATCCTTTGTCATTTTTTAAAGAAGGAGCTGACTGAGAGGGTTTTGGACCCTTGTTTGACTTATTATTGCAAAAATTTTGTTTCTTGGGAGGCTTGGACTTTTCTTTCTGTTGGGACAATAAGGCTTTCCCAGATGTATCTGCATTGTTGATTATTCCAAGATGAATGAGTTTATCTTGTTCCCTAATCAAGGAATCACAAAAGGATTCAAGACTAGGCTCTTGATAGCTAGCTGCATTCAAGGATGCTTTCATGGAGTAAAATGTAGATACAAAAACAGAATATGCAGGTCCAAGTTTGGAAAGAATATGATAAATGCATTGTTTGTCTTCCCTCTCAATCTTACATTCTGCACATAAGAGTTTACGAGTTTTGTACTTAGATAAATAATCTTGAATGCCTGAAAAGTCACTTGGATTTAAAGAAATCAACTCATTTTCGAGTTGGTGACCTCGAATTTCATCGTGTTTACCAAACACAGATTCCAACTTGTCCCAAGCAGTGTTAGGTTCATCAATTCCAGATATGTGGAATCGCAAATCAGTAGAGATTGACATCCCAATCAATCCATGAGCTTCATCACATCTATTTGCCCATTTTATTTTCTTATCATCATCAGTGGGTTTTTTTTTCTTTCCCTGTGGTAATTTTGAAAAGTCCCCTACTTCGTAGAACATCCTCCATGCGATATTTCCATGAGAAATAGTTGGAACTGTTAAGTAGAATATCACAATGGGCAGCCATATTTGTAAATTAATGGCTCTAAAAGCAGAAACCAATAGTCTATATGTGAAGAGCTCGAAAAAATAGGCGGTTTCAAAAAAACGGCACTGAAAACTGACTCTGTATGATGAAGTTATGCTTGAACCAAGAAACTGTTGAAGATGTCCCCAATAGTGACGTGGCAGCTAGAGAATGTCCAGCAAAAAAAAAGAACCCCCCTCTTCCCAAGATGAACCTTTTGACAATCACTTTACAAGAAAGTTGCTTTAAGTGAACCACTTTTGTAAAATAAGTGATTTCACTTTTACAATGATATTACTTTTCAATAGTGCAACAATAAAAAAACTAAAGTGACTCACTTGTATTTTTATTTTTTATTATTTAAGTGAGATGCACTTTTACAATAAAGTAGCTTGAAATTAGAAATTGCATGCACTTTTCCTTTTAAAAGTAACTTCCTAAGACTTGAACTCAAGACCTATTAAGGAATAAAGCAACTTTGAACCAAGTGAGGTAGATTAAAAGGTATGTAAAATATGGGAATGAGGAAAGGGGCTTTTTTTTTTTCTTTTTCTTTTTTTTTTCTTTTTTTTTTTTTTCTTTTTTTTTTTTTTTTCTTGCTCGGTTTGCGTGCTTGCCCTTTTTCCTGCAAAACAAACCACGAATCGAAACAAAAAAAACTTTTCCACGCTTGTGGAGTTAGATCTTGTTAGCTTGCCCGAAAAGTCTACGTTTTCTCTCTGTTTCTGATTTGCCGAGATCGCGCAAGGTGCACAGCAAAGAGCATACGCAGCCGAGAAAAACCCTTTCCCTTTCTGTTTCTGATTTGCCGAGATCGCTCAAAGTGCACGGCAAAGAGCATACGCAGACGGGAAAGCAACAATCCAAACCCAAAAAAAAATCTAACCGTAAAAAAAGATGAAATATGAGATTTTTCTTTTTAAAAAAACGAAACTAAAAAAAATGCATCACTCTAACATTATACCTTCAGATCTGATAAAATACGCGTTTCTGGAGCAACCGGGAACCGTTTTCGATCAAACGAAAACTATTTCCCAATGGAAACGATGCTCTGGACGCAATGGAACACCTCCCATAGCCCATAAATGCACAGAAATACTAGAACTAGAAACCCTTTCGATTTTCGACAACAGCAGTTCAAGATCTAGATCATAACCAGAAGCGACACTTCATAAAAGCTCTGATACCATGTTCGGGTACATAGGGTACTACCAAATGACCGAACACCAAGAGCAACCACTTCACACAAATAGATCACAGATCAACACACCGATGTTTTGACGTGGTTTAAACCCTCTTGAGGGAAACACTCCACGGCCCCGGCCAAATAGCTTCTACGGGACAATTTATTATGCAAAGAAAGAAAGTTACAAATGAGCTTCTCATAATCGATCAACTAAACAATGACCCTCCATGCTCTTTAAATAGAGATCATGGACCAATCAGGTGTTAAGCCACGGATCAAGGTTAGGTTTGATCTGAGAGAAGTTGAGCTGTCGGATCACTCTATGTCAGAAACATATCGTGACCATCGGATTAAGTATTTACAAATGCATACTAATGCATACTAAAGAAACACACTATCCCTAACGGATATATTACAAGTTGATCTTAACTAACTCCTAAGTGTCTAAATATCCTAACAAGGGAGTGGAAGAATCCATGGTATACATCAGTGTTCTTAGGAATCTCTACTCAAACCAGAGTTAAGCATGAGGTCACGGGAGGTTGATTGAGGAGATATCCCTCTAATACCGGCTGAACGTGAGAGATATTTCCAGGATTTGTTCATATCTGGGGACTCTTGGGGGATTTGACCCTCATTGAGTTTCACGCTCAGCTACCCTTCCCATACGATGGATCCCACCTGCGACTGTCCCCCTGAGCACTGGTTATATTGTGGTGACCATGGTTTCCTTACCTAGGTATCACATAGGGTACTTGCAGCGGTTATGATGTTTGTGTCCTGAATCAGATAGAGATTTGACAGCATAATTGTTTGTTGCCGATAGTTACGGCCCTTTGCACGCAGTGAAGCCTGGGTGTCGCTATAACTTATTATGTTACCTCCGGATATAGTTTGGGAGTCTCAAGCCTCTCCTAGGCGAGACATACCGGCTCTAGTGTTGGGAGCTCATTTACCCACTCTGTTTGTCTGCTCTTGGTTGTAGTTTCTCTAGGTGTGTGCTTTTGATTTACCATTTTTTTATTGATAGTTGGCCTTTAGGGGATGTTTTGATTTTATATTCTCTTTGGAGATATCGTGGGGCGGAGTCCTACTCTCTATCGATCCCGTCGGTTGGCTGGTTTACAACCTACCGAGATTTCACGTCGCGTGGCTAGGGGATGCCGACGGGCTCCCTCTGAGTCTTCAGATTCTTACGAGACATAAGTCCTAGATGTCATGACTACTACACACTCTAATACTGAAGAAATACATACAACTAAATCGGGTAGAGTCGAACACACTTCAGACACCCCTACTCCTCGTGAGGCGTGGGGGGGTGATCCACCTGAGACCCAACGTAATTTGTTTGGTCCAGATCCACCCGAGGACGACCCGTTCGATCCTTCGTTTCCACATAATTATATACACGGGATGTTAGAGTTACATGACGACACTGGTCCTACGGTCAACCCAACCGCATTCTCTTTTGGTATGCCTAATTATAATACAGTTGATCCTTCCACTACTTTTGGTAGTCACGCCAGCACTAGCCATAGTGTTATACACACTGCATCCATTGGGGGCAATACCCTCGCCGGGGGCACCACGTTGTCCACTCACACACATAGTATGGGGACCGGTCGTATGTCACCTACCCAATTTTTTAGAATAATTATTTTCTACTATTATCCTTTTTTGCAAAAATACTTTGTGTTAAATTATAATTACAAGTTTGTAATTATGACCAAGTAGGTCAAACTGAATGTAATGACTCATTATTATTATTTAATAAATGAAAATGGGAGACAAACACTCAAGAAAGCTGTTACAAGAGTGTCCACTGGCCCACTAGGAGGAATGGAAGCTGCTGGAAGGAATTGGACAAATGGCAGCATTTGCACTCTACCATTAGCTGTTGGTATGGGACAACTCCCCCTAATTTTGTGGCATTCCCTCTCCAGGTGGAGAGAGGTGAGCAGGCAGCTCACTAATGACCAATTAATCACTAAAAGGCCTAGGCAGCCTATTAAAGGCAATTCGAATTGAGCAGGAAGCTCTTACAATGTTTTCTGCAGAAACATTCCTCATGCTCATCAGGTGATGGTTGAGAGATTCGAATAGGGGACGCTGTGGAGAGTGCAAGTATAAGTCTGCAATGTTATGATAAGGACAAACCAAAGGTGCTGGTGCTGTTCCCATTGATTACTAAGCCTGTAAGGCTGGATAGATAAATTTTCTTGCTACTGCAAGTAGAAGTCCTAAGTTGTAGAACCTTCTTCCTCTTGGTGGATCAGTGGATAGGCTCGGGGGTCCTAAGGTAGACATCTTGGCTGTTTGGGAGCAGGTTGGGTGGAACAGGTTTCTTGAGTGATTTGTTCCTCCCATTACACTCAGGTTCTACTCTTGTGTGTTTCTTTTTTTAAATCATATGAATGCTCTCAGAAAATGGTTTAGTATTGTTATTTAATAATCAATAGTAGAAAATGTCAGATCCTAATTAAGTTATATTTGTTGAACTGATCAAATGATTCCTCTGCATTTTTCCCCATGCGTGGAGCTGCATCGTACTCCAGTACAGAGAGGTAGCATTAAATCTGCCCAGTTAAAAGTGAAACCTTGCATGCATCTAAATATCTAAACCAAATACCACGCATGCACAGACATATGTTTATCATGCATCTTATATTTTAGCAGTTGTAGATTAGATCCTTGCATGCAATGTTTTTACTGATCAAATATGTATGCTGAATAACCTACCAGAAACTAGTCACAGAAATAGGTTCTTTTCTTATTTCTGAAGGTGAATATTATGTTAACAACTGGGGTTACTGATCTTTACTAATTATTTCAAAGGAAAACAATACCATGCATTCTGTTTAACCACATTCCCATTTTTCTATCTTCTTATTGTTTTTAGAATCTGATTGATCTTATATAAAATATTGTCTTCACTGTATTATCTTGTACAGAATGAAAGAAAGCTACTATGTTATTTTATCCTTTCATCAGAGGTCCAAATTGGACAAATATAGGAGTATATAGTTAGAATTAAAATAGAAAAACTGTTATATTCATAAGCAATTAAATTCACTGACGAATGCACTATCAGTTCCTTGTTTTATGTATTATCAATTGCATGTGATAGAATTTGCATCACAAGATACCAAGTCATTAAAAGAAAAGACAAACATAGCAGTATTGAATTGACAGATTAAATTACAGTATCTCTACACCCAAACTAGGGTCAACATGTTCTCATTACATCATTATTTATAACATTTAACAGCTACCAAATCAAGGTTTCATTACCACAGACAATCTCACTGTAGAATCCAGAGTTATTATCCTTGTTCTTTTAAAAACATCATTATAGACAAGCAGATTTTATTCACCTCGACAGGCTAGGGTTTAGCGTTATCACAGTAGTATTCAAAAAACCAACACCCTTTTATTATCACCTTATAGCCACTGTCAACTTAAACAACTTAAACATGCCCTTCGTTCCTTGGATCAGAGTTCAAGAATGAAGAGATCAAAACACCATATGTAGACATGAAAACCTAAATATCTTAACAAGCTTTTAGATACAGATGCAAAAACGAGAAGTTCAAATCACCAAACATAGCCATTAAACCTTAGTTAATTATCGTTCCCATTTAAAATAATAGTGGTTACACCCTACAGTTGCCGCATTCCTTTGCTGAATGTTCCAGGTGAAACCCCATGCTATTATACACCCAGCAAGTACCTAAAAAAAAGTTACAGTCAAACGTATCTCTTCATTCATCAATCCAGAAGTATCAAAACGACAGACCTAAACATTTAAGCTATAAGACTTGTTGCTAACACGAGGGTTCGACCCTACCAAGTTCCCCGAGCCAAGAATGGTCGGCCATACATTTTAAACCCTTATATCATCTATATTATCATTAAATATTAAAACAGTAATGTTTCCCCAAACGCTGCAGGCGAGACAAAGCCACTGCCATGAAGGCATGCTACCAAAACTCTGCTCATCAAAGTCCGATTCCAGGAGAACCACTAAGGAGGGATACCACCGAAGCTTACCGTTGGATTCGCTTAGTTCTTTTCCCTTTCAACTATTCCGGCACCCTGTCATTCGCCAAGGGTTACTTGCCATCAACCATACAATAAGTTAAGCATCGGATCATGGGAAAGAAGTACATGCAACAAGAATAATATGAAAACCCTTGCAACGTTACAATACCTGAGTCATGGCAGAGAGTCGACAAATCCTGCATCCATCCACTGTGAAGGAGAAGCACTCAGTTCGAAGACCACAACGAGGGATACCTCCTGAAAAAATTACAACTTCATTAAAAACCCCAGACTTGCAAGCTACTGCAATGCCACAACTGATCCACTCATCCCACCTGTAGATTACCACACAATTGTTTCCAGACTTGGCTTCCATGGATAACATTTACTCACAGACCAAGGTTGCTACCGGTCTCAGAATCGAGCCCGAGGGAGGCTAGAAAAACCAACAAACCCTAAGTGCCTCTCGGTCGGTTGGCCTCACCT
Source organism: Larix kaempferi (assembly GCA_027924585.1). NCBI lineage: Eukaryota > Viridiplantae > Streptophyta > Pinopsida > Pinales > Pinaceae > Larix > Larix kaempferi. The sequence continues at coordinate 26,178,407 of BSBM01000391.1, read as the reverse complement.
CCCAAACCCTACCACCGAACAATGACAAGAGACGTTACAAGAATCCATAAGTTACGCTAGGGTTCAACTCATCCCAATACACAACGATCAACGGTGGAGATCCATCCTCATAAAGCCACGTTGGAAGGTGGCAGGAGTAGCATTTAATTGCTCATCTACCTCCCAAGCCATGGAGTTGCCATTTCTGTTGACACTAGGGTAGGAGGCCCGTCACAACTCAGCAATTGCCAAACCTTATCACACACTAAAACATCCACACAGACATGCACGTAACACTATCCTTAACACGATGGCTGGGTAATTTAATTACAAACCTAATCATTTAATACACCCTCGATTCGTACGCAGGCTTTTGCAGGGCCATCATTCCACCTGCCAATCCATACGAATCAATGTTAAAAGCATTAACATGTAAATATTAACAAGGTATAACGTCCACCGGGGGCATATAATTAAGGTCTCATACGATTCCATATAATCAATTTCGAAACATACTTATTGCATATGAATATCCACTAAGGTCGCGAGCAATCATAGGGCATGGATTGACTCCGCCCATCACATAAAGTCTTTTATAAAGTTCATTATAGGGATCATTGTAGAGCTCATAAATCTTGTCCACACCATAAGTTATATCTACACATCGTTAGGATATGGTTTCCACCCAAGGACCCATCGCATTCATTGCATGGTAGGGTATTAAGGCTTATGGCATCACCATTTTAACTACCCAGGCAATAGAGATTTAAAACCAACTTATCATTCTCTCCATAGTATGACTCAATACCATGCGCCCTTGTCATCAACCTGTCACCGTCAATTTTATAAAAGAATTACTTTAACAGCCGCAAGACATTTATGGAATGACCATACGTAAATTCATCAACACTTAATGGAAACATTCATAACAAACACACCCTGAAATAGACGTTATCAGCAGTCTTGAGATAGACAGGTTCATCTTACAGAATTGGAAGGAGACCATACCTGTAGCATCGAAATTCATAAGCAGTTTCGATTTATATCACGATTATTAAACACTCTGAATTTTATTGCTATCTCTTACCTGCGAATATGCGCATGAAGGACGAGTGCAATGCTTTAGCGGAGTAGCTAAGTAAGCCTCGGGGCACCTCATGGGACCCCTTTCCTCATCATCCAGAAAAGTTAAACTGTCAGCACTTGTCAAAAGAATTATGTGTTCCAATGCATCATAATTTTCAATCATTCCAACATACGAATAAAGTACATAATCATTAATTGATTTTCATGACATCATTAAAAGACAAAAGACACAACCATTAAATTATTCCTACCAAGCAACACTTTTATTAATTGTTGAATATTGATTATTATTATTTCCGCATTTTACAATATTAGATTTTTATGGCGATTTAAATTTTTTTTAATTTTATGAAAATATGGGGATGTTACATGTGGTATTAGAGCTCATGTTCGAACTCTAGGCCTAAAAACGGTCCAAGAAACACGCAAACAGAAAATTTATGACTGTGAAAATTTTCACTAACTCAAGTTTAAATTATTTGTCCTATACAGAAAAATAAAAATAAAAATAAAAATAAAAATAAAAATAAAAATAAATAAAAATAAAAAAATAAAAAAATAAAAAAATTTACAGATATGGAAGGATCAGCTGAACACATAAGGGCCTTATTTCCGCCAAACAACCCAAGTATGGAACAACAATTCCAGGGCAATCGGGGTAATGATTCGTCAGAATTATTGTGTGCTTTTCATGAATTAGAAGCAGAGATCCATTCAGTAAAATAGAACAATGAAAGAATCATGCAGACACAGGAAGAATTGAAGCAAGCACTGTTTGACCAATATCCAAAATATGAACAGAACTTGGAACATACTTCTGAAACTAAAGAGCTATCCCAAGAAGGCAAGAACAGACAAATAGAAACAGCTGAAGAAAACAGCAACTCAACATCATCAAGAGCTGCCAAACATCCACGTAAAAAGAAGCATAACTACTCTAGTGACAGCAGTGAAGGAGACTGTAAGCCAAAAAGGAAAAGGAATAGACAGCACAAACAGATATCTGGAGAATTCAAGAAAATCAAACCCCCAGTTTTCAATGGCGAGACAGAAAAAGGAGAGACAGCAGAAGCATGGTTGTCCGGCATGAAAAAGTATTTCCAGATCTACGACTACTCGGAGTCCTTGAAGGCGAAGATGGCAATTTATAATCTGACTGGGAAGGCAGATATTTGGTGGCAAGACCTTAAAAGGGTAAAAGGTGTAAAAGACCGAGATGTGAGTTGGAGTACTTTTAAAAGACACTTCAAGAAGAAATTCTTATCTGAGCAGTATTATGAAGAAAAATCCAAAGAATTTTATGATCTGAAACTGGGAACGATAAATATGAAAGAACTGAACAGCAAGTTTTTAAGTCTGCTAAGATATGTGTCGTATATGGTGGAAGAAAAACCGAAGGTCCAGAGGTACCTAAGTTGTCTACCTTTCCACATCAAGGACAGGATAGAGTACAATAACCCTAAGACCCTAGAGGAAGCCATGAGGAAAGCCACTTTTTTCTTTGACCAGAATAAGAGAAGAGAAGGGGTACCTAGCTAGAAAAACCCAAAACCCAGTAACTTTGAACAGAAGAAGAAGAATTTTAGATATGGCGGTAATTCCAGTTTCCAAAAGAGAAATTTTTAGAATCAAAAATTTCAGCAGAACAGAAATAATCAGCAGCAAAAATTTACAGCACCCAGAAATGTCCCCAATGTTGCCAGGACCAATGAACAGAAGCCACCTATAAAGTGTTTTGAGTGCCAAGGGCCCCATTATGCCTCATACTGTCCCCTCAAGAAATGGGCAGCCAACCATATTCACTCCATACAGTCTGAAGCTACTGTAGGAGATGTGGCAAGAGACGTGCCCAGAATTAGTGCAGCATTAGACAACCGGCAAGCAGAACACCAAGTCTCAATGGTGGAGGTCAAAGGTATGCTGCAAAACCACCTAGTTTCTATTTTAATTGACCCCGGTGCTAGTCTCAGTTATATGTCACCAGTTTTGGTAGAAATACTTGATTTGAAAACAGAGAAATTCGATAAATTCTGGCTAGTTAGATTAGCGACGGGAACAAAAAGGAAGGTTTCTGATTTTGTGGAAAATTGTGCTTTATCTATGAATCAACTAACAATGCAGGTTAAGCTAAATATTCTGCCATTAGGGTCATATGACATCCTAATCGGTATGGATTGGTTAGAAACCCATCGGGTCATTCTGAATTGTTATGAAAAAAGCTTCAATTGCCTGGACGATGAAGGAAAGACAGCAGAGGTAAAAGGCATCCCCAGAAAAACATTCGTTCAGCAGATTTCAGCCATGCAAGTAAAAAGGGCAATTAGAAAAGGGTGTCAGATGTTTGCTGTGAATGCAGTGCATGATGAGATAAGTACTAAGGAGAACAAACTAAAAATAGAATACATACCTGTCTTGCAGGATTTCCAAGACATTTTTCCTGAAGAGATCCCAGATTTACCTCCCAAAAGGGACCTAGATTTTACTATTGAATTAATACCTGGCGCTGTACCAAGTTCTAAAGACCCATACCAGATGAACATACTAGAGCTGAATGAGTTAAAATCTCAGTTGAAGGAGCTGATCGATAAAAAATATATAAGACCCCACGTGTCCCCTTGGGGAGCACCGGTCATTTTTGTCAAGAAGAAGGATGGTACCCTAAGACTTTGCATAGATTATCGTCAACTGAATAAAATGACGATCAAGAATAGGTACCCGCTGCCCCGCATTGACGATCTCTTTGACTAGCTACACGCAGTAACAGTGTTCTCGAAGATCGATTTACGATGAGGATATCATCAAGTCCATGTGAAGGATGAAGACATTTTCAAAACAGCCTTTAGAAATCGTTATGGACACTATGAATTTGTTGTCATGTCGTTTGGACTAACTAATGCACCTGTTGTATTTATGTGCTTAATGAACAAAATTCTGCACAAATACTTAGATAAGTTTGCAGTTGTGTTTATCGATGACATTTTGGTATATTCTAAAAACAAGGAAGAGTATGATGAACATCTACGTATCATTCTACAAGTTTTGAGGGAGCACCAGTTGTATGCAAAATTCAGTAAATGTGATTTTTACAAAGAAAAAATTCAGTACTTGGGACACATAATCTCTGAGGAAGGAATTGCGATTGACCCCGCCAAGATAAAGGCCATTAATGAATGGTCAGTTCCTAAAGATGTGACAAATGTGCAATCGTTTATGGGCGTCACTAGTTATTATAGAAAATTCATTAAAGGGTTTTCCAGGATCGCAAACCCCGTAACGTCACTGCAGAAAAAGGGAAAGAAGTTTGTCTGGGACCAAAAGTGTGTGGACAGTTTTGCAAAGTTAAAATAATTATTGACTTCAGCGCCTATTTTGAGGATTGCAGATCCTAATAAAGATTTTGTAGTATGCACAGACGCGTCTAATGATGGACTGGGAGGAGTCCTAACGCAGGAGGGACATGTTGTAGCATATGAATCAAGGAAACTAAAGATTCATGAGAAGAACTATTCCACCTACGACCTTGAATTGTTAGCAGTGATTCATGCTTTAAAAATGTGGCGTCACCACCTTATCGGCAGAAAATTTACCTTAATGACGGATAATATGGGGCTGAAATATTTGTTAGATCAAACAAATTTGAATGCCAGACAAGCCAGATGGCTAACTTTTCTGAGTGAGTACGATTTTGAAATTCAGCACATTAAAGGGAAGGAGAATAAAGTGGTCGACGCATTAAGTCGTAATGCAAGGATACACTTGGTTTCAGCCATCAGCACATACGCAACAGATTTGGAGGAACAGATTTTCGAAGGAATCAAGGAGGATGAGGAATATAGAAAATTACAGGAAAGGACAGCAGAAAACAACTCTGAAAATTCTGTAACAGATTTTAGTTTGAAGGAAAATGGCTTACTGCTGTACAAAAATAGATTGTACATACCAAACGTACCAGCAGTAAAAATTCTGATTTTGGATGAAATGCACAAAAGCCACTATTCTTGCCACCCAGGTTACCAGAAAACCATCACAATGCTAAGGAAGGAGTACTACTAGCCCAGGATGAAGGATGAAGTAGCGGAGTATATAGCTAAGTGTTTTGACTGTGAAAAAGTGAAGGTGGAACATCAACATCCTGCTAGATTGTTGTAGCCCTTTCCTATACCCAACTGGAAATGGGAAGTCATAAGTATAGATTTCATCACTGGGTTACCAAAGAATCAAAAACAGCACGACTCCATCATGGTTGTAGTAGACAAACTTAGCAAGGCAGCCCATTTTATCCCTGTCAAAACTACCCATAAAGCCCCTAATATCGCAGAAATTTTTATGAAGCAAGTTTTCCGACTACATGGCATACCCAAGGTAATAGTTTCAGACCGAGATTCGAAGTTCACCGGTAGTTTTTGGAGGTCTTTGTTTAAGGGGTTAAACACCACCTTAAATTTCAGCACTGCGTTCCATCCGCAAACAGATGGACATACTGAAAGAGTGAACTAGATATTGGAAGATATGCTTAGAATGTATGTTAAGGATCAACCTGGAAAGTGGGAAGACTACTTTCATTTAGCAGAGTTTGCGTACAATAATCACTACCATGCTTTAGCCAAACTTAGCCCATTTGAGAACCCTTACGGAAGAAAGTGTAACACACCGGTGTCATGGAGTGATCTGGTTAGCAGGGTCACCTTAGGGCCCGAATTGTTGCAGGAATTAGAATTATTCGTGAAGCAAGTACAAGGGAATCTTAAAGCTGCCCAGGATAGACAAAAAAGTCAAGTAGACCTTAAAAGAACTCATAGAGAGTTCCAGGTTGGTGAACATGTTTTTCTTAAGGTAAGGCCGAAAAAGAGTTCCTTAAAATTGGGAAGCTATGCCAAACTGGCACCCAGGTATTGTGGTCCCTTCGAAATCTTGTCCAAGGATGGACCTGTGGCATATCAATTAGCCTTACCTTCAAACCTCAAAGTCCATAATGTTTTTCAAATTTCATTTTTAAATAAATATGTGCATGATCCTACTCATGTTGTAAATTGGAATAATGTTCAGGTGGAACAAGGCGACGATTTTCCGGTGGAACCGGACTGTATTCTCGCAAGGAAAGAAACTCTACTCCGGAACCACACGGTTGGCCAAGTAAAAGTGCAATGGAAGCACTATAGCCCAGCAGAGGCTACCTAGGAGTTGGAGAGTAGTATGCAGCCTGCATACCTAACTCTATTCCAGGAACACTCAAGGAGTGAATAAAGCAACATCGAGGACGATGTTGAGGCTTAAGGGGGGGTGTATGTCACCTAACCAATTTTTTAGAATAATTATTTTCTACTATTATCCTTTTTTTCCAAAATACTTTGTGTTAAATTATAATTACAAGTTTGTAATTATGACCAAGTAGGTCAAACTGAATGTAATGACTCATTATTATTATTTAATAAATGAAAATGGGAGACAAACACTCAAGAAAGCTGTTACAAGAGTGTCCACTGGCACACTAGGAGGAATGGAAGCTATTGGAAGGAATTGGACAAATGGCAACATTTGCACTCTACCATTAGCTGTTGGTATGGGACAACTCCCCCTAATTTTGTGGCATTCCCTCTCCGGGTGGAGAGAGTTGAGCAAACAGCTCACTAATGACCAACTAATCACTAAAAGGCCTAGGCAGCCTATTAAAGGCAATTCGAATTGAGCAGGCAGTTCTTACAATGTTTTCTACAGAAACATTCCTCATGCTCATCAGGTGATGGCTGAGAGATTCGAATAGGGGAGGCTATCGAGAGTGCAAGTATAAGTTTGCAATGTTATGAGAAGGACAGACCAGAGGTGTTGGTGCTGGTCCCATTGATTACTAAGCCTATAAGGCTGGATATATAAATTTTCTTGTTGCTGCAAGTAGAAGTCCTAAGCTGCAGAACCTTCTTCCTCTTGGTGGATCAGTGGATAGGCTTGGGGGTCCTAAGGCAGACATCTTGGCTGTTTGGGAGAAGATTGGGTGGAACAGGTTTCTTGAGTGATTTGTTCCTCCCATTACACTCAGGTTCTACTCTTGTGTGTTTCTTTTTTTAAATCATATGAATGCTCTCAGAAAATGGTTTAGTATTGTTATTTAATAATCAATAGTAGAAAATGTCAAATCCTAATTAAGTTAGATTTGATGAACTGATCAAATGACTCCTCTGCATTTTTCCCCATGCGTGGAGCTGCATCGTACTCCAATACAGAGAGGTAGCATTAAATCTGCCCAGTTAAAAGTGAAACCTTGCATGCATCTAAATATCTAAACCAAAGACAACCCATGCATAGACCTATGTTTATCATGCATCTTATATTTTAGCAGTTGTAGATTAGATCCTTGCATGCAATGTTTTTACTGATCAAATCTGTATGCTGAATAACCTACCAGAAACTAGTCACAGAAATAGGTTCTTTTCTTATTTCTGAAGGTGAATATTATGTTAACAACTAGGGTTACTGATCTTTACTAATTATTTCAAAGGAAAACAATACCATGCATTCTGTTTAACCACATTCCCATTTTTCTATCTTCTTATTGTTTTTAGAATCTAATTGATCTTATATAAAATATTGTCTTCACTATATTATCTTGTACAGAAAGAAAGAAAGCTGCTGTGTTATTTTATCCTTTCATAAGAGGTCCAAATTGGACGAATATAGGAGTATATAGTTAGAATTAAAATAGAAAAATTGTTATATTCATAAGCAATTAAATTCACTAACGAATGCACTATCAGTTCCTTGTTTTCTATATTATCAATTGCATGTGATAGAATTTGCATCACAAGATACCAAGTCATTAAAAGCAAAGACAAACATAGCAGTATTGAATTGACAGATTAAATTACAGTATCTCTACACCCAAACTGGGGTCAACATGTTCTCATTACATCATTATTTATAACATTTAACAGCTACCAAATCAAGGTTTCATTACCATAGACAATCTCACTGTAGAATCCAAAGTTATTGTCCTTGTTCTTTTAAAAACATCATTATAGACAAGCAGATTTTATTCACCTCGACAGGCTAGGGTTTAGCATTATCACAGTAGTATTCAAACAAAAACAACACCCTTTTATTATCGGCTTATAGCCACTGTTAACTTAAACAACTTAAACATGCCCTTCGTTCCTTGGATCAGAGTTCAAGAATGAAGAGATCGAAACACCATATGTAGACATGAAAACCTAAATATCTTAATAAGATTTTAGATACAGATACAAAAACAAGAAGTTCAAATAACCAAACATAGCCATTAAACCTTAGTTAATTATCGTTCCCATTTAAAATAATAGTGGTTACACCCTACAGTTGCCACATTCCTTTGTTGAATGTTCCAGGCGAAACCCCATGCTATTATACACACAGCAAGTACCGAAAACAAAGTTACCGTCAAACGTATCTCTTCATTCATCAATCCAGAAGTACCAAAATGACAGACCTAAAAATTTAAGCTATAAGACTCATTGCTCACACGAGGGTTCGACCCTACCAAGTTCATTGAGCCAGGAATGGCCTGCCATACATTTTAAACCCTTATATCATCTATACTATCATTAAAGCTTAAAATAGTAACGTTTCCCCAAACGTTGCAGGCGAGACAAAGCCACTGCCGTGAAGGCATGCTACCAAAACTCTGCTCATCAAAGTCCGATTCCAGGAGAACCACTAAGGAGGGATACCACCGAAGGTTACCGGTCGGTTCACTTAGTTCTTTTCCTTTTCAACTATTTCGGCACCCTGTCATTCACCGAGGGTTACCTGTCATCAACCATACAATAAGTTAAGCATCGGATCATGGGAAAGAAGTACATGCAACAAGAATAATATGAAAACCCTTGCAATGTTACAATACCTGAGTCATGGCAGAGAGTCGACAAAGCCTACATCCATCCACTGCGAAGGAGAAGCACTCAGTTTGAAGACCACGACGAGGGATACCTCCCCAAAAACTTACAACTTTATTAAAAACCCCAAACTTGCAATCTACTGCAATGCCACAACTGATGCACTCATCCCACCTGTAGATTACCACACAATTGTTCCCAGACTTGGCTTCCATAGATAACATTTACTCATAGACCAAGGTTGCTACCGGTCTCAGGATCGAACCCGAGGGAGGCTATAAGAACCAGCAAACCCTAAGTGCCTCTCGGCCGGTTGGCCTCACCTCCTAAACGCTACCATTGAACAATGACAAGAGATGTTACAATATTACATAAGTTACGCTAGGGTTCAACTCATCCCAATACACAACGATCAACGGTGGAGATCCATCCTCATCAAGCCACGTTGGAAGGTAGCAGGAGTAGCATTTAATTGCTCATCTACCTCCCAAGCCACGGAGTTGCCATTTCTGTTGACACCACGGTAGGAGGCCCGTCACAACTCAGCAATTGCCAAACCTTATCACATGCCGAAACATCCACACAGACGTGCACGTAACACTATCCTTAACACGATGGTCGGGTAATTTAATTACAAACCTAATCATTTAATACACCCTCGATTCGTTTGCAGACTTTTGCAGGGCCATCATTCCACCTTCCAATCCATATGAATCAACGTTAAAAGCATTAACATGTAAATATTAACAAGGTATAACGTCCACCGGGGGCATATAATTAAGGTCTCATACGATTCTATATAATCAATTTCGAAACACAGTTATTGCATATGAATATCCACTAAGGTCGCGAGCAATCATAAGGCATGGATTGACTCCGCCCATCACATAAAGTATTTTATAAATTTCACTATAGGGATCATTGTAGAGCTCATAAAGCTTGTCCACACCATAAGTTATATCTACACATCGTTAGGATATGGTTTCCACACAAGGACCCATCGCATTCATTGCATCATAGGGTATTAAGGCTTATGGCATCACCATTTTAACTACCCATGCAATAGAGATCTAAAACCAACTTATCATTCTCTCCATAGTATGACTTAAGACCATGCGCCCTTGTCATCAACCTGTCACCGTCAATTTTATAAAAGAATTACTTTAACAGCCGCAAGACATTTATGGAATGACCATATGTAAATTCATCAACACTTAATGGAAACCTTCATAACAAACACACCCTGAAATAGACGTTATCAGCAGTCTTGAGATAGACAGGTTCATCTTACAGAATTGGAAGGAGACCATACCTGTAGCATCGAAATTCATAAGCAGTTTCGATTTATATCACGGTTATTAAACACTCTGAATTTTATTGCTATCTCTTGCTTGCGAATCTGCGCATGAAGGATGAGTGCAATGCTTTAGCAGAGTAGCTAAGTAAGCCTCGGGGCACCTCGTGGGACCCCTTTCATCATCATCCAGAAAAGTTAAACTGTCAGCACTTGTCAAAAGAATTATGTGTTCCAATGCATCATAATTTTCAATCATTCCAGCATACGAATAAAGTACATAATCATTAATTGATTTTCATGACGTCATTAAAAGACAAAAGACACAACCATTAAATTGTTCCTACCAAGTGACACTTTTATTAATTGCTGAATATTGATTATTATTATTTCCGCAATTTACAATATTAGCTTTTTATGGCGATTTAAAAAATTTTAAATTTTATGAAAATATGGGGATGTTACATCGTATTCCTCCTAACAATGCTAATGTTGGAAGGCGACCACCTCCTAGGGCTACCCAACTTAATAGGAACGTTGTCCACAACACGACTCGCCATCCACCACCTAATACACATGCCGCTACCCGTCAACCCAAGACTACTTTCGCAAATGTTAATGCGCCTTCTAACCACGGGGGTGGACATATACCGCATACTTTTGCGTCCACTGCCGCCACTAGTAATGCCAATGTAGGAGGTGGGAATATATCCTATCCACATGGACATAACGCCACCATCCCTGCTACTAGTAACACCAATGTTGGGGTTGGGAATACATCTCATGCTTATGGTCACCACACGACTGCTCACGCTGATCCTAATGCTGGGGATGGGAACATACCTCGCCATTATGGTCATTACAACTCAGTTCCCACTACGAATAGTACGTATATGCCCCATACTTATGGTGGCAACCCATACTACAACATAGTCGGTGCTGGCCACCAATATAACCCACCTCAATATGGTGCCCAAAACACTTATATACCTGCTTACTCTCATACGAGTCAGGTCGGAGGAGGTTATCAACCCTATGGCCATGGTCAAGTTTATGGACCGTCAGGTCCTCATTATCAGCAATCTAATGCTCATGATCAATCTTTTGGTCGACCTTATAATTCGGTTTCGTTCAACCAACCTTTTATGGGAGCTTATAATCAATCTTTCCAGCCGTAGCTCCCGTTCCTTGCACGATTGAATTTTTTGGATCTTTCGAAGCTCACGAATGATCTGGTGTGTCACGACCCTAATTGGCCTCCGGTCCCTACCAAGCTCCCTTCGGAAATTCCTAAGTTTGAATGGAAAGGTGGTGAGGACCCAGGTGATCATGTCACAATGTTTCACCTTTGGTGCTCCTCCAACTCATTGAATCACGATTCCATTAGATTGCGACTATTTCAACACACCCTCACGGGGGCAGCTGCGAAGTGGTATGTTGAGTTTCCTGGAAACACTTGTAGGGGTTTTAACAAGATCACTTTGGTTTTCTTGGATCATTTCTAGTTGTCGGTTCGTTATGATACTGGTACTAAACTTTTGTCTACCTTCCGTCAGAATAACGCCACACATATTTCTGACCACGTTCAAGAGTGGCGCCGGTGGAGGAGGTTAGTGAAAGCCAACATTCCTCTAGAGTTTTTGTTGGAATGGTTCCTCAAGTCTCTACTCCCATACATTGCTAAGGATGTTTTGATGCCCGGCATTGTGACTGAGGAACAAGCCATCTTGAAAGTCCAGCAGTTAGACTTACTATACTCTCAGTCTGGCATTTTGTATGACATTATTCCTGACGCACCGCGAACACGCCATGAGCCTCAGTCAGTTCCTTGACCGCATGCCGATGGCATTATAGGATCCGCAACCACTCGCCCTGTAGATTTGGTGGCTAATAAAATGCAAAATTTGTCGCTAAACCAATCTACTCCCGGATAGGTTCACACCTTGTCCACTTCCACCCCATTGTACGATGTACATAGTGTGCAATCGATGAACCAATCAGGTAACCAACAACCTGGTGGTAAGAAAAAGGGGAGAAACAACCGTAAGGGTGGAAACAATGGGAACAATAATAGCAATCGCAATACCCCTCGTAAGCATAATGCCAACCCTCCTTGGGAAGGTGAAAATGCTGGTGAGGACCGTAAACCTAGGTGTAAGGTGAAGTTTCCTTGTAAGGTTTGTGGGGAAGATCATCTTACTCACTTATGTCCTCGACTCGAAGAAGCATCGAAGCATTTGGCACAGAGCCCAGCTGTGTTAAAGGATCCCCTTCCTCATCATCAAAACATGGCTTCGCATGCTCCCACCACTGGTTATGGACCTACTAAGACGGCAGCGTCTTATTCCAATACCGGTGGTTATGGATGTGTGAATATGGTTCAATCGGAGGTTAGTGTTGCCACTCGTCAACGCAATTATGGTGCACCACAACCTAATATGGGGAGTGAGCCTCCCCCTCCTCCTAACAATTCCTTGCATATCGAGAAGCCCTCTAATATGCCGCAGATACCAAAAGGTGTTCTTAAGCGCTCTACGCATAATCCTAATGCTCGAGCCGCCCATAACTACTCCATCATGGAAGACTTGGGCCAAACTCCATGTGCCATGTCGGCTCTTGAATTTTTGCAGGCCTGTGCTTCTCAAAAGCATGCTCTTTTGAGTGCGTTGGGAGTTTAGGATGGGGGAAGCTCCAGTGTTATCAAGTTCGACACCACCGATGTTCAACCTCACTTACCTTACCACGTGGATTTTCAAATCCATGTGACATGCCTTCATAATTTTGTCAAACATACAATGGGTGACGAAGGTGCTTCCACGTCAATAATGTCGTTAACTTGTTGGAAAGCTCTTGACTCTCCTCCTCTACTCACATCTAGAACCACGCTCACTGCATTCGACGGTCGTTCATTTAAGCCGCATGGAATTATCCCTTCCCTTGATGTCTTCTTGGGAGGTAAATTTGTGCCTATTGAAGTCGAGGTGGTTGATGCGCCCATCGACTACAACCTTTTACTGGGTCAAAATTGGAAGTACGCTATGAAGGATTTCGCGTCTACTGTATTCAGAGTTATCTGCTTTCCTCACGAAGGCAAGATTGTGACCATCGATCAGCTGGATTTCGTTAATTCCCCTTCCATAGCATCCACGGGATCCATAGTCCCACAAGTTACTCATTCTCAGCCGGAAACTGGGAACATGGGTGTTGGTATGTACCCTTCATTGATGGGAACTTATGATTTTGCTGCACCTGTGAATTTTATCGGAACCATTACCGACGACGCGTCTCCTCCTTCGCATAATATGTCGTTTCGGACTTCCTATTTTAATGATACATGGACTTTACCATCCACGAGTTCCACATCTGGAGACATTACGCATATCGGGATGTCTATGCCACTGTCTGTAGCTGAGCTTGCTTACCAGCATATTCAACAAGCCAATGCAGAGCCGGATCTTTCTTCTTCACAGACAGTCGAGGAAGATCTCATTACGCTGCCAGTTTGGGAACCAACTCGTCTTGTTCACGTGACTGCATTGATGATACTTTTCCTTCAAATGAAGATATTATGGAGGCCATGTGTGGTAGTGAGAGGCCTTGGGAGGATATGCACCATCGCTCTTATTTCCTTCCCAACCTCGAGCTCGCCGAACAAGAAGAGTTTAGGATGACTCTAGCAGAGATGGTTTGTCACCTTGTGGCTCTTTTAGGGTCGCATGATGTTTTTGCGGAGGGGAATATGGCTAACATTTCCCTGACTACATCGATCAACATCTCTCGTGCTCCTGGAAAGGTCGAGAACGTTTACATTGGTGACGATTGCACTCCTGAGGAGATTGCTATTTACACTGAATTGTTTACAAAACTCCAGGAAGATTTCGCCTGGTCATATGAGGAGATGCCAGGAATAGACCCCCACATTGTTGAACATGAGATTAGAACATATCCCAATGCTAAACCGGTTCGACAACGCTTACATGCTGTGAACCCTAGAAAAGAAGCCGCTATTAAGGCAGAGGTGGAGAAACTGCTCAAGGTTGGTTTCATCTACCCCGTTCCCCTTACCAAATGGGTGTCAAACCCCGTTCCTATGGATAAGAAGCATGGAACGATCCGTGTATGCACTGATTTTAGAGATTTGAACTGTGCATGTCTGAAAGACAACTTCCCCACACCATTCATCTATCAGATCTTGGATGCTTGTGCGGGAAGTGAGATTTTTTCATTCATGGATGACTTTTCAGGGTATAATCATATTCAAATCAAACCCGAGGACCAACATAAGAAAGCTTTCATTTGTCCTTGGGGAACGTTTTCATATCGAAAAATGCCCTTCGGCCTTAAAAACACCGGAGCTACGTTTCAACGTGCCATGACCTATGCCTTTCACGATCTTAAAAAGATTATGGAGGTTTTCTTGGATGATCTTGCTGGCCATTCTCGTAAGAGAATGGACCACCCCAAGCACCTCCGCATGATTCTCGAACTATGTATACAATACAAGATTCGATTGAATCCTAACAAATGCATCTTTGCTGTAAGGTCGGGTCGCCTTCTGGGCTTCATAGTTTCAAAAGAGGGTATTAGAGTCGATCCTCTTAAAGTTGAGGCAATACTTCGGTTTCCTCCTCTGCGCAACTTGTTACAACTTCAGAGCCTCCAAGGGAGAGCCACTTTTCTACATCGTTTTGTAGTCAATTATGCTAATGTTACCAAAGGTTTCATGCTCTTATTGAAGAAAGACACACCCTTTATCTGGGATGAGCGAGCCCAGCACTCTTTTGACGCCCTTAAGAAAGCTTTGGTATCGACCCCTATGCTTAGTCCACCAGACTTCGCATGAGATTTTATCCCTTATGTGGCCACGTCTCAAGAGATGATTGGCATGGTCTTGGTTCAAGTTGATGACACGCTTGTCGAGTATGTCATCTATTACCTTAGTCGAAATCTAGTAGACGCTGAGCTAAGATATACTCATGTGGAAAAGTTGGCACTTGCGACTGTTCATTCAGTCCAGCGATTACGACATTACATTTTGCTTAGAACAACCATAGTTGTCGCATATATCAATCCGTTTCAGTTCGTGCTATCATGACACCTTATAGGGGGGAAGTACAATAAATGGATTGTGATCCTTCAGGAGTTCGATCTCGATTTTTCTTCGGTGAAATCGGTGAAATCGTTGGTGTTTGCTGAGCTTATGATGGACCTTCCGAGACTTGCTGAGGATGTCATTCATGAATATTCCTTTATGGACGAGCACTTATTTCTTATCTCGTCCGAGGACCCTTGGTATGGGGATGTCATTGTATATCTCCAAACTTTGAAATTTCCTCTGCATTATTCACGAGACGAGCGATGGCGTGTGAAACATCATGCTAAAGATTATACTATCGTTGATGACACTTTGTATCGTCGAGGAAAGGATTATATCCTCCGTCATTGCTTAACTCACGAAGAAGCAAAGCAGGTGCTTAATTATTTCCATGCGGGGGCATGTGGTGGTCACTTATTTGGGCTTGCTACAGCCCAACGTATCATGCGAGCTGGTTATTTTTAGCCTTCAATATTTAAAGATTGTATTAACACTGTAAAGAGATGGCACCCTTGCCAGGTCTCTCCTCGGAATATACACTTGCATCCAGCGCCCCTTCATCCGGTCGTCACCGTGGGTCCCTTCACCAAGTGGGGGGTGGATTTCATGGATTGCAAACCAACTTTGGCTGGGGGGCATCACCATATCATAGTGGTCGTGGAATACTTTTCCAAATGGGCTGAGGGCATTCCTACTGTAAAAGCCAATGGTGCTACAGCATCCCATTTCGTGTTCAATCAAATTATCACTCGATTCGGTATTCCGAAAGAGATTGTCACTGACCATGGAAGTCACTTTCAAAACAAGATGATGGAGGATTTGTCTCTCAAGCTTAGGTTTTGTCAAGAACACTCATCTTCTTATTATCCCCAAGCGAATGGTCAAGTTGAAGCAGTTAATAAGTCTTTGAAGACCATTCTCCAGTGTACCATCTAACAAAGCAAGAATAACTGGCACATCATGTTATATCCTGCTTTGTGGGCGTATCAAACCGCAGTCAAGACTGCCACTGGGTTCTCACCGTTTCAGCTAGTTCATGGTGTGGAGTCACTTTTATCGATTGAATGCAAAATCCCTTCTCTTAAACTGGCCATAGAGCTCCTCCCTGATACAACGGGTCTTGAGCAACGTTTGATCCACCTTGAGCAGCTTGACGAGCAGCGTCGAGATGCTGTCGTGGCTATAGATGCCAATCAACGTCGTGTTAAGGTTCAGTACGATAGGTCTATCCATCCCCAGCTATATGCGGAAGGTGACTTGGTCCTCTTATATGACCAAGCTAAAGAACCCCTGGGGGCAGGCAAGTTCAACCCCATGTGGCATGGCCCTTACATCGTGAGGCGTGTCCTGGAAAAAGGATCCTATGAATTAGAATACTATGAGGGGACTGTCTTGAAGGAGCCTAGAAATGGGATCTACCTCAAGCGGTATTACGCTTGAACCTCTAGTTTAGGATAATACTTTTGTATACTACTGTATAGTTACTTCTGTACATAGTTTAGCATTCTTTTGGTTTTCGGGTCTGTTGATTAGCTTCCGTTTGATTAACAGATGCCAGCAGAATTTCCTATGTTCTTAGGGTTTGTGGATGGTGCTAGCCGTCATATGCAGTAGCTTGCTTCTGCTGCCTGGGTTATTTTCTCACCTGACCACCTAGTTGTGTCCTCAGGAGGTTCTTGTCTTGGTCCTACATCTAACAATGTGGCTGAGTATAGTGTCGTCATTGAGCTAATTCGGGATGCCATTTCACATGGTATCTAGTCTTTAGAAGTCTACCTGGATTCACAACTAGTTGTGTCTCGGCTAAATGGGCAGTACCGTGTGCGAGATCCTATGCTACTACGGAAATTCCTAAGGGTAAGACTCTTGGAATGATATTTTGTTTCAGTTACGTACATTCATGTTCCAAGAAGTGTTAATCATATATCTGATGCATACGCTAACTATGTATTAGATTGGCATTTGTCACATTCACAATAAAGCAAACAAATAAAAGAAGACATTCACACATTTGTACATACACACATATAGTAGAACCGGAGAACCAAAGTTTTTTATAAATAATATGTCCAAAAATGGTAGTGTCATGACACAAAACTGGAGCCCGTGGCCCTCAAAAATATACATATCGATACAAAAATGAGATCCTGAGATATTGACTCCCTATGAGGGGGCCTAGCTGCCGCCCCGACAGGATGTGTCTGATAAAAGTAATGCACTACATTCATGACATGCTGCAGTAGTCGCACCTAGTTGCTCGGCACCCCCACTACCTGGTGCTGCATATCCTTTGGTAGCTGCACCACCTCTGCCTATGGTATCCTGGCAGTCATCCGTGATATGTTGGACTGCAGAGTTTGTAGTGTCTTCTCTGCTGCAGCACCTACCATCTCATCACCCCTGCCCTGGTGAAGATGTCTCGAGAAGCCATCGGGTCTCACTGGGCCCTTGTCTGCGAGCAAACAGTCAAACATTAATACATGATACTACCCCCAAAATGACTTTTTGCATTTAAATCTATAATCAAAAATCCATAAAAATTTAATATACCAAAAACCTAAAAAGAGTACTCACCAATGTCTCTAAACGCTTCATCTAGTGGGAGTGGCATGTCTCGATCCCACCGGAATTCTATCCCTGCATAGGGGTAGTCATCTATCGCTATGATCTGTCGATCCCACTAGTAAAAGAACTCCTCTGTATATGGTGATGCTTGAAGGCCACCACACTGTCGTGTCAAGACCTCATCCCATTGGGTCATGGCTGGGTCACAGAGACTATGAGGAGGGACCTCAACCCTCGGAATGAGCCCCGGAACCTGCTCGAAGAAGAAGCTACACAAAATACTACCATACCTGAATTTTTTCGCATCCCCCTGCTTGCACTCTGTCAGCTGGGTCTTCATGGACCCCAGTAGCGTAGTACACCAGTCAAATATCATAAGCTGCATGCACTATGATGCATAGAACATAACTGGCCTGGATGCCTGGTGAAGAGCTTTGGATCCAGTTATCCACACTAAAATTGCCACGACAACCTTCATGCTCAGGTTGACTATGGACCGAATGGGAACCTAACTTCCCATTGCCCGTGTATTTGGAACACAATACCTCTCTATGTAGTCGGGGATGGTGATCCCACCACCCACAGTTCGAGACCGAAGGCTTGCCACCTCACCTTGGCGGGACAAACCTGTGATGAAATAGATATCTTCCACCTCCAGTGCAAGTATTTGCTCGTCTAGGTTGAATTTATGTGCATCAACATCCCAATAGTCTATCAAACACTGGAGCAATAGGTTTAGGGCCCTCAAAACCCCTATGCTCCAAAATTTGTATCAACCACATGCTTGTAGCGCTTGTTGTGCATGCACATCGTTACGAACAGCCTCATCTACTAGGTCATGTTCTCTCTCTCTCTACACTATAGAACCATCCTGGAAAGAGAAAAACTCAAACATTTGGTCAGTTTTGCTTAAAAACTCACTTCACAGCCATACCCGCGGGCAGTTGTGCTCACAGAGGAAGGTACCCGTGGTCAACATGTGCGTTGACTGCGTGTACCCACCTCTACTCGAGACCCGCATAGTTATATCCCACGAGTAGCGTCGTGACCATGTAGGGCATGGCCAAACAAAAATTTTAACCAATGAAATTTGAAATAAAAAAATTGAAATGGAAGGTGGGGAGGAGATTACCAACCTATTCCTGATGGTTTGATGATCGGATGCGCATAGCTCCTGGAATCAGCAGCTGAACTTTGAGGTGAAAACTAACCACAAAACTCCAAATGGGTGAATAGTAAAAATGAATTGTAAATTGTAAATTTTTGTTACTATTTATAATTTTCAAAACCCACTTGTCTATAGTTTTTGCCATTTAATGTTGTTGTGGACTAATACAATGTCATGGAGTAGCATTTATAACTAGATCTCTTCGGCGGACGTTGTTTCCGAGCGTTTCACACCTACGGCAAGTACGTTTCACACCTGGCATATAGGTTAGATGTCATTTTCACATGCATTATGCATTTGACCTTTTGACCACTTTCATAAACCCTAGGTGCGACCCCGCTTCTTAACTGACACAGAACCTTCACACTGTTATAGAAGTGTCATTATGTGGTGGTAGGGCCTTTCCGAACATGGGTATCCTAGTTAGAACCCCTTTTTGCATTCTGGTGCCCATGTCGTTGTTTGTCCTTAGGATTGGGAGTCCTTTGTAGTTATGCCATGACATTGCGATAAAGACTCATACTCTACTTTGTCTTATGTTGGCCATCTCCCATAAGGACTCCCCCGTTTATGTCAAGTTGTGATTGCATTGCATCATCCTGCTTGCTGCTTGAGCCTTGTGCCGGCTCCCGCTTACTCTATATTAGCTTGGTTCCTGAGCACTTTTCCTATCGAGCCCTGCAGAGCTTACATTTTCCCTCCACAATTTGATGACCTTTTGACCCTAAGGGAACACACCCCCTCGAGTGTCCACATCCTACATGCACTTCCTTGCATTTATCATAGGTATGTTCCACTACTTGGAACTAGTCTGCTCGCTATTTGACACTCGTTCCCTCACTTATTGTACTATAAGCAATTTTATTCTTTTTCAAGCTTTCCCCAAATATGAAAAAGACCAAAAAAAATCAAAAATTCCAAAAAGCCGGATGGGATTATGGTTACTACTTCTTGTTAGCAGTTGTTGCGTCGCCTTTGAATAGAGCATTCATTCCACTCCATACATTATGAGTCGGGACTATAGTTGGACCTTAGGAGCTATACTTGTTTCTCAATTTACTCCACCAATTGGTTAAGCTTCCAGTCATTATGGAGCCCTTTGTGATGCCTCCTGCACCACATAGTCTATATCGAGTATATGCTTCCTGAGTCTATCCATCTGCTCATGCTCTTGTTCAAAGGAAGTCCTGAAACCAGAGTCGGCTACTCCTCAGATATCTTGACTATTGCATGTCGGCCATCCTT
Organism: Larix kaempferi; assembly: GCA_027924585.1. Classification (NCBI taxonomy): domain Eukaryota; kingdom Viridiplantae; phylum Streptophyta; class Pinopsida; order Pinales; family Pinaceae; genus Larix; species Larix kaempferi. The sequence goes on along the minus strand of BSBM01000391.1, from coordinate 26,158,113 downwards.
ATTGAGTCAGTTTGTTTCACCTTAGATCTTCCAAATCTTTCAGCGTAGCTGGTACCTCATGCTGGTTGATGGGGGATGCCTTAATGCCCTCCTTCCAGTGAGTCTCGTTCCGTTGAATTCAACCCATTTATTCTGGAACTTGAGGCTTAGAGTTCGGTTGAGTTCCTTGAGGCTTGCAGTCATTAGTGGTAGGTTCTCTCGCCATCAACAGTTTTGGGAATACATCAATGTACCCTGATCGATGGATTCATCCTAGTGTTCGACTTCAACTCATCTATTCACACTCCGATGATTGTGCTCTATGCCTTGATGCCCATTTTCATTATTGGTGGGTTATCTCGGGTGTGTTAACGGTATACATCATTGATCGATAATCAAATGATGTCACATCAGGTTCGACCTCAACTCCTTTATTCACTTGATGGGACTTGCACCGTTGAAGACTTGTGTACAAGACCCCGGGCGACAGTGGCATTCAGTATGCTACTTATGACGATGACTTTACATCTATGATATCACCTCTTAGATATCAGCAGTTTGTACCTCCAGTTTGCACCAGTTGTTTCCTTTTCAACAGGAGACCATATCTTACTGCATACGGATCATGGCTATGATCACTTATGACATGTATTCAGTATGTACTTCCTATTCATGGCCATTGTATCAGATTGTTGTACTACTAACATGTATTCAGGGATACTATTGTATTATGACAAGTGAGCTGCTCCTTCCACTTATGTTTTCCTCACTCCATTTCTGAGATTTATAATGTATTTCGGCCATCATAGCATCAATCTCTGACCTCACACATTAGGGGGCATCTGTTACAACGTAATTTTCCACCTTGTGAGAATCAGCACTCTTTGGCATAAAGGATCCATTTAACTGACTCAGAACCACTTTATATCCTTCAGACACTATTTTTCCCTATTTTTCCCTTGTACACTAGCTGCATCATTACAGTGGGTGTACCCGCGAGTTGCATCACTATAGCCCGCGGGTAGCATGTAAAATGGTAAAAATCACTAGTTTATTACTTTTTACTCCCAAAAAGTAGTCATTGGGTGACCTTTGACCCTCCATCTACCCAAGAAACGCCTCGATGTGTCCTTTCACTTACCTTTGAGAGGACTATATATTGAGCACATATGGCTTATGTTCGGGAGGAGAAAGAAGAGCAAGAGAACTCTAGTGTATTTTTTCCCTATCTTGAGTCTACACTCATTAATCCTTGTAGTTGTGAACCCTTTATGTTCACCTTCCAAATTCCTATCATAGTTTGAGTTTGCCATTCCATGGAGGATTGAAGTGGTGGAGGCGCAAGTGGATTGACCCAGATCTTGGTTCAAATTGGTTGTCGGCAAGAGGTTGTATCACCACAACCATTTCTAGGTCAAGGCTCTACTATGGAACCATAGGCATCTCAGAGTTTTCAATCAGTCTCGGTACCCCACCTTACTGCTGACCCAATAGAGATTTTATGCCTTCATCAATATCACCATATCCCTTCACACACACACATCAATTCTTCATCCACACAAGGATGGCACTCCTTCTCCTGTGCAACCCAACAGTTACCTTTAGGAACTCTATAGGTGACTTTCTTAACTGCAGGCTAGCATGGCCCCACAATACCCACTCACACTACACAAGGATGATGCCCCTTTTCTACTACACAGCTCCTCGGGCCTATCCATCCCTTCTAGTGTCCTTTAGTGTGAGCATAGAAAGGTTACCACTGCCCATACAGTCCTCTTGAGTACCTTTTCTTCACTTTGCCTCTGAACATGCAACACCAAATTGCACCTATGTAAGCTGATAGCACAAGAAGGATAAGTAGTCTCATCAGTATTGCTGCTATAAAATTGTAACCATATTTCATAGCATTAAGTATCAAGTATTGAAACACTAGGAATGCGTCCATTCCTTAGGGTGTAGTCAATATTGACAACCCTAACATAAACCAGCACCCGGAAGATATGCATCCCTTTCCGATGTGAGCCATGTAGGCCCTAGTCACACTCAAGCATTCTGGAATAAGAATGAAATAATAAAACATGCTCTGCATATTAAATCTAATAACCAGACATGTATATTCTTAGTTAGGGTTGCAGAATACCCATCCGTTTTACAAATGTATCTTTTCTTCATTTGCGAATAATGGGGGCTCGCTTCTTTGAGTCAACAGTCCTTCGTTTTCCACCCCAATCTTTTCACGTTCTATAACCCACTCATGCCTTCTTGGAATAATATTACTGTCTCAATCACATGGTTTACCAACATGCAGTTCAGCTGGGACATTATCAAAACTTACAATGGCGTTTCACCTGAAACCCATTTCGAAAGCATGGGGTCCTTCCCATGGAGTTTGGCTTTTGCAGGCCATCACACATGGTCTTCCTGACACACACCTCAAATATCCAAATAGTCAGCAACATTTTGACAATCAAATTCAAATCTGATTTCCCTAATCAATCAATGGCATTAATAATTAAATTCAAACATGAATTTACAATTCTGTCTCCTACAGAAATTGATTTGTTTAACCATGAGACCATCCTCATATTGTTTAGATCTTGTAAGTGGTATCACTCTGTTCATTATGGTTTTACACTTGCTTCCATAATATGAACATCCACCTACAACACTTCCTCTTGACACAATTCTAGAGAATCCAAACAACCATTAGTAATTATTAGCTAAATTTCAACCTGAAATTTACAAATCTATTTCATGCATAAGTTAAAATTCACAACCATGAGAACCTTCTAGGGAAAATTTTAGGGGCGAATTATAGCCCATGGGCAAAATTATAGGGGTCACCAAGAAACCCTGGGCCAATTTTTAATATGAAACGAGTTTTTTTTAATTTAACATATTAGCCCCATATTTATTTAACCCATAGTCAAAGGAAATCGAATAGCCAAGGTCACGAAAGAGGAAAAATTAATGTAGCCAAGTAAAATAATCGCTAAATGGTGGTGAATTCGCCCCGAATTTATTAGGGAAAAAGTAAATACAAAACGAATAGCCCTCCCGTATATTAATGAAGAAAATGTAAAAAAATATTTTAGCCCTAACAAAATCTCCCTCCAATTTGTCTTTTGCCCCGAATTTCTAGATAAATTGTAGTAAAATCATTCCTTCCCCCCATTTTCAATAATAGAGGCTCCCAAGGGTTATTTTTCCCTCCATTTTCCCTATAAATCTGGCATACTCATCGGGGTTATTTTTCCCTCCATTTTCCCTATAAATCCAACATATGGTTGCATTCTACCATATTTCATGTTGATTCCTTCTTCAAGCCCTCAATTTACAATATTGGAGGGAAAATTAAGATATTGGAGGGAAAATTAGGAGTTATTTTGTACTATACAAAGGTTGCACTGATTCATGGTTCACCCACACTAAATTTCACTTACAAGGGTGAAGGTTTATGCGATTGCACTTAAAGGGAACATTTCGAGCTTAATCCTGGTTTTGGAGTAAGTTTCAAGGTTTTTATTGAGGTAACCCCCTCTTGTACACACAAATATTCTCTGAACGATCCTGTGAATGTATAGGAAGATTTTATTTACTGAAAAAAGGCATTTTTCAGTTTTCACAATGCACTTTAGTGTTCTAAGAACATTTTTTTTAAATAAGATTTATCTAAAGAAGATCCATTGGTAGGATCACTGGAATCGATTTTTGTGTATCACTAGAAATTCTTGTGATGGTGATGAAGGCGATAATTTCTGTGGAGCCGCCTATTCCTGCTTGGCCACTGGTGCAGCAAACTTAAAACTCATCCCTTCATCTGCATAATACATTGATCTCTAAATCTTAAGGTTGAATAGATCTCTTCCTTTTCTTCCAATTGATCTTTGAAGAAAAGTAGCGTCATTGACGTGTATTTTATTTCATTTTTTTTGGATATTCTACATAGAACGACTTAAAACTATTCTTGTTTGGCCATTGGTGCAACAAGATTTAAAATTCATCCCTTGACACCAATCTCTAAATATTAAGGTTGAATATATCTATTCCTGCTCTTCCAATCGATGATCGATGTTTGAAGAAAAGTAAGGCATCGACTTATATTTTTATTTAATTTTCTGGATAGTGATATTCTACAGAGAACGACTTAAAACTATTCCTATTAGGCCACTAGCTCAACAAGACTTAAAACTCACCCCTTCATCTGCATAATACTTTGATCTCTAAATATTAAGTTTATGAATAGATCTGTTCCTGCTCTTCCAATCGATTGTTTGAAGAAAAGTAGGGCATTTACGTGTAATTTTATTTAATTTTCTAGATATTCAGTAGAGAACGACTTAAAACTATTCACGTTTAGAAACTGGTGCAACAAAACTTTAAACTCATCTCTTCATCTGCATAATATTTTGAGTTCTTTTGAGTTCTGACTATTAATTTTGAATATATATGTGCCTTCTCTTCCAATGGATTGTTGAATAAAAGTAAGGCACTCCAATGGATTGTTGAATAAAAGTAAGTCACTGACGTGTACAAAATGACTTAAAACTAATAATATTTGGCCATTGGTGCAACAAGACTTAAAAATCATCTCTTCATATGCATAATACATTGATCTCTAAATCTTAAGTTTGAATAGATTTGTGCCCGCTCTTCCAATCGATCGTTGAAGAAAAATAGAGCATTGACTTGTATTTTTATTTATTTTTTTGGATATTCTACAAAGAATGACGATGGTGTGTCTTCTAGCCAAGGAGGAACATATTGATGGTAAGTTCGAAGCGTCATTGTTGGAGTATGGGAGGGTGAAAATCATTAAGATCGACATTTCAAGGGCTCGCTGTTTGCTGTACTTATTATGGTAAAGGGGCATTGTCGAAATTATTTTGTGTTCTATTTCATGAAGAAAATATTGGATTTAGTTATTCGAGTTCCATTTGCTATCAGATCATACTAGATCTGCTTAAATCTTGTTGAGTTAATAGATCTATCAATTGATTAGTTATGTTATGGTAGGCTCAACCTGTCAAATAGGATGGTTACCGATCAGATGCTAGTTCATACCAATGAAACTGAAGTGTGTGATATATTTACAAGCCCGCGTTGTTTTATAATTATTAAGAATATAATTTTGAAGATAAAAGGAAAAGATCTGTATTATAGATTAGTGAAGCATCATTGTTGAAGTTCACAAATATTGATATGTTATATGAATTTACAACTATACCTCCCTTTCATATTAATGCGTTGATCTGTTAGATACATCCACAGGGGCTACTATTGAAAGTGTACCAAGTGGAATGATGTATATAGATCTAATGTTATTATTATCAAAGGGCCTTGGAACTGCTCATACTTATTGGGAAGTCTGTATGGATTGTTTGGGAATTGTTTGTATCTACCGTGCAGATCTACATAAAGCATTTCCACCTGAGACTTGTTGTGTAAATTGAGGTGGGTTCAGTAGCCAATCGTTTGTTTTACTCAAAGTTGATTCTAAATATACATGCTCTTCGAACTAGGCGCTGTAGGGATGTAGGTGTAAAATTATGAAGTGAACATAAAAATATGGCCTATACTTTCCATCGAATATATGTGCATGTGTGATTGCTACTTCTACAAAAATGATTACCGCTCTTCTTGAACTAGGCAATCCCCACTAAGTGATTTGACCCATGTCTAGGTTCTTTTACTATATATATATATATATATATATGGATATTGCCTTACTATTCATCTTGTTTTCAAATGATCATGAGGCTGAATGATCTCCTTTGGGAGTCGGTCACTGCTTTTGAATGTTTGTTGTATATGTCTCCTACCTTAGAGTTGTTCAGACCGTTCGACAATCCCAAACCAAGCCTCGAATTGATTGTTGAGTGTTTATTAGTGTTACAAAAGATCTATGTATCCATTAATGTTTGCATGAGGACAACGATCTCACTGAGTTGTTGCATGCTTTATTACTGTAGATTTTTAGTTCTTTACATGAGGAAAGTGATACTGTGGAGTTCTATTGCATGCTTTATTACTACAGATTTTAATTTGTTTATCTTGAATGTGATGTTTATCCATGTCACAAAAATATTGATCTCCAGGCTATATATGATTGCATGTATCCTATTTTGTTGTTACATGCATGTTTGTAGTGGTTTTGATTGTCCGAATCAGCGATTCTAAACTAGTCATACTTGTACCGTTCATTACTTAAGAATGAGCATTATAGAATGGTTATCGTAATCTATTCGGTCATTGCGATCCTTTCATAAGACTAGTCTAGCAATGGGAATTGTGTGTCTACGATAGTTTTTTTTACACTAGATGTATAGATCATAGTGTATGCTGCCTATATAAATATAGACATGTATAGTCATTTCCTCAGGTTCTCATGTAGACCTTACTATGGCCCAAATCTGCGAATGAACCCTAATGGATTTCGATACTTAGACAACTGATGTGAGGAATCGGTTGCATCTACAAAGAATTAGACTTGAATTCGCAGATGACATATCCTACGTGAATTCATTTACATACGTGTTCAGATTCCTGGGCTATGGTAATTGGGTCGATCTACATGTCATCTCTTGCATACATGGTAGAGTCTCAGTCATCTGATCGATGTTATCGTTGAGATGAGCATACCAATGTTTAATGGATCACCATCTCTTAACAGCAGTCGCGATACTGACTAGTCTTGGTTACGTGCCATGCAACTGTCAACCTTACCTCAACCATCGATTAGCACACGTGTCGTTCCTTGCATGCAGAAGTTGCGACTCGGAATCAACTGGTTATTATCTACCAACCTTAACCCTGTCAACTGCATGATGGAATTAACCAGTCGTGTAATTATCAAGGAGAGTCCGAGAAAGGGAGTTGAGTCTCCTTGTTATTACTTTGATAGCGATGATAGCTTTATGACTTTATTTATTACTACTTGGATCATAGTTGGCCTCATTTTAATTGGACGAGTCTCGGTCGGGTTTTGCCAGGCCTAGCGCCAAGCTTCTTCGTTTTATTTGGTCAAGCCTAATGAATTTGAAATAATACAACACCTTGAAACTTTGTTCTTTCCTTAAATTATTTGGAATACCTGTACTGGGGATAACTTCCTTCCTCCTTTATGACTTTAAGTAATTACTTTTGTAAAATATTCTTTTTTTAAAAACCCGCATCATTTGTCACTTTAAAATTTAAGATACCCACCATTCCGTTGTAACAATTCACTATTTACTTAACCATCCTAGAATTATAAAGACACCAATGGATGGAGGAATAAAATGGGATTTCGTGTTGCCCATTTCAAGAAGCGAACTATGAGTGTCTATCATTTTCCAGGTGTCGCCATAATGAATTGTTGCCCTTATAACAAGTTATAGGGAAATAATTATTTTACAAAAATTGTTTGTAATTCCTTGTTATTTTATAAGTATACAATCATCACCTGCATTCTTAATTTATATTCACTAACCATCATTATGTAATTAATTTATATTCCCCCACCATCATTATGTAATTGTATGTTTACTTCAACAGATCAGGTATGGTCCATCCATCCCTAACTTAATCAATATTTATGCAATCAATGTATGTGGTGTAATTATACTCTATTTTCATTCAAAAGTGACTACCATAATCTTGGGTTGGTAGTCCATTTGTCTTTATATATTTATTACATCAATATCCTTACATGTTTTTAATTCAATTGTCTAGATAGGGAAAAGTATGGAAGGGATTTATAACTAGCATTTGCCCCTTAGGGGCAAAAATGAACGCCGGTAGGAAAAGAGGAAAGTTAGAAGGGACAAAAACATAGGCACAGGTAGCAAAGGATACTGGTAGGAAAATAGCAAAGTTTGTAACAATCTCATATTACAAAGACATAGGCATTCAACCCATAAAAAAAATAATGTTAAGTTCATCAACACAGTTGTCAAGTCCAAATACATGCCTTCCCTTCGATATGATGCTCAAACGTGGGAAGAACTTGGGACATCAAGTAGGTAGGTGGAGCTTCCAAGTGTAATTTGGAGGGCATGGTACGGTGTATCCATATCTGTCCTCTTGAAGGTGAATTACATAAATATCGAGGTGCATAGGAATGAAGCGAGCTCTGATGTAAGCAAAGTAGTCTTAAAGATGAATGACAGGGGCATCATGTTGGGATGTGGGAGTTGGAATTTTGAAATTAGGTGATCCTCGTCTTGGTTGCAACTGCAATTCATCAATATTCTGGGGAATTGGTATGTAGGTTCCTATCCTCGGCAGGTTTATAAGCAAAGTTCTGATAGTTGGTGGATTCGAGTGGAGAAATTCGCAATGGCCAGTAGTGCAGAATGTTGTCCCGAACATGGTGTGCATAGGGTATCGATAGAAGCTAAGGTTCTTTGGCATAAAGTCTCCACCGTGAAGCATCGTTTGAGGTTCAATGAAAGAATGTTTGATGAGCACTTCCATCAACTCGTAAGAGAGGCCGCGCAAGAACAAAGGGAACACAAAGCCCAGGAAGCTAAATCAACATGAAAAATTGAAGCACATTAGCAGAATATTTAGGAACTGGTGCGCCACTTGGGACTGCTAGAGAATTAGATGGTCAAGGTCATGGGAAACTACTCAAGGCTAAATAGAATGGCTAAATAGATTTGGCATAGAATGGCTAAATCTCTTCGAGCATGAAGATGTTTTGTAATATGTAGAAATGGGCTCTTAATTTCTACACTAGCATCTTTGGGACTCAAGTCATTGAACAAACTGCTGCATTTTTGTTGTCACCCAATCACTTTTTAATATATCAAATTTTGGTTAGAAGAAAAATAAAAATAAACCATTAATGCTAAATGTCCAATTTAAAACATATGCTAGTGTATAAAAACACAATTGAAAAATGTACCAATGTAACAACACACAATAAAATAAAACTAAACCTAAACCTGCAATTGTTTGATTCATGCATCGGCGCACACACATATAATGACCTTTATAGAGTGCTCACAATGCAATTGAAGAGAGCAAAAATGTGGCACTAATGAAATATACCGTGTATGAGCCATATTTGAAACATCGCATTCATGGAAATATCACTTGCATGAGCCATATTTGAAATGTGGCATACATCATACATGCAGAAGATTTCTCTCACCATGCCAATTTCCATATTTATGTTTTCGTAAGAAGTCAAGCATCCAAAAACTTCTCATCCACATGGTTTCACAAAACAAGAATGCAATTTTGTATGGTTGAACTTGTTTTTTAACTTGATTTATCTTGATCCCTGAAAGTGTAATTGGACGATCTCCCTCTCAGGTGGATGAGTGTTAGTTAGCAAGATCTCATCGATGTTGTTGGTGCTTCTACAATTGGCACTCTCTCTTCTTATGTTGCATTAGATACATTGCTCTCTTTTTCCGATTTGAAGTCCAGTCCATCAACTTCACAACCATATTATCTGCCCCCATGGTTGTGATTCCACTCGATTTGCTCGACATCAAGACCTCATTTACTCGACTTGTAGATCCCAATGGATTTGATTCACATTAAAACCTCATTTACTCGACCATGGCATCATCCCACCACCCATGTGTGGGATGCGATCCTCGAGGCCAACGTCCCGCATCAATGGAACAATAAAATATCAAATAAATTGCATAATTAAAAAATGTATCTTAATACTCTATTTCCAACCCGAATTTAACATTAGCCTCATATCTTAATTGACCTCGCATACATGAAGATTAATATCGCTGTGCATTTCATATATGCCCTTGTAGGGACATAAAAAAAGTTGGAAAGTCACCAAGGTAATTGGCATCAAATAGGGACGGACTCGGGAGCGAATCAACCAGGAACTGAGCAATGACTACTCCTGGCAGACAGAAAAAACAAAATCAAAGGGTATGGTTTCTTGGCAAGAATCTCCAATTTAGATCCCGGAGGTGTTTTAAAAAATTATCATCAAACCCCAGAAAAAGGAAATATTATTATTCAAAAATAGCGATTGAGATGGTTTTGGAAATTATGTTCCAACAACTCTTGCCTAGTGGGATTCTTTTTCAAAATCCAGTGAAACGTCTTTATGGGGACATCATATATTAATATGTAAATATATGCATTTTAAACCTGTTTCTCTTCGGTGCTATGGAAAAACTTCTCAGTGGTAATATTGTATATTAACAGTAGTTTTTTTTCTCTACAACTAATTTGAATCTCACTCTCCGACGCTCCAAAACAGTAGAGGTAGTTCACCTAATACGATTTAAAATAAAGAATATATATATCCCATATTAGTTAAAGTTGTTAGACCATTGAATAAGCTCTGACAAGACTAGTGATATAAAATAGGCATCTTTTCAGAAAACTCTAAGCTTAAGACGGTCTGGACCAAAGTTATTGGACAAGACTCTCTGTGGTAAATTAAATACATAAAAGTGGCCTCTCTGGATGATAGATTAGATTACTCTTTGAACTTAGACTTGTATAGTAGTTATGTATATACAGCTTACAATCTTCACTACACCAAAGTGCATGGACGATACTCTATTAAGAAGGTTTGTTTATAAGCTCTTGGACCAACAAGAGGACTAAAGCTCTAGTGTGGTCCATCGGGCTTATCCAGGTGGTACTAATTGGACTAAATAGCTTGTCTCAAAAGGCGCTTGTTTCTTTGGTATTGGGGCTTAAAGATATGCAGAGAAATTTAATACATAAGGAGGTGGCATATCCCATAGATAAGTGCTCATGTAGCCTATCGATATGATAAAAATATAAAGGTGGTGTCTGGCAAGACCTATCATACCCTCCTTTAAGTGGGAAATTTAGGAGTGGAAAGGTGGCGGTTACTCGCGTCTAGCTGGGGTGGATGGGGAATTTAAGAGTGAAAGATGGTGTTTCCATATGATAGAGAGTGCGGGCCTCCCACGCGGCCTCTACCTTCTCTCCACGCCCCGGGCTCCCAGCCCTTTAAGGGTGCCTACTTGAGGATCGCCTACATGCTCTCCACACGCCAGTATGCATGCTACCAGGAAGAGTCTAGCGAGGAGCCCCAGGTGAACGCAACCTCTTCATATGGGATCTCTACCTCCCTCGCACATGTGAGCTCACAATTCCTTTCCCCACTGGTTCTGCAACTCAGTGATGCCCTTCCTGCCTCTACAACTCTGAGTGGAGAGTTTTGATGCAGTGGAACCCATTTCTGTATTCTGATGCTATTGTTGCTCAAAATGCCCCGCCTAGATCTCCTAAAGAAGGGATTTGTAGCGGTCACTCGAAATGCGTTGAAGTTGATGCTCTCCATGGTGCCATTCTACCTTTTTCTGTTGATGGATACCTACTGAGTATGAGACAAAACTAAGTTGTGAAGGGCAAATGTGCAGCCCAAGCGAGCATCGGCGCCATCAGAAATCCGTTATGAAGAGGCAGTGTAACTTCATGCTTATGGGCGGTTGGTTGGTTGTCTTTGATTCTGTCTTAGAGATATGGACCCCTCATGTCTCTGCGTTTGGGCTCCGTTTTGACAGTGATCGTCACCTCTGCAGAAATGGCCCAACAGTTTCTCAAGACTCATGACCATGTGTTCTCCAGCAGACCCGCAACATGTTCTGCAAGAAACATGCTTTATAATTACAAAGATCTGGGTTTCGCTCCCTATGGAGATTGCTGGAGGCAGATCCACAGGATATGTGTTTTAGAGTTATTGAGCCCCAAGAGGCTCGAATCCTTTAGCTTGCAAAGAGAAGCAGAAGTCTCTCTTATGATCTGTTCTCTTCTGCAGGAGTGTGCCAGGGTTTCGAATCCCATTGTGGATGTTAGTAAAACTATGTCAGCTACAGGTATAAATATAATCTGCAGGATGACATTTCGTTGAAAGTATTCAGACGAGGAGGGATATGATAGTAGAGGATTCAGAGAATTTATTCACGGATTTTCTTCCCTGGTGGGTGCTTTTGATATTGCAGACTTCATACCCTACTGAGAATGGATGGATATCCGAGGCCTCGGTTGTCAGCAGAAAGAGATTCATAAGAGAGCAGATGCATTCTATGAGAAGATCATAGAGGAACATCTAGCCCAGAAAGATCTGCAGGAAACCACGGATTTTGTGGATTCCTTACTTGAGATATTTGAACATTATACTTCGGAGGTCAATCTAGGACGAGATCATACCATAAAATCCCTCCTTCCTGGTAAGTTAAAACATTGATTCTTCCTTTGACATCTATATCAAGTCATGTAGCTAAATGTGTTTGCGCAACTGCGACAGTAATTTGGCATTGTACTGCAGGATATGCTGCATGCTGGATCAGAAACCTCCACTACGGAGTTGGAGTGGGATATGTTGGAACTACTAAGAAATCTTGTAGTGATGGAAAAGGCCTAAGAAGAGTTGAATAAAGTTGCAGGACTGAATCACGCGCTGCAAATATTGGATCGATTCACCAAGAAGAGTTGAAGAAAGTCATAGGACTGAATCAAGCGCTGATACATATTGCAGGAAATAGTGCATAGTAATACGATGAAAGAGGGACCATCCACGTGGCAGGATTCCAATCGCTCTATGAGTGAGGAATCTAGCCGACGTGGATGGTTATGCTTCTCCACAGTGAAACGCCTATGGTGTAAATATAGTTTATATGATTATATTTCAGCGTCCATCTGTGGCTAATATAAATGTATATGGACATGAATTTGTTTATTTTATAATTGAAGAGGATACAGTTTAATGTGGGAGATTGATAAGTAATCAAATTTGGTTGGTTTGGAATATTTAGTAACTCTAATAGTTGATATTTTAAAAGTAATTAGATTGGTTTATAATAGTTTGCATAGATATTGGGATTGTAAAGTGACTTCATTACATTGTAAATCAAAGTAACTTGGTTAGATTACCTTGTTTACATAAATGTAGAGATATAAAATTACTTTATTAAATTATATTTTAAAAGTATATCTAATAGTTTATAACTATTATAAAATTGTTTCCATTGCATTATAATTTAAATGGATAGCATGTTTCATATAAGGAAATTCTATTATAGTTGTAATAGTGAGGATGGCAACAATGAGGCTAGTAATACTTTTTAAACTAGAATGGCTCATGAGGTAACAATATTTATGTGTTGCGATTATTAGATAGGGTATTTTAAACCATCACAAGGATATAACATATATTAATGTATGGGTTGAGACACTTAATATGAACATCTTGATTCAATGTTTACATTAATACATAGTTTTTTATATCTTTATCTGAACTAATTATTTGAGTAGTATACATCTACACATTTAAGGGGTATATCTATACTCATATCATAAGGATTCAAGTATATTGATTTGCCTCATTTCTCCATGAAAAATATATGACCATTTTGTTCCCAACACCAAGCACACACACACACACAAATTAGGTGGAATGTGGAGTTGACCTTGGAGTATGTATAACTCATGTATCATTATCGGTGTCCTATCTAATGACAAGAGGAATGGAGTGGTTATAATCTCATGAAGCAATATTGAGTACAAGGATAATAAATTATATTTTACTAATGATCAAGCAAATAAGATAGTTTTTAATGGAAGGATGTACTCGATTAGGTGGCCATGTTGAATATGAAAAGTAAAACATTAATGTCTCGGAATATTTCTATAGCCTTAACACAACTTATAGAGTTCAATAAGTAATTTGTTTTGCAAAGGGAGTTGCATGATTGGCTGCAATGTGTACTCCCTCAACAAGAACAACAAATAAGCTAGATGGATAGAAGGCTACATTCAATAAAAATAATTGAAGTCGTGAATACTTATAGGAAGCAAGATAATAATTAAAAAGAAAACCATATGCCTTTAGATCATGGCCTACATATACACAAGAGAAAGAAGAAACCCTGAAAACTGAATGTGAGTGGTTTTCGAGACTAGGGTTGTGGCAAATGCAACTCAAAAGAAAAACATGTCAGGTTTCAATTAAAATTGAGCCTGACTGACTATAGTTTTTAAAAAACATCCCTAATGTATTACCTACAAGACCAAATGGATGTTGGCCGATTCAATATATCTATTAGTTTGATTACACCAAGATCAAATCTTGGCCAATATAATGACACAAGGAGAGATGGAAACAAGTAAAGGGTACATTCTATTGAGTACATATTAAACAAGTCTAGACAAATTCATAGGAATTAGATCAATGCAATATTATGTAGACGAAGATATTAGTAGTCCTCAACAACATGGTATCCAAGCTTGAGGCTACATAAACCATTTTTTATAGCAACAAGGTTGTAAATAAGCCAATAAAGAGTTGTTTTCAACAATACCAAGGATTGTCATCATGGTAGTGATCATAAATTGCAACTTATGAACATGTATACAAATTTGTGAAAAAAATGGATTTTGATTTAAAGGTGGCACTTATAAAAGGATGCAACAAATGAATTAATGAAGCATGCATTCTTGACAAATTTTAACTGACAAGATGCGAAAGGATATTTCTTGTCGAAACTTTCATTGAGTGTTGAAGGAATTAGATGAAGACGGTTTTTTTTAACCATAATATTGGGGTGTATAAATTTCATTGGAGTGTAAGTCTCCAAAACTAATGAAGGAGGAAGACAATCCTGAATCAATTCTCAACCATGGAGTAAATCAATGAAAGGGTTAGTACAATTTCCAGCACTATATATCACAAGGAAAAGGTCCAACTTTCAACCATGGAGAAAGTATGAGAAAAATAAATCCATACTCTATAAGCACCAAACCACAGCATCATAGATGTGTTCATTGTGGATGAGAAAAATATACAAGCAAGCATGGGGAAGTTGTTGATTAATTCATGAGACTTGTACTCATTATGTGTGTTCCTAGAGAATTAACGAATTGTTATTTGATATGCCTCAGCTTGAGTGGGAAAATTTGTAGTTATTGAATATTTTAATTTAATATTGTCCTCACACATTAAGGTTGAATAGTTGATATCAAGACAAAGTCAAAACTTGTAAAGGGTTGAGAAACCAACATAATTGAAGAGTCTATGGTAACTATAGAGTTGAGAAGCTAGAAAGAAAAGAGCCTTAAGTTAAACCTATAAATGGAACCCTTTCCTTCAAGAAAAGGGTTATCTTTTTTACAATGTAAATTATCTGTATATGTTAATAAAGGTACAATCACTAGCCATTTTTTCAATGCTCGTGTAGAACTATCATTGGTTGTGTATTATTATGTCCTTTCTTGGCTCTCTTGGTGCCTATGGTCATGGGAATTTTGACTTGTGGACCATTCTCTCATTGGTAGTGCTCATCCTCACTTATCTTTTTCTTGCTAATAAATGATATAAAGCTAAGAGTCTCTAGAAAACTTTTGTGGCATTATTAGTTACTTAGAGCCTCTAATTTTACATATCTTTAGTTTGTGGACTATTCTCCCTATTGCTATAGTTTTTCCCAAGGAAAAAAATCTTTATATTCCACATTAGAGGATAATACATATATGGTTTGTCCATGAAGGAATAATTGATGAATATGAATCCTTGGTAGGGGTGATGTATGAACATCACACAAGTGTAGAAAAAGATCAAATTCTTCTCTTTCTACTAAATGATATAGAGACATTATTAACATTGGTTGGAATTCTTCCTATGCTTCATGAAATGAATAACCTCGTGAATATGTCTCAGAGTCACACGATGTATATTAATGAATACACAAATGTAATAAAATTAGCATTCCTTGCATTGGATAATTTGTATATATGATGGCAAAGTCTTTTATAGGTCTAGCATTTACAAATTGGACTAAGACAATCAATATAGAAAATGATGATTTTTTTTTAAAGTTTGATGAAAAAGGGATGTTATGTATGGCAATGAATGGGCATATGGTTCCCTTTTACTATAATGATAAGATAGGAAGAACCACCAAAGAGTGACATATGTCAAGAGAATGATTTGACATGATATTTTCATCTCTCATTTGAATATGTTCTATGTTTTATGTAGATACACTAGTTTGCAATCTCTTCTAAGCATGTTGATGTTAAATTGTTAGGAACCCATGTCTTTACTTTGTTAGTATGTTGTTATTGGACGCATATGCTTTGTAAGTCGTCCCGTAGTATTTGTTAATCAATAGTTTGTGTTATTGTGTTGGCGCATATGCTTTGTAAGTCGCCCGTAGTATTGTTGATCCATAGTTTGTAACGGCCCATGGTTTCGACCCATAGTATTGGCGCCTAGAATTAGTATATAAGTGGGTGTTGAGACCTATGAAGACACCGTGAAGTTATTTGTATTGAGCTTGCTCAAAGGAGGTTGCCCCCTCGAAGTGGCCCGTGATCAATACAAAGTGATTCTGAGTTCTGTCATTTCTGCTATTTCGCATATTTTCATTAAGTAATTGTTGCAGGTGCCTCACATCTGGTATCAGAGCACTTTCTTGGGCTCGCTGGGTGAAATTTCTGCCAAATTTTTTTTTCACATCTGTTGCAGGTTCGGATTTGGGAATAATCCCTATCCGCTTAACTGTGGGAAGTACTTGGGAATAAGCCCTAAAACTCATTGTGAGGAGTACCACAGGAACCCCGAAGTAGCTGGCCCATTGAGAGGACCTGCCGGCGAAAAGGGCAACGACCCCTACCTGATTGACTAGTTCCCACCCGTGAGGTAAACCAAGAGCTGTCGTTTGTGGCAAAGCGGTTATCAGTTTTACCTGAGCCGTGGAGTGAGGGGTACTGCCCCAATACGCAAGCCGTCAGACAGCATTGGTGGCCGAGTGAAAACCCTGAACTGTTAGGAAGCCGCACATACCTGGGGTCCATATCTACTTTCAGCTGAACTATTGTCGATTACTGCTGCGCCGTTTCAGATTCATTTTGCAAACCGTTCCAGATCCAGCCGTTCGGCGTTGTTCCAGAATCCTTCGAACCGGAGATCTCATTCTGCAAGCAGAGCCGTAGCCGCTCCAGTCTGTAAAAAAAAAAAAAAAAAAAAAAAAAAAAAAAAAAAAAACCCGAGCCGTAGCGCTCCAGTCTGAAAAAAAAAACCCGAGCCGTAGCGCTCCGTTTTTTCCCCATATCTCCCTTGTTTTACCTCGGTTTTCCTTGAAAATTTCAAGGAACCCTTGTCATTCCATTCTGCATATTTCATCCCGGAGGACCCTATCCTCAATTCCCCTTCCTATAGCCCGAAATCCCACATTTGTCTATTTTTAGGGTTTGCCATAACTTCCTCAGATTTCACCCAATCACCTTCAATTTTTACCACAGAGTTCCTTTCTGAATTCTGCTTCTTTGTTCCCCTCTGCCAAATTTTCCCATCCTTTCACCCCACTGCTGAAATCCTCATTTTTGCTTCCCTGTCTATCCAACAGTGTCCAAAAAATGAATCAAACCCCAATTACCCTTCTGATTTTTTCCCAAATCCAAATTTTCCTTTACTGAAGTAGTTCCTGTTTTTGTTTTCCTACCCATAAAAAATAAAAATAAAAAAATCCCTGGTTATGGTTGTCACCCGTGCAGGAGCAAAAACCATGGAGGAAGCCCTTGCAGCCATCCAAGCCAAACTCCAGGATTTGGATGAAAAATTTCTTGGTCTCCATCTTGAACATTCAGCTATGAACAACAAACGGCAGTCCGAGTCTTCAGTAGACAATGGATTCTCTTCTTCCAGCAATTTCCGTGGTCCGAAGCTTGATTTTCCTCGCTTCAATGGTACCGATCCAACTGGATGGATATATCGTGCAGAACAGTATTTCAGTCTGCATAATACTTTTGATGTCAACAAAGTTCAACTGGCATCCTTTCATTTGGAACAGGAAGCTCTTCAATGGTACCGTTGGTACATCAAGGCTCATCCAGAGCCCAACTGGCCAGCCTTTTGTCAGCTCCTTTTGCAACGATTTGGTCCTAGTGCTTTTGATGACTTCACAGGAGCCCTCACTAAACTTCGCCAAACTGGCACTGTGAGAGAGTATCAAACCGAATTTGAGAATCTAGCCAACCACACCGAAGGATTGACTGATGAATTTTACCGGAGTTGTTTTATCAGTGGTCTAAAGGATGCCATTCGCTCTGAGGTCAAAATGTTCTGTCCCAACACAATGATGGAAGCACTCGGGTTGGCTAAGTTGGCAGAAGACAAGATTGCAGCCCAGCAACGCTCCAAGCCCACTTTTGTTCCCTTCAGAAATATGGGTTCTCAGCGACCACCTATACCGCAGGCTCCTCGACCGACTCCTATCAAGCGTTTATCTGAAGCAGAGATGCAAGCACGCAGAGAAAAGGGGCTTTGCTATAATTGTGATGAGAAATTCACTCGGGGACATCGATGTGTTCAGCAAAAGCTCTATCTCCTGGATGTGGAGTCTCCGCCTGCCTCTGAAATGGGTGACGAAGATCCAGAAACACTGGATGCTCCGGTCGACATTCAGGAACCGCCTATTGACCCTCCATCTCAAGATGACCACCCAGAGATATCTCTCCATGCTTTAGCTGGAATCACCACCCCCCAAACAATGCGGGTCAGGGGTTACTTCAAGAAGCTTCCTCTTACAATCCTCATTGATTCTGGTAGCACTCATAATTTCATCGACCCTCGGATCGCCAAACAAGCTGATTGTTTTATCCATCCGTGCTCCAACTTTGAAGTCATGATTGCCAATGGGGGCACCTTACCTTGCAAAGGGAAGTGTCGAAATGTGCGTATCTCCATGGGAGATTATATCCTGCGCTCTGACATGTTTGCCTTGCCCTTAGGCGGATGTGATGTGGTTTTGGGAGCTCAATGGCTACGCACACTCGGCCCTATCTTATGGGATTTTGCCGAACTTTGGATGCAGTTTTCCCTCAATGGACACAAACACACATTGACAGGATTACAACCAGGTTCTCTCAGCATCATCAGTTCACATCGCATGGAGAAACTCCTCAAGAAGAGTTCACATGGGGTCATCGCTCAGATCAGTTCCATCCAGATGCAACCATCCGCGGTCTCCACTACTCCCTTGGATCTACAACAAATTCTGAATCGATATACAGGTGTCTTTGCTGAACCAATGGGATTACCACCTTCCAGGCCAGAAGACCATCGTATTCAGCTCCTTCCTGGCAGCGTTCCTCCCAACATCAGGCCCTATCGCTACCCATTTCACCAAAAAACAGAGATTGAAATGCTCGTGCGGGACTTATTGAAGCAAGGTATTATTCGCCCAAGCACTAGTTCCTTTTCTTCTCCAGTTATTCTTGTCCGCAAAAAAGATGGGTCATGGCGCCTCTGCATTGACTTCCGAGCACTTAATCACCTCACCATCAAGGATAAGTTTCCAATTCCTGTTGTCGATGAGCTTCTTGATGAGCTTCATGGGGCTCACTTTTTCTCCAAGTTGGATCTTCGTTCTGGGTATCATCAAATTCGGGTTCATGAGGAGGATATTCCTAAAACAGCTTTCCGCACACATGATGGCCATTATGAGTTTTTGGTCATGCCCTTTGGCCTCACTAATGCTCCTTTCACATTCCAGGCCTTAATGAATAAAATATTTCGACCCTACTTGCGGAAATTCATTCTGGTATTCTTTGATGATATCCTCATCTACAGTAAAACATGGGATGAACATCTCCAGCACCTGGATCTTGTCATGCAACTTTTCTCTGACCATCATCTCCATGCCAAGCAGTCTAAATGTGTTTTTGGACAAAAGGAAGTTGAGTATCTCGGGCACATTATCTCAGCACAAGGGGTTCGTGTGGATCCTGCCAAAATCGATGCCATGAACAATTGGCCACATCCTCAGACACTCAAGAGCCTTCGTGGTTTTTTGGGGTTGACTGGCTACTACCGCAAGTTTGTCAAGGATTATGGGAAGATTGCAGCTCCATTAACTGCCCTATTGAAAAAAGATGCTTTTACATGGACACCTGCTGCTCAGTGTGCATTTGAAAAACTAAAACAAGCTATGTGTACTACACCTGTGCTAGCTATGCCCGATTTTTCCAAGCCCTTCACGATTGAGAGTGATGCTTGCGGCAATGGACTTGGTGCTGTTCTCCTTCAAGATGAACACCCCATTGCATTCACCAGCAAAGCCCTTTCCGGTAAGAATTTAGCTGCCTCTACCTATGAGAAGGAAATGATGGCTATTTTGCATGCAGTACAGAAGTGGCGGCCATACCTATTAGGGAATCATTTCTGCATCAAGACTGATCACCAGAGCTTGAAATATTTCTTGGACCAGCGTGTCTCCTCCCCGGGACAACAGAAATGGGTTAGCAAACTCATGGGTTATGACTATGAGATCACTTACAAGAAGGGTAAAGACAATATTGTGGCAGATGCTCTTTATCGTACATTTGATGCCCAAGGTTCTCTTTCAGCTATTTCTATGCCTGTTCCAAATTGGTTGCAATCTGTTCAACAGGGTTATGTCAATGACTCTTCCTTATCTCAGATCATCCAGCGCTTGACCAACAATCCTTCTGCGGTCCCACATTACTCTTGGGATGGTGCTTCTCTGCGATACAAGGGTCGTCTGGTGCTTCCCCAGAGCACAGATCTTCAACAGGCTGTCTTCTATGAACTCCATGCTTCTCCATCAGCCGGGCACTCTGGGTTCCTCAAAACATATGAACGAGCACAGCGTAACTTCTTTTGGCAAGGCATGAAAAGGACAATTCAACAGATGGTGGCCGAATGTGATACCTGCCAGCGCAATAAGGGTGAAACAACACTCCTTCCAGGATTGCTTGAACCCTTGCCCATACCTACACGGATTTGGACAGATATTTCTATGGATTTCATCGAAGGGCTCCCTAAATCTGGCGGAAAGACAGTGATTCTCGTTGTGGTTGATCGTCTCTCCAAATATAGTCATTTTTGTGCTCTCATCCATCCCTATACAGCCTCCTCCGTCGCTCAAATTTTTATGGACCAGATCTTTCGTCTTCATGGCATCCCTTCTTCCATTGTCTCGGATCGTGATGCGACTTTCACTAGTCATTTTTGGACAGAACTATTTCGTCACACTGGCACCAAACTGAAGATGAGTTCAGGGTATCACCCACAAACAGATGGTCAGACTGAAATTGTTAATAAATGCTTGGAAACTTATCTTCGTTGCTTCACCTCGGAACAACAACATCAGTGGGCAAAGTGGCTTCCTCTCGCTGAATGGTGGTACAATACCTCTTACCACACTGCCTCCAAAATGACCCCATATGAAGCAGTCTATGGTCAGGCACCTCCAGCTCTTCTTCCATACACCCCCACCAGTTCACCAGTTCAGGAAGTTGACAGGGTCCTTCGCAACCGAGATCAGATTCTTCGCATTTTGCGGGACAATCTTCACATGGCAAGGAATCGCATGAAGCAACAAGCTGATCAGCACCGTTCAGAGCGCACCTTTCAAGTCGGCGATATGGTTTTTCTTCGTCTCCAGCCGTACAAGCAATCCTCTTTGAAACTCAAAGGACGTCATAAGCTCGCTCCAAAGTTCTATGGGCCATATCGGATTCTTCAGAAGATTGGGTCCGTCGCTTATAAATTGGAACTTCCTCCTTCTTCCCGCATTCATCCAGTCTTTCATGTCTCTTGTCTAAAGAAAGTTCTTGGCACCAACATCAGCGGCCAAACGATTTTACCGGAACTGGATAATGAAGGATCCATCCTTTTGGAGCCAGAGGCCATCCTCAATCGGCGCACGCGTCAGCTTCGCTCTCGCTCTATCACAGAGGTCTTAATTCAGTGGCACGGCATGCAACCAGAGGATGCTACATGGGAACCACTCCTTCAGATTCAACAACAATTTCCACATCTACAGCTTTGAGGACAAAGCTTTTTTTCAAGGGGGAGGGGATGTTAGGAACCCATGTCTTTACTTTGTTAGTATGTTGTTATTGGACGCATATGCTTTGTAAGTCGTCCCGTAGTATTTGTTAATCAATAGTTTGTGTTATTGTGTTGGCGCATATGCTTTGTAAGTCGCCCGTAGTATTGTTGATCCATAGTTTGTAACGGCCCATGGTTTCGACCCATAGTATTGGCGCCTAGAATTAGTATATAAGTGGGTGTTGAGACCTATGAAGACACCGTGAAGTTATTTGTATTGAGCTTGCTCAAAGGAGGTTGCCCCCTCGAAGTGGCCCGTGATCAATACAAAGTGATTCTGAGTTCTGTCATTTCTGCTATTTCGCATATTTTCATTAAGTAATTGTTGCAGGTGCCTCACATAAATGGATTTATAATAAGGCTTTGTTATTTTTTTCACTTTTTTTCTCATAACTACTATTGCATAATTGGTGGTTTCAGTAGTAACAAGCAACTTTTGGCACATAGGTTTATGCACCATTTGAAGGAAATCCAGATTTAGTTATTTTTTGGGACATCATTTTTTGGAATTAAATATGTATAAAAAGTCATTTATATATGACCTATAACCCATGAGTGTGATTCACTTATGGCCAATTTTTTATGAGCTTGAATATGGTCCACTCATCACTCGTTGCATGAGGTGATGCTCACATAGGTCATGAAGTGGGAATGAACTTTCATCATTCTTTGGTCATGCATACTATTCACTCTCATACTTAGTCGTTCCCTAACTAGTTAAAGTGTTTCTTCCTAAAGGAAGATAAAGTATTCAAGAGTTTTTGTTTTTGAGATTTTCTATCTTAGATTTAGAAATTGTTTAAAAGTTAAAACTAACTTGGTTTATCCTTTCTAGGTGCAATGTGACAAACTTGGAGCTGGTCAGAATGCAATAGTGGCTATGATGAGTTATAGTGGCCCAAGAAGGATGGTCTCTAATGCATTTCAATTCATAAAATTAATAGTGATGTAAATTGATTTATCAAAGGTTACTAATACACAGTTTTCCAGTATTACCCCATATATCTGTGTGTTTCTAATGCTCCCCCATATATCAATTGATTTCACAATTCCTATTATCAAAGTGCAGATTCACAAGTGAGATTACATACCATCTTGATGCAATATTCTGCTAAGAAGATGATGCACTCACGAAATATTCGCCAATGTTTTACAGGGTTTTATAATTCAATGAAAGATTTTACAATATTTTGTAATTTTATGAAAAATTCACCAACATTTTACATGATTACATAATTTTATGAAAAAAATCACCAAAAAATTATATATGCATATTATACTCTTGATAAAATAGCCCTCAATGTTTCCTATGTATCATGGGGATTCTCCCAATTATTATACATATAAATATTGGGGGTGTTCTTAAAATCATCCCTGGAACCTTCTCATAACCTTTGGATTTTGCACATGGTAGATCCTGATATTTACTATGGACTTATACGCATTGCCATACGCAAGACTTTTCTACCTGAAATATGAAACTTCAATCAGCCAAACACGTTGTGAGTATCTATGCAAATATTTTTCTCATTGCTACAATAGTCACTGAAGTGATCTCAGAATTATAACACTTGATAATTCAAACACTTTCAGCTGTTAACATTTGAAATGCAATGAAATATATATGTGTGTGTGTGTGTGTGTGTGTGTGTGTGTGCGCGCATCATTATCATAATAAAATTACAAGACACGGTCACATTATCCCTGCAATTTAAATAAAAAATCCAATATTCATTACTTCACAGCCATATTCTTTTTATGCAACTCTGTCCTTCCAACAGAGCACTCTAGTATCCCATCAACATGTCTACCTTCTTCATGCAATCATTCTCTTGCATTCATAGCAGCTCATGAAATGGTATCAGGATTGACAATAGTTCACCATTTCATCTATTATCTAATTGCAATGAGACATATATATCACAGCCATGCATTCACACAATGCATCTCAACATGTGCACCCACACATATGCATGCACACCTACAAGATTCACAAAGTATTTTAATGTGCACTCACTCAATGCCCTCTTGCATGGATTCATGAATACTATACTGTCATGTCATTCATTTTACCATGATGTTTTGGAAAGTGTGACTATTTCCTCAACACATCACCCAACCATATCCCCAGTCACTTGGTTAACTATATGGGTCCCTTCCTTCTCCACCCGAACAACACATCAGGAGTTTACTCACTCCTTGGTCGTTGGCAAAGAGGTTTCATCCCAAATTAACACCAATAGGTATTTCATGGGATACTTGTGTAGTACTATAGCATTAACATTCCAACCACATCATGGCCTTACCCATGACTGTGTCATATGGCATGCACTACCACAACATGACTATAAGTCTTTACTTGCTTTGGTTGTTAAACTCACAACCAATATACACAAATGGCATGATATAATTTCATATGAATGCATTGAGGTTTCTAAGAAACTATAGGGTGTAAGGATCCTTTTCTTCACTTACCCACACCTCACCAACTCAGTAGGATGACATTCACATTCAGGCACTCAGTACCACATGCAAACCAAATCAACATAGTTGAAGGGATCCTACCAAATCCTCTCTCAACATTTGTGCAATTAAGCACAAATAACTATTACCTGCACGGCTCCCATTAACATCGCTTGATGTTACCTTATTAGTTGGTCTCCTACAACGATTTCACCATCCCACCACCAACCTCTTGAATCATAGATTTGTTTCCCCAACCTTTCTTCATAAGGTTGTTGGTCATATGCAGCAACATCATCCACATCTTTAGCCATGTGTTGGCAGGGGATAGATCCGCAGGAAGTGCGGAAGCCGACAGATGCGAAAGGGTCATTCCGCGAAAAAATGACCTTTCGCCCTTTTTTTGGAAGCATAAGATTTGTTAGATTAATCAAGTTGGCTATGTGGACCATTTTGTAATAGAATAGAAGAATATAAATAGAGTAGGATTGTAAGCCTAAGGGCATCGAAGTTTAGGAGATTGACTTGATCTTTTGGGTTTTGCTTTGGATCCGCAACATGATGTATTGATTGTTTCTGCGAGGTTAATTCCACAAGTTTGATGAATGAATGAAGATGTTAGGTTATGATATGAATTATATCTCTGTGCAATGATGCAATGATGAATAATGGGTTTTGTGAATGTTCTCTGTTGATTAATGCGCATGTCATTAAGTATGTTCTGAATGTATGTGTTAGAAATTGTGAATGATTTAGGATGCGAATGACAAGTTAAATGGTATGTTATGAATGTTATAATATTTGGTTAGTGCGAAATTAATGTGTGCGTATCCTCTACATAACTATGGAAACTTGGTTCCAGCAGCCCTCTTATTCACCTCGGGTGAGACTGCACTTGCTCTGCAAGTGTTGCTGGAAATGGTTACACCTTTCCGGGCTAGTGTATAAGGGAGTTTGGGTTGGTAGTTTGTTGGCGACAGTGCGGAGTGAACCCCTGTCGATAGACTCTGTGTCAACAAATGGTTCCGTTGCCAGGACCCTAAGGAAGAAGAAAAGAGGATATGGTGTGGCACTCAACAAAACCAGAGATCCAAGAGTGGTTCAATAAGAATGCGGAAGAATTCGCAGAAAGTGAGAAGCGAGATTCTAAACAGACAGCAACCAGTTGGTTAGAAGGATACGTTTATTCAGACATTCATGAAAACTTTTTCTGTGAATTCCCGGTGTTATTGCATGAGTGGCTAACACAATTGACGTTCTGCAAGAACCACTGCCAGAAGACTGAACCTGATTGTTGGACCCCGGAGTTGGTGCGACAGCTGAAGCAGGTCAATAACAAGGCATCGTGAGCTATTGATTTTTGGGTAGACAGTATCCTTGAAGGGTACATAACTGAGTTCGCAGTAGATACTATCAAGTCATACAGCGACGCCGAAAGAAATTTTTTCAGGGGGCCAACAGAAATATTTTTGTCATCGTTAAAACTATGGATTAAAATGCTTATCTGTGAAAAAGGAATAATGAGGATGTCTTCTGATGAGTACAAGAATCGATGTGTGAGGGTGAAGGTATCGCATAAATGCGAGTCTGACGGAAAGATGTGGTAGATGGACATGAGCGATGACGAATTTGAAAGGTAAGCTGACGAAGAGTGTGGTCTCTTGAGGAGTGGAGCAATATTCCGGCGTCCTGAGAAGAATAGGAGGACTGACAGAGAGTCTCCTGAGAGGACCGGAACATAGAACTGCAAGATAGGACCACAAGGGAGGAAGCGACCTCATTGCGGAGAAGACGTCGACCAGGCTACCCCAGAGGCAGAAGGAGGTCAGATCGTAAGTTACCACGTACCTTCGACCCCGCACACTACTCTGAATTTCATAAGAAGAAATCAAAACTATTCACGGAGTTTCCCTACGTGCAGCGGCAAGAGTAGTGCTTCAGTGAACAACAATACTAGCAATGTTAGGATGACAGATGAGGTGAAGATGCCTACATTTCAGGGGAATGGGACTGAGGATCCTGAACAGTATTGGTTTATATGCGAAGCAGTCTAGACCGTGAAGCAGGTTCATGATGATGAGATAAAGATGGGATAGCTAGCGATGACCCTTAAGGGCCGAGCGTTAGACTGGTACATGAAGTTTGTGAGGGTTCCAGTGAGAAAAATAGCCAAAACACTAGAGCAGGTTAGAACGACGATGATTGACGAATTTAAAAAAACAAAATCTGAGTTGCAATATGTCACTGAGCTTAAGGAAATTAAGCAATTCCCGAATGAGTCAGTGTGGGAATTCGATCAGCGATACAAGACACTGATAGCAAACGTGAGCTTTTCGATAAATGAGCTGCAACACAATGAATGGTTCATCGCAGGACTGGTATCACATATTCGAGGGCCGTTGATGCAACAAAAGGTCGCAACACAGGCAGAAGCATTAGAAATTGTGATGAAGCTAGAGGCTTCACCAATTGGTGAAGCAGGAATGGGAATGGACAGAGTTCAAGCGCAATTGGTTAATCTAACATTGCAATTGGAGGATATCAAGAAGGGCAATGAGACCCATGGAGACATATGGTGTACCAGATGCAGAAGGTAGGGGCACCATAAGGACAACTGCCCAGAATTCAATGAGTATTTGCAAGCATGGGCACCAAACCCCCTTCGTCAAGGAGGCATGCCATGGTGTACTATCTGTCAGACCAGAGAGCATCAACCGGAAGAATGCGTATATCTGCAAAAGATGGTATCGAAGCTAGCAAACTTATACTGCAAGTTTTTCCAATCGGTTGGCCATGATGAGAAGGACTACAGGGCCTATGACCTGCTGCAAGATTGAACAGCTGACACTTATTTTATGAAGGGAGAAGAGCCACAGGTGGTGCAGCTGCAATCACAGTATAGTCAACCGCAGCAATACGACCAAGGGAAATACGGGCAGCCGCAATATGGGGACCCCCAGTATCCACCACCACCGTATGGCCAGCCGCAATATGGGAAACAACAGTATCAGCAGCCGCAATACGGACAACCGCAGTACCAACAATATGGACCACCACGTGGAGGTTTTGGGGGAGTATTCTACGGAGGCCGAGGTGCGGGTATGGGACACGGAGGAGATGCTGGATGGGGAAGAGATCCAATCATCTGTTACAATTGCAGACAGCAGGGGCACTACCAAAGAGACTGTCCAAACCCAGCGCCGCAGTGTGCATACTGCAGTGATGTAGATCACAGTGTAGAGGACTGCCCCCAGCTCATTGCGAAATGGAAAACCAAGCATCCACCCCAGAACCAGAACCAAAATAATCAGAATGCACCATCAGTTGTGCAAAGGATAGCGATGGAAGCCAGAAGTAGCCATGCGACGGTTGGCATAGTGACAAGAGGAGGGGCAGTGATAGGCGGTGACAAGTTACATGCCAATGTTAGACCAACGCAAACACAACAGAAGAAGGTCACATTTGAAGTCGAAACAGAAAGAGATTCCTTCTTAAAAGCACAGGAGGCAATAAGGAACAGGAGGAAGCTACCTCTTGAGGAAGAAATCTATGACATGCCACCGACGTTCGACTCAACAAAGTCGCGAAGGAAGGAAAACACCCTGGGAGCTTTCTTGGAAAGTTTCCTGGACTTGGAAAAAGACCTAGATGCACTAGAATAAATATCTAGGATACTACGATGATGGGGAGGCGCACGACTGGAACAAAGAGTTAATCGCATACATAAAAGGAAGACAGGAAGGGATATGCGGATGTCAGCACAAGTCCGAGAATTTGATGTCGACTCCATCATTTGTGATTTAGGTTCGGATGTGAATGTCCTGACTAAATAGGAATGGGAGACAATGGGAAAACCTTAGATGACTTGGTCACCAATACAGCTACGACTGGCGAACCAGAGCAAGGTCACCCCGCTCGGTCGGGTATGTCAACTTCCGGTTGAAATTGAAAGGCTCAAAACATATGCGGATTTCGATGTTATTGAGATCGTGGATAACACCAGTCCCTATCTGGTACTGCTAGGGATAGACTGGGCTATGGGGAATCAAGCGATCATCAACTTTAAGAAAAGGATAATGTCATTCGATAATCAAGAAATGAGGGTCATTGCACTGCTAGATCCTACAGAAGGGTTGTGCTATACGGAGCCAGCTAGAGATGAGTTTACGGAAGGATGGGATAATTTGTACAACATTTCTAAGGATTATGTTAACCCCACCATGAATGGAGAATTAGGATGGCACAGTGACAGCTCAGCATCCTCCGATTCATATGAAGCCCTTGAGAATTGGCAGAACTGGATGCATGAAGTGTCCTTTTGAAGATGTGCACGGATAACACAGTCCCTGCAAATGGTAGCCAAGGAGGAGTATGCGTTACCTACCTATGAGGGATTTCCTAACTTGGACACGTTCCTCACCGAATTTGAGGAGAAGATGGTAGAGCCACAGCGTCTTCTAGCCCTGGAGGAAACCCTAAAGGCTACTCCTGTGCAATGGTTGGCAGCGCATAAATCAAACATCACATCTTGGCCACTATGTTGATGCCTCATGGAGGATCAGTTCGGCGAAGCCGCTAAGGATGACCAAATGCGATATGATGGACAGGGAGACCCGAAGGTGCATCTGAATGCTTGTCAACAGCAATGGGGATTGAGAGCATGCCAGGAATGGGTATACGCATTCGTACACACGTTGGACGAGGTACCACGGAGCTGGTATGTCGCAACAGAATTACAATGTGGGATAACATCTTGGGAACAGCTTACCATTGGCTTCATCCAATCGTTCTCATCCTTAGACACAAATCCCTTATCCCACACCATATCACAGGCGATCCCCAGAAAAATAATTGAAGTTGCACCGACTGGACAACCGATGGTACTCCAAAGGACTACGACACCAAAAATAGGGCATTGCAACGTCGTCGAAGAGCCTGAAGATGATAATGACCGCAGAGATACATATGTACCATCAACGAAACCTAATGTACAGCTGGTCAAGCCACGGCCACACCAACCATAACTAAGACACCAGCAATACTTTCCAACCACGATAAGCAGAATGATCACAGCAGAACCGCCAACAAATGACAATGAGAAGTACACAACAACGACCCAGTGAAACTGGCGCAGGTTGGCCGCAGCAGAGAAGCCAATGATACGATGACGTGTCGACACAATGGTACTCGCTGTGCCGATGTAAAAAAAAAAAAAAAAAAAAGTTGTCGACACACTATAGGTGAGTTGGAAGCTGCCACGATACACGACATTCTAATCTAGCATTAAAGGTAATAAAAGCCACAGTTATACCACACCAGACTACGTCAAACCCAAGAACGTTGGGAGTTAATATCCAATGCATGCAATGGATTTGACGAATCCTGATGATATTTTGGCAATTATGACCCATGAATGGATGGATACTATCGGCCAGTATATAGGAGGCAACGGGGGAAACATGTTCAGCTACTTTAGGATTCCAAGAGCCGAATGGAAGTGTATGTGTCCAGCACCAGCACCAAGAGACCACGGGCCACACCAATTGCGCAGGAGCAGCCCGAAGTCATGTCTATAGTCCCACACAAGGAAAAACGGAGTGCGACTCGACCCCGCGACACTGGTCGGGAGAAAAATAAAGGCACCTGGGGATCCGCAAGGTTTACGCATGACAATGCAGGGCCCTCAGCTGCTAAGCCAT
This sequence comes from Larix kaempferi, assembly GCA_027924585.1. Taxonomy (NCBI): domain Eukaryota; kingdom Viridiplantae; phylum Streptophyta; class Pinopsida; order Pinales; family Pinaceae; genus Larix; species Larix kaempferi. The sequence goes on along the minus strand of BSBM01000391.1, from coordinate 26,128,107 downwards.
GCAAGCTAGATACAATGGCCCCATGCTCTCAGAGTACATTCCACCCCGTCGGGCAGGGGCACCCACGCTGAGGATCAACAAGAACGAAAAATACTCCATTGCGGTCGCACCAGTACCCCCAGGGGTTACTAAGAGTGGGGATATTACCGTCAAGTTCAGAGTTTACAATACACTGACCATGACCTATCCAATTTTAAATAGTATGCGGAAGCGTATGAGGACATCCCCCACGTAGGAGGCCCGACTACGAAGGAACCCAAGAAGTGGGCATTGGGATTTTCCCGATCAGGGTTGCTTGGCATCACCCTCCTACTGCATTTTGGGTGCCTAGCACAAGTCAATGCATGTGTCAAGAAACTCCTTGCATGCTTCCATGACAGATCCCTTTGTCTGCACAAGAGAATCCCAGTCATAGTCGACCTCATTGCCAGAATCACAGGCCTACCTCAAGAGGGAGCCAACCCTTCACATTTTTTCCAGGGTAAGGACAATTGCAAGAAATTAGCCGAACAATTGGCCATAAAGTATGGTGTAGAGAAAGATTCCCAAGGTTACCTGATAAACACAATTAACAACCAAGCAGTCAGAGTAGCGGCAAAGATACTTGCGGTCAAAGTAACAGGGAAAAATTGACCATTGTAATGTAATTCAGGTGTCCTCACAGCTGCAGAATGGTGCACCATGGGAGAACAGATGAACTGGGCTCAGTTCCTGCTACATGAATTGACCGAGGATGCGTATGATGCACAGGAAAATGGATGGTCATTCACATATTCGTGGTTACTCCTCCTCATTTCCTTAAAAGCATGGAGGGAACCAGATGACTATTAGGGGGTGGATCCCACAGAACCGCGAGTGTGCGATAGTGCGCGATACCATAATTTTTGGGCAACCACGGACAAAGAATGACAGCAAGAAAATATTATCCAGTATTATATTTGGCTCGAAAGGATGCAAATGGATGCACAGATGATACCGCGTATCACACTGCAAACTGTGACAAAGTATCAACCCATTTCCTAGGTATCCGTTGAAGCACACACAATTTACCTCCGGGCCCGCGCAGATCTGACCAAACAATGGACGCAGACACAGTACAAGCTCACCGAGGCTGAGCTTGATAACATCATCACCAAATGGCCAGATGCATGGAAGGTTCCTACATATCCGAAGGACATTGAAAAGGAGCAGGCAGCAGGGCGACGAGACTCGACGAGGGAAGACAAAGCTTATGCCAACCAGAAGGAGAACGTAGAACAGGAGACCGATGCGAAGGACCAGACAGTCAAATCTGGTCATGACGGGGCGTCAACAGCCAACACCCTAACAGATTCAGAACTAGACCTCCAACAAGAAGAACGAAGGATGAAGAACAGAATGGACTGTGGTGGTAGTAGCACACAGGTAGGGCTCACTGCGCAGCAGAACGACAGATTGTTGGATAGTATCACACAGATTGTAGAGAGGAACCTCCAGAAGATGAGGCTGTTATGTTAGGAGTCACCATTACTGAGATCAAGAAGGAAAATGCTACGCTCTAGACCAAAGTGACACCCAGCACACCGCCAGCACAGGTTCAAAGTCGACAGACGGCGATAAAGGAAGCAGTGGTAGAGATTCAGGAAATGGAACAAGCAGCACAGAAAGTGGCAGTAAGTCTTACATAATTCTGTGATAGATTGGTCGAGGATGACCAGTTAGCTGCACTGAAGAGAACGCTCCACGAAGCTGAAGAGTAGATGGAAACGTTTAAGGGATCGTTTAAGGCGATTCCCACAATGATGCGGATGGCAAAGACCGCAGAACTACAAAGTATGAACTAGCAAGCTAAAAAATCCCACGAAAGGAAGCAACGTCGAGCTGCACATTTGGACGAGCTTCAAACAAAGGTTGAAGCCCTCATAGCAAGAATAGTTCCAGAGATGAAACAAGTATAAGAGCAATTACAGGAGGCACGACAAAAGGTATGTGACCACCCAACGGAGCAGTAGGTGATAGAAAGTGCACAACTCCGAGCATCAATAAAAGAGATAGTCAATCGGATCTGGACCACCTATGATGATTTCCAACAACAGTACAAGAAACCAGCAGTGTCCAACTAAGGTGGCTCGAGACGAGCCAAAAGATTGTGTTGGGAGCCTATTGGCATGGGATAGATCTGCAGGAAGTGCGGAAGCCGACAGATGCGAAAGGGTCATTCCGCGGAAAAAGGACCTTTCGCCGTTTTTGCGGAAACATAAGATTTGTTAGATTAGTCAAGTCAACCATGTGGACCATTTTGTAATAGAATAGAAGAATATAAATAGAGTAGGATTGTAAGCCTAAGGGCATCAAAGTTTAGGAGATTGACTTGATCTTTTTGGTTTTTATTTGGATCCGCAACATGATGTATTGATGGCTTCTGCGAGGTTAATTCCATAGGTTTGATGAATGAATGAAGATGTTCGGTTATGATATAAATTTTGTCTCTGTGCAATGATGCGATGATGAATAATGGGTTTTGTGAATGTTTTATGTTGATTAATGCACATATGTCATTAAGTATGTTCTAAATGTATGTGTTAGAAATTGTGAATGATTTAGGATGCGAATGACAACTTAAATGGTATGTTATGAATGTTATAATCTCTGGTTAGTGCGAAAGTAATGTGTGTGTATCCTCTACATAACTGTGGAAACTTGGTTCCAGCAACCCTCTTATTCACCTCGGGTGAGACTGCACTTGCTCTGCAAGTGTTGCTGGAAAGGGTTACACCTTTCCAGGCCGGTGTATAAGGGAGTTTGGGTTGGTAGTTTGTTAGCGACAGTACGAAGTGAACCCCTATCGATAGACTCTGTGTCAACACCATGCTTCAATTGTCTTTGGTCCTACAAACAATGCGAACACAACTAATTATTAACAACCACCATAATTATCATAAATGGCTCATTGCATATGTAAAACCTCACTATTTCACCAATATGCAATATCATATACATGCACAAACATTTTCACATGCACTGTGCAATGTTTATTAAAATTCCATATAGTGCTTATTCATTTCATCTATCTAATCTCTTGCATTTTCAACATTCTTATGCCATAATTTATATGCATGACAACTTCATAATTATAAATACAATAGCAAGAGAGGATTTAAGGAATTATCCCTTTCCAATTCCCCATTATAGCATGGAATTTCCTCTTCCACATCATCGTTGATCCAATTCCATGGCCTCTCTACCATGCACACAAGAAATTATTAGCTATGATCTTCTCACCAAGTAGCAATTCAATATATATATATATATATACATGTATAACATTCATTCTTGCTACTTTCCCAAGCATACAATTATTATGTTATAAACATAAATAGTTTAAGGTGATAGATTTTCCTTCATCCTCCATAATGGATATTACAACCAATTACTCTTATTGAGGATTCCACAACCCCTTCATGCAATTCATAGTGCACATTCCAAGCATAGAGAATGTCTTTCATACATTCAACGACTGTCTCCAGGGGACGACGGGGGTCAAGGGGGATTTCCCCCTTGTGGCAAGCCCCCTTGACCCCCACCGTCACGGGTCAAGGGGGATTCCATTTTTCAACTTTCCGCACCTCCAAATATTCCAGGAAAACTGTTCAAATTTCCTTGTTGCGATGAAATTTCGAAGTCTCCTCCGACCTGTTTTGGAGCAACTCGCGATCGTACGTCGACCGTTTCGGCAGAAAACTCGCAATTCGGCACCAACCTGTTTAGGAGCAAAACTCGCAATTCAGCACTGACCAGTTTCGGAGCAAAACTTGTGATTCGTCGTCAACCTGTTTCGGAGGAACTTGTCAATTCTCGTTGATCCGGTTCAGTGACCTTCCACTTTCTCGCAGATCGGCAGGCTTGTCTCTTTTCCGTCAACTATTTCAATGCTCTCCGATCGGTGAACTCACCTTTTTTCACTGACCGTTTCAGCGCTCTCCAATCGATGAAATCACCTTTTTCCACCGACCATTTCGGTGCCACTCAACCTTTTCCGTCGATCGTTTTGGTGCTCTCCGATTGGCGAACTCACCTTTTTCCGCCGATCATTTCGGCGCGACTCAGCCTTTTCCGCTGACCGTTTCGGCTCTCTCCGATCAGCGAACTCACTTTTTTGCGCCAACCATTTCGACAAGACTCATCCTTATCCACTGACCATTTCGATGCTCTCTTATCGGAGAACTCACCTTTTTTCGTCGACCGTTTCTGCGCGACTCAGCCTTTTTCGCCAACCGTTTCGGCGCTTTCCAATCATTGAACTCACCTTTTTCTACCGACCGTTTTGGCATGACTCAGCCTTTTCCACTGATTGGTGGACTTATCATTTTTGTGTCGAAACGCCTTTTCGACGAATTTTCCCGATTTTTCACCGAAACACATCGGCGACCTTCCACTTTCTTCGTCGATTGTTTTGACGCTCTTGTCGATTTTGCGCTGATACAGACTTAGCAGAACTCAAAAACAGTTAGAAAAAATTTGAAATCTTTTCTTTCTTTTCTGGTGATTAGTGTTGAGCAATAAGGGTTCTTACCTTTGCAACTGTGATAGGTATCCCATGTAGGACCAATGTTGCAACCTCGTGCTCTAATACCAATCTGTCACGTCCCCTCTCGTTGATCCAACACAAGGAAGGGAACATGATACCGAATTCTTGGGCTCTTACAAAAACTCAGCCCATTTAATCAAATTCATGTAAATAAAAACACATGTGCAAGTGTATGATTCAAATAAACACAGCAGAAGCAATATCGACTACATGCATATCTCGCATGCATTGATCTTCATAAACATAACAATCAATAATTAAATAACATTGCAGAGTTTAATACACATAAAGAATACTCATCTCGATGTAATGTTGTCCCAAGCAACTAGCTATGTCACTGCAATGTTCCACCCAACCATAGGTCTCTGCCCAGCCTGTATTATTTCAACACTCAGAGACCACCCCCGAGTTGGGCATGATTTCCATAAGGAAAAGGGGACTCTCAAGCTTAGCACAACCAAAGAAATAGATACCCATCTCAACCCCAACATTCTCTTACACACAACAACTCAAATATTGGGTATGGATACACATTTTCAACAATGGAATTTACAAAATAGGGTCCATGGGTTTTCCCCAAATCGTGGCACACCCAAAAACGAATTGTGAGAAGAGGAAATCAAGCCAGGGAAGAAACAAATTTCTCCCACTAGTATGTGAGCATTTAGATGACCAAAATGACCTCTATGAAACCCCCAAATCGATTTCTTCTCTTCCCCATTGTTATCCCAAAACAAAAACGCCCTTCCCAGCTAGAAAAATGAAGAAAAATACAACAAAACCATGGAGGAAAACGCTCAGGTAGCTCCCAACTCGTGAGAGAGAAAAACTGATGGGTGAAGAATGGCTTGTGAAGCAATTTCATGGTTATTTTATTGGCAAGGAAGCTAAACACAAATTTCCATGAAGGGTGGCTTTCCCATACCCGAATTTGGACAACCATACCTCTCAATTCCCCAAGGCATTAGCTACTTCAACCAACTCTTGGAAGAAATAAATGATTGGCTACAAAAGTCAACAAAGGTAGTTGAGGGCTTATGGGTTCTCTCATTGACATTTGGCTTGACTTGATTGGTTCAAGGGTATAAATATTTTCCCTCCCAATTCCTTGTAAAATCATGCCCCCATCTCTTGTTGCATTGCATAGCTAGTTGTGGGTATTTCATTAAAATGCATAATTACATGTTATTTGCAATTCCATTGTGCCTGGCTAACACATAAACCATATGCATCACTAAATCGATGGCGGGGCCTTGGCCTTGAGCTCTTCACCACAATTTTATAACAATATTACCTCATTTACATTTTAATGCAATGGGGTCAAAATCAGGATATTACACGAACGCGACTTCCGTCCTGAAACCCACGCTCCCCAGCGTGACTTTCGACCAAAAACTCGCACTCAGAGTGCACCTTTCCTCTTATAAGTCATGCATTCCACGCGCATTCCAGCCGGTAAGCCAGGCACTCTGCGCGCCTTCGGGCATGTAAGTCGTGCTTCTCGGCCTGCTACCCATATCCTTCGCTTGCCTTCAGCACTGAAACTCGTGCCCCCAACGTGCCTCTGAGCCTGAAACCCGCGCCCTATTTCCTATTTCAGCATGACTTTTTCTGCAGCCTGCAGCACCCAGATCGTGACTTTTCACTTCAAAGATGCACCCTACAACCCTTTTTGCTTCTTTTCTTACCCAAATAGCCTCCTGTTTGCTTGCATCCATTTTTCCATTAGTACTTTAATGTTGTTTGCTTGATGTAGCATTTGGGACATCTCACTTTTCATACATCCTTACTGTGCTGCTATCTCTTGCATTATATTTCAGTGAGCTCATTTCTTTTACACATAGCAGTTAGTACTTTTTATTTCAATCTCAGTTGTTTATTTCAGCATTTATCACTGACGATATTGGGTTTACACCACTTGTGCACCCACGCACTCCCCATAATTCAATTGAGACTAAATTTGACTTAATTCAAACACACATTAACCTACTTGGGAACCCAAAAACAACTTTGTAGCTAGGTAGGACATTGGGGTTAGGAATCCAAATAACGCTCCCTTTGTCATACACATTTGAGACATAATTTGTTGTCCTTTAGGGATCCAAAATCCCCTATTATTTATTGGTATGATTGACACTGATTTTTCGAAGGGCCTCTCCCTTAGGAGGTCAAGTGGCAAGAATGGTTCCAGAATTCCAAGTGGAATATCGCTCTCCATTCTATATTGAAGGATACCAACTCATTGTTCTCGTAGTGCATGCTAGAGCCCATACCGGGTGTGTGACGGCCAAAGAACTGAAGTCGCGGGACACCTTTCCGGACGTGCCATGAACGAGGTAGATTAGTTTCCATTCTTCTAGAACTCTTTTACCCATAGTCCCTCTCGGTAGAGGGATATCCTTTAGCCATTTCGTTATACATTTCATAGTGCCTAACTACGGATTTCACCACCCTGCAGGGGATACGATTTGTGTGAGCTTCCATATGTTTTAGATAGGTGTTTGCATGCTCCTATACCCCCATTGGTTAGTGAGTCTACCTTTTTATTTCTAGGAGTGCTTCTTGTTGGTATTCTAACATTTTTATTGCCGCTCCGCTTGTTGCAGCAAGTGCTTTTGAGCTTGTTGTTGGCCTAAGTGTCATCTTTTTATGAGCTCTCCTTTTTCACACACGGTTGCACTAGGATTTTTTAGCATTTTATCTACCATAGTCCCTCAGCACTTTTGCACATGTAACCATTGATTCACCGAGACACTCTCGTCTCCTATGGGGTTATTCCCCGCAATACGGTCCACTTGACCCCACTCATCACGCTCTTCTGAGACGCACATCTTCGTCATCGGATCTTCATCCCAACGCCCCTTATTTCACGTATGATTCTGAGCCAAATTCACCTACATACACCGCTCCGTCTAGCCCCATGGACGACGTGAACCCCAACCCCTTTTACGACGGGATTTTTGGCAGTGGCTCCACCACTAGCCCGGCCACCATTTCAGCATTCATCCCTACTATGCCATCTAGAGGACCTGCACCTGGCATTTCAGTCACTACTTCTATACCCATTGGGAGTGGATCTGTTCCAACCAATGTCCCTTTAGTCACTAGTAGTATCCCTAGAGGAACTGGCCCTTCCACCTCAATCCCTCCGCCCTTTACCAGTGGTCCCTCAATCCCCATTATGACACATGCCTCTACCCCACCACTCAGTAGAGGTGGCCCCACGATCCCTGCCATGGCTAGAATGCAAGCCACTTCGACCACATCACATCCTCCTGCTAGTTTTTCATTCATGGACAGTCTCAACCTACCTGATCTGGCCCAATTGGCTAACGATCTGATCCAACATTACCCTACATGGCCTCCCATTCCTACCAAACTCCCTTCGGACATCCCAAAATTCGAAGGGAAGGGTGGTGAGAACCCCCAAAACCATATCATGTCCTTCCACTTATAGTGTTCCTCTAACTCCATAGTGGATGACTCGATCTGCCTATGCCTCTTACAACCGACACTCACTAGCATTGCAACCAAGTGGTATATTGAACAGCCACATGGGACACATTCCACTTTTGCTTCCCTCACTTCGAATTTCCTACAGTTCTTCCAGTTACCAATCCATTATGATGTTGGTGTTGAGATTTTACTATCATGCATACAGAACACGGCTACCCATATCACTAACTATATCCATGAATGTCGTAGACGTCCTAGTTTGTGTAAGATCAAGTTAGATGACTGTATCTTTTTAGATTGGTTCTTGAAGTCCCTCATACTAGTTATCGCCAAGGATGTGGCATCTGAACGGCCCTTAATCAAAGAAAAAACCATAATTAAATCCCAACAGTCCAACCTTATCTATGCACAGTCAAGCTACCTTTACTCCATTTTACTTGATGCTCCTCACAGTGATTCCTCCCAGAAGGATGCGCCAAGCACATCCCATGCTGTTGATGGAATTATTAGACACATTGCATCTCATAGTCATCCATATGTCCATATGCCTCCCACCACCACCCCAACGTACAATCCTACACCCATCTCCACACCACCCTCCATGAGTAGTGGTCCCGACCTTTCGCGTTCCACGACTCATTCTGGAGCAACATCTTCGTATGTTCCCATGGCCCAAGCCCCTCATAAACATGGACCTTCATGTCCGATGCATTGCTACGGTCACACCCCGCCCGCATACGTCCCCCCTATTGCACTTCCTTCCTACTACCATCAATCGGCTGCACTCGCACCTGCAAAACCTCAAGCACCTCCCGCTTACTATCAACCACCAGCTTCCCATGCACCCGCTTAACCGCAAACCCCCCCATTCCCCAAGGGAAATTTTAAGGCAAGAAAAACGAACTGCAAAACCAACCTGCCCAACGGAACCAACAAGGACAACAAAATCGGGGACGCGAACATAATCGAGGAAATAACCATCCTCCCGGTAGAGGCGGTCCATTATCGAACCCCCCTAATAATAATGGCGCCTCACTAGCTAACCAAAATCCTGATTGACAACCTCGACAAGGTAAAAAACCCAACTTACGTACGAACCACCCATGTTCTATTTGCGGGGTCTATGGCCATTACACGCATAACTGTCCCCATTTAGAGAGAGCTTGCCAACTCTGGAGTGACGATGTCCAACGCCAAGGACATGCAATGCCTCCGGCAACACCAAACCCCCCGCAACCCAATGCATAACCTATGGTGTTGCAAAACCCCCTACCCACTCAAGGGGTAGTATTCACCCAACCTTTGGATCCCCCTCAAGCGACTGTCGCACCACAACAGCCAGTTTCTTACGCTGCTACTGTTATTCAACCCATTGACTCAAGTACCCACCACCTTTTAATGATGTATTCGGCTTATATCAACCTTCAAACACGCCATAACCAGTATGGTTCCACCACTAAGACCATTCCTGCGGACAAGGCCGCTACCACTATCCCCACAGATCAATCGTTATGTCTTCCCCAACACCATTCAACAGGTCCCTCAAAGCTCCTAGATTCCCTCTGTGCTGCATCAATAACAACCCCAATGCTCGAGATGCCCCCAACTATAACATCATGGATGACTTAGCCTAGTCACCCATTGCTATGTCATCCTTGGAAGTTTTAAAGAACTTTCTAGCGCAACGCAAAACATTGTTGTCCGCCATAGGTGTAATCGACCCTTCTAAATCATGAATGATGGCATTCGATTTAGACCAATTTGAACCGTGCATGCCTTCCACCTTAGCATTCCAAGTCATTGTGTCAATCTAAAATCTTGTTATCCATCGGTGCATCATCGATGAGGGTGCCTCTACATGCGTCATGTCTACATTCATGTGGAAGAAGCTAGTATCCCTTACCCTACAACCCTCCACGACCGCCTTACGAGCTTATGATGGCCGTTCATCCCAACCGCAACGCCTTCTAGCTAATGTTCCAATCCAATTAGCTGGAAAAACTATCCTGATTGACATTCAATTCGTCAATGCCCAACTCGACTACAACCTGCTCCTAGGAAGAAGCTACATGTACGCTAAGAAGACTTTTTCCTCCTTTGTGTTTCGGCTTATGATGTTCCCCCATGAAGGACGGGTTGTTAAAATCGAGCAAGTCACTTACTATGACCCGAATGCACCCTCTACACCCGAAAATGTTCTACCCATGGTTGAACAACCAGTTTATGGTGCGCCTACCTCATTGATTTCCACAGTTGGACCTAGCCTTTATTTAGAGCCTCCAATGGTCTCCACTTTTCATTCCGTACCGCATCCCCTTCTGACCGTTCATATCTCTGACTTGTGCACCATTTCGTCAAGTCAACCGGTCCCTAACCCTCAACCTCCACTCCTGCCCCAACTGCCATTAGTAACTAGCCACGTTGGAGCCACACCGATCCACACAATCCCGTTCTTATTTCCACCATAAGGAGTAGTAAGTATTCTCGTCATGGCCACGTTGAATCTCTCGGGATTGACGTTAGGACTTACCGTGTGGTATTTACCTGCCCCTAATCCCACTCCAATGCCACAAGTCATTCTTCAACTAGTCCAAACAATCACTACCGCCAATCATCCACCTCCTAGTGTGGTGGCAACATCTTCCTCCAACACTGCCCCTCAGCCATCCAACAATGTTGGGGGCAGAGCCACGCACACTCATACTGCACTAAATGCGACTAAAACCGTGTACCCTTTCCCTCTATCCCGCACAACCCCCAAGTGTGCCTTATGCGATGAGTTGGGCCATCTAACACATAATTGTCCACAGTTTCCCGATCTTCAAGAACACATGAAGACATTGGACGATGACCCCACCATACTGGTTGTCAAATTTCCAACTACGCACCCACCAAATAACAAATCGTTGCGCACCAACCACTCATGCGCCATATGCGAAGTTTATGGCCATTACTCTCGTCATTGTCCAGAATTAATAGAGTATCGGTTGGTGCTGCATGAAATGCGTCAGTCTGTGCTATAATCATCCATTAATACCATTGAATAGATTCACCCACCTGAATCCTCCTCTTCGGGAGAGGTTAACACTATTTACATGATTTCCACAAGTGGCGAACCAACCATTCCCTTGACCTACAGAGTTTACCTCTTACGATCTGTCCACACATTTTGTTTGCAGTGACGAAGAAATCCTCGAAGCACTAACTGCACCTGACTTCCCTTGGGATGACATGCATCATAGAGTTTACTTCATTCCTGAGGAGTCTACTCCTATTACAACCAACCAACTTTCGGTCGAGTCAAAAGACTTCCTCCATAGCCAAGTGGACTAGTTTAAGAACCCCATCCCAAATCCTGATGCTTTCGAAGAAGGAAACATGGCTAACATCTCGCCTACCATTCAGGTCGATATTTCCATCACACCAGCTATAGTTAAGAACATTAATTTAGGTGCTTCCTGTACTCCAAACAAAGTCAATGCCTACAAGAAGCTCTTCCAAGAGTTTTTTGATGTTTTCACTTGGTCATATACTGAGATGCCTGGCCTTGACCTCGCCATTGTTGAACACCGTATTGATACTTGGCCTAACATCTCGCATGTCTGCCAAAAGCAACGGCCCATTCACCCCTCCAAATTACCAGTCCTGAAGGCCAAAATTGAGAAATTATGACAAGCTGGGTTCATTTATCCCATTGCTTACACCACATGGGTGTCCAATCCAATTTCGGTTAACAAAAAACAGGGCACCATTCGCGTCTTTATCAATTTTCGTGATCTAAATTTAGCTTGTCCCAAAGACAACTTTTCTACACCTTTCATCGATCAACTCATTGATGCATGTGCGGGTCATGAGATTCTATCCTTCATGGACGGTTTCTCTGGCTACAATCAGATTCAAATTTGTAAAGAGGATCAATATAAGACTGCCTTCAGTACCCCATGGGGCACCTTTTCCTATCGTGTTATGTTGTTTGGTCTTAACAATGCTGGTGCCACATTTCAATGGGCCATGAACTTTTGTTTTCACGACTTGGTCCATATTATCCTTGTCTACTTGGATGAACTCACTGCTCGATCCAAGAAATGATCCGACCACCTTGACGCTCTCTGGTAAGTATTTTTGTGTTGTCGCAAATATAACATCCACTTGAACCCCCTCAAGTTTGTTTTTGCGTTCCTGTCGGTCAGTTATTGGGTTTCATTTTTTTCCAAAAAGAGATCATTATCAATCCTCTAAAGGTTAAATCCATTCTTGACCTCCCATTGCCACGTACATTACGCCAATCGCAGAGTCTTCAAGGGAAAGCCAATTTTCTCCATCGCTTTGTTCCTGACTATGCTACCAAAGTTCATGGTTTCCTTCGCTTGCTTCGGACCTACATTCCCTTTGTTTGGGACGAACAAGCACAAGCAGCGTTTGAAGCATTAAAACAAGCCCTGACTTCAGCCCCATTGATTTCACCTCCTGATTTCTCGAAGGATTTTATCCTTTATGTTTCAACATCTGAATATGTCGTTTCCGGCGTGTTATTCCAAGAAGATAGTGCGCGTCAAGAAAGTGTCATCTATTACGTCAGTTAGACATTATCTGGTCCATCGCTATTCTACCCCCATGAGGAGAAGTTGGCCCTTGTCGTCGTATTATTTCTTCAGAAGGTTCGCCACTACATTCTTATGAGCTGAACTACAGTTGTAGCAGACTCCAACCCTATGGTCTATCTGTTGAGTCGCCGCCTCCTTCAAGGCCGCGTGTCTAAATGGATCATTATCCTACAAGAATATGACTTGACATTTGTTACACTTAAGAGTACCAAAGTCGTTGCATTGGCACATCTCATGACTGGCTTACCATCTTCGTCAATGTCACCTCCAATCATCACTAAAACAAAAATGTTTACCATATAATATTATTAAAAATATTGTCATTATATTTAAAAAATATTATTATTAATCAATTATTAATTAATTATTATATTTTTAATATTTTATTGGTTATCATTGTATTAATTTTATTTACTAAAACATAATAAAATATTATAATTAAATAATAATAAAATGATAGTTTTTACAATATATTATTATATTATAAATAATTAAATAATATTATTTTATTAAAAAATATTATAGAAAAAAAAACATTATAAATGTGTCAAATATATTATAACAATGTTAATAAATATTTCCAAAATATATCATAATATAATATATATCTCCAATATTAATAAATTAATAATGTTTGATTATTTATTTTGAATAAAAATAATTATTTAATATATTATTAATTATTTAAATAATTAATATTATAAATCCGTATCTATCAAGCACCGAGAGGGATCCAATTTTTGATAGATCGGGTTTAAGTTTTAAGTTTTTATTTTTGAAACGAACATCGATATTTTAATTAATTTTCATAATATTTTATTTTATGAGCCAACCTGGTTTTTTTTAAATACTTTTCATAATTTTTTATTTTATGAGCCGACATGAATTTATTAATGGCCGACATAATATGGTACTTCACTTTTTACATTTTATTAGATGACATGAATTTATTAATGGCATATGGTACTTCACCTTTTACTATCACTTTTTAAGTTTTATTAGATGACATGAATTTATTAATGGCCACCATAATATGGTACTTCACTTTTTACTATCACTTTTTATGTTTTATTAGGTGTAAGGCTACATGTAACGGGACACATACACGTTACAAGATCTCCCTCATATTATCATTTTTTACTTTTTATGTTTTATTAGGTGTAAGGCTACATGTAACGGAACACATGTAACACATAAGTTACAAGATCTCCCTCATACTGGGCTGTAAAGTAATATTACCAATTAAATAATTTTATAATTATTTTATTTAATTACTTATTATAAAATAATTAATTAATAATTTTATTTAATTAATCAATATTATTAATCAAACAATATTCGAGAAGAAAAGAGTAACACCACCCCCATTGACTCTGGCTCTTTTGAACATGAACACCACCTTGCAAGAATCTCGAGCGGCTGATCCGGCCTAGCAACCAAAAATATTTTGGTAAAATCATTAATAATATTATTTAATTAATTTTTTTAATTAAATATTAATTTATTTATAATATTAATAATTAAATAATATTAACTTGTAGAATTTTAAAAATTCTCATCATAAATTTATTATCACCATAAAAAAAATTAATATAAATTATTTTATTTTATATTTATCATTAAAATTATTAAAAAATATTATTCTATTAATATTATTGAAACTGCATTTAGAGTCACAACACTATTGCAATGGGCAGTTTAACCTAAACTAAAATAATTTACGGTGTTACAAAACCTTTTTATGTTCTCAGTTAGAAACGTGGAATGCCTTCTTTCTTTCAAAATTTATGTTTAAATAACTGGGATACCTATTACCAAGATATCTCATGTCTCACATAGACGGAAGACTTTACGCTCACATACACAGAACTGCCATGGAAAGCCCAAAGACTCATGTGGCCATCTTCCCCTTCGCGGGAATGGGCCATCTCATCCCTTTCGGCGAGTTAGCCAAGCGCCTCTCTGGCAGCCATGGACTCTCCGTCACCTTCATCACCTGCAAATGGATGTTCTCAGCTCAACTCATGGCTGCTTATTCCCAGACTATGCTGTCCTCGGGTTTCGACATCAACATCATCCAGCTGCCGGAGGTGGAGATCGAGGGTTCAGAACATATGAAAGCCGAAACTTACATATCTAAGCTTTTCGAGAAATCCAAAGAATCAGTGGGAAATACTCTGAGATCCCTCGTCCACTCTTCCTCTCCTGTCTCTGTTTTCATCACTGATATTTTCTGCTCCACTATGTTCGATGTGGCCGCAGAGCTCCGCATACCCACATACGTATTCTTCCCGACCAATGCTTCTGCGCTTTCACTCACGTTCTCCATTCCCAAACTCGCCTCAGAGATTCCAATTTCGTTTAAGGACGTCGATTTTCCAATAGAGGTACCGGGCACTCCGCCAATCCCTGGCAGAGATATGCCGAGTCCCCTTCTGGACAGGTCTGGTGAAGGCTTTTATTGGTTTCTGCACCATGCCTCGCGTCTGTGGGAAGTGGCGGGCATTTTGATAAACACTTTCGAGGAGCTGGAACCTGAAGCGATTAAAGCTCTTGTGGAAGGGAAGATCTCTAATCCGACTGATGTTGGTCGAATGCCTCGCATTTATCCAGTTGGGCCGCTCATATCATCGTCGCGGCTTGTAAACAATGAGAAAGACGGAGGGCCGGATTGCCTGAAATGGTTAGACAAGCAGTCGCCTTCGTCGGTTATCTTCGTTTCGTTCGGAAGCGGAACCGGTCTGCCGAAGGCGCAGGTGACCGAACTCGCCCTGGGACTGGAAGCAAGTAACCATCGTTTCCTGTGGGTGTTGCGCAGTCCGTCGAGCAGCTTTCTTTCGGTGGAGGAAACAGAGATTTCCCAACTCTTACCCGAGGGATTCGAGAGTCGAACCAAAGAGCGAGGACTTGTTGTTGCTTCATGGGCGCCTCAGATTCCTGTTCTTTCTCACCCTTCCACCGGCGGTTTCATTTCTCACTGCGGTTGGAACTCTACGCTGGAGAGCATCTCACATGGAGTGCCAATAATCTGTTGGCCTCTATTTGCGGAGCAGAGGATGAACAGGCTTCTCCTGGTAAAAGAGTTTAAGGTGGCGATCGCAGTAGAGATGGAAAGCGATGATTTCGTAAGAAGAGGAGAAGTGGAAAGAGCAGTTAGGGAGTTGATGGAAGGAGAAAGTGGGATCAGGGTAAGGGCGACGGTGAAAGAATCGAAGAAGAAGGCCGTGACTGCGCTGGAAGAAGCGGGCAGTTCATACGAAGCCATGGCCGCTGTAGTCTCTGAGTGGGCAGCCATAGTGCCCAAAACATAGATTTTCAGTTGGGAAGAACAACTTCCTGTTAGGAATTCTGTATGTCCGCATATTCCGATCGTTTTATTTGACCTAGATTAAGGGAATAAATGAAATAAATAGCGAGCAAAAAAGTCATCCCTAAGAAAAATGTTGTACGACACCACATAAAAGCCGTAACAAAATTGTGTGAAGTTATCACTTTTTGTAGATGAAAGCTTTCTAACCTTGGGATGTGAGAGATGTCAATTATGGCACAATCTAATCTCAGAAGGCTACTTTTATTTTTTCAATAAATTTAGTTTCAATTATATGTTATTTACGTCAGCTACATAACCAGTTTCTTTTGGGTTCAAAATGCCTGAGCTTTTGGGTTCAAAATGCCTGAGCTTTTGGGTTCACAATCATGAGAAGTTGATGTATTTATGGGAAAAATTTACAGAAATTTGATCTCAAAGCTTTCTGCTTACAATATGAGATAATCCAATTATAAAATTATCATTTGCCATTATCTTTTAGCGTACGATCTCACAGTTATATGTTATTAGTTGACCTTGTTATGATGTTAGTTGGCCTTCATTGCAGAGCCATTGACTATACGTTCATTCAAATGGTTCCTCTTCTCATTATGCCAATTGAGCCATAAGTTGCTAATCGAACTGAGAACGTCGTCTGCTTTTGCTTCCATATGCACAGCGGTTAATTTCTGAATTAAGGACAAATAAAAATAAGACATAAAGGATCTGTTCGCCCTGAGGACAAAGTTAAAGTTATAATATTGAGAATCCAAAGCCCTGAAGGTGACAATGTCATTTGTCTTTCTATCATCTATAGAACTCTCGTACAGCCAAAGGTAACGTATAAATTTTTAAAGAATATATTAGTACAATTAATCTTTATTCGTCCAACTAAATAATTGTCGTGTTAAGAATTTTGGAATATTACTGTGTAGTAATTGTAGTAATTTTGATAGGTGTAATGTGTATCAAAGTTCTAAAAAATAAACTTTTACAAGATATACATAAAGTTTCAAATTTATTTGTCGTTGAGATTTGCAAAGTTTTAAATTTTGGTATTTTTAAAAATTTTGTAGGTAGAAACAACGCTTAAATACCTGGTGGCTTGAAGGCAAATCGGCTTGAAGAGAACTTGATACCTAAAATAGTAACATCCGTTGAAGAAAAGAAAAGCAGGAATGTTACGGTATATGAGAGTCCAGTCAGAAAACACAGACGATCCTCTGCCACCCATACACCCTCAAAGTCTTGATTCCATTTCACATATGGATGTGCCTCGACTCTGGGTGACGACGAGATGATATTCGGTAGATTTGTGTGAAATGTGACGTCGAGAATCCGTGAATATTGCAATGACGGTGTGCATAACATCAAAAGTCCACGCCATGGACCACGGCATCTAGACCGGAATAAATTAAATAAGTTTAAACAAATTCAATTATTCAACTTCCACCAAGATATTTAACTTTATTTAATTCCAAGGTAGGCGCTATGATATTTCCATAATAGCATGTCAGACGTGAGCTTATCCAACTCTTCTTTGGAGTCGTTTTCTCCAACGTGATTCAAAACAATTTTTATCTAGAAAGCTTAAGTGAGGTCATGGTCCATGATGATAAGCCGTGACATCCCATAGAATTTGAAGATATTATCTAGGAAAGCTTAAGCTACCATATGGAGATATTATCTAGGAAAGCTTAAGCTACCATAGAGGCCTTGAAAGGGTATTGTTGGCACGCTGTAGGGCACAAAAATGAGCATGTTTTTTAAAGGAAAACAATCATAACTATGATTACAAAAATGAGTATGTTTGGAAAGGAAAACAATCATAACTATGATTACAAAAATGAGCATGTTTGGAAAGGAAAACAACTTATTACCATATTTTGGTAATTTCACATTGAAGTTCATAGAAATCTCATTTCATATCATAGGTGGAATGGGGAGTGGTTGAAATTTCATTGTCTCACTTTTGTGTCATTGGAAAGTGTCACATTCTACCACAAAGGCACGAATTTCCTTCTTCACGCCTTCCCTAAAAGATGATCGTTTGATCCATTCGTACGCTTTTATGATATTATGAATCACTAGCCATGGGGTATGAGCTACATGGGCTTGCCATGTTTTATTCTAGATCAAGATGTCATAAAAATATTATGTAGAAAGTGTTTAATTTTTTTTTCATGAGACTTTGGAAGGTGGATGATGCATTGCAAAAGGAAAAGGGAATCACCAAGAACTTTTAATCGCTTTCATGAGTGAGAAAAGTAGTTTTGGGAATATCCACCTCCTTTGAGCAAAATTGATGGTAGCTTGAGCAGAGACAAGTTTGGTGAAGAATTGAGCACCCTTGAGCTCATCTAGAAGGTCACCAATGAAAGGAATGGGATGAAACATATCCATGAGAGTCTAAATACTTAAAAAAAGGTTAACAATAACACAATATGTTTAAAATGTGATTCTAATATTAATGGGTCAAGTTCAAAAAAGTAATAAAAATATATTTTTCAAAAAAAGAAAGAAAGTGCAGTTTACTACTATGTAGATCATCCTCATAGTTTTATTTTTGAAAATTATATACTGAACATTGAATCAATTGACATGAACAAAACCCACTTGTTAACTTTTCCATACCAAAACCCACTTGCTAACTTTTCCATAAATTTGCAAGGACAAACATTTAATGAAATGTAAATTTGACACATTAAATGACACTGATATTTTAAAAAAATAACATTAAAAGGACAACACAATTCCTTACAAGTTTGGTTTTCAATGTACATAAAAATTCACAAGGCTTATATGAGTTTTGTGGGCTTCATTCTAAAAAATATGTAAAATACCAAACTTTCATCGCCGCATTCTATTGAAAATTGTTACCCATTTTCATGAACTTACCCACTAATCAAGAGAGATCCCCTCATTATCCTAGATTTTAGCCATGACATTGTCAATAGCCATGTCTAATATCTCTAACTAAAAAGTATTATTGTAAGGCTCCACCACTATGTCAAATATCTCCCATATTAAGGCTTTTGAGCATTCCATATGGTCAATACGCTTAGTGGCACAAGTGATGGTAACTCTATCATTCATCAACATTTCGAAAACATGTCTAGCATGAGTTTTTTTTTAACATGAATGGGTAAAGGTCATTTATATTATAAAAAAAAAGATGAAGATTACATAGGAGTGATGTAGGACTGCTCCCTGATGGAGTCAATGTCTGTAGCAGCTTGTTCATCTTTTACAAAATTGAAATCGTTTCGAAAAAGCCCTATTCTGTGGAGACTATAGCTCCTTACATATTTCCCAAGGAGTAAAAGATAGAAACAAAACATACTGAACTTGAGGTCTGCAAATATTTGTTGAGATGAAGTCTGTTACATGCTTGTGACAAGGTTTATCAAAAAGAAATTCTAATATAAAAACTGAACTGTAAACAAAAAGGGACATTTTCAGCTTTGTGAAAACCATCGAACTGAGAATTTGGTGCAGAGTGAACATGGAAAAACTAGAGGACAAGAGGGGAATCTCAATAACGTTCCTGATGATGTGTTGGTGGACCTGGTACACTTTCAACAGAAGGATCCTGGCGCTTTCCGATGTCCGATTCTTTGCTATCCCGGATGGATGGAATGCAACGACTTACATCTTCTCGAAGCCTGTCTAGTTTCCCTTCCACATCCGCTATGTTCCTGTTGTTGTCGTCAGTTTTGGCATCAATATTCGAAATGTTGATTACTACATAGTCCAAAGTCTTTGAAATGGTGGTGATTCTTCCACTTATCAGATTGTTCCCATTTCTGACTTCTGTGTGAGTGGCTTAGGCCAGGGTGTACAGCCTTGCAATGACTCTCTTCATCTCCGCATTTTCATCCCTAAGTATGCGTATCTTCTCCTCCATGTTTTCCTTCCTGTCGCTATCCTCAAAAGCAGATGGAGTAAGGGAGTTTTCCAGTGTTAGAGCTCTGAAATTCTGGAGATGGGAGAGGAAGGTTTGAGCAGCGACCAACGGTTTTTGGCAGAGAGTGCACTGGAGGGGAAGGTGACCAACTTCAGAGACAACACCCACAGAGGATGCTAGAAATGGGGCATGAGGAAAGTCTCCCATTACACAGCATTCCCAATCCCAAACACTTGCAATCCAAAGCAGAGTCGTGAATAAGGAGAAGACAGATCGAAGGGGGCACGAGAATGGGAGGGTTTGAGTGAATTATCGGGTTATAAGATACGTTCCAACCCATTACCGAGGTCGAGGAGGGAGAGCTGGATACCACCAAGTAATAAATGCATGTTCATAATGGTTATGGTGTGGCAGGAGGAGTGCACCATGCTTCAGATGAAATAAATAAGCCAAGTGAAGAAGGGTTAAAAGGAGGGACAAATGCTTAGGATGGGGGTCCATGCTAGAATTCATAAGCAAGTTATGGTATCCAAATTTTTTCAATTGCGCTTTCATTGATAACAATATGACCGTATTCTATATGGACTCTATTTTCCATGAGATTTGCTGAGTGGTTGTTTGTCCGTAGTATATGAAGGAGCTTGATGGCATTAAAAGCAGTTACAAGGTTCTTGAATATGTGATGGTACTTAGAAACAGGGATTTTGAAATTCGTGGTTAACTTTCTAGCCTCTCTTATGACTAGAAGGGAGTCGCCAAATATCGCTAGTTTTTTTAGGCCCAAGTTGCTTGCTAACTCAAGCCCCTTGATTAATGCAAGCTATTCTACATTGTTGTTCATATCTTTTCTAAGCCCCAAGCAAAATTTGTCTGTCTATTTCCACCAGGGCCAAATATGACCTCTCCCACACCTACCAACCTGGGGTTTCCTTTAGAGGCACCATCAAAGAATAAAGAGTGACAACCTAGATTTTTCCACCAATTGTTGAAAGAGTCCAAGCTCTTTCGAATTTGCTAGCCCAAAGAGTTTGGTTTTCTTTTGATTGGATTTACGGAGAGGATGGTTGGGAATGATATGAAGTCAGAAGACCAATCTCTTTCTTCAATCGTCAGAGGTTCAAGGTGGATGTGATTTAGACCTTTTGAGAGTAAAGTTTCAACCCAAAGAGCTTTTGCTAAAGAGGAGACTCTAATTGGAGAGAGAAACGAGTTGTCAAAGATACCTTTATTCCTAGTCGTCCAGATCTTCCAACAAATATACTTTAGCAGTGCAACCCAGATTGTGGTGAAGTCTGGTTTTTTACGAAGAGATCCTTGGTAATAATCTTTCCAGTAGGCGAAGAAGTCTCTCCAATTTATAGGCAGTGTGAGATTCATATGTAGTTCTTTGAGGGCATTATACCATACCTCTTGAGTAAACGTGCATTCCAGGAAGAGGTGTTCCAAGGTTTCTTCTGATTCTTTGCAGAGTATGCAGTGGGAAGGACCTGCGATACCTCGTTTTCTTAAATTTTCAGCAGTCAAGATTTTATGATGGGCTAAAATCCAACAGAAGGAGTTGATTTTTGGCAAGTCGCCTTTGCCCCAGATGTTTACCCACATAGTTTCTCTCTTATTATTCTCTATGATACTTCTGTAGCCAGCTTTGACCGAATAGTTTCCATGTTTTCCCCACATCCTGGAGTCGGTTAGATTGCGATGGACAGGAGCTGAGCCTTGAAGAAGGTTTTGGAACACTAAGAATTCAGAAGTGAGATGTTCAGGAATTTCAAGTTCTTTCCATCCGGCCCATCTACCACTGATGTGCCAAGAAGACAGATCATAGATGGTGTGAATGCTTTGCTGATCCATCCAATGCTTGATATTTGCGAGGCTTTCAAGGTGAAGAGCTAGTGGGGATGCTCTAAAATTATCTTCCCATATTCGAATTTGTCTTCCATTGCCTGAAGACCATTGAAGCTTGTCTTGAATTATGAAAGTTTCTCTTTTGCATAAGTTCAAGATTGGGGAACTGTTCTCAACCAAAGGAAGGTCGTCAATACATCGCCTTCTACTTCCTTTCATGTATTTTTTCCTTAGAATGTCCTTCCATCACGCTTTTTCCCCAGAGACAATTCTCCACAAGATTTTGGCTCCTAAGGCGAGATTCATCATTCCAAGGTATCGGATCCCCATTCTCCCACAACATTTTGGGTTGCAAGTGGTTTCCCAGTTGATCAAATGAAATTTCTTAGTGCCATTGGTTTTCCCACCTTGCCAGAGAAAATTTCTAAATTCCTTGGTTATGTCCTGAAGAATCATTTTGGGGCAAGGGAAATTGAGCAGGAATAGATGGGGAAGGCAGTGAGGATGGAGTTGATGAGAACAATTTAACCATATGGCTCCCCAGGATTGGATTTTTTTTATTTTTTGAACCAATCCCTACCAATCTGAGGATTTGTTTTTCCCTTGGTGGATAGGAACACCAAGATAGTTGAAAGAGTTCCAATTTAGCTTTCCTTCGTACCCAAGAGTCCTTGCTATCCTTGTCATTGTTCTTTTTGTGTAGTTCCAGCAATAGATTTTGGTTTTTATAGTGTTTACTTTTCCATCCGAAGCTTGAAGAAAAATTGAAAGGGATTCCTTAAATATGTTAGCAATGATAGTAGAAGCTCCCCCGAGGAGGATGGTGTCATCTGCAAACTGAGCATGGTTAGCAGCTTTAAATCCTCTAGCAATTTTTAGTCCTTTGAGATGACCATTGACTTGAAGGGCTTGTAGTTTCCTGCTCAAATATTCAGCAACTAAAAGATAGAGAAAAGGGGAGAGAGGGCAACCTTGACGTAGCCCCCGAGAGGCTTGGAAGAAGCCAGTAGGTATACCATTGACAAGAGGGGCAATCCAAGGGCTTCTAATGCAAGCTTTAATCCATTTAATAAACCTTTGAGAGAATCCTAATATTTGCATTATCTCAAATAGGAATAAATGATTTACCCTGTCAAAAGCATTTGCCATATCCAATTTAATTTCCATACCTTGTTGTTTTCATTCCAGGCTGGAGTGGATGGCTTCTTGGACAATAATGATGCTATCCATGATTTGTCTTCTAGCGATGAAGCCTCCTTGTGTATTCGAGATGATTTGCGCCATTATCTTCTTCATTCTTGTGGCAAGAATTTTTGTGAGGATCTTATAGGAGGTGTTGCAGAGGGAGATAGGGCGAAATATTTCCATCGTGAGGGTTTTTTTTCCTTTGGGATCAAATCCAGGAAGGTGTAATTTGTAGCTCCTCCAATTTTATCTTTTTCCTGGTCCAGTTTAGCATCCTTTTAAGATCATCTTTGATTATTTCCCAAGCAGCTCTGTAAAAGTTGAATGTGAAGCCATCTGGTCCTGGGGCTTTATCAGGCAGAATGTAGAGACCAAATTGATTCAATGATTTCTTGCTCTTAAATAGGTTTCTCCACGTCCTTGTTTTCCAAGTCAAAGATAGAGGTATGAATGCCTGAGAGTAGTTATGATTGGCAGATTGGGTCAGTGTCCCCGCTGTCTGAATAGAGTTGACTGAAATGTTGGAAAGCGAGTCTTTTGATTTCATCTTGTCTAGTGATTTTTTTATTGTTGTTGTCTTTTAATTCCTTAATGAAGTTGAAACTCATTATGGACTTGGTTTGTTTATGGAAATAGACAGTGTTTCTATCTCCTCCTTTAAGCCAAAGTTGTCGAGATTTTATTCTCCAAACCTCTTCTTCTTATCTGGCTGCTTTTAGAATTTCAAGATTTAGATTTTTTTCTTGAAATAGGGAGGTGTCGGTGATCTCATCATGTTCCATTTTAGTCTAGGTCAGATTGAGATTCAATTTGTGGTAGGACGGTTCAGTAAAGGACGAGATGGCCCATTGTTTGAGTGCAGAGCAGGTTTCCCTCAATTTTGATTCCCAAATGTAGCTAGGGGATCCAGAGAAAGAGGAGTTCCAAGCCAGGTTGATAATATCTAAAGCTTTAGTGTTATTGAGCCAAAGGGGGTTAAATATGAAAGGGATAGGTCCAAGGTTTGAGGGTGGAGAGATGGAGAGAGAAATAGGTTTATGATCAGAGGTGGCTGAAGGAATAATGAAGGAAATCAAAAGAATGTTTTTTTGAAGGAAGGAGGAACTTACCAGGAATCGGTCGAGTCTAGCAACGATGTGTCCCGGTCCAGCTCATTTGTTGTTCCAGGTGTAAGTCCCGTTTTTTGGAGGGGGGTCCAATAAGTCCATATCGGCCATTAAGTCCTCTAACTTTTCCCCGAAGGCATCTCTGACAACCAATCCTCCTCTTTTTTCCAGTCTTGATTTCGTGGTATTGAAGTCCCTAGCTATAATGACATCCTTTCCATATAGATCGGTAATGAGCGAAAGAAGAGAGTTCCATAAGTTCATTTTATCTCTATAATGAGTGGGTCCGTATACCTTACAGATATAGATAATATCTTGGTTGCTTTCATTTTGAATTTCCACCAGCATCCACTAATTTTTTCAATAACTGATTGGATTTTATACTTTTCCAGTCTACAAAATAGAGCAATTCCTCCTGATGCTCCTCTGGAGCTGACTGCTTTTCCTACACTATTTTTCCAGAAGAGGCGAGAGAGATTTAATACCTCTTCTTTTGTCATCTTTGTCTCTTGAAGTACCAGAATGTCTGGTTTCTCAGAATTTAGGATATTTTTTAGGGCTTCTACCTTGATTGTGCCCCCCAGACCTCTGCAGTTCCAAGAGACAATTTTCATTATTTCTTGGATGCGAGATATCCTGCTCGAGATCTAGTATCCTTGAAACCACCACTTCTCTTGTTATTTTGTAGAATTTTAGTGTCCTCTATGCTCAGTTTCCCGTCGAGTTCCATTTCTCTTTTTGTTTCCTGTTCTCGATGTTGTTTATGGGACTTTCTTCCTCGGGTGGACATAGATGGGCCTAAGTCTGAGAATTCCTGAGTTCCTTGGGAGGACGTATTGCCTGGAGTTGAAGATGCTGGGTTGACTCTACTTTGCTTTACCATCTCTGCCCAGGTACCTTCGGGGGTTTTTGTTCCATCGCTCACTCTGTCGACAATCACTTCGTTGACTACAGTAGAGGAAGAAGGAGGAGATTGAGGCCTGTAATCTTTTGTTTCAACATTTGTTTCAGGGATTTATGTATCAGGAATTTCTCCTTTCTCGGGATTCAAGGAATCAAATTGATTGCTGGTAGAGGGACCATTTTTTTCCTTGATTTGTTCCTTTTTTTTTCCTGGATGAGCTCCAATGTTGTTGATGGCAGGGGTAGGGTTCATTTTTTCCCCCCTTTTTTGTTCTGTTGCCATGCGTCCTCTTGATTTTTTTCATTGGCTTCCTGGGATGCTTTAGGGAAGTTCTTTACAAAGTGCCCATATTCGTGGAATTTCCTACATTTGAACAGAAGCTGCTCATAGTCGACGTTTTGGTAGAACTCTCAACCGTCCATGAACATATTTGAACAGATTTACTCCTTCCGGTAGCCCTTTTTCCAGATCGACTTCAACACATATCCTGGCACAAGAGAATAGCGGACCTTTTGGTTCGGCTTTATCAATAAATTTACCTAAAGAGTTTCTGATTACCTGAAGAGATTCATCGTTCCAATGGTGGAGGGGAAATGGGGAAGGTGGACCCAAACCGACACAGCTGAGGAAACATCTTTCTCTGGATCGAAGGATAAGCTCCAGCGATTGAGATAGAGTCCTCTCGGGCCCAAGAAATATGAACCGCTTCAGAAAATGAGGTCTTTGTCTTCCTTGAGTTCAAAAAGGAAATTAAAAAATCCTTTTCCACAAAAGCAATGTTTAAGACCTCATGAGATGAGGGGCATCCAATTCTTGGAGATCCAAGTTTCCATGGTTTTCGATGAAGGCCAAAGCCCAGTAAACTAACCAATAAGGTCACGTGCGCTCAGGGCAAGAGGTTTCATTCTTGAGCTACGGATGTGATCTAGATTCTTGGTGTAGCGGCTCATTTGACAAAGGTAGATGTGGAAGAGTCCATGGCAGAAAGGAGGGGAGAGGAGGTGACCAGAGCGTAGAAAGCGAGATCCAGACAATGTCAAATCTCCTCCGGAGAAGGGTCCGAGGGCATTGAAGCCATGCGTCGGCCCTAGTGAGCAACGGCACTGCAAACCCTAGGAAAGCGTCGCAGCCCTAACTAGACTCATTCTCGCTATCATATTGAAATAAATAAGAATCTCATTACAAAACATGTCTAACATGATTGTTCAACATCTAGGTCCTAATATAATGCCCACAACATCTTTCAATTTTTTAATACCATTCTACACTCCTACATGCAAATGTTAGTCAAGTAAGATATCCTTGGTTTACACATCCACCAAATTCATGTTTTGCTTCTTATTTATTATTTTACTCTAAATTGACAAGGAGTTATCTAAAAACAATTATTGGTAGACCTATTAAAAAATCAGAATTAACAAAAATTAATCAATAGTACAAATACAAACTACACAAAAAATTCACATCAAAACAACCCTTAACCATGAAAAACAACAAATTAAGAATTTTACTCCTTACTCATTTTATTAACAAAAACAATTCACAATACAATATACAAACATTACACAACATAAACCACTAAATGATATTAGATTACAATGGCTTTCATTGCTACATTACAAAGCCTTGGCATCAAAATTTAGAGTTGTACTCCTTATTATACATGTTGATAGGAAGTGTATCAATGCGATCGATCCATGGTTGAATGGCTATTAGTTAGGTTGATCGTCTATTAGTTTACATTTTGTTTTGCATTTTATCCAAAATTTTCACATGTATGATTTTATGCAGTGCACTTATCCTACGTTTGGAAAAGCTTAACTTCCACGCTATCGACTGAAATGTTTGGGGTGTTATTTCCCAACCAGCGGCAAAATGCTAGGTTCCCGAGTCGAGCATTGATTAGACATTTGAAATGAGAATTGAATTAAATTTGGTCGATATCTATGCATTGTCTTATACACCACCTCGCTAAATCACCTCCTTGATGAAGCTTCCAAGCACCGCACTGTCTCACTGAAGCACCGCCTTGCTAAAGCTTCCACACCACTTTCAGTTCATAATAGATCAAATCAGAATTGGAATAAACGAATTGAACAATAGCAATGATAACACAATGTCCTGCATTTTGGTTGTCATGGAATTTATTGTCCATTCTTCTAGCATGTTCTCAAAATTTATTCCATTAAGAGATGCATGATTGACATACCTTCTTTGCTTTAGTTTGACATGTTTATGTTGCAGTAATTGAATCTATTACAACTTCAGTTGTAGTTGTTGGTTTTATTGCTCCCCAAGGCAATTTTATTATGAATATATAGAATTCCTCTACCTTAAGTCCAATCAACAAAGGAACCAAATTTATAAGCTAATGAACATGACTGAAACTCTTCATTTTATTATTTCTCGCTTTACCATAAACTAGACTAGTTGTGGGATACAAATGAACCGATCTGAGCCCTTTTCTTGAGCGGTAAACCGGGTGAGAAGAAGAACAATATGAAGCCTTCCTATCTGCTAGAACAGTGATTGTTGTTAAATGTGCAACATCACGAGTCATTATCCAATCCAATCTTATGCAACCAGGATTGGGCCTCATGTGTTGAGGTAGGGAGGCTAAGTTGGAATCGAGAACTTGGAATAGATTCTTGAGTTGAACTCAAGAATGAATAAGCATTCAGTTTTAAAATGTTATTCCTCATGTGTTGAGGTGAATTATTTGATGTATAAAAGTGATTATGGTGTAAAGTCTTGTTGGACAAGGCTCGGGACTTGTGTGTCAAGACAGTTTCTCATGTGGACCTCCAATTATAGTAGGTACCCATGGGGTGGACCTCCAGTTATAGAGGTAGATGCTTTGCATGTTGAAGCATTAATGTTGTGTGATGTATTACTAACCATGGTCACCGATTTCTATCAAGTCTCCTTTAGAGACTAGCCACCTCTAGAGTGAATTACTTTAGCATATGATCATTTGGTCCGAGAGTAATATAATACGATCACAACACCTGACAAATCTTCTGAGTATAATCTGATATGATAGATAATTAAAGTTAACACATATTGACCATGCAGATAAGACAAGAGACAAATATAAGATGTGATAAGATATGAGAGAATTCAAATTGCACATAAAAGAATTAATTAAGAGAGAATTCAAATTGTTAAAATTCAGTGAAGACTTCAGTAAATGAAAGGACAACTCGAATTGATCACTACAGTGACATTAACAAGAAAGAATCAGTTAAGAGAGTTAACTAAGTGATATCAAAGAAGATCTAGTTAACTAAGTTTTATTGCATGACAACACTTATGTTAAAAGAGTTAACTAAGTGATATCAAAGAAGATCTAGTTAACTAAGTGTTATTGCATGACGACACTTATGTTAAACTAAAATACGACACTTGAGTTGTGACACTTGCATGACGAAACTTAAGTTATCCACCTAACTAAGTTGACAAGCTTTCAGTCAAGGGGTGAGTTCATCCTAAGAATCAGTTCAATGAGTTAATGCACAGCATGAGAAGTGGGGTGCACTTCTTCATGCAAGGTTGATGCATCCAAATGGAGGGCGAGTTCATCCTGAAGTCAGAATCTAAAAATAGATCCGATGCATGAGAAGAATATATAAATATGTTATACACGATTGTTGAATTTAATGTGAAGCGAATTCTCTTCTCCCTTGAAGGAAAGGCACTTCTCTTTGTGCAGGATATTATTCTGAGTCTCTCTTTTTTATCTTTCTCTTGCTCTGTAATGTCACCGGGGGTACTTGATGTAAAATACATTCTCTGCTATCTATCATAATTATACTCTGAAGATGTGTTGGGGTTTTTCATCCTCATTATTTTGAGGATTTTCCCTAGGGTACATATTGTGTTATGGTTGAATGTTTCATGTGATTGAATGGTTCATTGATTCAAGTATTTAGTATTTCCGCACTAAAAGTTTTAAATTTCAAAGCTCATCATATTTGCTCAAATATTAACATGGTATCAGAGCTCAGGGTGTGAAGGATCTAAGATTTCTCAAGCGAAGTTGATCCTACGTAGATAATGAGGAGTTGAGCACAATACTTGAGTGCGATGGAAACGATCTCTATTAAACCAAAAGACCGTCTTGAGGGCACTTCGAATTTCAACAATTGGAAGGTGAGGGTGTTGAACATATTGGAGGAACATGACTTGGATGGTTGCATATCCACTGTGGTGGAAGAGCCTCCATATAATGCAGGGTCCATCAACTTCAAGAAGAACCAAGCTAAATCCAAACATATCATCTATGATTCAATAAAGGACAATTTGATGTCTGTGATCACTCCATTGAAGACCGCAAATGAGTGTTTTAATACATTGACAAACCTATATGAGAAGAAAGCCCCGAGTCAAAAGAGGGAATTGAAGAATAAGCTTTGAAACCAAAAGATGGAGAAGGATGAGATAGTGGCCTCCTTCTTAACCAATATCTCTCAATTAAGAGATCATATTTCTAGTATTGGAGTAGTGGTGGATGAAGATGATATTCTCCAAACTGTTATTGATGGTATCCCATCCTCATGGGAGACATTCTTGGCTACGGTAAATGGCCGAGAGGTACAACCTAAATTCGAAAGGTTTCGGCATGACTGCCTCCAAGAGGAGGGGCGAATCTAGAGAAATTTAGTGTCCATCAAAGAAGAAAACCTTACCCTCACAACAAGGATGAAGAAAGGAAAGAAGAACGTCTCTCAAAATAATTTTTCCCATTCAAAGAAGAAGGTATACAACAAGGAATTTGACAAGTCGAAGGCTAGATACTACAATTGTGACAAGAAGGGTCATTATGCAAGGGATTTCAATGCAAAGAAAAAGGGAAAAGGAAGGTTTCATGCTTCTACCGCTATAGAAGATGACACTACTCATAAGAATGCACCAGAAGAAAAGGAGACAAGGAGGGAGTATTACCTAGTCTCAACACTTTTTGGATATGTCATCACAAGTGAGGACACATGGTTGGTTGACCATGGTGCATCCAAACATATGAATGGTTATAAGAGCGCCATCACCAATCTCAAGGAGAAAAAATTGCATGCAAGGTAGAGTTGGGATACAACACAACCTATTCGATCCAAGGAGTTGGATACACCTCCTTCGGCTGCATTCATGAGATATTTTACATGTGGAGGACATTCTTTATGTTCCAAGCTTGAAGAAGAACCTCCTATCAGTTTCGGTTCTTGAAGATAAGGGCTTCCGAGTTATCTTCATGGATAATCAAGCACTATTATGACCGAAGAACAAAGACTTGAAATATGCAGCAGTGGTTGGAGTTAGAGAGGGAGGTCTCTACAAGGTACTCGGGAAGTACATATTTCTTATGCAAAGAAACATGAAAAACATTATGATTTCTAGTGTTAACATGCAATTAAATTCTATATGCAACTGGTTCTATTCCCTAATTCACTTCAAATGGCCCACAATGTCTTGGTGATAACTTGCCACAAATTCCAAGCCTCAAGGAACTCTTCCTTGGCCTCACTCTAAGGTAAACATGATCCCCAACATGAAACTCTCTATGCACTCGGTTCTTATCTGCATAGATTTTCTGTCTATCTTGGGATGCCTTTAAATTTTGCCTAATATTTACAACCTCTTCTTCCATTTCCTTAAGAAACTATGACCCAAGTACAATTATGTTCACTAGATTATCCCAAGTAATTGGTGTTATGCACCTTCTGCCACACAAAGCTTCAAATGGACTCATGCCCAACGATGCTTGTTGACCATTGGTATATGAAAAACCTACCAAATGTAGATAGTCCTCCACTTGGATGGTTTGTTCATCACATACATGCATGGCATGTCTTCAAGCACCTGATTTACCATTTCTGTTTTCCCATTTGTTTGTGGATGGTAGGTGGTACTAAAGTTCAGCTGCGTACCCAAATTAGCAAATAGTTTTTTCCATAAAATTGAAGTAAACTTCGTATCCCTGTATGAAATTATTACTTTAGGCAAACCATGCAACCTGAAAATTTCCTCCATAATTTTTTTTGCAATTGCATCTATTTTATATGTAGATTTAACTGGTATAAAGTGTGTTGCTTTAGATCATTTATCCACCACAACCATGATCGAACCATGCTTCCTAACAGTCATTGGAAAACATGTAATGAAATCCATGGAAATCACTTCCCATTTTCATTCTGGAATTGGAAAAGGATGCAACAAACCTGCTGGGTGTTGATGTTCAACCTTTACTTGCTGGCATTTAATACACTTAGAAATATACTCAATGATGTCCTTTTTCATTCTCAGCCAAAAATATTGCTTTCTCGTTGTAGCAACTGTTTTCTGGTATCCTGGGAGACAAGAATATGGTATTTTATGGATTTCATCCATAACAATCCTTCTCAAATCTTCCACATTAGGAATGTAAATTCTGTTTCTATAAACAATAAGTCTGTCACCTTCCAAATGGTAACCTTCATATCTCTTTTCCAAATTTTGTTGTTGCAATTTGGCCTTTATTTGCACATACAATTCATCTTCAACAATACGGTTAGTAATCTGCTGCCTCAAATCTGATTGGAAGGTACTAATAGCTGCTACATGCATCTCATGTATTTTATGTTAAGTGCATCAGCCACCTTATTTTCTTTACCTTTTATTTGCTTGATCTCAAAATCAAACTCACATAAAAATTCTAGCCATCTAGCTTTCCTAGCATTTAATGTTGGCTGCTCAAACAAATATTTCAAACCACAATGGTTTGTCCTTAGTTCAAATTTTATGCCCATTAAATAGTGCCTCCACATTTTCAAAGTGTGCACTATAGCTACAAGCTCCAAATCATTAGTAGCATAGTTCTTCTCATGTTCTTTCAACTTCCTTGACTCGTAGAATACCACATGGTTATCTTGCAAAAGAACTCCTCCAAGTCCATCTTTACATGCATCCGTGCATACCAAAAAATATTTTTCTGGATCTGCGATTTTTAGAATTGGAGCACTTGTGAGAAGCTTCTTCAAAAGATGGAAGCTTTCTTCACATTTCGGTGTCCACTCAAACTTTATCCCCTTCTCTTGCAAATAAGTGATTGGGTGTGAAACCTTGGAGAATCCTTCAATAAACGTCCTGTAGTAACCAACAAGACACATAAAATATCTCACATATGTCACGTTTCTTGGAGTTGGCCAATTCATGATGGCTTCAATCATCTCGGGATCCACCGATATTCCCTCCTCATAAATAATGTGACACAAATATTGAATTTTATTTTTATAAAAGTCACATTTGCTTAACTTTTCATACAACTTATGCTCCCTTAGCAATTTCAAATCCATTCTCAAGTGTTCTTCATGCTCTTCTTCATTCTTGGAATAAATAAGAATGTCATCTATAAATACAAGAACAAACTTGTCCAAATACTTGCTGAAAATACTATTCATGAGATACATGAATGTAACTGGTGCATTGGTGAAACCAAATGGAACCACCACAAACTCATAGTGCCCATACCTTGTTCTAAAGGTTGTCTTGTGAATGTCTTCTTCTTTGATTCTCACTTGATGGTAACCGAACCTCAACTCAATCTTTGAGAACACCTTTGCCCCTCTCATTTGATCAAAAAGATCATCAATTCGAGGTAAGGGGTACTTGTTCTTCGTTGTAACCTTGTTAAGCTGTCTGTAATCAATACATAACCTGAGTGTTCCATCTTTATTCTTCACAAAAAGTACAGGTGATCCCCATGGAGACACACTTGGCCTTATGTACTTATTTTCCAACAACTCTTGTAGTTGCATTTTCATCTCTAATAATTATGGTGTACTCATCTTGTAAGGTGTTTTGGAAACTGGAGCAGCTCCTGGAACAAGATCAATTGTAAAATCAATGTCCCTCTTTAGAGGAAGTCCTAGAACTTCACCAGGAAACACATCCTTGAATTCTTGCAAAACATAATGGTCTTCCAACTTGGGAATTTCATTTCTTTTTTTCTCCAAAATGTGGGATGCACACAATTGGAAACCTTTCCTACAAAATTTCTTCAACTGCATGGCTGAAATCCACCTAACAAAAACTATCTTTGGAATTCCCTTTACAACCCTTGGGTTTCCTTCTTCATCAATACACTCAAAATTATTGATGTAGCAATCAAGTTTAACTCTATGGACTTCCAACCAGTCCATTCCAATGAGAATATCATAGGCACCAAGTGGCAAAACATTCAGATTTGAAAAAGTGGATAGTCCACCCATTTCCAATGAACATTTCTCCACGATTTCGCTAACCATCCTCTTGGTTCCAGTGGCTAGTTGGACTAACCATGACTTACTATGCTTTAATTTATTAAACGCACAAATCTCAACAATTTTAGGACTGATATAACTATGAGTAGATCCAAGGTCAATCAAAATATAAATAGATGGCTTAGCAATCTTACATTCAACTTCAACCACAATTGACTGATGTTCTGCTTGTCGATCCTCTAGTGCTGCATAAATTCTAGGGATGGTCCTTGCCACTTGACCCACTGTTTCAACTCCTTGGATGTTGTGAGCTTGATTTTCACTCCCATTCTGATGTGGACATTTCCTAAGCATGTGGTCCCCTCCACATCCCCAACATTGAATAGGCTCTCTTCGATCTCTTGGCTTGTCTCCCAACATTCTAGTTGGCCTAGTCACACCCTGTGGTGGTTGCCTTGGATGGTTTCTGAATTGAGGAGGATTGAAACCCTTCTTCCTTTGGTCAAAATTTTCATTTTTCTTATCCTTCCATGCCTTATGGAATTTTGGTTTGCTTTTGTTTTGATCATAACAATATTTGGCCTTTCTTATGGCCTCCTCTAGAGTTTGAGGTTCATCAAACTCAATTCTATCTTTATATGACCGGGGTAGTCAACTTAGAAAACGTTGGATTTTCACCTTATCGTCCCTGATATATTTCACATACCTTAGCAACTCTAAGAATTTGTTTGCATATTCTTCCATTGTCATTTGTCCCAATTTCAGGTCATGGAACTCTTTTATTTTTCCGTCATAGTACCTGTCAGAAAGGTCTTTTCCTTGAAGTACTTCTTGAATTGCTTCCACACAATCTTCCTTTGATTTATCCTCTTTACTTGCCTAAGGTGTTCCCACCATATAGAAGCTCTTCCATTCAAATTGAAGATGGATACTCTTTCCTTCATATTTCCTGAATATTCTTGGACTTGGAAATATTTCCTCATCCCAAGAATCTTATCCTCATCTTCTTGACCAGATTTAACCTCACCATCAAAAGTAGGAGGTTTGGCCTTCTTAAATTCTCCATGAGAGTTGTTCCTAGAAGAGATCTTCCTCTTGCATCTATGAGATGAAGAGATTTAAACTTCAATGTATTCTTTAGAGTCAGATGACTCCCTAGAAGATATTTTTGGAGTATATTCCCTATC
This sequence comes from Larix kaempferi, assembly GCA_027924585.1. NCBI lineage: Eukaryota > Viridiplantae > Streptophyta > Pinopsida > Pinales > Pinaceae > Larix > Larix kaempferi. Next base: position 26,093,808 of record BSBM01000391.1, on the reverse strand, counting down.
TCTAGAAATCCTTCTTGAATTATGGGATCTCTTGTGGGAATTCCTCCTTGAGCTACCCGCACTCTTTTCCTGATTTTCTGAATTATGCCCATGGTTTATCTTCCTTTGAATTTCTGCCAAGATTTGAAGCATAGTTGCATTCAACTGATTTTGCTCCTCTTGGGCTTTAATCATCCTTTCATTGTCTGCTCTGTAACTCTGTAGTTCCACCCTTAATATCCTCATGGTTTCTACAATGTCTGGGGGAGTTGCTTGGTTTCTTCTACCATTAGATTTTGTCTCTGCATTCTCACCCTATAAATTATCTCCCATTGCATCTGCCTCAACCTCATAAGGATCATGTGCATCCTCCATGATGATACTCTTCTTCTTGGTCCAACCAAGATAAAAAATTCCCCAACTGCACTAGACTAAAATGCTAACCCTTAACTGTCACTGATAGGATTTTGAATCTGCAAAAGTGTTTATATACACATTTGTTAGATTTATTGCAGGCTTAGAAAATTATAACATTAATCTTCATGCAACCTGGGAACAACCCATATTGAAAATTTCTGTCAAATCACAGAACTTTCTCACACTCAACGACATAAGATCGACTGCATTTTTTAATTTCGGGCACCCAAAAATCGGCTGTGAAAAATGCTTATTTTCCCCTGATCGCGCCCTTCAGATGCCACCCACATTGCCTTACCACTGTCAGTGATAAGCGGTTTAGGCTCCTGGAAGAGTGGTTTCCTGAAACTGATTTTATGTGTCTGAATGCATGAGAGGGTGACACGTGGATGGGGTGGTTTTCATTCACGGTCGAGAAATTTAATTAACCTTCATGCACTTTCATGGGCTTGAATCAATCTCAGATGTCGATCAAATCTGCGTGATTCTCCTAGACTGATGTGATCACCGCAGGTCCCGTTACCCCTTACATCTCCGCACATCATGTCTGGACCCCATGTCACATCACTTCATGTTAGGAAAAAAGCAGTTTCAGGGTCCGAGAAGAGTGGTTCCTTAGACCCTCTTTTACGATTCTCAATGCACAAGAGAGCGACACGTCATCGAGCGGTTTACTGCTTCAGGGTTGTGTAGATCTGTTATCCTTCGTGCATGTTCAAGGACATGAGACACTGTGAGCCGTTGATATTGATCTGCGTGATTTCCCTCAATTGACATGAGCGACGAGGGTCTCATCCCTTCTGACATTAGTTCATGTCACATCTCCCCACATCACATCAATTCCTTATCGGACCAAAAGGTGGTTTCAGGCTCCACGAGAAGTGGTTTCTCGAGACCAATTTTGAGATCCTGAACGCACCAGAGGACAACACGTGGACGCGACAGTTTTCATTCAGGTCCACAAAAACAAACTAACTCTCATGCACATTTGCGAACCTGAATCACTATCGATCGTCGATATGCCTTGTTGCTCAATGGTCAGATATTCTCCACCTTCACACTCCATCACTTACGGTCACTTGTGCATGCAGAACTGATGTGGCCAATCCACATCACACCTTCTTCTAACGCAGCTTCTCCACATTAGACCTCCTGCCCACCTGGCTCCTCCACATCACCCTGCCACCTGGCACGAGTGGGGCCCAACAAAATTTTTCTCAATTTTTTTAAAATTTTGAAATTATACAGAATTTTAATTTTGCAATAACGGGGATTAATCCGAAATTATTTATGTCCCCTTATCCGTCACTTAACAAAAACGGATTTCTGCAGCACCATTTCTGATTTATGCCTATAAATCGTGATTTCTGGCCCATATAGCTCCGGTATTGCAACCAGAAGATTTGATACCACTCTGTAATGCCCCCCTCACCCAATCCGACCATCAGGAGGGAACACTATCGAAATATGGACTCTCAAATTTCGCCCCAAAACCATAATATAATTTTGAACAAATAAAATGTGTGCATAAACTTAAATAAACATGCACAACGGAATTTAAAATCTATCCATACACATCTAGCATGCAAATACACAAGCATAAACATTACAGGCATGAAATACAAAAATTTCATATTGAAATGCATGATAATACTTATCTTTATCCAATGCAGATCTAGGCAACTGGCTATGTAAGAGCAATTTTCCACCCAACCATAGGCCCTCCGTCCAGCATATACTCTTTCTGATGGGATGCCACCCCCAAGATGGGCTATGAGGCCACCAGGGCGAAGGAAACAACTACAGGCTTCTCTCTTTCTCATCCCACAACCCATTCTTCTCTCTATGCTTAGCCAAATGCTCATACATAGCTCTACAGGGGTCTCACTCAACCCTCACTGCCTTGGCTTCCACAATACATACCCCACACAACACCCTTCTAGCTCAAGCATCCCCTTCACCGATCCACAGTTCTATTGGGCGATCCATCTTATTGGTTGCTTCCATTGTGTGCATAGAAGAATTCCAACTTGATATTGGCTTCTATAGAACAACATGCAATCTCAACTTGTGGCTTCTCAAGCACCTATGAGCAGCAGAACTCCATGGGTAAGGGTTCCTATCTTTCCCAACCTATCTACTCACCTACAACCAACAATTTTCACTTCCAAATCTACAGCATGGTCTCCAAATTCGAATTTATGGGTTCAAAACAACATGGTAAATTCATGGAAAGCAATGGAGAGCTCTGCATAGCCTAAATTTGCATGAAAGAAATGAGGGAAATGAGGGTTGACTCCAAAGGATATGAGAAAATGGTGAAAATACAACTAACATTATAAATTCTATTAGTAGAAGAAAGGACTCATGGCAACTGCAGACTGACTTCTTTCATGACAGAACTGTCACAAAAGTGCAGTCATTCCCATGCTTCAATAACTACATGAGGTGACTTTTCCCACCAACCACACACATGCATTAATGATTGGAAAATGGTCAAAAAATGAGATAATTGGATTATTCTCATCACATGACAGAATTTTGGGTGAGTTCTAAGGTTGACACTTTGAAGCAAGGATTTATTCACCCATGGATCCCCTTTCCTCTCCCCCCATGGTGGCATCATAGCCCCTTTGGTGCTCTTTACACAACCATTGATGGACCATTTTATTATTTATGCACACAATATTTACATAATATTATAAATCAGCATAAAATCCAACTAAACAGTCCAAATAAAATATAAACATCATACATTCCTAGACACTCACTAATCGGGCCTTGGCCTTGAGCTCCGCACTAGGAATTCGCACTAGCATGTTTACATCATTTACATAATTTTGGATAAATACATTCCAATTAAAAACTAGGGGTATTACAGGAAATCACATCCATGCTTTGAGATCTGACAATGGAGGTGAATTTGATTCACGTGCATTTAATGAATTATGTAGTGATGCGGGAATTTGTAGACAGTTAATTGTACCCTACGACCCTCAGCAAAATGGGGTTTCCGAAAGGAAAAATAGAACCATATGTGAGGCTACAAAATCCATGATGCATGATGAAGACCTGTCTACCTTATTATGGGCAGAGGCCACTAGTACAACAGTATATATCCAGAATAGAAGTCCTCATGCCATTCTGGATGAGAAGACACCTGAAGAAGTGTTCACTAGTTAAAAACCAGATATCTCACACCTGAGGATCTTTGGGAGTCCTGTATACATTCATGTGTCAAAATAAAAGAGGACAAGATGGATCCATCAGGAAAGAAGGGAACCTTTGTTCGTTATAGCAAACAATCCAAATCCTACTGAATATATGTGTCGGGTGAAAGACACATTGAGGTAAGCCGATATGTGACCTGCCATGAAGAGGTAGCATTCAAGCGATCTAAAGAGATTCAATATGATACAGACACAGAGGAGCATGAGACTCCTATGATGGAGGACCCATATACTGATTCTCCCCATTCAGATGTTTAGAGAGAGAATCCAACAGATTTCTTAGATTCGCTAGCTCCCGATGAACCAGTAGAATTGGTTGATGAACATCTTACCAATAGGAGGTATGCATGGTGTCGAGATATACCACAAGATGCAAAAAGGCATGGAGTACCATTAGTCTCTTCCATAGAGAGAAAGCAACCTGATAGATATTCAGGGTATGTAGCACAAATGACTCACATTAGTGATTCATATCCTTCCACCTATGAAGAAGCTGCAAAGCAGCAAGTATGGAAAGATGCAATGGTAGAGGAATACAAGTCTATTATGAAGAATGATGTTTGGGAAGTTGTTCTTAAATCTAAAGGGAAATACATAGTTACTTCCAAGTGGATTTACAAGATCAAGCATGATGCTAATGGAAGTATTGAAAAGTATAAAGCCATCTTTGTTTCCCCAGGTTTCTATCAGAAAGAAGGCATAGAATAGGTACACCACTATTCTAACTGTGATCTCACTTGCATCTATTCTAGGATGGAAGCTTCACCAGATGGGTGTGAAGACAACCTTCCTCAATGGTGAGGTTGAGGAAGATATTTATATTCAGCATCCTGAGGGGTTTTTGGTTCATGGGAAGGAGTCCCATGTGTGCAAATTGAATAAGTCCTTGTATGGGATTAAGCAAGCTCCTAGATTTTGGTATTCAAGAATTGGAAGCTATGTTCAAAGACTGGGCTTTTCTAAGAGCGAAGCTAATCCAATTTTTTACTTCAAAGTAGTTAAGAACCAATTGTTGATATTGGTTCTATATGTTGATGACAATGTTTCTTAGTGGAGAGGAACAACTGATTGCTTGGTGCAAGAGGGATCTCACTTTTGAGTTTGATATGAAAGACTTAGTTCTTATGCACTAATTTCTTGGCCTTGAGATTTGGCAAAGAAAAGATGAGATATTTCTTTCTCAAGGGAAGTACACTGTTGATATATTGTGCAAGTTTGTCCTAATGGTTTGCAAATCCATGACTATTCTGATGGTCTCCAATTTGAGGAAACTACATGATTCAGATTTTGGATAAGATCTAGTGGACCCCACTTTGTATAGACAACTTATTGGTTCGTTGATGTACTTGATACACTCGAGACCAGTTATATGTTATGCTGTGATTATTCTGAGTCATTTCATGTCTAATTCGAGACACAGAGATTGGGTTGCTGCTAATCATGTTCTTAGGTACCTTCGAGGTACGATTAATTATTGACTCAGATATGCCTCCAGTGGAGAGGTGTTGTTACTTGGTTATATTGATTCTTATTGGGGTGGAAGCATTATGGACCGAAAGAGTACATTCGGATATTTTTTAGCTTGGGTTCTACTATGATATCTTGGTCGAACAGGAAGCAAGGATCTGTATCCCAGAGTACTACAAATGCAGAGTATATTTCTGCTAGTAATGCCTGCAGAGAAGCAGTGTGTCTTAGGAAGCTACTTGTTGGGTTGTTCAATGAGAAGCTTGAATCTACAGTCATTCGGTGTGATAATCAAAGTTGCATCAAGATTTCCGAAAACTATGTGTTTCATGATAAGTCGAAGCACATTGAAATGAAGTATCACTTCATCAAAGACATGTTCCATAAAGGTACAATGAAACTTATGTACATTGCTACTAATGAGCAGATTGCATATGTGTTAACAAATCCTCTGTCAATGACGAATTTCAGATACTTCCAAGACAAGCTTGGTATGGCAGAGAATTCCTCCCTCGCTAAGAGGGAGTGTTAAATGTGTAGCATCACGAGTTATTCTCCAATCCAATCTTGTGCAACCAGGATTGGGCCTCATGTGTTGAGGTAGGGAGCCTGAGTTGGACTCAAGAATTACTAAGCCTTCTGTTGTAAAATTTTATTCCTCATGTGTTGAGGTGAATGCTTTGATGTATCAAAGTGATGATGTTGTAAAGTCTTGTTGGACAAGGCTCAGGACTTGTGTGTCATGTCAATTTCTCATGTGGACCTCCAGTTATAGTAGGTACCCATGGGGTGGACCTCTAGTTATAGAGGTAGATGCTTTGCATGTTGAATTAATTGAACATATGATCATTTGGTCCGAGAGTAATATAATATGATCACAACATTTGAAAAATATTCTAAGTATAATCTGATATGATAGATAGTTAAAGTTAACACATATTGACCATGCAAATAAGGCAAGAGAGAAAGATAATATGTGATAAGATATGAGAGAATTCAAATTGCACATAAAAGAATTATTTAAGAGAGAATTCGAATTGTTAAACTTCAGTGAAGACTTCAATAAATCAGAGAACTCAAATTGATCACTACAGTGATATTAACAAGAAAGAATCAATTAAGAGAGTTAACTAAGTGATATAAAAAAAGAACTAGTTTACCAAGTGTTATTGCATGATGACACTTATGTTAAGAGATTTAACTAAGTGATATCAAAGAATATCTAGTTAACTAAGTGTTATTGCATGACGACCTTATGCTAAACTAAAATATAACACTTGTGTTGCGACACTTGCATGGAGACACTTAAGTTAGCCACCTAACTAAGTGGGAAAGCTTTCAATTAAGGGGTGAGTTCATCCTAAGAACCAGTTCAGTGAGTTGATGCACTGCATGAGAAGTGGGGGACACTTCTTCATGCAAGGTTGATGCATCTAGATGGAGGACGAGTTCATCCTAAAGTCAGAAAATAAAAATAGAATCCGATGCATGAGAAGAATATATAAATATGTTATACAAGATTGTTGAATTTAATGTGAAGCAAATTATCTTCTCCCTTGAAGGCAAGGCACTTCACTTTGTGCAGGATATTATTCCAAGTCTCTCTTCTTTATCTTTCTCTTGCTCTGTAATTGCACCGGGGGTGCTTGATGTAAAATACATTCTCTGCTATCTATCATAATTATACTGTGAAGTTTTGTTGGTGTTTTTCATCCTCATTATTTTGAGGATTTTCTTGAGGGTACATCTTGTGTTATGGATGAATGTTTCATGTGATTGAATGGTTCATTGATTCAAGTATTCAGTATTTATGCACTTAAAGTTTTAAATTTCAAAGCTCATCATATTTGCTCAAATATTAACAAGTGCTTATGGACTAGGAACCAAAGACTTTTCTTTTCACAATGTTCATGTCAGCTTTCATAGCGTTTGCGTGGTGCTTTAGTGCTAGCTCCAATAATTTTCTTATGGGACAAATTGGCATAGTAAGTAACCATGAGCCTTCAATTTTTTCTTCTGTAATGCACTTTACTTTGTAACCATGGCTATAAATAGAAGATACATATCCAAAGTTAGCAGCACCATAGTCATTTGAATGAATATTGAGATTTTTTCCTTGGGGACAAAAATAAAATAAAAATAAAACTAGTAAGAAACAAATTCATGAATTGATTCGAAAATTCGCTTGGATTTGTAGTAGTAACATGCTTTAAATTTTTAGTTAAGGTGATTAAAAATTAAATAGCTAAATTCGATTTCGAGAGAATTCATGTCATTTACATAAGTTTTTGAAGGTAGGGGGAAACAAATCTTGCTAATTTGAGAGAAAATATAAACTCAATTACAGACTGTTCCAAACAAACGAAACGTGCAACTAATATAATATAATAGACTTTCAACATCATTTATAAATCTAACTAGTAGAACCTTTCAACATCTATTTTTCTATTTATGCTTCTTACCTGAAAGTTCAACGGAAGCGTTTGCAAGAGAAAGAAGGCATTCTTCACCTTTAGAATTCGCATTAATCGGTATGCTCTGTTACGAGAAACATAACGTAGCTAGTCGTTTCTCTCCAAAAACAGATTAGAAACGAAAACCTGACAGGAAACGCTGTTTTCTACGGTCGTTCCTGTTTCTTCCAAAACAAATTTCGTTTCTCATCGTTTCTAAGAACCATTTCTGGTTTTTTTAAGGTAAATATAATTGATGAAGAGCGATATAAATTAACTATGCTTGCAGTAATGTAAGGCGGCTCATCTTACGAACACCTATTGATTGACAGACGAGGATGAATTATAGACCAAAATTCATGGGAATTTTTATGCGTTTATTTCTCGATGAATGAATTGGTTTCTCTCGGATTCATGCCAAGTCGATCTATAGTTGTAAATTTGTAATGTGTTGGTCAATTAAAATGAATCATATTGATTCCAATATGTTACAACTTTTAGTTTGTAACATTTTATTTATCTGCGGGATTATACGAACATTTCAGTAAGGGGATTCAGTCAATGAAACAGTAGATTGAACATAAAGATGGAAATGATGGAAATGACAGCTTAACCAATGGACTCGGTAGTTGCTGTAGATTTTGATGACTGTTATAAAGAAATTAAGTAGTGCTTGTGTATATTTATAAGTCAAGGCAATAGTTTCAAGTATAGGTTGAACTCTTATCCATTGCATTCATTTATTTTACATTTTAAGTCAAGTCTAAATATGTGTAAATGTGTTCTTAATTGTTGGCATGACTCAGTGATTTGTATTGAAGATGTTTAAACAAGTTATTATGGTTTCTAGCAAGTTAAAAATGAAGTTTTTTGTTTTTTCATGCTTTCTTGGTCATGTAAAGGACGCGTCCTATAATTGGTAGAGAAATTAAGTGAGCTAGCATGAAGGGTGTGGTGTAATTTATTATGAGTAATAAGCCTTTAGGAGTTTAATGCTCCATATTCAAATTCGACCTCTCTTCTTCTACCTGGAATCAATCTACCTCCAAATTGTCAAGACTCATCTTCTTGTTCAATATTGTTGTTTTTTATCTCTCCTCTTTTCTTATATGGGAGGAACCTCCAAACTTCGTTTCTCGTTTCTCGTTTCTGGTACATAGCCGGTATGTCCTCTGTTCAGTTCTCTACAATAAGGATCAATTGGGATGCCACCTTCTCGATCAAAGGATCTGGCTATAAAGCAACTAAAACTGGAGCTTCCTTAACAAGAGCACTTGAGGGGGGGTGTCCAAAGGCTATTGTACGCAAATGAAACTAGAGCTTCCTTAACAATAAGACTTGAAGGGGGTGTGTCCAAAGGCTCCTGTATTGAAGAAACTGAAATTGGTTTTTGCACCAGAACTACATTTCCCCCTTATGGCCTTGATACCGGAGGAGTCGAAGGAGTACCCAACTCTATACCCACATATAAAACCCAAATTTCCTCAACTGGGTTCTCTGCTAGAGGATTGGGGGCAATTAGAGAAGATCCAATTGTGTTAGGAGATCTTATTGTGTTATTATTCTCAACTTCAAATAGTTCTTCGAACAAATTTCTTCTGTCCGTGTTCTGGGTTGCATCACTCCGACTCCTTAACACAATTCAGAATTCAGAATTCAGGAGAATTATGTTGGAGGAAGTTGCAACTGCAGCTCTACTCAGTTTTTGTTTGAAATGTTGAGGTCTCTTAGGACACTTGGCCACAATGTTCCTCGAATAAACAGAAGCAGAAGAAGAAGTACTCATAGCAGATTCTTTGTGGGCTACCACTAGTTGTTACTACTTCTTCAACACCAAATCTAAGGATCTCTAAAACATAAGGCCGTCACAAGACAACATGCTTTAAGAGAAAAAAACACAGGTTTCAAATGGTTCTTGCGTATGATAATTTTTTATTGAAGTTTTTAAAGATACTTTATCCAAGATATGATGCATCATGAGATATGATGTTTTTTTTGCAATGTTGAGTTTCCATGTTTGATTCAATTTAGTAAAGACTAACTTTTTTTTCAATGTTGAGTTTTCATGTATTTTGTTTTGATCCAATTTAGTAAACATTAATAATTTATATCTTAAATTACAATCTATAATATGGTTTGTATATAAGCATGTCACTTTTATTAAATGATAAAGCAAGAAAGAATACTATTAAATACATTGTATTTAATGGTTAATCTTTGCACTTAAATCAGTAAGATTTTATAAACTCTTTTGATTATGTATTATTTTTAAATATTTTTTCTTTTAATATATCAAATTGATTAAAACAATGTGTAAATATTCATATCTATTTTTTTTATATTTAATGATAGAAAATAAATTTTCACAAACCATTTGAAAAGCAAATTCCAATGTTAAATATATAAACTGAAACCATATTTCTATTCAAATACTATATTGTAAAAATGGGTACTTTTATTTATAGCATAAATCAATGATTTTATTTATTATGGTAATTACCGTTTAAGACATACACTACTTTCATGTAACGAATCAAGTAACTAAAAAAGCAAAAATTATGTTGTTTAAACTTTGAGATAATTTCTTTCACGTAATGTTTTCAAAGAACAGTTTTAATCTACACTTGCTTTCTGGCCTTTGGAGAAAATAAAAGTTCAAGTTCCCATGAGGTTTATATCAACAAAAATAATCCCTCTTCCCGTGAAATCACAATCCACTGCACATTCTTTTTTGGAGCAATTATTTCTTTGATGGCTGATATGGAGTACCGGAGTGCCTTGTGCATAAAGGTATTTTTTGTGGAAGTTAACTTGGACTATGCTAAATGTTTTAAAACGTGACATATAGTTAATATATATTTTATGTTTATAGGTTTAAAATAATTTTTTATTTAAAAATAGGTTTAAAATAATTTCAAATACATTTATTATTATTTGGTTTTGATTTGTATTCTCAAACACAATAAAATAATACATAAATGAAGAAATTTAAAATATTAAATTACATAGGTTATTCTTTATATTTTTAAGTTTTGATTTAAGTACAATAAAAATGGAAAAATATTTAAAATGGAATCAATTTACATAACAACAACATTTAAAACTTAAATTTATATTTTAAATAAATTTTATATTTTTATTAAGAATTTGTTATTGAATAAAGAATAACGGAAGATTTAAGAATACTTTTCAAACAAATTAATGTATAAAATAAATTATAAAAAAAAATCAAGTCTAATTTTTTAGATTTAATAAAAAAATCAAAATAATAAAAAATCAAAATAAAATATTCGCGTTGACTTATTAAAAGAATTAAATCAAAATAATAATAAAAAGAAAAAGGAAAAATATTCACATTGATTTATTAAAAACAATAAAAATGATCAAATGGATTGATAAAACTATAAAAGTTATAGAAAATTGTATTTCCCATCCATATAAATTTTACAAACTTCGAGAAGACAGATGGTGCAACATCTCTATCAACAATGCATACCTACTTCTTACCAATCTCTCTAGTTACATAGAAATTGCATTTGTGGAAACTCAAACCCACTTTTAGAAATTGCATTTGTGGCAACTCAAACCCACTTTTGGCTCTTTATCCATGGTTAAATATTCGGGCATTTCAATTCACAGAACGCAGGTTGTGGGGAAACCATAGCAAGGACTTGCCATGTAAGCCTATATATCACATACTTGTTGCGTTGGGAGTTGTCCTTTCTCCTTTCTGCACTTATCTTACTCCGCAGTAAAATGAAAAACAAACCGTCCATTTGGTGTTTGATATTTCCTTTTGGTCTTCATATAGTAGATAGTGGGAACTTTATATAGCAATTTGGGCTTCTACTAGTCACAATATGATAATTTTTTTTTTTATCTTCTTGGATGAATATGGTAGATGGTGGGAACCGTCCATTTGGTGTTTGATATTTCCTTTTGGTCTTCATATAGTAGATAGTGGGAACTTTATATAGCAATTTGGGCTTCTACCAGTCACAATATGATAATTTTTTGTATTATCTTCTTGGATGAATATGGTAGATGGTGGGAACTTTGTAGCAATTTAGGATTTTGCCTGTACTTAGCAATCCAACACCTCATGGAAAACTTTCCTTGAAACAATTTGACTGTAACATCATGGAAAAATTTTCCTTGAAAAATTTGATTGTAAAAGTGTCTTGAAACAATTGATTGGAACTAATTGAACCAACCTTATGAACTAGGAGCTTAAAAACTTATCTTAATTATTTGTTTTTTTAATGTAGACAATTTACTTGTGTGATTTTTTTTTAAATGACAAGAAAGATATGCTTAGCCGTAGAGTCTTTTATCATAGGAGAATAGGAGAAGACACCACACCAACATTAGATTCATCCTGATTTAGACTAGTTATTTTGGTTAATAGTAGTTGTCTTCTTTTCATTTGTCTTACTTGGTGTCACTAATAGTCCCCGCATGAACATAAGCCATCCTTGAAATGGGGGAAACGGTTGGTATCCCTCACAAAAATGTTCGTCTCAACAATATTTGGGATGAGTTTTGTGGCAGTATGGCAATCCCCACACACACGAAGATTCTTTCTAATTGAGATTATTGTTCTAGGTGGTGTGTTAATCAGGTCTCTTTGGATGTGCCTACTTCCTTTCTGCAAAAATCATCCCACAACTTAGTGAAACGTTTCAGACTGTGCTTTGTGGAGTTCCACAAAAAGGGGGGTGTGGTGCATCCCTGTCTAACATTGGTATAAACTGTTGATCTGATTCTCCATCTAGAGATGATAACTTGTGTGTGTGTGTGACCCCACATTTATCATTTAGGAATTTGTTGACTTCCAAACAAACTTAGAAAATTCCCTTTCTCATGTAGGGTTCGCCTAGGAAAATGAGATGTTTAGAATCTTGAAAATAACACATGCGACGATTCATTTGTCGAGGAATACGACTCAATGCATATCCATGAAAGTTTAGGTTTAGTTAATAGAAATATTAATTTTAAATCTGTCAAGAATGGAAAATTTGATGGCTTTCATTTGAAGTCAAAAGAATAATGTTGGGTAGTTTTTCAAAAGTATTATATAATTCATTGTCTCTCTTTTTCAATCTTTATTTACTAAATATAGTTTCCATTATTCATCTATGTATGAGTCAATTCCATTTTGTTTTCAACATATCCTCTAGATATGTGGCAAATAGGAGACCCCATTATCTACTATCAATATTACAGCCACACGCCTCACTAGTCAATTTTGTGTCAACCTAAACAATACACAAGAAATAAGAACTTGCCCAAAGTTCGAGACAACACACTTGTACTAGTTAGGGGTTTCTTCTCTTCCTTGCACAAGTTAGGGGTTTCAACTACAATTTATTTATTTCCAGATCAACACTCCTTCCTTTTCATTTTCAAACTGACAATCTTCAACAGACACGAGTTATGATTTTTCAATGCAAAGGAAATAAAAAAAGTTTGGTGCTTCAAAAACGGTTCTTGTGTCAAAATTTGATTGAGTGTAGGGCCATAGATTTACTCTTCAAAAAAGTGATCACCATGTTACTGGAGTTGGAGATTGCAATCTTCAGCCATAAGAATAGGTTCAAATATGAAATGAAATAAACAAAGTGAAAATACAACTAGATTAAAAAACATTTACTGCGGTTTTGACAGAGATCTAAAATGCCATACAAGAATGAAGATATTTCTCGTCCAGTGCAATAGTAATGCAACTGAATTAATAAATTTCAACTGGATTAAACAATACTGGGACCGAGAGTTCGGGGAATTCTCAACCAGAACAAGTTGAGAGACCAACTTCTATCTACTGGGACTAGTACAACGTTAACTGAACTAAAAAGTATCATTATCCTTGAGATACCTCACGATGAAACTTGTGCTTTCTGTCAACATAATCATGTCTAAATTTTTCTCCTATGCATGCTTTGATTGTGAAAGATATTGAAAGGTTGTGACCCATGCATTGCATATAAAATTGATGATGAGGATTGTGTTTTCCTTCAACATAATCATGCCTAAATTTTTATTGCCCGCTCAAGTTTAGTTGCATATATATAATTTTAAATTTTGTTGTCACTAATGCATTGCACTCCAATTAAACTCCAAAGTTGATGGAAGCATACTGATGTTCAAAACTTGACCTAAGAAAAAAATTAATGAACGAATTTCATGAATCATCGAATATTTTTCAAATTTTATACATTTTAGTCTCATGGAATTCTCCAAGACAATTGACGACATATCCATTCTCCTAAAGCCGATACAACAATTTGCAAATATCAATCATAGTTTGGTTGATAGAAAATTATGATTCTCAATTCGATTTGAGAAGAATAATCTTCTTGATATTAATTGAATGCATTGCAGTATCTCTTTGCAATTAGAAAAATGGTGAGTTATCCAATTTCTTACATTTTCTTACATTTTCTTACATTTATATAAAGTTAAAATCTGGTTGCATTCGCTCTTTCAAAGTAGAAAAAGGGTGAGTTGTTATTTAATTAATTTAGTCTTTTCATGATAGATAGGATGCTCATGAAATTAATCTATAATGGGGAATGCGATTTTGACTCGAGCAAGTGTATGAAACATGCAATATCAAACCAAGGTGAAATCTAATGAGAGGAATGAATGGGCATGCCTACAAGTAAACATGCATGTTCAAAGGTCATGATTTACATAAGAAGCTTACAAACAAATAAAGAGCCTATCTACAACCAAGAGATGAATAAATAAATTTGTTTTCAGGTAATTGAAAGGCTACCAATTTGTTGAGGTTGGGAGCTTGCTTTCCTTTAAAGTGAGTAATTCATTGGGTTAAAGTGGTAGATTTCACATTCAAGTGAGTCATTTATCTCTTTTTTTGGATGAGAGAGTTTGTGTGCCTCCTAGGTTGGCAATTTTCTCTTTTGGTGTGTGGTTTGTTGATAATACTAAATGGGGTGAACAATTTGTCTCTTACAATTGCCCCTTCAAATTTCCCTTCCTTGCAAAACTTGTTTCTTTTTTCATTAAGATACAATGCCATGTCTACAACAACCCAATTTGAGTTCCCCGTTTCATCCTTTTTTACCCTCCAACAACCCATCGGCTTATTATTGCACCTTCTTGGGGCAATTGCTAGTATTTATTTATTATGGTACCCTTTAAGACATACACTACTTTCCTGTAACGAATCAAGTAACTGAAAAGCAAAAATTATGTTCATATACAAATTTGATGACAAACTCTAATGCATTTGTCCAGTGCAAATTTCTTCAAGCTACATTGACAAGTAATGCTAGTCATGCTACCATATAGCCACCTGTTATGTATGTGACATCAGGGAACCATTTTCCAGATATTAACATGTCTAGGATATTTAAATTGATTTTTTTTATTTTCCATTTCTTAAGTAAAACATTATAACTTGCCATTTGATTTATGTAAATTTTTAATTAACTTATTTGTTACAATTGATGTCATCCTTGAAACTGTTATTGGTTCAAAACAACTAATGTCATCCTCCAAATCTGGCGTGTGGATTTCAGTTGACACCTGTCCCTCTCACGCCTGTCGCAAGATTTTGGAAATAAAGCCTGTGCTTCTGCACCGTATCTCGTCCGTAATTTGATAGATCGCTCGAGCATTGTTGTACACGACTTCAAATTCCAGCGAGGGTTGATTGGGATACATACATTGGGAAATTAAAAAAAAAAAAAACCTAAGCCTAAACCTGTAGTGAAATTTAAACAAAAAAAAACAATGACTTTGAAAACGGTGCCATGTGATAATCTTTATTTATAACTTTGAAAACGTTGCATAGTGAGATAATCTTAGGGTTGACTATGTATATGCCATGGCTATATTAAAAGAACTTTTATATATACATAAGAACTCTAAACAATAAAAGAAAACCAAATTGTTACTTAGCCATCGGGGCATGTGCCAAGGCGAATAACATGAGCGTTTTATGTGTAAACGATGCTAAGTGGACAATATCTAAGTTGACTATGTATGCTTAATGGTTCCATCGTATATGATAAGGATTCTCATAAATAATAGGAGACATATATGATAAGGATTCTCATAAATAATAGGAGACATAAATAATGTATGAATCATCATAGTATATGATAAGGAATCTCATATATAATAGGAGAGAGAATTAATGTATGAATTCTCTACTTACATAAGATGAAAGAGCATTATCAAAAAACTATTTTAATATACTATAGTATGGTCTATGCATTGAATGTATATGTTATCGTAGTTTTTAGTTTAAAGAAGTTACATTTTTAAAACCAAAATTACAAGGTGATAATGTTTCTATGACATTGGTGAAGGTTGATGATAATGTTTATGTGAGCTTGCTTCTTGCTTCATCACTTGTAATTACAATGGCACACCAACAAAGAAGACAATATAGATATATCAAATTTGATTTTTTTTTTTTAGCTTTATAAGGCTCAATATGAGAGAAGGGTTTGCCATTCATCTCTATAACACTCACTACGATGGGGACATTGTGTCTTCCTTCTAAAACAAAGGTTTGGACCAACCTTGATCACCCTTTGGTGGCTTTCAATTAAACATTGAAAATACAATCAATAATTATCATGAGTTGAATGGTGGGATTATATTTAGTGTTGGGATCTATTAAGCAAAAGTTTGTTGAATGAGAAACCTTTCACTTTAATGTGAAAAGAGGAATGGATTTGGCGAAGAGGAGAAAATGCCCACACTTGGGGTAAGAAAATGCCTAGTTCTTTTGTCAAGGAAACTTAATGTTTGATAGCATAGTCAACAATCACTAATTTTATGAATCCCAAGTTTGAACATGTGTTGCTCATATCTTTTGGGTTGAAGCCATAGTTTGTAGAACCATGAAATCTCTTGAACTATTCTAACTTGTCAATATCCAACAAAATTTTGATAGCCAATGCTCTAGTTTTAAAGGAAAAAAATCCAAAGACTCAACTAAATTTCAAATAACTAAGCGCTCCAAACCTCCTCATCTCCAACTAAATTTCAAATATCCTCACTACTCATTTATTATCAACTATCATTTTTCTCTAAAAGATGGAATCTACAATTGCAGGGACATTGGCACTATGTGGCTCTTGTTTTTATTAATTTTGATTTTTTATAAAAATAATGATTCTTTATTTCTATTGGCTTAGAAGGTGTGAGGTAATCCTTGAAATCTGGAGCGAGCATTTGGCAGCTGGATGCCTATGACTCTTGCTAATGTTTTTGAGAAAATGTTTCCACTGTACGACAATTGTATTTTTCATAACTTTATATTTTGGTAACTTTTGAGTTTTGATTCATTCTCGATTTCTGTTGCAGGCAGTTTCAATTGCCACATGTCCACTGTTATCCTGGCAGCATTGAATTCTATACTATTCTAGAGGTTACAAAAAATATTGTCAAATAAATGGAGACTGATACTCCATATACAAAACCTTACTTCATTTGTGCACGATCTATCCGTTGGTTAATGTATCCTTTGAGGAGATCTATAGCCCTTCTTGGCGTGACATACTGCGTGATCATAGCCATGTTATTATTCCAACAACAACATGGGGAAACCTTTGACTTCTAAGAGCACTTCATGATATGTTAACACACTCCTGAAGACAACGCTTCATGAATGAGAGCTTAAATCTCTCATCACAGAACCACCGTGAGCCTATAAAGTTAGTATGGTTCTTGGATAAAATTGCACCGTGAAGCAGGCACCTCCACCCACATCCCAAAAAAGAGATTTTTGAGTCAACTCTAATCGCCAACCTTCTTACTTCAATACGATATTCATTGGCATTCTACAGAGTAGGCCCTGCACTACATTCTTTGTTTGCTTTTTTTTTTTCAGCTACACTTTAGCTTCACTTTTTCCTAGTCATTATGTTTATGACAAGCAATGCATGTCTTCTTCTGCCTTTTATGGTTACATGAACGAATCGCAACTATTTCTCAATAAAATGCAAAAACAAAACTTGGCCATCAAATTTTGAACCAATGAAAAGCAGGCTACACATAGTAATTCAAAAGATGGATTTCTCTTAGCTTGAACTTGAATTATTCCTTGATTGAAAACTTCATGGATAACCTCAATGGAATCTCGACGTAGTGTAGGCATACGAGCTTCTATATAGACATACTTTAATTATGCACCATTAAAATCGTCATTGAAAACTTCATTGGTGCTAAATCAACTCTTCTGATTTTGCTCGTTAATATATTCTTCACATCTAGGACAATCCTTGCTTCTCCTTGGGCCATCCTGCAAGTTGTCACAGAGATTGCCGCTTACGACTCTTGTTCATTTTATTAACAAAACACTGCACATTACAGTACACCAGCATTACGTCAAAATTTACAATTAACTATGTTTTATTTTAGATTTATTTTCTAGTATTCATGATGCAAAATGCGACACAATTCTTAATGTCATCATATACATCACATTATGTCATGGTATTTAGTATCTTTAATTTCAATGCCGAAGTGGATACGCGTCACTCTACCATCAAGTTAGTGTCGCATGTCTCTCAATATGTTGATAGATCATAGTTGCATTCTTTTCTTTGTTGATATATTAGTGCACAAAAATAGATGTGTCACCTGAACATCATGTTGGCATTGTGGGTGTGCTGGCAACGCCGCTCTTTTAGTTGTACATATGGTTTTTAGCATGGCATTACAATACTTTGAGAGTTGTATTTGAGAATTTGAAATATATATATATATATATATATATATATTTCAAATTCTCAAATACAACTCTCAAAGTATTGTAATGCCATATACACACACCACATGGGTAAGCTTATTTGATTAAATCGTTTGTCTAATGTATATTATTGATAAGGAGTTCATAGGTCGCGAATTAGGAAGTCCAAAGGTTACAAAAGTTCACAGGTCATGAATTCAAATATGGTCAAGTTTCTTAGGGAGTTTTTTTTTCAAAAAAATATTAATTAATTATTAATAAATATCAATCAATATTTAGAATTTAGTCTGTATAATTGATTGAAACTAAAATATGAATTGTTTTCCCATTTACTCTTTTGGTTCAAATCAGAAGGTTTAAGGAGGGGTCACCTTACATGAAGTCTCTACCTCATAGACAAAGTAGAGGTCAAAATTGGCAGGATAATGGGGTGGGAATATAAGATGTTTAAGTTTTTCCTGCCAATCAAATGTTGCCAATTCATTTCATGCTTTCTGTAGAAGAGTGATGGAGGGCTTGCTATTGTTAATTATTGTCAAAGAAAACATAGATAGTTATCTATATTGTGCATAGTTGTTTCATTGTGGACCATATTTATAGATAGAGTTAGTAGATAATATAGAATGTTATTTGATTGAATGGTGAATGTATGCTTGGTTCATAGGGAATTGATGGATTTTGAAATCTCAGACTCATCTCAGGGACTGGGCCGGACTTGTGGGGCTGCAACTGCTTGTTTTCATGGTTGTCTCCCCAGCTCAGCATTTTTCTTATTTTGATAGGCTTGCCTTCTATCTGGACTTTTGGTGTAGGCTTGGAGTCAGCCTTCCCTCTTGGGAGGTCATTACCAACCAAGCAAACAAAGTGGGAATGATCTTTTATCTTAAAAATATTGCACCTTCCCTGGGCCATAAGGGCGGTTCTGTGCTATGTTTTCTGCTGCTTTGAACTCTGTCACTACTCTCGGGGTTTTCTTAGGCCGGGTGTCTCTATTTTGTTTTTCTTGTAGGTTGGGTTTTTGTTTTGTCTACGAGATGGGGCACACTAGTTGTGAAGTTCCAGCTTCCCCGACGAAGGTTTGGGTCAATCCTGCATCCCATGTGGTCTTTATGTCTCCACATGCCCTGGTTGTCGATCCCAAGGCATCGGGGGGCTCTGATGCTATCGGATTTTTAGCGACCAGGAGTGAAGGAATGGCACTAAAGGAGGCGTCTAGGCCGAGTAGGCGCCCTCGTCGAGATTTGAAAGGGGGCTACAAGGTCGAACAGGCGTCAAAGAAAAATTTTCATTGCACTCTGGGTCGTGATATCACCATGGATATGGTAGCAAACTTGTCATCCAGGGCTTTAGTCGGCAAGATGGAACACACTCGTATGAACAGGGAGGAGATCGTGGAATGGATCACCTGAGCATGGAAGCTGCTCATTCTATATGTCCCCTGTGTCATCATGCTTGAGAACGGTTGGATTTACTTCCACTTCCTCTTTGAGGACTCTCCATAAAAGATTTATGAGAAATTTTGGGTGCTGGGGCAAGGGTCGTTGGTTATGATTAGATAGCACCCAACGTTCGACCCTAAGAAAGAGAAGTTAAACAAACGGCATTTGTTTGTGCTACTCCTTGATTTTCCACTTGCCTGCTGGAGTTTCCAAGACTTTCTGGGTGTTGCCAATGCCATCGATCGCTTCATCCTCATTGAGGAAAGCACCCTCTTGGCTTTGGAGCAGGTTTATCCTCGGGTTTTGGTCGAGGTTGATGTCTCTTCTGGGTTTCCAGTTGAGGTTGAGATCGAATGGGAATTTGGTTCTTTCACACAACAACTGGATTACTAGCATATTCCATTCCGTTGCTATTCTTGTCGGAAACCTAGTCATTTGAGTCGTGACTGCAATGGGAAGAGGTCTCATAAACCCGTGGAACAACCTGTGAAAGAGGCCACCGAAGACCCTACACAATCCTTTTCTCTCCCTATTCCGTTCGATGAAGGTTCTGCGATGGACTGTCTAGGCAAGTTCAATATTTTTTTGCCTTTTCTATTAAGGTCACTTTCTTCGGAAGTTGTTTCTATGCCTATTGCCCTTGGTTTGGAAGCTGAGGAACTTGTGGACAAACCAGGTCCCTTCAAACCCCGCGCTCTTTTCGTGCCAAGGGAGGATGAGGTTCTGGTTTTGGGGAAGGCTTTGGCGGAGGATTTTTCTTCCCCAGCGCCTTCTCAGGACATAGTGGGATTAGATATTCGGATGTCTCCTATTGCCATCTCTGATTCAGACTTTGCTGCGGTGGGTCGTGGAAGGGGACTTTTGGTAAAGCCCTCGGACGTAGAGGGGACTCTTCTTTCTCTTGAAGAACCTGTTGCAGAGAGTCCTCCTAAATCTAAACTGGACATTGCTCCTCTAACTGTCTTTGGGGGACATAGTCCAGCTACGGTATCGGGCCCGAGCTCTGACTTGGGTTCAATCAAGTGTACAAATGTCACTATTCGCAGAAAGAAATCAAGGAGGAAGTTGAAGGATGATTTCTGGGATGGGGGTCGGTCTACAAAGTGGATTAATAAAAAAATTTCACCAGCTTCTAGGATTTCTAGGGCCTTAAACTATAGTACACCTTCTGAGTCTCTTAGAGCAGGGAAAGACTCCCCTGCGGTTCTGTGATGATCATTACATCCTTCAACATTAGAGGGATGGGAAGTCTAGTTAAAAAGGCTGCTATCCACCACTTTCTAGACTTTGTGAGTCCATCAGTTATCTTTCTTCAGGAAACCATGCATCCGGGGAAGGATGCTATCTCTTTTTTTCTTGGTATTCGTCCTTTTTGGAAATGTTGTGCCATCGATGCTATCGGGTTACTTGAGGCTTAGGACCCCTCCACAGTAGATGTGACTCCTTTTTCTGCCTGCTCTGGCATTGCTTTAGTTGGGAAGATTAGAGGCTATTTCCAAGAGCTTTGTATTCTTGATCTTTATGGACCCTATCAGGATCGCCAGCCCTTTTGGGACTGGGTTTTTTTTAACAGGCTTATGGAGAAACGAAACCTGATTATCTGCGGAGACTTAAAATTCACTCTGTCTCGTTGTGAAGTATGAGGGTCGGGACACAGGGAGGATCCGCTGGCTGGGTATCTTACGAACCTTTTTGAGGCTGCTAATTTGGCAGACATTAAGCCAATCCATTTGACGCCTACTTGGAATAATGGGCGTTCCGGTAATCTTGGGATGGAGAAAAGATTGGATCGTTTCTTCATGAAAAATGAACTGCTCATCGGCTGTGAACGTTACCGGTCTTGGGGAGTGGCTACTGGAACTTCTGACCACAAAGCTGTCTGCCTTGAGTTTAGGTTCCAGGCTCCTAGGCCCTCTCACCTTTTCAGGTTCAACAACACTTGATTGGAGGATAAGAGTTTCTGTGATATGGTCATTCATAATTGGAACTCTCTGCAGCAGGTTGAAGGAATATCCCATTTGTCGACTCTCAATAATAAGTTGGATGTGTTGCATTGTGAGATCAAAAGATGGGAGAGACACAAGAAGAGGGTGGACGCCAAGGACTTCAAGGAAATTGAGGATCTCATCTCTCTCATGGAAGCTGATGGGTCCTCTTTTCATGACAACAATAGGAGGGATTTTCAGGATCTCATCAAAAGAAAGGAGGCAATACTGAGCCAGAAGGAAAGTACTTGGCGCCTAAAGAGCCGTGCTCTGTGGCTCGCTAAGGGGGATGGCAACACAAAGTTTTTCCAGAATTATGCAAATTTGCGTCGGAATAGGAATTCTATTTGGGAGGTAAAAGGGGAGGATGGTCTTTTCAGATTGGGCCAAGCTTTTATCTTGGAGAATGCTGAAGCTCATTTTTTAAAAGCTTACAAATAACCCCAGGTGAATAATCTCGCTGATCAGCTTCAGATTCTCAAGATTTTCCCTCGTTTTCTCACTGCTGAGGATGGTAAGGAGGTTGAGAGGGTGATATCCATGGATGAACTTAAGTCTGTCCTCAGATCTCTGGTCAAAGAAAAAATTCCTGGGCTCGACGGCTGGACGGTTGAGTTTTTCACGCCTTTTTCGACATTATGGGTGAGGACATTTTGAGGGCAGTAGAAGAATCTCACTCCAAAGCTGCTGTCCCTAAGAGACTCAATGCTACTTGCATCTCTTTGATACCGAAATATGACAGACCTGAAGGCTTTTCGGACTATCGGCCCATCTCCTTGTCCAACACTTTATATAAGTTGGTGGCTAAAATCATTGGTAATTGTTTGAAGCCTTTTATGGCCAAGTACATCATGCTTGAATAGTTTGGGTTCATGCATAACCGACAAATTTTGGACGCTGTGGGAATAGCTCAAGAATGCTTACACTCAGTCAAATACAAGAATCTCAATGCTTTTATCCTTAAATTGGACTTGGTGAAATTTTACGATCGCCTGGATTGGACCTACATCCGGATTATTCTCTTACAGATTGGTGTTCCTCTTAGTATTGTCCAGTGGATCATGGCATGTATCATGTCCACCACCTATGGGGTGCTAATCAATGGGGAGCCAACGGCTATGTTTTCCTGCAGCAGAGGCATCAGACATGGCTGTCTGTTATCCCCTCTGCTCTTTATCTTGGCCATTGATGGGTTAAGTAGACTTATCCAGGAAGCAAAGGTGGACCGCAACATTAAAGGGGTAAGAGTCTCTCATGCTCTGTCTATAACGCACTTGCTTTTCGTCGATGATGTTTTGGTTTTTGGGTTAGCCTCTATTGGTGAATGGTTGATTTTTAAGGGTTTGTTTGACACTTTCTGCTTGGCCTCGGGGATGGCCATTAACATGTGCAATTCGTCCTTTCTTTTCAATGGGGTTGAAGAGAATGAACTCAGTAGGATGAAGGATCTATTCCCCTTTGGCTTCCATCATATTGACACCGGCATTAAATATTTGGGTTTTTTTCTTAAACCCAACTGCTACAGAAGGGCTGATTGGGAATGGTTGCTGCAGAAACTTGACCACAGGATCAACAGCTGGGCTGTCAGATGGCTCTCATTTGGAGGGAGGCTTGTGTTAGCTCAGTCCGTTCTTCAAATTTTTCCTACCTTTTGGTTTGTCCTTAGACGACCTCCATCTTCGATCCTCAAGGGATTATAGAGAAGATTGTTTCATTTTCTTTGGTCAGGGAAAGCCAAGGTTCGTAAATGGCATCTCAACTCCTAGTATAGCTTGTGTTGGGAAAAGGATTGAGGAGGTTGGGGTCTAAAGAACTTAGATTGTTTCAATTGGGCTATGTTGGCCAAGAGTCTTTGGAGAGCCTTGACAGATGGGGGTCTTTGGAGTTCGGTCATTCGCACTAAGTATTTAAAGTCATTCACGATCTCTTAGTGGCTGAGAAACCACAAGGAAGGTTCGGTTCAGGCCTCGGCCATTTGGACTAGCATCAACAATGCTTTTTGTCTCATTGGGCCATGTATCAAGTGGAAGATTAGGAGTGGCACTGAGTGTTGGGGTGGATCCTTTTGTTGGCATTGATGGTTCTTTTCAGTTACCAGCAAATCTCATCAAGGAGCTTCATGACAGTCAAAGGATGGTGCTTTCCCTGTTTTTTATCAACCGCAGTGACATTTCTAGTGAATGTTGGCTTTCGAGCGCTGACTTAAATTTGGCTCCACACTGGAACCCTATTTGGCATTCCTACATCTCAACTCTTGCTAACGCAGGGATCAAGCTCTCTAACAAGCCCGACTTGCTGATCTGGGACGACCCTGGAGCTTCGGGCACCTTGACTGTGGCTAATGTGTACAACATGTTGGCAGAAAATGCTCCCAATCCACCGGTTTCTCAATGGTGGTCAACAATCTGTGGGGATGGAAAGTCCCTCTAAAATTGTGGTGTTTTCTTTGGCTCTGTCTCCAGGATAAAATCCTCCTTTGGCCCAACATTTTGAGAAGGGGCTACTCAGGTCCAAGTATGTGCTATCTTTGCAAAGAAGCCGAGGAGGATTTGCAAGATGTATTTATATAGTGTAAGTATGTTCAAGCAGTTTGGCAGTGCCTCTGTGCTTGGATTTACATTCCCTCGGAGTGGAAAGGGTATGATCTAGACAGTGTTCTACACAGCTGGTTTGCTCTTTGTGGGAGCAAAAATACCCTTCCTCTCTTTATGTTTTGGTGTACCTGGAAAGCTCGCAATGCTGGGATTTTTGAATATGCTCTCCCGTCGGTCCATTCTACGGCTACTAGACTCCTGTATCATTGGAAAGGCCAACTAGTATAATCTACTAAGGCTAAGGTCCATCGGATTTCTTTCCCTGTCCTGGACAAAAGAATTTTTCATGGCTTCTTTGACAGGTCTTCTCAGCAAGGTACTTGTGGGGCTGGGATCTTTTTCTACATCCAGCGCAATCACCATGTTAAAATCCAAGTTGGCATTGGCAAGGGTGATGGTCTAAAAGCTGAGCTGTTGGCTCTTTGTTGCCTGCTCTGGTTCGTAAGAAGGAGGGGTTACTCCTCCTTAAACATTTACAGGTATTCGCAGGTCGTGGTTAATTGGTTTAATGGTTTACATTCGATCAGATCTATGATCCTCGAACCCTGGATAGAGGAGGTCAGAAGCATCAACGCCTCGTTCGACGTGATCCTCTGTCATCATATCTATCGCGAAGCTAATATGACTGCTGATCATATTTCCAAACTGGCAATGGGCCCTATGGATGGTTCTCTGCATTATAACGAAAGTCTGGACGAGAGTATCATTGATTCTGGTAGCATTAACACTTTTTGAGGGTTGCATCTATCTGCTATAGTATTGGTCCTCAATCCATCTTGTTGGTCGTCGATATGCTGGAGATAAGTCCACAGTTCAACTGGTTATTCTACGGTTATCTCTCGTTTCCCCTCTCCTCTGTATTTCCGATCCCCAGATTGCGTCTTTGGTCAGCGGCTGATTCATTCGCAGCATTCTCAAATTTATACTCTATTCGAATCAGTTTTTCTAGTTCCTTGTCTTCTAAGTCTACGGTTTTCAGTAGCTGTAACATTTTGAGTCTTTAAGGATTTCGCCTCTCTGGATGTAACTTTACATTATATTCTTATAATATCAAGGTTACACTTTTTCTTTCTGGAAAAAATAGAGAAAGAGCATTACAATAATGAGGTGGTGAACATGGTGATCCAAGTCTTGGTAGAAAATGAATAGATCATATGACATAAATATAAAAATTAAATTAACATCATTTTCTAACCATAAAAGAAATGATATCAAAATTATATTTAAGTTCAAAAAATTTCATTTAATTTTGTAGAAAAAAATATCATTTTTTAAATTAATAAAATTAAATTAAAAAAACAAAAATAAATACTAAAAATTTATATAATAAATAAATTATAGAACATAAATACTCTATAATATACACATAATATCATAAATATTAGTAAACATTAACCTATTACAAATTAATGAATTTAACATCACCATTTCCATTCACCCTATTCATAAAGCTATCTAGTGAAAATAATGTGTAATACATTTAACAATAACATTTAGCATTATATTGTTAGAATGAATAATAAAAATCTTAAATTTAAGGAAATGAAAATCTTAATTTATATATAATTTAAGATTTACAAAAATCTTAATTTATATATAATTTAAGATTTACAAACGTCAATCTTAGTAGATTATATTTGATTAAAATGGATAGATAAAATCTAAGTAAATAAGAGATTTAATTTATATATAATTTAAAATTTACTAATCTAGTCTTTGGTATTTTATTTTAAAGTTTTTTTATATATGTTTTTTTAAAATTAAAAAAACAAAAATAAATACTAAAAATTTATATAATAAATAAATTATAGAATATAAATACTCTATAATATACACATAATATCATAAATATGAGTAAACATTAACCTATTACAAATTAATGAATTTAACATCACCATTTCCATTCACCTTATTCATAAAGCTATCTAGTGAAAATCATGTGTAATACATTTAACAATATATATTGTTAGAATGAATAATAAAAATCTTAAATTTAAGGAAATAAAAATCTTAATTTATATATAATTTAAGATTTACAAACCTCAATCTTAGTAGATTATATTTGACTAAAATGGATAATCATGTGTAATACATTTAACAATATATATTGTTAGAATGAATAATAAAAATCTTAAATTTAAGGAAATAAAAATCTTAATTTATATATAATTTAAGATTTACAAACCTCAATCTTAGTAGATTATATTTGACTAAAATGAATAGATAAAATCTAAGTAAATAAAATATTTAATTTATATATAATTTAAAATTTACTAATCTAGTCTTTGGTATTTTATTTTAAAGTTTTTTTATATATGTTTTTTTAAAATTAAAAAAACAAAAATAAATACTAAAAATTTATATAATAAATAAATTATAGAACATAAATACTCTATAATATACACATAATATAATAAATATTAGTAAGCATTAACTTATTACAAATGAATGAATTTAACATCATCATTTCCATTCACCCTATTCATAAAGCTATCTAGTGAAAATCATGTGTAATACATTTAACAATAACATTTAGCATTATATATTATTAGAATGAATAACAAAAATCTTAAATTTAAGGAAATGAAAATCTTAATTTATATATAATTTAAGATTTACAAATCTCAATCTTTGTAGATTATATTTGATTAAAATGGATAGATAAAATCTAAGTAAATAAAAGATTTAATTTATATATAATTTAAAATTTACTAATCTAGTCTTTGGTATTTTATTTTAAAGTTTTTTGATATATGTTTTTTTTTAAACATATTTGTTAACTCTCAAGTAAGCCATTACTTTATAACTCCTTAAAATAATATGAGAGAAGTTGTCCAATTTAATATGAGACTTTGTAATTTACTTTAAAGTTTTTTTATATATATCTTTTTAAAAACATTTTTGTTAACTCCCAAGTAAGCATTACTTTATAACTCCTTAAAATAAAATAACATGAGAGTAGTTATCCACTTTAATATGAGACTTTATTTAATTTTACTAATAATATCCTGTTCAAAGTGTTCTTCTAAAATTTATCTTATTAATAAAAATGATTCATAGTCTTATATTATTATTCTCTATCAAGATAGGAATATATTAATTGTTGGTTAGTCAAATAACATTAGTTTTTTTTTTAAACAATCTTTTTTATAATGTTTTACAATGTTATGTGTAATTTTATTATTAAAAAAAATACTTACAAAAATACAAATAAATTTAATATTTTTTAAGATATATTATTTTTATTATTCGATTGGTTCAATACAATACAACTTTGATGGGACATGAATACATGGAGGAGTGAATTTTATTTTCAGAATTTAAAAATAAATTAAAATAGTTTATAGAATTAAAATTTTTATAGCACATGGTAGGCTATAAAAATTAAAATAGTTTATAGAATTAAAATTTCTATGAGTCATCGCATTTGGTTGTTTAATGTGTGTCATCCAATGGTTGCAAAATCGTTGCATCCAATGTGTGATCCACAGTTAAGCATATGGTTCTGACATGAGTAATTTTAGGCTCTTTGATATTCCATTTATATCTAATATCAAGTGAACCTTCTTAGGGAGTATTTTGCATGAAGAAGACCTTGATATTCCATTCATGTATGCCTAAAATGCTCGTCATAAACACTTCCTACGTTATTCAAACAATCATTGGCTTTGAAAATAGGGACATCGACGGGTGCTTTTGTTCACTTCTAGTAACTTTGACAATTTTAGCAAAGATGATTACTTCCTCGAAGTAGTGAACACTTCTTCTCTGCAACGCCCACAAATTAAATCCGGAAATGCCAAATTTTTCACATGGTAAGAAAGGGGTTTCCACATGTTTTTGGCCTATCTTAAGTTTCACTATTTGTAATTTTGATATTTTGGTTTTAGGATTTCTAAGTTTCAGTGTGTTAAGTTATATTAAACACTCGACCATATTTCATATTATGGTTTTAATTTCTATAAATTGATAGTTTCCTTTTTTTGGAATTGATTATTAGAAATATGTGTACAATAGACTTAGCGTCATAGCATTTGAGGGGTGTTTGTTCTTTAAAAATAATTCAAAATATAATTACAACATGCTTTGTTTAGATTTTTAAAATAACTTTCGGAAACCTTGTGTTATGGAAACATATTGTCGTACTCTTAACATTTGAACTTTTTAAAAGTTTTGGAAACATGTGTTTTATTTTTAAGAACATAAGTAAGTAAGAGTGAGATCACTCATACTTTACCAGTTTCAATAGATCTACTATAAAATTTGATCCAATCACTTCTGGACATAGAATTAATTAAACACCCAACATAACAACTAGTTTAATTAATTTCTTGAGCTCCTAATTGACTCCCTCTCTATTAATTAAAGACCCAATACAACAACTAATTTAATTAAGTTATTGAGCTCCTAATTGACTCTATCTCTATATAATATGTGTGTTGATTGAATCATATTTGACAATTGGATCTCTCTCTATATAATGTGTGTTGATTGAAGCCTATTAACAACTTGGAACAGTTGAGACAAGGATGAAATCTTGGCTGATTCGCTTACTCAATATGTGTTCAACTTTTTTGAAAATACAGAGAAACCAAATTCAAAATTCAAATACCTTCATCATATACATACCAACTCCAAAAAAAATCAAATACCTTCTTCATACACATAAAGGTTCACCACTCATAAAAAATAAATTTATGTTTATATCCCAACCACCCAGCCATGTCAATACCTATACATATTTTTTTCTCTCTCATGAGATCAGTTGCTCTTTTACAATCTTTTGCTTCGATTTCTTGCTGTCACAAGTTTAATGAAATTAGTTTTCATATTTTCCTTTGTGCCTTTTACTTTTCCATTTATAACTTTTTATCATTTGGAACTCAAAATATTTATTACAAGGGACCAGTAAAAGGTTTTCACTGGGATCCACCAACATCAGTCAGCTCTATATCGACCTCAATCACTACCATCGTTCATGCATACGGTTCCTGGAAGGTCAGACACAAAAAGAAGCTAGCCTCAATAATAGATGGAACACACGCATTCGGTTTTTGAAATCTTAGACATAAGAAGAAGCCAATCTCAACAACAGAGGGCACACACACAACCGGTTCTCGAAAGGTCACTCACAAACAAATATGAGTTCATTAGAAATCAATATGAAACCATTGATCAGGTCCTCCTTCATTCTTTACAACCATGTAGACCTTAGAACTGTTAAGGGAAAGTTAATCCCATCAAGAACATATTGCAAGAATCTTCCATTTTTAGTAGCAATCTCTTTGCGGTTGTAGACAAAGGATGCAAGATAAAAACTAAAAGAATAACTGAAAAAGGAAATTAGATAGAAATTTATGAGCTATTTCTCAATATTTTATCATGCACAAGAAGTTACACCACAAGTCTTCCTTATGCAGCTCTGAAATGATATATTTATAGCATATTTGTACTGTACTCCTGGCTTCTGGACGTTGGAGTTTAATGGCTGGACGGCTAGTGATGATGATGATGATGAAGATGATCATGATGATGGTGATGACGATGAATATGGTGATGATGATCATGATGATGATGAAGATGACGACGATGATGATGATGATGATGATTATGATGATGATGAAGATGACGATGGTGATGATGATGAAGATGGTGATGACGATGATGATGATGATGGTGAAGAAGGTGATGAGGATGAAGATGTTGATGAGGAATAGAGTGATGACGATGATGATGATGATGATGATGATCGTGGTGGTGGTGGTGATGACGACGACAACGATGACGATGATGATGATGATGAATCCAATGACCTCGCCATACCACCGGAGGAAAGAGGCATCGGATATCATACTTCTTATAATGTAATTTTGGTAGGATATCCGACGCCCCCTTCGAAAGAATTCAATGAGCTCGCCAAACCACCGACGCCAAACGTCATCGGTCTTTCTAGGTATATGCATCGGATATCCTACAACGATGATGCTGATGATGATGATGATGATGATGGTGGTGATGATGATGATGAAGAAGAAGATGATGATGATGATGATGATGATGATGATGATGATGATGATCAATATGGTGGTGATAATGATGATGGTGGTGATGACGACAATGATGATGATGATGAAGATGATGAAGATGAAGATGATCATGATCATGAAGAAGATGATGATGATGAAGATGTTAATGAGGATGAGGGTGATGATGATGATGGTGATGATGATGATGGTGGTGGTGATGACCATGATGATGATGATGATGATGATGAAGAAGAAGATGATGATGATTAAGATGATGAAGACAATGTTGATCATGAAGAATATGATGATGATGAAGATGTTAATGAGGATGAGGGTGATGACGATGATGATGAAGATGATGATGAAGATGATGAAGATGATGATGATCACGAAGAGGATGATGATGATGAATATGTTAATGAGGATGAGGGTGATGATGATTACGATGATTATTATGATGACAATGATGATTTTTGAGTCTGGAAAACCTCCCACACCGTCAATGCATGCGTCTAGTCTAACCATGCCAAATTTTAGTCCAAGCCAGCACATATTTAAAAATTTTTAATGTTGGCCCCATGTAGCACATTAATTAATCTATAGGTATGATTTTTGATGCTCGAATTGTTAGTGTCAGTCATGTTTGAGTCTGGAAACCCTACCACACCACCAATCCATGTGTTAGGTCTAACCATGCCAAATTTCATCCCAAGCGAGCACAAATTTAAAAAATTTCAACATTGGACCCGTGCAGTACATGATCAAGCACGCCATTCTGGTTAGCATGATAACTGTGCATTTCCTTACTGAGCTTCTCTTTGTTTCGAGAATAATTTAATATTCTCTACTAAAAGAGGCCAGTGACGTGAAGGTGGAAGCTCTTATGGCCCCTCCCGCCCCTCACATCACTCTCAATTCCCCATAACCTGACAAAATCTATGTAAAAAAAAATGTGTTTTTTGTCATACTTTATAAGAAGCAATGTTTCTAATTATAACATATGCCAACATACAGGAAAATGGAAAAAACACTAAGAAACAGTTAATTTATACGTACCAATAAAATTCAATATTGCTATCGCAATATTAAATCAAAATATATAGAGTAGATATATTACTGCATACCTCGTACACTTCAATGGAATTCATCATCTTCTTCATCCAATTCATCATCTGTATCATCTGATCCAGAGTCAACATTGTAAGGATTGGCCATATCATCATCGTCATCGATGTCAGTTATGATCATCATGTCATCGTCGATATCATCTTCATGGACATTGTCTGCTACATCATCTGATTCAACTAATTCTTCGACATCTTCTTCTGGAACATGATCATCTTCAACATCGTCTTCTTCTTCGAGGCCGTATTCAGTACCTTCATCTACATTATACTTTACTGGCCTTCCCCTTGGATCGTGTCTCACAACAAATGACCGATCCACTCTACCTGGTACCTTAGAATAAAATACCTGTTCACATTGGGTTGGAACAACATAGGGCTCCGTTCCTGGCTCAAACAACCTTGTATTTACCATGCTAAATCCATTATCATGTTCAATAATTGTTTTATCGGGATCACGTTGATTCAATCGTAACCTGTACCATTTGACAATGAATAGAACTACCTTGAAGGAGTTAAAGTTACACTGAAGAATATCTTCCAAATATCCATAGTATCGATTTTTTGAGAATTCTAGATGTCTGTCACTTCTAGAGGAAACATTGGTCACCTCAAAGACTGCAAATATCCCACAATCTGATGTTTTCTTCGTTTCATCCAAATTTTTGATGCGATATCTACAACCATTGCACCACATAGCCTTATGGTGTTTTACCTACAACAAGCCATACACAAAAAGATTACATAATGATCCAATATTTATGATTAAGTGCATGCTTATGCCATACAGGAAAAAAATAACGTGTACATCAATATGTTTGCAAAAAAAAAATAGTGTGGTTGATTAATATGCTTCCCTACTTATCTTTTAAACCATATGCTAAATTGATTTCCCTTTGTGTAAGATTGGTATCTCCATTGCGATGTGCTGCTTTAACCAATGAAGCCACACCTTCCCATGATATTCCATGACCAGATTGTGCACATCGTTCAATCCATACCTTCATCCAGTCAAGATTGTTTGCAATGTATAAATGAAGTGCATCCCACTCTCGACCAACTGTTTGATGACAATAAAATTAAAATTCAATACAAATGTATATTCACTTAACAAAGTATACACTCTTAATTGATGCAATATATTGAATATAAAAATAGAATATGTATGATATATATACATAAAAAACAACAGTCAAATGTGTTATATTACCTTTCACCTTCCTGGATCTTCCTTTCCCCTTCAGGTACACCCCTTCAAAATTGCTATTGGAGTCCAGATCACAAATGCGATGTAAATTGAGCTTTGACGCTAATTTAGGAAGATATTCACTAATATACAACATGTTTTGATATACCATATATCCCTCCATCATAGAACCCTCAACACATGCTCATTGTCTAACCAAACCCTTCATAAATTTCAAGTGCCTCTCAACCATCCACATGGATCTTGAGTGCATAGGTCCACACAATTCAATCTCCTCAACTTGGTGTATGAGGTAGTGTTCTTGTGCATTGAAAAATGTCAAAGGTAGATGCTTCTGCATTTCACACATGAAACGAGGAATTTCTCTCCTCCAATACTTTATATCTTCTTTATGGTTTTCTTTAGATGACAACCATCTACAAGTGACACAACCCAATCATGAGATTTAACAAAAAAAAAATTATATTACATAACATGAATTAGTGCACAAAAATAAAATATAATTTCTATGAGGAATTAAACAAACACTAATTAGCACATGCAAAAAATCGCTACTTACCTCATGTATTTCCTAAGATTATATATAACTTGTTTGACATCGTTGTCGAAGTTGTCTGGGAGATAGAAAGGTAGAACATATTGTAACAATATACAAATCATTTCATTTTTTAAACAAAGAGTAGACCAAAAAAAGACCAACAATATTCACTGGAATAAAAAAAAAAGCAATAATTATATGCATACCATAATAATTACCTTCATGAAGACATGCCAATCATGCGTTTTCACCCTCGCAATCACATTTCTTTGTTATGATATTCTTCATGTTTGCACAAAATCCGGTGGGAAATTTAATTTTTCGCATGACTTCTTTTACAACATTACTTTGTTGCTCCGTTAACATCCATGGAAGAGATTTTATATTAATTTGGTCTTCGTTGCTATGAAATTGAATGACGTCTTTTATTGCATGGTTGCCTTCTTGAATGTCTTCGCAAATTTTGACAATTTTTTATTTCTCACTCCTTCCATCCAATATTCGTCATAATGTTTTAGTCACATTCTTTCCGATATGCATTGTATAAAGATATGAGCAATTTGTAGGTGCTCATAGTAGGGCAACCTACTGAATTGTTTAGGATAAATTTTCATTCCTCATGGAAGCCCATTAATGCCTTCATGATCACGACGACCATCATCAATCGTAGTTTATAGAGAAATTACAGAAATCAATGTCAATTACAGTAAAGAACACACAATAAAAAAATACATAACATTTCATATACGATGATTCATACATACCTTGATGATTTCTATTATATTGCAACTTCCATAGGTGAGGTGTCATTCTATGTGGTTTTAATGCAGTCTCTTGCTTCCCATTGAACATATGTTTTTCGGTAGTTCGATACCTATGATTCTTAGAGAGGAGGTGCCTACACTCATCAAACACCTCATTTCCTAAGCTTTTTGAATGACGAGATTTGATCTTAGGACCACAAACTGGACATGCAAATTTTCCCTTTGTCCGAAGACCAACATAAAGAGATGGAATATCTATGTCAATTATAATTATATACAAAATAAATGGATTATTTAAAAAAACATGCGTGCGTAGTATATGAACTAGTTCATAAAATTATATGCAATTAAAGTGGAACTTATAATTACAAACCACAAAATGGGTTAATCCTGGGGCATCATGTATCGTCCATACAAGCATTGCATGGAATTGAAATTGCCTTTGTCGTATTGGTATAGATACGGCATACATAGTGATGCCATTCCATAACTTTAGTAGCTCGTCAATATGATGTTCGATATATACATTCATATCTTTAACTTGGAACTTACTTGATTGATTTGAACATATAAAATATATAATTATGAGTACCATTTAGATATATAAACCATGCACAAGAGAAAAATAAAAAATATATATATGTGACATTATGCAACAAAATACGACAAATGAGATGCCACTACATTAAAAAAAAATTGTAGACACAATATACCCGGAACAATCATCGACAACATTATGTGCTCTCTCTTTATTGACAACCATGGACGAATGTTATTGTTGATAACAAAATTAGGCCACACCGAGTAAACGGATCTCATATCTGCAAATGGATTGACACCATTTGTTGCCAAAGAAATCCTAAGATTACGAGGTTCTTCTTTAAAGTGAGACCATTTTTCCTCCATATCTCTAAATGCAGACCCATCTACAGGCATTCGAATAATGTCATCTTGACTTCTATTCCGTGCATGGTAATCCATAAATTGCGCTATGTTCTTGCACCTGAACAGTCGTTGCAAACGTGGAATAATGGGAATATAATGAAGAACCTTGCGAGGCACCTTTTTTGTTACTTGATCTACTCGATATCTATTGATATGACATTCTGGACATTCTATTGCAAATTCATGCTGATTATAATATATAACATAGTCATCAGGGCATGCATGAAGGGGTTTGTATGCTTTCTCAAGAAGAGGTAAATCATGAATATCATCAAAATGATAATCATTTTCATGATCATCATCATCATCATCCATTCTAACATTAAATGAATCATGGATCAAAGTATTTGTACCATCATCTTCAACTATGTTATCAGTATGATCATCTTCTTCAATATGATCATTAACTTGTTCTCCATTATTCATAGCTCCATGTTCCTCTGGTACTTGTTCTGAAATCACTTCCTCCGGACAATATGCCGTAGGATGTCTTTCCTTTATAATTACATGAAACCATCAATAGATAAAAGTTAATATAAGAAATATTAAAATAATACATACATTTACAAAAGCAATCAATATAAAAACATATACAATGCAAAACTTACAAATGGAGGATATTCATGCCCCCCTTAGGGTGTCCATGTTCCCTACAATGTTTTATGGATGTTGTGATCTTTATTCTTCTCCTCTTAAAGCCCCTGCATTGACTACATGGACAATAACACTTCCCATCACCCTTTCTTTTCAGTGCATCCCACAATCTAGCAAGCAATTGTCGATTTTGTTCGCCTGGATCAGGAATATTGTTATTTGACATTTTCTCATAAAGAGCTTGAATGAAGATTATCGATATTAGAAAATCAAGCTCCACAATTCGTTAATTTATCCGACCACTTGAGAATAGTTACCGTTATGAAATACATGTCGGATATCTGACAACTTGAGCATTGTCAGAGCTGTCGGATATCCGACGACAGTTGTCGAATATCTGACATTCGTTGTCGGATATCCGATTGCCATTGGATATCCGACCGATCCTTCTATCGATTAAAAATAATTTAATCAAATTTCATAATTTTGAAGGTGAAATCCGAGGACATGGTCCTTTCCGTCGGATTTTCTCGTCAAATTTTGGGTTCAAATTTTGTAGTGCATGTTGTTTTGAACCAAGAAGTTCGAATTTGGAAACCATGTTGCAGATTGGGAAGTGGGTTTTGTTGGTTGTAGGTGAGCAGAGAGGTTGGGAAAGCTAGGAACCCTTACCCTTGAGTTTTGTTGCTCGTAGGTGCTTGAGAAGCCACAGATTGAGGGCTAAGTGAGACCCCTGTAGAGCTCTGTATGAGCATTTGGCTAAGCCTAGAGAGTGGAATGGGTTGTGGGCTGAGAGATAGAAGCTTGTAGGTGTTTCCTTCGCCCTGGTGGCCTCATAGCCCATCTTGGGGGTGGCCTCAATAATATAAAGAGTATATGCTGGGAAGAGTGCCTATGGTTGGGTGGAAAAGCACTCCTACACAGCTAATTTCTTGGATCTACATTGACCGACAATATCTACAAACACTCAACTAACAAGATCTCCCTCATACAAATGTTATTTATGACCGACAATATCGACAAACACTTGAGTAACAAGATCTCCCTCATTCTGGACTGTAGAGCACCTCTCGATGCAATAACAAACATAGAGGACCGAGTCCACTTTACATTAATATTTAAATAATTAATATTATTATTAACTAAATTAAATTATTAATTATTAATTAATTAATTGATATTTCATTGACTGAATAACAATATTACCAATTAAATAATTTTATAACTATTTTGTTTAATTACTTATTATAAAATAATAATAATGTTTAATTAATAATTTTATTTAATTAATCATTATTATTAGTCAAACCATTAAAATATGTTCTCGAGAAAGACGGTCCTTAAAATATGTTCTCGAGAAAGACGGTCCGGTTGTGCACCCCCAACGTGTTTTTGTCTAGTCCCACCCAACCCAAACACAGCGGAAAAGAGGCATTGATTAATAATAACTACCCCGTTGATTCTGGATCTATTGAACATGAACACCACCTTGCAATCATAGGTAACCTATCGTAAAGGTGATTCCAATTCTCTTTCTCTCTATTTAGTTCCGATATAGACCAGAACCTCGAGCCGCTGAGCCGACCAAGCAACCCAAAATACTAAATAATATTGTTTAATTAAATAATAGTTAATAATTGATTAATGAACCCAATTTAAAATAATTTTCGGTGTTACAAAACCTATCAGTTAGAAACGTGGAATGGCTTCTTTCTTTCAAAATTTATGTTTAAATAACTGGGATACCTATTTACCAAGATATCTCATATCTCACATAGACGGAAGACTTTAGGTTAGCATTCACAGAACTGCCATGGAAAGCCCAAAGACTCATGTGGCCATCTTCCCCTGCGCGGGAATGGGCCATCTCATCCCTTTCGGCGAGTTAGCCAAGCGCCTCTCTGGCAGCCATGGACTCTCCGTCACGTTCATCACCTGCAAATGGATGTTCTCAGCTCAACTCATGGCTGCTTATTCCGAGACTATAATGTCCTCGGGTTTCGACATCAACATCATCCAGCTGCCGGAGGTGGAGATCGAGGGCTCAGAACATATGAAACCCGAAACTCACTTATCTAAGCTTTTCGAGAAATCCAAAGAATCAGTGGGAAATACTCTCAGATCCCTCGTCCACTCTTCCTCTCCTGTCTCTGTTTTCATCACTGATATTTTCTGCTCCACTATGTTCGATGTGGCAGCCGAGCTCCACATACCCACATACTTATTCTTCGCTTCCGCTGCTTCTGTGCTTTCACTCACGTTATCCATTCCCAAGCTCGCCTCAGAGATTCCAATTTCGTTTAAGGACGTCGATTTTCCAATAGAGGTACCGGGCACTCCGCCAATCCCTGGCAGAGATATGCCGAGTCCCCTTCTGGACAGGTCTGGTGAAGGCTTTTTTTGGCTTCTGCACCATGCCTCGCGTCTGTGGGAAGTGACGGGCATTTTGATAAACACTTTCGAGGAGCTGGAACCTGAAGCGGTTAAAGCTCTTGTGGAAGGGAAGATCTCTAATCCGACTGATGTTGGTCGAATGCCTCGCATTTATCCAGTTGGGCCGCTCATATCATCGTCGCCGCTTGAAAACAATGAGAAAGACGGAGGGCCGGATTGCCTGAAATGGTTAGACAAGCAGCCGCCTTCGTCGGTTATCTTCGTTTCGTTCGGAAGCGGAACCGGTCTGCCGAAGGCGCAGGTGACCGAACTCGCCCTGGGACTGGAAGCAAGTAACCATCGCTTCCTGTGGGTGTTGCGCAGTCCGTCGAGCAGCTTTCTTTCGGTGGAGGAAACAGAGATTTCCCAACTCTTACCCGAGGGATTCGAGAGTCGAACCAAAGAGCGAGGACTTGTTGTTGCTTCATGGGCGCCTCAGATTCCTGTTCTTTCTCATCCTTCCACCGGCGGTTTCATTTCTCACTGCGGTTGGAACTCTACGCTGGAGAGCATCTCACATGGAGTGCCAATAATCTGTTGGCCTCTATTTGCGGAGCAGAGGATGAACAGGCTTCTCCTGGTAAAAGAGTTTAAGGTGGCGATCGCAGTAGAGATGAAAAGCGATGATTTCGTAAGAAGAGGAGAAGTGGAAAGAGCAGTTAGGGAGTTGATGGAAGGAGAAAGTGGGATCAGGGTAAGGGCGACGGTGAAAGAATCGAAGAAGAAGGCCGTGACTGCGCTGGAAGAAGCGGGCAGTTCATACGAAGCCATGGCCGCTGTAGTCTCTGAGTGGGCAGCCATAGTGCCCAAAACATAGATTTTCAGTTGGGAAGAACAACTTCCTGTTAGGAATTCTGTAGGTCCGCATATTCCGATCGTTTTATTTAGCCTAGATTAAGGGAACTAAATGGAAATAAATAGCGAGCAAAAAAGTCATCCCCAAGAAAAATGTTGTACGACACCACATAAAAGCCGTAAGAAAATTATGTGAAGTTATCACTTTTTGTAGATGAAAGCTTTCTAACCTTGGGATGTGAGAGATGTCAATTATGGCACAATCTAATCTCAAAAGGCTACTTCTATATTTTCAATAAATTTAGTTCCATTTATATGTTATTTACGTCAGCTACATAACCAGTTTCTTTTGGGTTCACAATGCCTGAGCTTTTGGGTTCACAATCATGAGAAGTTGATGTATTTATGGGAAAAATTTACAGAAATTTGATCTCAAAACTTTCTGCTTACAATATGAGATAATCCAATTATAAAATTATCATTTGCCATTAGTTGACCTTGTTATGATGTTAGTTGGCCTTCATTGCAGAGCCATTGACTACACGTTCATTCAAATGGTTCCTCTTCTCATTATGCCAATTGAGCCATAAGTTGCTAATCGAACTGAGAACGTCGTCTGCTTTTGCTTCCATATGCACAGCGGTTAACTTCTGAATTAAGGACAAATAAAAATAAGACATAAAGGATCTGTTCGCCCTGAGGACAAAATTGAACATAAGACAAATAAAAATAAGACATAAAGGATCTGTTCGCCCTGAGGACAAAATTGAAGTTATAATATTGAGAATCCAAAGCCCTGAAGGTGACAATGTCATTTGTCTTTCTATCATCTATAGAACTCTCGTACAGCCAAAGGTAACGTATAAATTTTTAAAGAATATATTTATGTACAATTAATCTTTATTCGTCCAACTAAATAGTTGCTATGTACAATTAATCTTTATTCGTCCAACTAAATAATTGTCGTGTTAAGAATTTTGGAATATTACTGTGTAGTAATTTTCATAGATTCGTCTTGTGTTAAGAATTTTGGAATATTACTATGTAGTAATTTTGATAGATGCAATGTCTATCACAATTCAAAAAGATAAACTTTTACCAGATACACTGAGATAAACTTTTACAAAATAAACTTTTACCAGATACACTGAAAGTTTCAAATTTATTTGTCCTCAACATATTTGCAAAGTTGTAATTTTGGGTACTTTTAAAAATTTTGTAAGTGGAAACAACGCTTAAATACCTGGTGGCTTCAAGGCAAATCGGGTTGAAGAGAACATGATACCTAAAATAGTAACATCCGTTGAAGAAAAGAAAAGCGGGAATGTTCGGTCCAGTCAGAAACCACAGACGATCCTGGGTGACGACGATATGATATTCGGTAGATTTTTGTGAAATGTGACGTCGAGAATCCGTGAATATTGCAATGACGGTGTGCATAACATCAAAAGTCCACGCCATGGAGCACGGCACCTAGACCGGAATAAATTAAATAAGTTTAAATAAATTCAAATATTCAACTTCACACCAAGATATTTAACTTTATTTAATTCCATAGTGTCATTTCCGGTATGAACTTTTTCTTCAGTAGAAGCATTTCCGGTATGAACTTTTTTTCAGTAATAGCATGTCCGACGTGAGCTTATCCAACTCTTCGTTGGAGTCGTTTTCTCCACGTTTTCTCTTGTAGTATCTCAATGGCAGTATCTCAATGTCTCCCTTTGTTGTTGGCAATTAAATGCTAAAATCCATATCACTCTTATAAGGATTGTGATTTACAATAAACTTAGATAAGAATAGAAAACGTTGAGGAAGAGGAGTGATGGAAATGACTAAAAGTTTATACCCAGGGTCACAGTACAAATCCAAAATGGAGTGTGAGAGATTTTGGGAGGTTTTCCTTGCTCATGTAGATGTTAACATTATCTTGTATTTATTTTTCATACATTGCATGTTATAGAAATTAATTAAATTAAATTTGCAATTAAAAGATTTTGCAATTTTTGTTCAATTATAGTAACAAAGAAGATAAATAGGGTACAAAGAAGATAAATAGGGTACACTAGGTAGTAATTGAACTATAGTGAGAGAAAGAGCTAGACTGATAATGAATCGTGATGTTGGGTTGTGTAGGAATTTAATTATCTTATGGTGTTTGTTGAGTTCTAAGGATGATCTTGTCAGAGGCATTAATGGTGTTTGTAGGTTGAGCTTGGAGGAGGATGAGAAAATGTGATAAATTCTGAAAATAATTGCCATGGACCTAAGCAATAAAATAGGAAAATCACAGTCGAAACAACCAAATATAACAAGATTTTAGAATGAAAATGGTAGAATTACCACAATAATAAATAATTATAGATAATCAAACACCACAATATAAATACATTTATTAATAAAATCAATGTTCACTTGCCTTTATATAAGTTTTAGTGAAGAAAATTTATAGTAGACATAACCTTCTAGTAAGTCTTCATACCAAAGTTTGTGTCTAACTTCCTAGGAAATTTCTGATGAAGGAACTTTCTTGTAGGTGGAACCTTCTAGTATGCATTTTTACAAATATTGCATTCACACTATATTTATTACATCGGAATTATTTAATATAGATGGCCTCAATACATAATAATCTATCTATATATTTAAGGAGGTTAAGTAGGACACTAACATGCCCTCCCCCTTAAAAAGTAGAATTGTACTCAAGGCTTGAGATGTAGAAATTGTTGAAGTACATTTGTTGATTCCAATGTAGCATCATTAGGTTGGGTATCTTTCCACTACCTCACGACCTCTTGGATGTGTACTTGTGGAGATTTTGTTTACATTGAGGACGACCTTGGGCTACAACCAAATGGAGAGATCATCTACTACCACATTCTCCTTTCCCTTATATTCATTTATCTCATAGTCATATCCCAATATTTTGGTGATCCATTTTTGTTGCTCAAGGGAGGAAGTTCTTTGTTCCAGAAAGTATTTTAGGCCACAACAATAATTTTTTATCTAGAAATGTTGCTTAGGTAGGTATGGATGATAAATGTCCATAGCATGCAATATGGGCATCGTATTTTTTTCATAAGTTAATTTTCCCATGTGCTACTCACAGAGTTGTTTTCTCGTAAAAGTTAATGGTATACCTTCTTGGTTGAGTATTGCTATGATGCATCTACCCGAGGTATCACATTCTAGGACAAAGGTTTTAGC
This sequence comes from Larix kaempferi, assembly GCA_027924585.1. Classification (NCBI taxonomy): domain Eukaryota; kingdom Viridiplantae; phylum Streptophyta; class Pinopsida; order Pinales; family Pinaceae; genus Larix; species Larix kaempferi. The sequence continues at coordinate 26,051,882 of BSBM01000391.1, read as the reverse complement.
AAATTTAGGAAAAGCAAATACTGGGGTAGTACACATAACCTCTCCTTTATGTCCTAGAAATAGTTTTTTGTCAAGTATCATTCCAACTGAAAGAATTTCTTTTCTATAAAAGTTGTGAGTGGAGATACAATCTTACCATGTAGTTCCTTATGAAATTTTTATAATAACTAATGAGACCTAAAAAACCTGTTAGTATTTTAAGAGTCTTGAGATGAGGTAAATCCTTCATCACTTCAATTTTATTTTAATCCACAAGCACACCCTCCTATCTGACAATATGGTCCAAATATTCCACTTTAAAGACCAAAGGAAAATCTGGAGCTTTTAAGAAAGAGTGGATGATCCACAAGTAGTTGTAAGACCCGATCTGCATGAGCTACATGGGCTTGCCATGTTTTATTGTAGATCAAGATGTCAGAAAAATATTACGTAGAAAGGGTTTAAATATTTTGTTCATGAGATTTTGGAAGGTGGATGATGCATTGCAAAAGGAAAAGGGAATCAACAAGAACTTTTAATGGCTTTCATGAGTGAGAAAAGTAGTTTTGGGAATATCTACCTCCTTCGAGCAAAATTGATGGTAGCTTGAGCAGGGACAAGTTTGGTGAAGAATTGAGCAACATTGAGCTCATCTAGAAGGTCACCAATGAAAGGAATGGGAAACATATCCTTGAGAGTCTAAATAGTTAAAAAAAGGTTAACGAGAACACACTATGTTTAAAATGTGATTCTAATATTAATGGGTCAAGTTCAAAAATGTAATAAAAATATATATATTTCAAAAAAGGAAATAAATTGCAGTCTACTACTATGTAGATCATCCTCATATGTTTTATTTTTGAAAATTATATACTGAACATTGAATCAATTGACATGAACAAAACCCACTTGTTAAATTTTCCATACCAAAACCCACTTGCTAACTTTTCCATAAATTTGCAAGGACAAACATTTAATGAAATGTAAATTTGACACATTAAATTACACTAATATTTTTAAAAAATAACATTAAAAATACAACACAATTCCTTACAAGTTTGTTTTTCAATGTACATAAAAATTCACAAGGCTTATATGAGTTTTGTGGGCTTCATTCTAAAAAATATGTAAAATACCAAATTTTCATCACCACATTCTATTGAAAATTGTTACCCATTTTCATGAACTCACCCACTAATCAAGAGAGATCCCCTCATTATCCCATATCTTAGCCATGACATTGTCAATAGCCATGTCTAATATCTCTAACTAAAAGGTATTTTTGTAAGGCTCCACCACTATGTCAAATATCTCCCATATTGAGGCTTTTGAGCATTCCATATGGTCAATACACTTAGTGGCACAAGTGCTGGTAACTCTATCATTCATTGACATTCCAAAAACATGTCTGACACGATTGTTCAACATCTAGGTCCTAATATAATGCCCACAACATCTTTCATTTTTTTAATACCATTCTACACTAGTACATGCAAATGTTAGTCAAGTAAATATCATTGGTTTACACATCCACCAAATTCATATTTTGCTTCTTATTTAATATTTTACTCTAAATTGACAAGGAGTTATCTAAAAACAAATTATTGATAGACCTGTTAAAAAATCAGAATTAACAAAATTTTAATAAAATAAAAAATTAATCAATAGTACAAATACAAACTACAAAAAAAATTCACATCAAAACAACCCTTAACCATGAAAAACAACAAATTAAGAATTTTACTCAATACTCATTTTATTAACAAAAACAATGCATAATACAATATACAAACATTACACAACATAAACCACTAAATGATATTAGATTACAATGGATTTCATTGCTAAATTACAAAGCCTTGACATCAAAATTTAGAGTTGTACTCCTTATTATACATGCTGATAGGTAGTGTATCAATATGATCAATCCATGGTTGACTGGATATTTGTTAGGTTGACCAACTATTAGTTTTACATTTTGTTTTTCATTTTATCTAAACTTTTCACATGTATGATTTTATGCAGTGAACTTATCCTAAGTTTGCAAAAGCTTAACTTCCACACTATCGACTAAAATGTTTGGGGTGTCATTGCCCAACTGGTGGCGGAATGCTAGGTTCTTGAGTCGAGCATTGAATAGACATTTGAAATGAGAATTGAATTAAAGCTGGTTGATATTTATGCATCGCCTTATGCACCATACACTGCACCGCCTCGCTAAAGCACCACCTTGATGAAGCTTCCAAGCACCACACTGCCTCACTGAAGCACCGCCTTTCTAAAGTTTCCACACCACTTTCACTTCATAATAGATCAAATCGGAATTGGAATAAACGAATTGAACAATAGAAATGATAACAAAATGTTCTGCATTTTGGTTTCCATGGAATTTGTTGTCCATTGTTCTAGCATTGTTCTCAAAATTTATGCCATTAAGAGATGCATGATTGACATACCTTCTTTGCTTTTGTTGGACATGTTTATGTTGTTGTAATTGAATCTATTACAACTTCAGTTGTAGTTTTTGGTGATGTTGCTCCCCAAGGCAATTTTGATTCCGAATCTACATAATTCCTCTACCTTAAGTCCAATTAGCGAAGGCACCAAATGTATAAGCTAATGAACATAACTGAAACTCTTCATTTTATTATTTATCGCCTTACCATAAATTGGATTGTTCGGGGGATACAAATGAACCGATCTGATCCCTTTGCTTGAGCGGTACAGCGGGTGAGAAGTAGAACGATATGAAGCCTTCCTATCTGTTGGACCATTGATTGTTGTTAAATGTACAACATCATGAGTCATTCTCCAAGCCAATCTTGTGCAGCCAGGATTGGGCCTCATGTGTTGAGGTAGGGAGCCTAAGTTGGAATGAGGAACTTGGAGTAGATTCTTGAGTTGGACTCAAGAATGACTAAGCCTTCAGTTATAAAAGGTTATTGCTCATGTGTTGAGGTGAATGATTTGATGTATCAAAGAAATGATGTTGTAAAGTATTGTTGGACAAAGCTCAGGAGTTGTGTGCCAAGTTAGTTTCTCACGTGGACCTCCAACTATAGTAGGTACCCATGGGGTGGACCTCCTGTTATAGATGGATAGATGCTTTGCATGTTGAAGCATTAATGTTGTGTGATGTATTACTAACCATGGTCACCGATTGCTTTCAAGTATCCTTAGAGACTGGCCACCTCTAGAGTGAATTAGTTTAGCATATGATCATTTGGTCTGAGAGTAATATAATATGATCACAACACCTGGAAAATAGTCTGAGTATAATATGATATGATATATAATTAAAGTTAACACATATTGACCATGCAGATAAGACAAGACACAAAGATAATATGTGATAAGATATGAGAGAATTCAAATTGCACATAAAAGAATTAATTAAGAGAGCATTCGAATTGTTAAACTTCAGTGAAGACTTCAATAAATCAAAGGATAACTTGAATTGATCACTACAGTGATGTTTACAAGAAAGAATCAGTTAAGAGAGTTAACTAAGTGATATCAAAGAAGATCTAGTTACATAAGTGTTATTGCATGATGACACTTATGTTAAGAGAGTTAACTAAGTGATATCAAAGAAGATCTAGTTAACTAAGTGTTATTGCATGATGACACTTATGTTAAACTAAAATACGAGACTTGAGTTGTGACACTTGCATGACGAAACTTAAGTTAGCCACCTAACTAAGTTGATAAGATGTCAGTTAAGAGGTGAGTTCATCCTAAGAATCAGTTCAGTGAGTTAATGCACTGCATGAGAAGTGGGGCGCACTTCTTCATGCAAGGTTGATGCATCCAAATGGAGGGCAAGTTCATCCTGAAGTCAGAAGCTAAAAATAGAAGCCGATGCATGAGAAGAATATATAAATATGTTATACACAATTGTTGAATTTAATGTGGAGCGAATTCTCTTCTGAGTCTGTGAGAAACCTGCAACAATTAATTGATAAATGCACAATATATTGGATTACATAATATTTTTATTGATCACGGGACACTTCAAGGGGGAAACCTCCTTTGAGAAAGCTCAATACAAATAACTTCACGGTACCTTCATTGGCCTCAACACACACTTATATACTAAATCTAGGCGCAAATACTATGGATCAAAACCATGGGCCAATACAAACTATGGATAAACAAATACTACGAGCGGCTTACAAAGCATATGCGCTCAACAACAATAATACAAACTATGGATCAACAATTACTACGGGACGACTTACAAAGCATATGTGTCCAACAACAATATACTAACAAAGTAAAGAGAAGGGTTGACATGGGTTCCTAACATCCCCTCCCCCTTAGAAAAATCTTTGTCCTCAAAGCTTTAGATGTGTAAATTGTCACTGAATCTGAAGGAGTGGTTCCCATGTAGCATCCTCTGGTTGCATTCCATGCCACTGAATTAAGACCTCTGTGATAGAGCGAGAGTGAAGCTGACGAGTGCGCTTATTGAGGATGGCCTCTGGATCCAAAAGGATGGATCCCTCATTATCCAGTTCGGGTAAAATAGTTTGTCCTCTGATGTTGGTGCCAAGAACTTTCTTCAGACAAGAGACATGAAATACTGGATGAATGCAAGAAGAAGGAGGAAGTTCCAATTCATAAGAAGCAGAACCAATCTTTTGAAGAATCCTATATGGCCCATAGAACTTTGGAGTGAGCTTGTGATGCCCTTTGAGTTTTCGGGAGGATTGCTTGTAAGGCTGGAGATGAAGAAAAACCATATCACCTGCTTCAAAAGTGCACTTAGAACCGTGTTGATCGGCTTGTTGCTTCATGCGATTTCTTTCCATGTGAAGATTTTCCCGCAAAATGCGAAGAATCTGATCATGGTTTCGAAGGACCGTGTCAACTGCCTGAACTGGAGAACTGCTGGGGATGTATGGAAGAAGAACTAGCGGTGCCTGACCATAAACTGCTTCATATGGAGTCATTTTAGAGGTAGTGTGGTAAGAGGTATTGTACCACCATTCAGCGAGAGGGAGCCACTTTTCCCACTGATGTTGTTGTTCAGAGGTGAAGCAACGAAGATAAGTTTCCAAGCATCTATTGATAATTCTAGTCTGACCATCTTTTTGTAGGTGATACCCTAAACTCATCTTCAGTTTGGTGCCAGTGTGGCGAAATAGTTATGTCCAAAAATGACTAGTGAAAGTCGCATCACGATCCGAGACAATGGAAGAAGGGATTCCATGAAGATGACAGATCTGGTCCAGGAAAATTTGAGCGACTAAGGAGGCTGTATAGGGATGGTTAAGAGCACAAAAATGACTATATTTGGAGAGGTGATCAACCACAACCAAAATCACTGTCTTCCCTCCAAATTTAGGGAGCCCTTAAATGAAATCCATAGAAATATTTGTCCAAATCCGTGTAGGTATGGGAAAGGGTTTGAGCAATCCTAGAAGGAGTGTCGTTTCACCCATATTGTGTTGGCAGGTATCACATTCAGCCACCATCTATTGAATTGTCCTTTTCATGCCTTTCCAAAAGAAGTTACGCCATGCTCGTTCATACGTTATGAGGAACCTAGAGTGCCCTGCCAATGGAGAAGCATGGAGTTCATAGAAGACAACCTGTTGAAGATTTGTGCTCTGGGAAAGCACCAGACAACCCTTGCATTTCAGGGAAGAACCATCCCAAGAGTAATGTGGTACATCAGAAGGTTTTTTGGCCAAGCATTGGATGATTTGAGATAATGAAGAGTCATTGACATATCCCTGTTGAACAGATTGCAACCAATTTGCAACAGGCATAGAAATAGCTGAAAGAGAACCTTGGTCATCAAATGTGTGAGAAAGAGCATCCGCCACAATATTTTCCTTACCCTTCTTATAAGTGATCTCATAGTCATAACCCATGAGTTTGATAACCCATTTCTATTGTGCTGGGGAGGATACACACTGTTCCAGGAAATATTTCAGACTCTGGTGATCAGTCTTGATGCAGAAATGATTTCCTAATAAGTAGGGTCGCCACTTCTGTAATGCATGCAAAATAGCCATCATTTCCTTCTCATATGTAGAGGCAGCTAAATTCTTACCTAAAAGGGCTTTGCTGGTGAATGCAATGGGGTGTTCATATTGAAGGAGAACAACACCAAGTCCATTGCCGCAAGCATCACTCTCAATAGTGAAGGGCTTGGAAAAATCGGGCACAGCTAGAACAGGTGTAGTACACATAGCGTGTTTCAGTTTGTCAAATGCACACTCAGTTGCATGTGCCCATGTAAAAGCATATTTTTTCAATATAGCAGTTAATGGAGTTGCAATCTTCCCATAATCCTTGACAAAGTTACGGTAGTATCCAGTCAACCCCAAAAAACCACGAAGGCTCTTGAGTGTTTGAGGAGGCGTCCAATTGTTCATGGCAACGATTTTGGCAGGATCCACGCGAACCCCTTGTGTGAGATAATGTGCCCGGGATACTCAACTTCCTTCTATCCAAAACACATTTAGATTGTTTGGCGTGGAGATGATGGTCAGAGAAAAGCTTCATTACAAGATCCAGATGCTGGAGATGTTCAGCCCATGTTTTACTGTAGATGAGGATATCATCAAAGAATACTAGAATGAATTTCCGCAAGTAGGGTTGGAATATTTTATTTATCAAGGCATAGAATGTGGAAGGAGAATTAGTGAGGCCAAAGGGCATGACCAAAAATTCATAGTGGCCATCATGTGTGCGAAAAGCTATTTTAGGGATATCATCCTCATGAACTCAAATTTGATGATACCCAGAACGAAGATCCAACTTGGAGAAAAATTGAGCACCATGAAGCTCATCAACAACAGGAATTGGAAGCTTATCCTTGATGGTGAGGTGATTAAGTGCTCAAAATTCAATGCAGAGGTGCCATGACCCATATTTTTTGCAGACAAGAAGAACTAGAGAAGAAAAGGAACTAGTGCTTCGGTGAATAATACCTTGCTTCAGTAAGTCCCGAACGAGCATTTCAATCTCTATTTTTTGGTCAAATGGGTAGCGATAGGGCCTGATGTTGGGAGGAACGCTTCCAGGAAGGAGTTGAATATGATGGTCCTCTATCCTTGAAGGTGGCAATCCCACTGGTTCAGCAAAGAAACCTGTATATCGATCTAGAATTTGTTGTAGATCCAAAGGAGTAGTGGAGACCATTGATGGTTTCATCTGAATGGAATGGATATGAGCTATGACACCATGTAAATTCTTCTTAAGGATTTTTTCCATGCGATGTGAACTGATTATGCTGAGAGACCCTATTTGTAAGCCTATCAATGTGTGTTTTTGTCCATTGGGGGAGAACTGCATCCAAAGTTCAGCACAATCCCATAAGATGGTGCCAAGTGTGTGTTGCCATTGAGCACCCAAAACCACATCACATTCGCCTAAGGTCAAGGAAAACATGCCAAAACGCAGGCTATAATATCCCATAGAGATACGCACATTGTGACACTTCCCTTTGCAAGGTAAGGTGCCCCCATTGGAAACCATGACTTCAAAGTTGGAGCAAGGATGGATATAACAATCAGCCTGTTTGGCGATCCGAGGGTCAATGAAATTATGAGTGCTATCGGAATCAATGAGTATTGTAAGAGGAATCTTTTTGAAGTAACCCCGGACCCGCATTGTTTGGGGGGCAGTGATTGTAGCTAAAGCATGGAGAGATATATCTGGCTTTTTGTCCTGAGACGGAGGGTCAATAGGCGGCTCCTGAATGTCGACCGGAGCATCCATTGTATCTGGAGATTCTTCACCAATTTCAGAGGCAGGCGGAGAATCCACATCCAAGAGATAGAGCTTTTGTTGAACACATCTATGTACCTGAGTGAATTTCTCATCACAATTATAAGAAATCCCTTTTTCTCTGCGTGCCTGCATCTCTGTTTCAGATAAATGCTTGATAGGAGTTGATTGAGGAGCTGGCGGGATGGGAGGTCGTTGAGAACCCATATTTCAGAAGGGAACAAAAGTGGATTTGGAGTGCTGTTGGGATGCAATCTTGTCTTCTGCCAACTTAGCCAACCCCAAGGCTTCCATCATTGTGTTGGGACAGAACATTTTGAACTCAGAGCGGATTGCATCCTTTAGACCACTGATAAAACAACTCCGGTAGAAGTCATCAGGCAATCCTTCGGTGTGGTTGGCTAGTTTCTCAAAATCGGTTTGATACTCTCTCATAGTGCCAATTTGGCGAAGTTTAGGGAGGGCTCCCGTGAAGTAATCAAAAGAACTAGGACCAAATTGTTGCAAAAGGAGCTGGCAAAAATCTGGCCATTTTGGCTCTTCATGAGCCTTGATGTACCAACGGTACCATTGAAGAGCTTCATGTTCCAAATGAAAGGATGCAAGTGGAACTTTGTTGACATCAAAATTATTATGCAGACTGAAATATTGTTGTGCACGATAGATCCATCCAATCGGATTAGTACCATTGAAGCGAGGAAAATCAAGCTTTAGACCATAGAAATTGCTGGAAGAAGAGAACCCATTGTCTGATGAAGACTCGGACTGCCATTTCTTGTTCATGGCTGAATGCTCAAGATGGAGGCCGAGAAATTTTTCATCCAGATCTTAGAGTTTGGCTTGGATGGCTGCAAGTGCTTCCTCCATGGTTTTTGCTCCTGCGCGGGTGACAACCATAACCAGGAGTTTTTTTAATTTTTTGAGTGGGTAGAAAAACAAAAACAGAAACTGTTTGAGTAAATGAAAATCTGGATTTGGGAAAAAATCTGAAGGGTAATTTGGGTTTTACTTGGTTTTGGACACTGTCGAATGGATAGGGAGGCAAAAAAGGAGGATTTCAGAAGCGGGATGAAAGAATGAGAAAATTTGGCAGAGAGGGACAAAGAAGCAGAATTAGGAAAGGAACTTTGTGGTAAAATTTGAAGGCGATTGGGTGAAAGTCGAAGAAGTTATGGCAAACCCTAAAAATAGACAAATGTGAGATTTCTAGCTTTGGGAAGTGGAATTTGGGATAGGGTCCTTAGGAATGAAATATGTAGAATGGGATTACAGGGGTGTCAAGAAAGTTTCAAGGGAAAGAAAGTGAAAATAAGGGACATATGGCAAAAAAAGAGTATTTTTTTTAAAAATAAATGGATCTGCAATGGCACGGAAGGGATCATAAATAGATAGATCTGCAACGATGCAGAAGTGATCAGAAACAGAGGGATCTGCAACGACATGGAAGTGATCGGAAACAGATGGATCTGCAACGGCGCGAAACTGACCGACAACAGTTTTGGACAGAGAAAATATATGATTTGCAACTAAAAATAGATATGGACCCTAGGTATGCTCGGCTTTCTAATGGTTCAAGGGATTCACTCGGCCACCAATGTTGTCTGACGGCTTGCGTATTGGGGCAGTACCCCTCACTCCACGGCTCAGGTGAAACTGATAACCCATTTGCCACAAACGACAACTCTTGATTTACCTCATGGGTGGGAACTAGTCAATCAGGTAGGGGTCGTTTCCCTTTTCGTTGGCAGGTCCTCTTAATGGGCCAGCTACTTCGGGGTTCATGTGGTACTCCTCACAATGATTTTTAGGGATTATTCCCAAGTAATTCTCATAGTTAAGTGGATAGGGATTATGCCCATATCCGAACCTGCAACAGATGCGAAAAAAAATTTTGGTAGAAATTTCACCCAACGAGCCCAAGAAAGTGCTATGATACCAGATGTGAGGGACCTGCAACAATTAATTGATAAAATGCACAATATATTGGATCACCGAATATTTTTATTGATCATGGGCCACTTCGAGGGGGAAACCTCTTTTGAGCAAGCTCAATACAAATAACTTCACGGTACCTTCATTGGCCTCAACACACACTTATATTCTAAATCTAGGCGCCAATACTATGGGTCAAAACCATGGGCCAATACAAACTATGGATCAACAAATACTACGGGTGGCTTACAAAGCATATGCACCCAACAACAATAACACAAACTATGGATCAACAATTACTACGGGACGACTTACAAAGCATATGCATCCAACAACAATATACTAACAAAGTAAAGAGAAGGGTTGACATGGGTTCCTAACAGAGTCTTCTCTTTTTTATCTTTCTCTTGCTCTATAATTGCACCAGGGGTGCTTAATGTAAAATACATTCTTTGCTATCTATCATAATTATACTCTGAAGATATGTTGGGGTTTTTCATCCTCATTATTTTGAGTATTTTCCCCAGGGTACATATTGTGTTATGTTTGAATGTTTCATGTGATTTAATGGTTCATTGATTCAAGTATTTAGTATTTCCACACATGAAGTTTTAAATTTCAAAGCTCATCATAATTGCTCAAATACTAACATGGTATCAGAGCTCAGGGTGTGAAGGATATAATATTTCTCAAGCGAACTTGATCCTACGTAGAAAATGAGGAGTTGAGCACAATACTTGAGTGCCATGGCAACGATCTCTATTCGACCGAAAGACCGTCTTGAGGGCACTTTGAATTTCAACACTTGGAAGGTGAGGATGTTGAACCTATTGGAGGAACATGACTTGGATGGGTATGTATCCACTATGGTGGAAGAGCCTCCATATAATGCAGGGTGCATCAACTTCAAGAAGAATCAAGATAAATCCAAGCATATCATCTATGATTCGAGAAAGGACAATTTGATGTCCGTGATCACTCCGTTGAAGATCACAAAGGAGTGTTTTGATACATTGACAAACCTATATGAGAAGAAGGCCCCGAGTCAAAATAGGGCATTGAAGAATAAGCTTTGAAACCTAAATATGGAAAAGGATGAGACATTGGCCTCCTTCTTAACCAGGATATCTCAGGTAAGAGATCAACTTGCTAGTATTGGAGTAGTGGTGGATGAAGATGATCTTCTCCAAACTGTTATTGATGATCTCCCATCCTCATGGGAAACATTCTTGGCTACGGTAAATGGCTGATAGGTACAACCTAAATTCGAAAAGTTGTGGCATGACTGCCTCCAAGATGAGGGGTGAATATATAGAAAGTCAGTGTCCATCAAAGAAGAAAACCTTGCCCTCATGACAAGGATGAAGAAAGGCAAGAAGAAATTCTCTCAAAAGAATTTTTCCCATTCAAAGAAGAAGGTATACAACAAGGAATTTGACAATTCGAAGGTTAGATACTACAATTGTGACAAGAAGGGCCATTATGCAAGGGATTGCAATGCAAAGAAAAAGGTGTTGGTTGTGGAGCCATATCTTCCAGTCTCATAGATGATATTGTCTTAGTCATGCACCCCGGAGGACTGTACACCCATTCTGCATTTTTTGGGGTTTGGGGGCAGCACCCCTGAGAAAATGGGGGTTTAGGGGCATAGCCCTCGAGGAAAATTTTTGGGGTTGTTTTCGCCACCAGTTTTTGGGCCCATGGTTATGGGTAACCCGCAGTATTTTCCCATTGTATTTTCCTTATAAAAGAAAGACATTGTAACACGGCTAGGGTTAATGATGTATTAGGTTTTATGCATTGTAAAGATCTCTAAGATCAGGAGAGAGACTGTGAGACAGTGAAGTGGAAGTGCATCGGCTGTGCTGCAAGTTGTATCCCTTCACCTTGCTGGACGATAATAATAATAAGGATTGGCAAATTCAGTGTGAACGTAGCCCAAGTTGGGGTGAACCATGATATATCTGTGTCTCTCTTGTAATGTGTGTGTGATTATATTTGCATTTCTATTTATTGTTATTGCTCTGTGATCCTGTTTTTCTAACATTTGGTATCAGAGCCAAAGGTCTGTTTGGCAGATAAACCCGCAGGAAGCTAGGGTTTTTGGTTCGAGTGGGAGCAATGGCGGAAGAAGGAAACTTTAAGGTCGAGAAGTTTAACGGCCAAAACTTCCAGTTATGGAAGATGCAAATGGAGGACTATCTATACCAGAAAGATCTATTCCTACCATTGGGAGGAAGAGTAAAGCAGCCGGCGGCCATGAAGGATGAAGAATGGGAGGTTCTTGATAGAAAGGCTTTGGGAACAATACGAATGAGCTTGGCTTTGTCGGTGGCTTTCAATATCTCAAAAGAAACGACAATAGAGGGTTTGATGAGCACACTGGGTAAGCTGTATGAAAAACCCTCGGCTTCCAAAAAGGTATTTCTAATCAAGCGTTTATTTAATATGAAGATGTCTCAAGGTGGATCTGTTACTGATTATTTAAATGAGTTTAATACGGTTACAAATCAGTTAAGTTCTGTAAGTGTGAACTTTGATGATGAGGTTAGGGCTCTTCTAATCTAGTGTTCATTGCCAGAAAGCTGGAATAGCTTGGTTATGGCTGTAAGTAACTTTGTCTCTGGTTCAAACACCTTTAAATTTGATTATGTTATTGGTGTTATTCTTAGCGAGGAAATGCGAAGAAAAAGCACAGATGAGACATCAGGTAATGCGTTGACCATGGAGAGCAAGGGAAGACAAAAGGAGAGAGGAAAGAGACAAAGTGATCGTGGCAAGTCTAAAACAGGCAGATCCAAGTCCAGATTAGGAAAAATAGAGTGTTGGAACTGTGGAAAGAAAGGACATCTAAAGAAAGACTGTAGATCTCTAAAGAAGAAAGGAGATGCACAGAAGGAAACTACCCAGGAAGCAAATGTAGTAAGTGATGTGTTACAAGATGCTTTGATTCTTGTATTAGATAATACTAGTGATTTTTGGGTAGTAGATTCAGGAGCTTCATGTCATGCTACATCCCATAGGAAATAATTTCATGAGTATGTTCCTGGCGATTTTGGACATGTTTTATTGGGTGATGATGAGCCATGTAAAATTGTTGGAATGGGTAAGGTATGGATAAAAGTTAAGAATGGAACTAACTAGCTGTTGAAAGATGTTAGGCATATTCCTGCTATGAAAAGAAATTTGATCTCAACAGGGCAGTTGGGAGATGGCGGCTGTCTATCTACATTTGGAGAAAAGTGGTGGAAGATCACTAAAGGATCAATGGTGATAGCAAAAGGAGATAGGATAGGTACGTTGTTTTTATGTCCTCATAATACTGACCATTCTATCTCTTTAGCTTCCACAGGAACAGATACAGCATTGTGGCATCATAGGCTTAGCCACATGAGTGAGAAGGGGATGTAGATTCTCCACTCAAGGAAGTTGTTGCCAGATTTGAAGCAGGTAAGTTTGGAATTCTGTGAAAACTGTGTTTATGGAAAACAAAAGAGAGTCAGATTTCTCAAGGTTGGGAAATAGAAGAAGAATGAAAAGTTAGAGCTAGTACATACAGATGTATGGGGACCGGCTCAGGTACAATTTCTTGGTGGCTCTCATTTTTATGTTACATTTATTGGTGATGCAACTATGAAAACTTGGGTTTATTGCATTAGACAAAAATCTGATGTGTTTGCTAATTTTAAGAAGTGGAAAGCTTTGGTTGAGAATGAGACAGGGAAAAGGTTGAAGTGTCTCAGATCTGATAATGGAGGTGAGTACTACGGCAAGGAGTTTGATAGTTACTGTTCATACCATGAGATTCGTAGAGAGAAGACAGTCCCAGGAACACCACAAGAAAATGGTGTGTTAGAAAGGATGAACATAACGATCATGGAGCATGCAAGGTGTATGACACTACATGTACTGCTGCCCTTACAGTTTTGGGTGGATGCTATAAATACTGATGTTTAGTTAATAAACAGAGGACCTTCAAGTGTTTTGGATGGTGGTATTCTAGAGGAGGCATGGACAGATAAAAAGGTAAATTACTCATTTCTGAGAACGTTTGGTTGTGAAGCATTTGTCCATATTGATAAAGAAAATAGAACAAAGCTTGAAGCTAAATCCAAGAAATGTAACTTTATTGGATATGGGGTTGATGAATTTGGTTATCGCTTATGGGATTATGAAAATAACAAAATCATCAGGAGTAGAGAAGTGATATTCAACGAAAAGGTCATGTATAAAGATCAATTGCAGGGAAAGAAACAGGAAAATGAAACCACAGAGTACACAGTACTTGATGAAATTCAAGAAAATAAAGTTCCAAAGGTGCCAGAAAATCAAGGATAACAGCAAGCACCTGAAACTCCTGCAACTGTAAGAAGATCTACCAGGTTAAGTAGACTCCTTGAACGATACTCTCCTTCAATGTATTATTTGTTGATGACTGATGCTGGTGAACCAGAATGTTATGAAGAAGCAATACAGGTGGAAACTAGAAAGAAATGGGAGCAAGGCATGAATGAGGAGATGGACTCATTGGTAGGAAACCAGACTTGGGATCTGGTTCACTTGCCTGCTAGTAAAAGAGCATTGCAGAACAAATGGATTTACAGGTTGAAGGAAGAAAAAGGAGGCAAGAAGCGGTACAAGGCCAGACTTGTTGTAAAGGGGTTTGCACAGAAGAAAGGTATAGATTTTGATGAAATATTTTCTCCTATTGTTAAGATGACTTCAATTAGGACTATCTTAAGTCTAGTGGCGGTAGAAGATTTGCATCTTGAACAGTTAGATGTAAAAACAACCTTTATCCATGGAGATTTGAAGGAAGAGATATATATGCAGCAGCCACAAGGGTATGAGGTCAAAGGTAAGGAGAACTTGGTATGCAGGTTGAAAAAGAGTTTGTATGGCATGAAGCAAGCTCCAAAGCAGTGGTATTTAAAATTTGACAGGTTTATGACAGAACAAGGTTATAGTAGATGTCATTCTGACCACTGTGTTTATTTCAAGAAGCTAAACAATGAAAGATATATTATCTTGTTATTGTATGTGGATGACATGCTTGTTGCAGGGTCTAACATGCAGGATATAAATGTACTCAAAAGGAAGCTAGCTAATTCATTTGCGATGAAGGATTTGGGTGCTGCAAAGCAAATCCTTGGTATGAGAATAACAAGAGACGAGAAAAATCGCAAATTGACATTGTCTCAGGGTGAGTACATACAAAAGGTGTTGGAGAGGTTCAGAATGTAGAATGCAAAACCAGTTAGTACACCTTTGGCCAGCCATTTCAGTCTAAGTAAGGAAATGTGTCCTAAGACACAGGAAGAGACAGATTACATGTCCAAGATTCCCTATCAATCAACAGTTGGCAGGTTGATGTATGCCATGGTGTGCACAAGACGAGATATTGCATATGCAGTGGGAGTTGTGAGCAGATATATGAACAATCTAGGTAAAGAACATTGGAGGGAACTACAGTGGATTCTCATTTATTTGAGAGGTACAACCACTCATGCATTATGTTTTGGAGGTTCGGACACTATTCTACAGGGATATGTTGATGCAGATATGGCAGGTGATAAGGATAGCAGGAGGAGCACCACAGGGTATGTGTTTACTGTAGGTGGAACAGTAGTAAGATGGATTTCGAAACTGCAGAAGGTTGTTGCACTTTCAACAATGGAAGCAGAGTATGTTGCTATTACAGAGGCTAGTAAAGAGATGATTTGGTTGTAGAGGTTTATGGAGGAAGTGGGTAAGAAGCAAAAGGATAGCAGGTTGTATAATGATAGCCAGAGTGCCATTCATCTTGCAAAGAACTCAACATTCCATTCCAGGGGGTTTGGGGGTGTAGCCCCCGAGAAAACAATTTGGGGTTATTTTCGCCACTAGTTTTCAGGCCCATGGTTTTGGGTAACCCGTGGTATTTTCCCATTGTATTTCCCTTATAAAAGAAAGACATTGTAACACAGATAGGGTTAATGATGTATTAGGTTTTATGCATTGTAAATATATCTAAGATCAGGAGAGAGACTGTGATATAGTGAAGAGGAAGTGCAGCGGTTGTGCTGCAGGTTGTATCCCTTCACCTTGCTAGACGGTAATAATAATAAGGACTGGAAAATTCAGTGTGAACGTAGCCCAAGTTGGGGTGAACCACGATATATCCGTGTCTCTCTTGTAATGTGTGTGTGATTATATTTGCATTTATGTTTATTTTTATTGCTCTGCGATCCTGTTTTTCTAACAAAAGGGAAAAGGAAGGTCTCATGCTTCTACTGCTATAGAGGATGAAACTACTCATAAGAATTCACCCGAAGAAAAGGAGGCAAGGAGGGAGTATTACCTAGTCTTAGCACTTTCTAGATACGTCATCATAAGTGAGGACACATGGTTGGTTGACAATGGTGTATCCAAACATATGTCTGGTTATAAGAGCTCCATCACCAATCTCAAGGAGAAAAATTTTGCATGCAAGGTAGAGTTGGGAGACAACACAACCTATTCGATCCAAGGAGTTGGATACACCTCCTTCCACTTGAGTTCAGGAGATATTTTACATGTGGAGGACATTCTTTATGTTCCAGAATTGAAGAAGAACCTCATATCATTTTTGGTTCTTGAATATAAGGGCTTTCGATTTATCTTCATGGATAATCAAGCACTATTATGGTCAAAGAACAAAGACTTGAAATATGCAGTAGTGAATGGAGTTAGAGAGGGAGGTCTCTACAAGGTACCCAGGAAGTACATTCAAGATATGTTTCAGAACACTATCAATCCATGCGATCTATGGCATAGGAGGCTTGGTCACCTCCACTACAAAGCACTACCAAGATTACATCAAATGGGGAAAGGTATTACTGTATTTGATTTTGAGCATGATAGTGTATGTAGGGGTTGTGCACTTAAGAAGAATGTTAAAAAAAGTTTCTCTAGAAGTATTACTATATCTAAAGGGATTTTAGATTTAATACATTCTAATGTATGTGGTCCCATGTCATCCACTTCCCTGAGTGGTTATTTATATTATGTATTGTTTATAGATGACTTCTCTAGAAAGTCACAGATTTATTTCCTAAAGGCTAAGAGTGAAATCCTTAGCAAATTTTTTAGGAATTCAAATCCCTAGTTGATAATTAGATACGAAATGTAACGTCCCCCTCACCCAATCCGACCATCGAGAGGGGACACTAGTGAAATATTGGTTCTCAAATTTCACCCCAAAACCATTATACGATTTTCAACAAATAAAATGTGTGCAGAAACTTAAATAGACATGCACAACGTAATTTAAATTCTATCCACACACATATAGCATGTAAATACACAAGCATAAACATTACGGGCATGAAATAAAATCATTTCAGATTCAAAAGAATGAGAATAATTATCTTTATCCAATGTATATCCAAGCAATTGGTTGTGAGAGAGCGATTTTCCACCCAACCATAGGCACTTTGTCTAGCATATACTCTTTCTACTAGGAGGCCACCCCCAAGCTTGGCTATGAGGCCACCAGGGCCAAGGAAAAACCTATAGGCTTCTCTGTCTTAGCCCACAACCCATTATGCTCTATATGCTTAGCCAAATTCTCATAGAGAGCTCTACATGGGTCTCACTCAGCCCTCACATCCATGGATTCCACAATATCTGCCCCACACAACACCCTTCTAGCTCAAGCATCCCCTTCACCAATCCATGGTTCTCTTGGGCGATCCATCTTGCTGGGTGCTTCTAGTGTGTGCATAGAAGAATTCCAACTTGATATTGGTTACTATAGAACCACCTGTAGGCTCAACTTGTGGCTTCTCAAGCACCTATGAGAAACAAAACTCCATGGGTAAGGATTCCTAGCTTGCCCAACCTACCTACTCACTTACAACCAATAATTTTCACTTCCAAATCTGCAGCATGGTCTCCAAATTCGAATTTATGGGTTCAAAACAACATGGTAAGTTCATGGACAATAATGGAGAGCTCTGCATAGCCTAAATATGCATGAAATGAATGAGGGTTGACCCCAAAGGATATGAGAAAATGGTGAAAAGACAACTGACATAACTTTTGACAGTAGAATAAAGGACTCCTGGAAGCTGCAGACTGACTTCTTTCATGACAGAACTGTCACAAAAGTGCAGTCGGGCCCATGCTTTAATAACTACATGAGGTGACTTTTCCACCAACCACACACATGCATTAATGATTGGAAAATGGTCAAAAAGGAGATAATTGACTTATTCTCATCACATGACAGAATTTTGGGTGAGTTCTAAGGTTGACACTTTGCAGCAAGGATTTAGTCACCCATGGACCCCCTCTCCTCTTCCCCTTTGGTGGAATTATAACCCCTTTGGTGCTCTTTACACAACCATTGTTGGACCATTTTATTATTTATGCACATAGTATTTACATAATATTCTAAATTAACATAAAATCGAATTAAACAGTCCAAATAAAATATAAACATCATACATGCCTAGACATTCACTAGTCGGGCCTTGGCCCTGAGCTTCGCACTAGGAATTCACGCTAGCATATTTACATCATTTACATAGTTTTGGATAAATTCATTCCAAGTCAAAACTAGGTGTATTACAATCCCCTCCCCCTTGGAATAACACGTCCTCTATGTTTGCTCAAAATTTAGAACACAAATGGATATGCCTCTCTCATGGCATCCTCCAACTCCCACATAGCCTCATCGGGACCGAAGTGCTTCCATTGCACCTTTACCTGCCTGATGGCTCAGTTCCAGAGCAATATCACTTTCCTGTCTAGGATGCATAGTGGATCGGTTTGGAACTCTCCCTTGGGTTCCACCTGAATCACATCGCAATCAATCACATGGTTAGGATCATGTACATATTTCTTAAGCAAAGAAACATGAAAAACATTATGAGCTCTAGTGTTAGCATGCAATGCAATTCTATATGCAACTTTTTCTATTCTCTTAAGAACTTCAAATGGCCCACAATATTTTGGTGATAACTTAGACAACTTCCAAGCCTCAAGGAACTCTTCCTTGGCTTCACTCTAAGGTAAACATGATCCCCAACATGTAACTCTCTATGCACTCGGTTCTTATCTGCATAGATTTTTTGTCTATCTTGGGATGCCTTTAAATTTTTCCTAATATTTACAACTTCTTGTTCCATTTCCTTAAGCAACTCTAGCCCAATTACAATTCTGTTCATTGGATTATCCCAAGTAACTGGTGTTCTGCACCTTCTTCCATACAAAGCTTCAAATGGACTCATGCCCAACGATGCTTGTTTCCCATTTTTATATGAAAACTCTACCAAATGTAGATAGTCCTCCCACTTGGATGGTTTGTCCATCACATACATGTGTAGAATGTATTCAAGCACCTGATTTACCCTTTATGTTTTCCCATATGTTTTTGGATGGTAGGCGGTACTAAATTTCAGCTACGTACCCAAATCAGCAAAAAGCGTTTTCCAAAATTTTGAAGTAAACTTCGTATCCCTGTCTGAAATTATTGCTTTAGGCAAACCATGCAACCTGAAAATTTCCATCATAATTTTTTTTGCAATTGCATCCGTTTTATATGTCTATTTAATTGGTATAAAGTGTGTTTCCTTAGATAATTTATCCACCACAACCATGATGGAATGATGCTTCCTAACAGTCATTGGCAAACCTGTAATGAAATCTATGGAAATCACTTCCCATTTCCATTTTGGAATTGGCAAAGGATGCAAAAAACCTATTGGGTGATCATGTTCAACCTTTACTTGTTGGCATTTCATACACTTTAAATATAGTCAGCAATGTCCTTTTTCATTCTCAACCAAAAATATTGCTTTCTCGCTGTAGAAACTATTTTCTGGTATCCTGGGTGACCGAAATATGGCATTTTATGGATTTCATCCATAACAATCCTTAAATTTTCCAAATTATGAATGTAAATTATGTTTCTATAAATAATAAGTCCGTCACTTTCCAAATGGTAACCTTCATACCTCTTTTCCAAATTCTATTGTTGCAATTTGTCCTTTATTTGCACATACAGTTCATCTTCAACAATACGGTTAGTAATCTGCTGCCTCAAATCTGATTGGAAAGTACTAATGGTTGCTACATGCATCTCATGTACTTTTCTGATAAGTGCATCAGCCACCTTATTTTCTTTACCTTTTATGTGCTTGATCTCAAAATCAAACTCACATAAAAATTCTATCCATCTAGCTTTCCTAGCATTTAATGTTGGTTGCTCAAACAAATATTTAAAACCACAATGGTTTGTCCTTAGTTCAAATTTTATGCCCATTAAATAGTGCCTCCACATTTTCAAAGTGTGCACTTTTGCTGCAAGCTCCAAATCATGAGTAGCATAGTTATTCTCATGTTCTTTCAACTTCCTTGACTCGTATCATACCACATGGTTATCTCGCATAAGAAATCCTCCAAGACCATCTATACATGTATCTGTGATACCACAAAATCTTTTTTCTGGATCTGCAATTTTTAGAATTGGAGCACTTGTGAGAAGCTTCTTCAAAAGTTGGAAGCTTTCTTCACATTTCAGTGTCCACTCAAACTTTATCCCCTTCTTCTGCAAAGAAGTGATTGGGTGTGCAACCTTGGAGAATCCTTCAATAAACCTCCTTTAGTAACCAACAAGACCCATAAAAGATATCACATCTGTCACGTTTCTTGGAGTTGGCCAATTCATGATGGCTTCAATCTTCTCAGGATCCACCGATATTCCCTCCTCAGAAATAATGTGACTCAAATAATGAATTTTATTTTGATAAAAGTCACATTTGCTTAACTTTGTATACGACTTATGCTCCCTTAGCAATTGCGAAGCCATTCTTAAGTTTTCTTCTTGCTCTTCTTCATTCTTGGAATAAATAAGAATGTGATCTAGAAATACAAGAACAAACTTGTCCAAATACTTGCTGAAAATACTATTCATGAGACACATGAATGTAGCTGGTTAATTGGTGATACCAAATGGAACCACCACAAACTCATAGTTCCCATGCCTTGTTCTAAAGGCTGTTTTGTGAATGTCTTCTTCTTTGATTCTCACTTGATAGTAACCGTACCTCAAGTCAATCTTTGAGAACACATTTTCCCCTCTCATTTGATAAAAAATATCATCAATTCGAGGCACGGGTTACTTGTTCTTCATTGTAACCTTGTTAAGTTGTTTGTAATCAATACATAACCTGAGCGTTCCATCTTTCTTCTTCACAAAAGTACAGGTGCTAACCATGGAGACAAACTTAGACTTATGTACTTCTTTTCCAACAACTCTTGTAGTTTCATTTTCATCTCTAAGGATTCTGGTGTACTCATCCTGTAAGGTGTTTTGGAAACTGGAGCAGCTCCTGGAACAAGATCAATTGTAAAATCAATGTCCCTCTTTGGAGGAATTCCTGGAACTTCATCGGGAAACACATCCTTGAATTATTGCAAAACATAATGGTCTTCCAACTTTGGAATTTCATTTCCTGTTTTCTCCAAAATATGGGCTGCATACAATTGGAAACCTTTCCTACATAATTTCTTCAATTGTATGGCTGAAATATGCCTAACAGGAACTATCTTTGGAATTCCCTTTACAACCCTTGGGTTTCCTTCTCCATCAATACACTCAAAAGTCTTGATGTAGAAATCAAGTTTAACTCTATGGACTTCCAACCAGTCCATTCCAATGAGAATATCATTGGAGCCAAGTGGCAAAACATTCATATTTGCAAAAGTGGACAGTCCAGCCGTTTCCAATGGACATTTCTCCACATTTTCGCTAACCTTCCTCCTGGTTCCAGTGGCTAGTTGGACTAACCATGACTTACTATGCTTTAATTTCTTAAAAGCACAAATATCAACAATTTTAGGACTGATATAACTATGAGTGGTAAGTTTATACTAATTTGACTAGCATGATCACTGAAAGAAACACAATCACAAGATAGACAAAGATTTATCCTGGGAAACCCTCATGGGGTATAAAACCCAGCAAAGCTTTCCTCAATATAGATAATCAACCAATACAAGATGTAGAAACCAAACAAGAGCTCCTTCTCCTCCTATGCAGACCTCTCTCTCACTTGTGCGCTACTCCTAAGTGGATGAATGAATGAGATAAGTGAGGAACATCATCCTCTACCTATACTTGTTTTCCGACTGACTTTTTACCCTATGGGGCCGACCTCTCCTAGGAGAGTCTAATAACCCTCAAATAACTAACTCAAAGCCGACCTCTCCTAGGAGATTTAATAACCCTAGTTACCACAATCTCTTGAAGGAATAAACATCTCCAGATACATAACAAAGTCCCATCGGATAAATGAAACATATCCGGAATAATAAAGTACAAATATAATATTCTTTGAAGTTACAATATTTCAACGAGAAGGATATTATAACAACATCTGTAGGAGCAAGGAGTCATCAACTACATGATACATGATACATCTATAAATCATTGGAAGCTTTCTCTGTTGATGTATATGTAACTTCGGAATGTATTTCATATATGTATATTGTACTCCTATAGAGATGGTATTAGTCCTCTATACGGAAGTGTTTGTATTCCTATGGAGATGTTATTATTCCTCTATATGGAAGTGTCGTCATTTATATTATAAGTGTCGTAACTTATACTTGATGGGTTATTAGACCACCTTGTTGGGGTTGGCCCTGTATAAGTCATGTGGGTCGAAGGGTTCTTAGACCACCCTATTGGGGGTCGGCCATGTGGGTCAAAGGGCTATTAGACCACCCTATTGGGTGTCGGCCCAGTCAGCATTGTGTTATGTGGTTAAGTTGAGGCCGACCTAGTAAATGTTATTAGGTAAGTCAAGTCAAGTATAAATAGAGTGCGGGAGGCACTCTATTTGATCATTCTATTCTCACACACACTTTGGAGAGTGGTGCACTTGTGGAGAAGGAGAAGCTGCTGCTAGGAGATGTCTATCTCTTATGCTTGGGTTGTAGCATTGCTCTATCTATCTCCAAGGAAGTTATTGGGGTTTTTCACCTTTATGGTTTTCCCCAAGTAAACTCTAAGTCTCTTGTGTACTTGCATTATTGTGTCCATGATTGATATGCTGTAGATATGTTGTACATATTGTTCTCTCAGTTAAGATCCTAGATCAGATTGAAGTAAATTCTGAAAAATTAA
Organism: Larix kaempferi; assembly: GCA_027924585.1. Taxonomy (NCBI): domain Eukaryota; kingdom Viridiplantae; phylum Streptophyta; class Pinopsida; order Pinales; family Pinaceae; genus Larix; species Larix kaempferi. The sequence goes on along the minus strand of BSBM01000391.1, from coordinate 26,029,069 downwards.
CATGGTATCAAAGCTACCCTAAAAGAAGGCATGGTATGGCATGTATGACACTTGTTGCACTTGCAATGCTAGGACTTGATATAGCAAAAACTAGTCATCGTAGCACTTTCGTTATAAATCCATTTTGGTGAATTTTTCGGATCTGAAAATTTTATAGGTCGAATATCAGATCTCCATGTACCTTGTATCCAAGGAAAAACTTCCAATTCATTGTACTTTGTGTTTTATGATCTGTACAATCTAGGGTTTCTGCCTCTTCCATATTTGAGTCATAAACAGGTGACCTAGGAAAAAAGGTCATAACTTGGGCTAGGAAGCTCCAAATGAAATTTCATAAAATGTGACAGGTAGTGCATGGCTTGTAATTTCTCAGGTAACTATTTTAGAGGCCGAAATGGAACCAGTGACACGTGGCACTCTGTACAAGTTCGCTCTCATGTTTTATCCCATAAACAAGTCACGTTGCGACACTTGGCATAACTCTCTCTTAGAGAATAAATTTGAGGTCATACCTATGGGGTTGGAAATATGACAGGTCAAGCTACCATAGAAACAAATTTCAGACCTTGTGGAATGGAAATTTTGGAGTTACACTAGAAACAATCAGGTGCATATTTCTATCAAAACAGAATTATTTTTGAGCACCTTCATTCATGGCTTCGGGAATTAGGGTTTCGGAGAAAGTTGGTATTTTTGTAATCAAAGACCACAGCTGAATGATATGTATCAAAATCGAAATTTAGAGAGCAAGATCAAATTTTTTGGTTGGGTAGAAGGCCGGGCTTGATCAAACCCTAGTTCGAGACTTTGATTGGAAAAATGGAAAATTAGGGCTTTTGCAAAAGTTGGAATTTTTTAAGTCTGTAACCATGGATGGAAGCTCCTCAGAAAAATCAAAGTTTATAGCTTTGGATCGAACCTTTTGGTTGGGAAAAAGGGTGGGCTTTATCAAACCCTAGTTCGGATCCTGTCTAGAAGATCCGAATGTTTCAAAGGCAATTTTGAGGGGTGAAACTTTGCAATTTTCAAATTCTGAGTATACCGGCTTGATTAGCTCATCAAGGCGCATCTTTCTATCCTTTCAGAAGTTTGAAATTTAAAGTTTGAATTTTTAGGGTTTCTCTGACAAACCCTAATCCATCTCTAGATCCAATTCCTGCAAATCAAGTGGATTGGGTTAATCCTAGAAGAGAATGGATTGGTCACCTACATAAGTGAAGAAGTTCCCGTTTCAGAGAGAGATGAGGCTAAGGCCTTTCATAAGAAGATTACAAGCAATCTCGACAGGTATGACTTATCCAGGTATGTTTCGAGATTTGTTCATGATTAAATTTATGGTATGTTTGTCTTCATATTATTACGGTTAGTACAATCTTGATTAAATTTAGACTTGTCGTATCACCTTAATAAAATTATGAATGCATGATAGAAGATATTCATTGATTAGGGTGTTGACACTTATGATTGTACTAATGCATTATGGTGTTGTATGAGGTTTATGTTGTCCGCTAACATGAAAGGTACACCAAGAAAGATAAATCATGTTCTAGTTCAAGAACATATGATCATGGTGACATGAAGACAAAGATTCATCCACTGTCATGGATCACTTAGAAGATCTATTTACGAGGTATGCATAACTTGGTTCTATAATGGTTAACTTATAAGATATGCAAGTTACTAGCACAAATCATTGAAGAGAACAAGAAGACATCATGTGGGTATGTTAGACATAACTAGCTAACATACTAATACAAGTATGTTTTTTCTATATCAAGTTAGAATCCTACCTTGTGATAGGATCTCTTATATAAGTATACATGGCATGATTGATAATGATTATTCATAGGTTTGAATAATCATGGGTGTATGCATATTATGTTTCTTACCTTAATTGATGATATGACTAACCAGAAGAGTCATGAAATTATAGGTTTGAGTAATCACGGGTTTAGGCATATTATGTTTCTTACTTTAATTTATGATATGACTAACCATAAGAGTCCTTGAATACTAATGCTTATTATTTCTGTTTGAAATAATCATGACTATACATGCTTAAGATTATTGTGTTTTGATAGTATTGAGAATATACTAATAAATGTATGATTATGTATGAGATCTCGAGGATATCACAATAATGATACTTGTAAGCATGCATAGTGATCGAGGATGGATATAAGTTCAAGGACAGGTAATCCAAGAAGTAAAGATCAAGAGGGATCACACTCTAGTAGTTTCTGCAAGGATGCAGATATTTAGAGGGACTCGACACTTCTCACAATCCACATCAGAATGGAGTTGCAAATATTCAGAGGGAGTCCACCCAACAACTAAACAAAAATACGTATTTGAATTGTCATTTCTTACATATTTGTTTGTTTAAATAATGTTGTTCAATGATGTATATGCTTATGTTCCTAGACTTAGGTTGTGTATTATGCATATTAGAATAATTGCATTAATGAACAGTATACTACTAATATGCATGTGATGGGTAAGTGGCCTATGGCACTGTACAACATTCCATTGCTACTAATCTAGAATGAAACCTCTTTGCTGACATGTTGGGAGTAGTGCAAACTCTTAACAATGTTCTGGTAGAGATTGGAAGGCATCTAGAAAGTTACAGGATATGGATGAATGTTGTATTGAAGCATTGGCTAAAATAATTGCATGACTGTATGGCATATTTCTTTATGTGTAAGAATTTGTTCTGAAAACTATGAGATGTTTCTAATCATGCAATTTAACTTGTTTTGTAGGAAAGATCATATACCATCACCTACAAAAGAAGGACTACAACATTTGTTCCATCAACAAAGTTATCTACTGAAGATATTGAAGTTCCCAGGATTCGGGAAGTATGCCTTGATCGAGGAGTACCAGTCGATCATGAAGAATGATGTTTGGGGTTGGTCCCAAGACCTGAAGGGAAGTCTGTTGTGACTTCCAAATGGATCTACAAGATCAAGCATGCTACAGATGGTAGCATAGAGAAACATAAAGCGAGATTTGTAGCTCGCGGCTTCTCATAGAAAGAAGGAATTGACTGTGAAGAAACTTTTGCTCCTATAGCCAGATACACTTCCATTAGATCAGTACTTGCTCTAGCTGCAATGATGAAATGGAAGATACACCAGATGGATGTCAAGACTGCTTTCTTGAATGGTGTAGTCGAGGAGGAAGTGTATGTGGAGCAGCCACTTGGTTTTGAGACACATGACAGGAAGTCATATGTGTGCAGGTTGAAGAAAGCCTTGTATGGCTTGAAGCAAGCTCCTAGGACTTGGTATGGTAGGATGGACAGTTTTCTATCCAGTTTGGGCTTTACCAAGAGTAAAGTGGATTCCAACCTTTACTACAAGGTTGAGGAAGGCAATCCTGTGATACTACTCCTATATGTGGATGACCTATTTGTTATAGGTGATGATAGTTTGATTGTTGATACCAAGAGGAAGCTTGCTGCCGAGTTCGAGATGAAGGACTTGGGGATGATGCACTATTTTCTAGGCATGGAGGTGTGGCAGAGTAAAGATGGAATCTTCCTTGAATAAGGGAAGTATGCAGTGGATATCCTGAAGAGGTTCGGGATGATGGATTGCAAGGCCATGGCCACACCTATGGCATCGAACCTGAAGCTTCCGTGTGATGCTTCATCTGATCCGGTTGATGTCACTATGTATCGTCAGATGATTGGGTCCTTATTGTACCTGATGAACACTAGACTAGATATTTGATTTGCAGTGAACACATTGAGCTAGTTCCTGACGGATCCCAGAGGTGTTCACCTAGTTGTTGTAAAGCATATTATAAGGTACCTGAAGGGTACAATTGATTATGGGCTCAAGTATGATGTGAATCAAAAATTTAACCTACAGGGTTATGTTGATTCAGATTGGGAAGGCAGTGCTGTAGATAGGAAGAGCACATCTTGGTGTTGCTTTAGTATGGGATCAGGTGAGATCTCTTGGTTTAGAAGGAAGCAATCCTATGTAGCACTAAGTACAGTCGAAGCAAAGTATGTTGTAGCTTGTTCGGCCAGTTGTGAGGTAATATGGCTACGTAAGCTACTATCTGAGTTATTTGATCTCCTGTTGGATGCTACTGGTATCTTTTGTGACAACCAGAGTTGTGTGAAGTTGTCTAAGAACCCGGTGTTCCACGATAGGTCGAAGCACATAGAGATCAAATATCACTATATCAGGGATATGGTGCAGAGAGGAGTAGTGAAGCTCATGTATGTTGCGATGGATGAGCAGGTTCCAGATGTTCTAATGAAACCACTAGCCAGAGTGAAGTTCAAGTACTTCAGAGAGAGGCTTGGTGTTCTTCAGATTAACGACACTCCAAGGAAGAAGTGATGGACACATTTGCTGGATCCATTCCAAGCATGATGAGAAGAGGATCCTTCACATGGATGTGGATGTAAGCACTGGATGATGAGCATCAGGACAATGCTCTAGTTACTGCTCTGTATGTGTGCATCATGTTGGATGCTAGATATGATCAGTTGGATCATTTATATGTATGTATGTATGCATCATGTTGGATGTTGGATATGATCAGTTGGATCATTTATATGTATGTATGTATGCATCATGTTGGATGATGGATATGATCAGTTGGATCATTTATATGTATGTACGCATCATGTTGGATGTTGGATATGATCAGTTGGATCATTTATATGTATGTACGCATCATGTTGGATGCTGGATATGATCAGTTAGATCATTTATATGTATATGTATATATGCATCATGTTGGATGTTGGATATGATCAATTCAATCATGTGTATGTATCAGGTGGATACATTGTATGATCAGGTAGATCATGTATGTTGATATGTATCAGGTATGATCAGGTGCATCATATATTTGTATATGTATCAGGTGGATACATTGTATGATCAGGTAGATCATGTATGATGATATGTATCAGGAAGATACTGTGTATGCATCAGGTGGATGCATTGTATGATCAGGATGATCATGGATGATGAGCTTCAGGATGTTTCTCCATATGACATGCAATAATATGATGTAGTGTTGATGATTAGGATGATCATGTGTACATTAGGATGATGTATGGTGAGTATCAGGTTGATACTCTGTGGCCGTGGACAGCTTGTGCAGATGAGCATGTAAGTAGACATGGGAGATCTGGATAGGATGAAAAAGGCCTCAGATGCTCTTTCGAGGCATTGCTCTGGGAGGACATGTAAGTAGACCTGGGAGATCTGGACAGGATGAAAAAGGTCTCAGATGCTCTTTCGAGGCATTGCTCTTGGAGGACATGTAAGTAGACCTGGGAGATCTGGACAGGATGAAAAAGGCCTCAGATGCTCTTTTGAGGCATTGTCCTATGGCATGTAAGTAGACCTGGGAGATCTGGACAGGATGAAAAAGGCCTCAGATGCTCTTTCAAGGCATTGCCATGACCACATGTAATCAGACCTGGAGATTTGAACAGGATGAAAAAGGCCTCAGACGCTCTTTAGGGTTCTTGCTTGGCAAGACACCCTTTTAAGGTTTTGTGGTAGGAGTCACATGTAATCAGACCTGGAGATCTGGACAGGATGAAAAAGGCCTTAGATGCTCTTTAGGGTTCTTGCTTGGAAAGACAACCTTTTAAGGTTTTGTGACTGTCACATGTAAAAGATCCTGGGAGATCCTATAGGTCGGAGTTGTGTACCCGTAACAGCCTGGGATTATCTTTCAAGGTTTTGTTGGTGCACGTAATTAGTCCTGAGGATTCCACAGTATGGCCAGTGATGATGAATACCTGTAGGTGGTGGGCCTACATACAGTATGAAAAAGGACTGGCTCTGTAGAAATTCCTATGACGAGTAGATTCATAGATTGATTGAGATAGCAGCAGCAGTGATGATGACGATGTCTCAATGACGATTATCCAGTGATGATGATCCAGATAAGAAGACTTGTTCTAGAATACCTGTGTCAAGAAATACCTTCCTAGTTAAGAGGGAGTGTTGATGTCTATGTAACTTTGGAATGTATTTCATATATGTATATTGTACTCCTATAGAGATGGTATTATTCCTCTATATGGAAGTGTTTGTATTCCTATAGAGATGTTATTATTCCTTTATACGGAAGTGTCGTCATTTATATTGTAAGTGTCGTAACTTATACTTGATGGGTTATTAGACCACCTTGTTGGGGTCGGCCCTGTATAAGTCATGTGGTCGAAGGGTTATTAAACCACCCTATTGGGAGTTGGCCATGTGGGTCAAAGGGTTATTAGACCACTCTATGGGTGTCAGCCCAGTTATCATTGTGTTATGTGGTTAAGTTGAGGCCGACCTAGTAAAGGTTATTAGGCAAGTCAAGTCAATTATAAATAGAGTGCGAGAGGCACTCTATTTGATCATTCTATTCTCACACACACTTTGGACAGTGGAGCACTTGTGGAGGAGGAGAAGATGCTGCTAGGAGATGTCTATCTCTTATGCTTGGGTTGTATCATTGCTCTATCTATCTCTGAGGAAGTTATTGGGGTTTTTCACCTTTATGGTTTTCCCCAAGTAAACTCTGTGTCTCTTGTGTGCTTGCATTATTGTGTCCATGATTGATATGCTGTAGATATGCTATACATGTTGTTCTCTTGGTTAAGATCCTAGATCAGATCGAAGTAAATTCTAAAAAATTAACATTCTCAACATCATCAGTAATTCAACCAGGTACTGGAATATCTTTAAGATCTTTAATATTGGAACATCAACATCTTCAGTACTGAGTCTTCATCTTCTACAACACTTGAACAACTACAGTAACATTGTCATCTGGATCACTCGATCAACAGCCTCATACTCTAGATCTCTCGATCAACAACATCATCATCATCAACTAGATCTTCTCAATCAATAGCATCACATCATCTCAATCTACAACATTTGGATCATCTCGATCTACAACATCATAATCTGCAATACACATGATCCAATTCCAGGATGATCAATCCTTATCAATTTTAGACAAGTCTCTTGTCTATAGACGATGCAATCCAGATCTACTTCTAGGATGATCAATCCTTATCACTTTAGGACATGAGTACAAGGATGATGCAATCCTATCACGTACATTTTGAACCAACTGTCTAGGGACGATACAGTCCTATCATCAATTCTTGGAGACAGATGTCTACGGGTTAGTTATGGGACCAAAGTCTGGGGATGATACAATCCCCACATTCTCGAAGACATCTTGTCTACGGATAAATTCTGGGACTGTCTTTTGGGGATGATACAATCCCCACATTCTCAGAGACATATGTATATGGATCAATTCTGGGACCATCGTCTGGGGATGATGCAATCCCCACATTCTCAAAGACACCAGTCTACAGATCAATTTTGGGACCGAAGTCCGGGGATGATGCAATCCCCACATTCTCAGAGACACCAACCTATGGATCAATTCTAGGACCGAAGTCCGGGGATGATGCAATCCCTCTTCTTTCTCGGAGACATAAGTCTATGGATCAATTCTGGGACCGAAGTCCAGGGATGATGCAATCCCTCTTCTTTCTTGGAGACATAAGTCTATGGATCAATTCTGGGACCGAATTTCGGGGATAATTCCATCCCTCTTCTTTCTCGGAGACATAAGTCTACGGATCCTTTTAAAACATGTGTTTAAGGATGATACAATCCACTGTCAACTTAAACCCTTTCTAAGGACCATTCGCCAACCTTACTGTCAGCATCACCAATGTAGGTATCCACATCATCGACCTCACTATCGATGCAGGAAATCTCATCATAAGTGACCACATCACTCTCCCTTTTGAGGAGGGTCCTTCTGAACTACACCAAGCTTGTCTCAGAAATACTCAAACTTTACTCGAGACAGAGGTTTGGTCAATATATCAGCAACTTGTTCATCAGTGCTTACATACTCGAGCTTGATAGCTCCTTTCTGCACCATATCCCATATATAGAAATATTGGATCTCTATGTGCTTTGACTTATCATGGAATACTGGATTTTCTGTCATCTTGATGCAACTCCAGTTGTCACACGGGATCTTAGTGGGTTCCATCTCTAAGTCAAATAAACCAAATAACAACTTCCGAAGCCATATTGCTTCGCAGCTAGCAGAGCAAGCAACAATATATTCTACTTCAACTGTACTGAGAGCCACACTGGACTGTTTTCTGCTAAACCACGAGATCATGGAAAATCCCAAACAATAACATCCTCCCGATGTGCTCTTTCTGTTTGATACACTTCCTGCCCAATCAACATCTGTGTATCCATACAAGCTAAAACCATGATCTCCAAGATAACATATACCAAAGTCTATCGTACCCTTTAGGTACCTCATCACATGCTTTGCAGCTATCAGATGAACTCGTTTGGGTTCTACTAGATACTGACTCAAGGTATTCATGGCAAAGCATATGTCTGGTCTGGTATTTGTTAAATACATTAATGACCTAATAATCTGTCTGTATAGAGTCATATCCACTAACTTTGATGAGTTATATGCTAGTAGTTACAAGTTGGAATCCATGGGAGTGGTCATGGCCTTACATTCCAACATATCAAATCTCTTCAGGATTTCCACAGTATATTTTCCCTGGTTGAGAAAAATTCCTTTGGGGCCTTGCCACACTTCCAAACCTAGGAAGTAGTGCATCAATCTGAGATCTTTCATCTCAAATTCTACAGAGAGTTTCTTCTTGCATTGGATAATCTGTTTCTTATTTCCCGTCAAAAATAGATCATCCACATATAGCAGCAATATGACAGGTTCATCATTCATAACCTTGAGATAAAGATTAGGATCAACTTTACTCTTGTAATACCCCAATTTGGACCCTTAGGAAATATTGGCTCTAATGTAAATATTGTATACACACGTTGTATGTTTCCCTAGCGTGGAGCTCAAGGCCAAGGCCTCGCTAGTTTATGCTCGGATTTTATTTAAATTAGACATGCTTGATGTTTTGTTACCCACGTTCTATTAAGCCATGGGATATTGTAAATTGATGTAAATATTTAACATTGAAATGAAATACCAAAACTGGCTATGGAGGCAACGAATGAGAAGGGGCCACATGTATCCACTAGGGAGTGGTGAGGGGGCTATGGGACTAAACCCTAGGCTTCCATTTGTCATTGTGAGAACCCATTGACTTCCCTAGGTGACATTAATGACTGTTGTAAGGAAGTGGTTGAGATTTCAGCCCATGGCTTCAATGGAGCATGGACAACCTTGAAATTCGTATGGGTAGGCATGGGCTCTGTTTGCTTGGGTAAGAAGTCTCTCAACCTCATGAGAGGGGGATTCATTCTGATCCCCATTCCATTGTGGAGGTATCTAACATCATTATGCATCCAAAAATGAGTGCCAGCAGTGAGAGAACAAAAAAATCGCGACCTTGAGAGAACCCAGATTTTGAAAGACCAAAAACGCCCAGATTTGGCATGGGACAGGGAAATCCAATGGGGGATCCATTAGCATGAAACTTGGGGCGAATTTGGGAGCATTAGCTACCCCGAAATCAATAGGAAAACCCAGTTTTTGCAGCTCAGAAAACCAGTGACGGATTTGAGTATTTGGTGAGCAGAATGGTGAGAAATCAAGTTGGGAATGACTATGCAGAGGTTGGGTGTGCTTGATAAACCCAGTGAAGGCTAGGATCTCAAGGAGTAGCAGCTGGACCTTTCTATGCCCATCCTGAAGAGCATTGGAGGGAAGAGTTTCCTGAGGGACTGTGTAGCAGAGAAGGGAATCTTCCTTGTGTTGGATGTGGTAGGTAATGTGGGTGCCTGACTTTGAGCTCACTTGAGACGCCTATAGCTCTGTGGTTGAGCTCACTGTCTTAGCGTTACCCTCCTCTATCTCCTTGGATGCTCGATCGAAACCATGGCTGTGAGTGAAACCAGCTAGTTCCTCCTTAGTGGATACACAACCCAGCTCGGGGGTGATCTCTCAGCTGAAGGAATATAGGCTGGATAGAGATCTATGGTTGGGAGGAATGTTGCTCTCCCATAGCCAGTCGTTTGGACCGTTACAATTCAAGATAAGTATTCTTGTGATTTAAATTATTTGCATTCTGTGTTCTGCAATGCATTCAATCTGAAGGATTAATTATTCATCTTAATGAAATGAAAGGCATCATGTTTTATGCAATATGATAATTAATGACTGTTACATGTATGGTTGATATGGGTATGCTGAACGCATAAAGAAATTGTGTGCATATGTAATGTTTAATTTCTACTGTGTTGATATTGAATTGAATCTACACGCCGAAGTTTTTAATTGATATGAAATTATGAGTAAAATTATTGGGGCTAAGTCTGCCATAAGCCCGGTAGTTTGATTAACCTTCCCTTCCTTGCACGAGAATGATGGAAGGGGGCGTTACAACTCTTGGTAAAGCCCAAGCTTGTCAAGAAACTGTCAATTCTGCCATACCAAGCTCTAGGAGCTTGCTTCAGCCCATACAATGCCTTCTTTAATTTGCACACATGGGTCCTTCCATCTTCCACCTCAAATCCTTGTGGTTGTTCTAGGTACACTTCCTCCTTAATCACACCATTCAGGAAGGTTGTCTTTACATCCATCTGGTGTAATTCCCACTTCATCATAGATGCAAGTGCCATGATGGTTATAATTGAAGTGTACTTTGCAACTGGTGCAAATGTTTCTTCATATTCAATTCCCTCTTTCTGAGAGAATCCTTGGGCCACAAATCTTGCCTTATATTTTTCAATGCTTCCATCTGCAGCATGCTTTATTTTGTGTATCCATTTGGAGGATACCATAGTCTTGTCCTTTGGCTTGGGAACTATATCCCAAACATCATTCTTCATTATTGACTGGTATTCCTCTGTCATTTCCTCCACCCACTCTTTCTTATGAGATGCTTCTTCATAACTAGTGGGTACTTGATCTACAAGGTCACACATCAGGGCCACATAGTTGGAGAATGTCTTTGGTTTCTTGCTCACCCTAGTGGAGCCTTCAGGAGCTCCATATTTTTCTACTCCTAGTATAATGTATCTTTCCCATGCTGGCTTTCTCTTCCTTGAAATTTCCATGACAGGGGGTTCTTGTGGTTCCATCATGTCATGGTCCTCAAGAGTTGTTTCTTTAGGGGTGGGTGCAGCTTCTGTAATTCTGGAGGGTGCCTCCTCCTCATATACTTCTTCATGTTGACACTTCCTAGACCTTTTGAGTGCTGCCTCTTCATCAAATGTCACATCCCTACTTATTTCCATATGGTGAAATCCTGGGATGTATATTCTGAATGCTTTGGATGCTTCACAATATCCAACAAATATTCCTTTCTTCCCAAAAGGATCTAGCTTGGTCCTCTATTCTTTTGGAATGTGAATGTACACTGGGCATCCAAATATCTTGAGGTGGCTTACCTCAGGTTTCTTCCTGTGAACACTTCTTCTGGGGTCTTGAAATCAAGACCACTATGAGATAGTCTATTTTGTACATAGACTGTTGTCATGGCTGCTTCATCCCATAAATAAATGGGTAGGTCTTGATCATGTATCATTGTCTTTACTGCCTCCATAATGGTTCTATTCTTTCTTTCCACAACACCATTCTGTTGGGGATTGTAGGGAGTGGTTAGTTCCCTCTTGATTCCAGCTTCCTTACAAAAGACTTAAAAATATTTTGAAGTATATTCTCCACCATTCTCTGTCCTTAGTATCTTAATCTTCTTTTTTGAATGGTTTTCTATCAAGGCTTTGAATTCCTTGAATTTTCCAAAAAATTCATCTTTTCCCTTCAGAAAATAGATCCAGGTCTTCCTTGAGTAGTCATCGATGAATGTAAGGTAGTATTCATATCCACTCAAGGATGTGGATGGAATTGGTCCACATACATCTGAGTGAATCAATTCCAATGTACTCTTAGTCTTTACATCACTCTTTGGAAATGAGTTCTTGACATTCTTCCCTCTTGCACATCCTTTGCAAGTGCCATCATGGCCAATCTTTAAGTCTGGTAGTCCTATGACTACCTTGCTCACATGAGGTAGTGATTTGTAGTTAATGTGAGCAAGACTTCTATTCCATAGCTCACTTGGGCTAGTGGCTTCATGAACAAGGGCAGCTTCTGGATGGCCTTTGAGTTTGTATAGACCTCCTTCCTCTTCACCAATAACAATTGCATTCTCAATTGATTTTCCTTTGGACCACATGGGTACTTGTCCATCTATGAATGCAACCCTAATGCCTTTCTTATCTAATGCTGAGATAGAAAGTAAATTCTTCTTTAAACCTGGTACATATATAATTTCTTTCATCTTCAATGGGGTTCCAGAATCAAGCTTGTAGCTTGCTTCACCAATTCCCTTGATGGGATATTGATAGTCATCTCCTAGAGATACCTTCTATGGGGAGGTCTTTTCTTCAAGTCTTGAGAGAGTCTTCTTTTGACCTGTCATGTGCTTTGAAGCACCATTATCAATGAGCCATGTATCTTCTCCAGGTGATACTGCCCTAGAGAGAGCAGAGAATAGAACATATTCTTCTGCATCTTCTTCTTCTACTTCAGCTCTTTTCTTTCTAGGATTTTCTTCCTCTTCTTCTTCACTATCATTTTCTGCAAGATGTGCATGATGTATTTTGTGAATAAACTTCTTCTTCTTCTTCTGTGAAGTACAATTTCTAGCAAAGTGTCCTAGTTTGAGACAATTGAAACATTGAACTGTGGAGAGATCTCTTTCTGAGTTTTCTCTTCCTCTCCTTCTAAAATTACTAAGAGGATGAGACTCCTTGTGATCATTCTTCTTGAAGTTGAAGTGACTCCTTCTTTTTTTGGTGTGTGTAGCCAAATCTTGGTCATCCTCTTTGAGAAGAGCTTCTCTATTGGCTACCCTATCCTCTTCTTGAACACAATCCTCCCAAACCACACCAAACTTAATACTTTCTTTTTTGGCACACATAGTTTGAATGAATGACTCCCAAGGTCTAGTAAGACCATTTACAACAATCATGACAAGTTCATCTTCATCAAGGGTATCTCCAATGGCATCTAGTTGTTCTTTGATCTAGGAAACCCTTGAGAAATAGTTTTGAATAGATTCTCCTTTATTCATCTTGGTGCCCTTCAATTAAGTTCTCAGGTTCATCTTCCTATTGATGTTCTTTCCCTCAGACATTCTAGAAAGAGAATCATACATTTCCTTTGGGGTCTTCTTGGAAGCCACTTGGGGAATCAAGTGGTCCTTAATAGAATCAACAATGATTCTCTTTTCCCTTATCAGGTCATTCATATACTCCTCTTTGGCTTCATCTTCTTCAGGTTCTTCAATCTCATCTTTAATATATTGGACAAGATCATTCTCTTCAAGAATAAGACCAATTTTGTATTTCCATACTCGAAAATTTTCTATACCCTATAGCTTGTCTTCAAGCTTAGTGCTTGGAGCCATCTTATTCAGGGGGTTACAGAGATTGAAGTTTCTCAAGAGATAGAATAACACTTACCAGGAGATATGCTTGATTGAGTTGAGAGATTTGGTGTGTTCTGCTTCTGAAAACTTGAAATTTTCACCTTCCAGATCTGCAACATAATTTCTGGTTTTCTGGTGCACAGGTGCGCAGCTTTTCTGGTTCACTAGTGCACAACTTTTCTGGTTCTCTAGTTTTTTGGTTTTTTGCACTTTTGGTCAAACTAGGGTTTGACTTTCTCGGAGTTCTACCCAACCAAAAATATCGATCTAGGGCTCAAAAATTCGCTTTTGAGGAGGGTTATCCAGCCATGCAATCAGAATCCAAAAATTCCAACTTTTGCAGAAACCCTAATTTTCACCAGAGGAGGAGAGAGAGGTATTTTCACCTTGTGAAAGATGTCCTATTTAGGATAGCTCTTATACCATGTTAAGTTTATACTAATTTGACTAGCAATATCACTGAAAGAAACACAATCACAAGATAGACAAATATTTACCCTGGGAAACCCTCATGGGGTAGAAAACCCAGCAAAGCTTTCCTCAATATAGATGATCAACCAATACAAGATGTAGAAACCAAACAAGAGCTCCTTCTCCTCCTATGCAGACCTCTCTCTCACTTGTGCGCTACTCCTAAGTGGATGAATGAATGAGATAAGTGAGGAACATCCTCCTCTACTTATACTTGTTTTCTGACTGACTTTTTACCCTATGGGGCTGACCTCTCCTAGGAGAGTCTAATAACCCTCAAATAACTAACTCAGGGCCGACCTCTCCTAGGAGATCTAATAACCCTAGTTACCACAATATCTCAGAGGAATAAACATCTCCGGATACATAACAAAGTCCCATCGGAGGAATGAAACATCTCCAGAATAATAAAGTACAAATATAATATTCTTTGAAGTTACAATATTTCAACAATGAGTAGATCCAGGGTCAATCAAAATAGAAATAGATTGATTAGAAATCTTACCTTCAACTTCAACCATAGTTGACTGATGGTCTTCTTGGAGGTCCTCTAGTGCTGCATAAATTCTAGGGATGGTCCTTTCCACTTGACCCATTGTTTCAGCTCCTTGGATGTTGTGAACTTGCTTTTCACTCCTATTCCGATGTGGACAGTTCCTAAGCATGTGGTCCCCTCCACATCCCCAACATTGAAGAGGCTTTCTTGGATCTCTTGGCTTGTATCCCAACATCTTAGTTGGCTTACTCACACCTTATGGTGGCTGCCTTGGCTAGTTTCTGAATTGAGGAGGCTTGAACCCCTTCATCCTTCGGTCAAACTTTTCATTTTTCTTATCCTTCCATGCCTTATGAAATTCTGGTTTGCTTTTGTTTTGATCATAACAATATTTTTCCTTTCTTATGGACTCCTCTATAGTTTGAGGTTAATCAAACTCAATTATATCTTTATATGACTGGGGCAGTCAACTTAGAAAACGTTGAATTTTCACCTTATCGTCCCTGATATATTTGACATACCTTAGTAGCTCTAGGAATCTTTTTTCAATATCTTCTTCCATTGTCATTTGTCCCAATTTCAACTCATGGAACTCTTTGGTTTTTCCATCATATTATCTGTCAGAAGGGTACTTTTCCTTGAAGTACTTCTTGAACTGCTTCCACACAATCTTCCTTTCATTGATCATTTTTACTTGCCTAAGGTGTTCCCACCATATAGAAGCTCTTCCATTTAGATTGAAGATGGCTACTCTTTCCTTCATATTTCCTGAATAGTCTTGGACTTGCAAATATTTCCTCATCCCAAGAAGCCAAGCCTCAACTTCTTGACTAGATTTAACCTCACCATCAAAAGTAGGAGGTTTGGCCTTCTTAAAGTCTCCACGAGAGTTGTTCTTAGAATACCTCTCCCTCTTGCCTCAATGAGATGAAGAGCTTGAAACTTAAATGGATTCTTTAGAGTTAGGTGACTCACTAGAAGAGATTTCTGGAGTATATGTCCTGTCTCTAGAAATACTTCTTGAACTATGGGATATCTTGTGGGAATGCCTCCTTGAGCTACCCGCACTCTTTTCCTGATTTTCTGAATTCTTCCCATGGTTTATCTTCCTTTGAATGTCTGTCAAGATTTGAATAATAGCTGCATTCAACCGATTCTTCTCCTCTTGGGCTCTAATCAACCTTTCATTGTCTGCTCTACAACTTTGCAGTTCCACTCTTAAGCTCCTCATGGTTTCTAAAATGTATGGGGGAGTTGCTTGGTTTCTTCTACCATTAGATTTTGGCTCTGCATTCTCAACATATACATTCTCTCCCATTGCATCTACCTCAACCTCATAAGCATCATGTGCATCATCCATGATGATACTCTTCTTCTTAGTCCAACCAAGATAAAAAAATTCCCCAACTGCACTAAACTAAAATGTTGACCCTTAACTGTCACTTATAGGATTCTGAATATGCAAAAGTGTTTATAAACACATTTGTTAGATTTATTGCATTCTTAGAAAATTATAACATTAATCTTCATGCAACCTGGGAACAACCCATATTGACAATTTATGTCAAATAACAAAAATTTCTCACACTCAATGAAATAATATCGACTGCATTTTTCGATTTCGGGCACCCAAAAATCGACTGTGAAAAATGATGCTTTCCCATGATCCATGATCCACGCCCTTTAGATGCCACCTACATTTCCTTACCACTGTCAGTGATAAGCGGTTTCGGGCTCTTGGAAGAGTGGTTTCCTGAAAATGCTTTTACGTGTATGAATGCATGAGAGGGTGACACGTAGATGGGGTGGTTTTCATTCAGGGCCGAGAAAGTTAATTAACCTTTGTGCACTTTCATGGGCTTGAATCAATCTCAGTCGTTGATCAAATCTATGTGATTCACCTAGACTAATGTGATCACCGTGGGTCCCATTACCCCTTACATCTCCGCACATCATTTATGGACCCCATGTCACATCACTTCATGTCAGGACGAAAGCATTTGTAGGGTCCGAGAAGAGTGGTTCCTTGGACCCACTTTTGCGACCCCGAATGAATGAGAGAGTGACACATGATTGAGCGATTTACCGCTTCAGGGTCATGTAGCTTTGTTATCCTTAGTGCATGTTCAAGTCCCTGAGACACTATGAGCCGTTGATATTGATCGGCATGATCTCCCACAACTGACATGACTGATGAGGGTCCCATCCCTTCTGACATTAGTTCCTATCACATCTCCCCACATCACATCAAATCCCTATCAGACCAAAAGGTGGTTTCAGGCTTCGCGAGAAGTGGTTTCTCGATACCACTTTTGAGAGCCTGAACACACCATAGGACGACATGTGGACATGGCGGTTTTCATTCAGGGCCGCAAAAAAAAAATTCTCGTGCACATTTGCAAGCCTAGATCACTATCGATCATCTATCTGCCTTGCTGCTCAATGGTCAGATATTCTCCGCCTTCACACTCCATCACTTACGGTCAGTTGTGAATGCATAACTGATGTGGTTAGTCCACATCACACCTTCTACTAATGCAACTTCTCCACATCATACTTCTATCCCATGTGGATCCTCCACATCAGCCTGCCACTTGGCACGGGTGGGGCCCAACAAAAAATTTCTCATTTTTTTAAAATTTTGAAATTAAACAGAATTCTAATTTTGCAATAACGGGGATTAATACGAAATTATTTCCGTTCCCTTATCTGTCACTTAACAAAAATGGATTTCTGCAACACCATTTCTGATTTATGCCTGTAAATCGTGATTTTTGGACCATATAGCTCCAGTATTGCAACCAAAAGCTCTGATATCACTATGTAACATCCTCCTCACCCAATCCGACCATCAGGAGGGGACACTAGTGAAATCCTGGCTCTCAAATTTTGCCCCAAAACCATAATACAATTTTCAACAAATAAAATGTGTGTTGAAACTTAAATAGACATGCAAAGCAGAATTTAAAATCTATCCACACACATCTATGTAATAGACATTTTAATTGTATTAATTAATGTTTAGGACGCTATTATTATTATCAAGAGGTGTAGCTATAAGGTCACCACCTTATATGAAAAGTCACTTCAAGGCTTATAAATATTAATCCATCCTCATTGTAATGGATCATTTTTTATTCAATATCATATTTTATATATATATATATATATATATCTATATATATATATATATAATCTTGTATATTTAAGCACCCAGCTATATGTTTCCGCTTTTATGCGCAACAATGGTATCAGAACATGTCAAAAAAGAGAATGCCATTGTACTTGTAGACACACGAAACACCCATAATTTTATAGATGTGAATGTGGAAAAGAGGTTAAACCTGTTCGTATATCCAGCAACAGACATTAAAGTAATGGTAGCGGATGGGAAGAAGATTGATGGAATAGGAAAATGTCACAAGGTCAAGTTACAGATAGACAATTATAACATGTAATCTGTATTATACACAATACTTGTAGGAGGAGTAGACATCGTCTTAGGAATCCAATGGTTACTTACATTAGGAACATACTCCACAAATCATCAAAATCAATTCATTAAGTTCAAGTGTGAAGGAAGAAAATTCAAATTGTTTGGTTTTCAACCCCCCCTACCCATATCATATCTTCACGACAAATGGAAAAACTAATTCGAAAGGGGGCATCAGCATTTGTGGCACAATGTCATCAAATAGAGATCTTAGCAACAGAATTGGCTAATGGCCAACAACCAGAAATCCAAGGATTAATAAAAAATATGAGAAGTTATTCTAGGATCTTCCCATGAATTTGCCACCAAAAAGAGAAATAGAACACATAATTGAGGTTAAACTAGGTCCAGCTCCTGTAAACATCAAATCTTACCGATATCCTCACCATCATAAGACCGAAATGGAGAGTTTAATACAAGATTTAGTAAGATGTGGAGTTATCGCAAGAAGTCGGAGTCCATATGCATCCCCAGTAGTGCTAGTTCGTAAAAAAGATGGTTCTTTCAGTCTATGTATAGACTACAAGAGTCTCAACAAGATTACAGTAAAAGATAAATTTTCAATTCGATTCATAGATGAAATGCTAGATGAAATTCATGGGGCTAAATACTTTTCCAAGCTAGATTTAAGATCAGGGTACTATCAAATATGAGTATGATTAGAAGATGTTGAGAAGACGGCTTTTCGAACTCACGAAGGTCATTATGAATTCAAGGTGATTCCATTTGGGTTAACCAATGTGCCTGCTACCTTCCAGGAAACAATGAATGAGCTTTTTCGAACTTACTTAAGGAATTTCACATTGGTTTTCTTTGACAACATTCTCATCTACAACAAAACATGGAAGGAGCACCTTAACCACTTAGAACTGGTACTCACCCACCTAGAAGAAAACCAATTTTATGCAAAAAATTCAAAATGCACCTTTGGGAAGGAAGAAGTTGAGTACCTTGGCCATATCATATCTAAAGAAGGAGTCGAAGTAGACCCAAGTAAGATCAAGGAAATCACAAAATGGCCGAAACCCGATAATATATCAAAGTTAAGTGGTTTTTTGGGTCTAACGGGCTATTATCGGAGATTCATAAGAAACTATTCCCATTTGACAAAACCACTGTCAGATTTAATAAAGAAAAAATCCTTCCAATGGAATAACAAGGCAGAGGAATGATTCGAATCATTAAAGAAGATTATGACATCCACACCAGTTTTAGAAACTCCTGATTTCATGAAGCCCTTTGTGATAGAATGTGATGCTTTAGGGTTCGACATAGGTGCAGTATTGATGCAGGATGACCATCTAATCGCCTTTGAAAGTAGGAATCTCAACAATAGGGAAGGATTAAATTCTACCTATGATAAGAAGATGCTTCCTATCATACACGCATTAGCGAAATGGCGACAATACCTACTCGGTAGTAAATTCCTAATACGTACAGATCACAATAGCTTTTAGTATTTACTTCGACATAAAACTTTATCCATAGAACAATAGAAGTGGATAGAAAAAATTCTTGCTTTTGATATGGATATATTACACAAAAAGGGAAAAGATAATACAGTTGCGGATGCATTATCCCAAAAAGATGAAAAGATAACAACATATGCAATATCCATCGTAATTCCTGAAATGTTGGATGAGATACGAGTGGAATATGCCAAGGACCCAGAAGCTTGTTCTATCATTAACAACCAAGGACAACATTCAAAATTTGAATGGAGAAATGACATTCTGTGGCATACGGGAAGAATTTATCTCACACCAACCTCAAAGTTCAAATAAAAAATCTTGAAGGAATCACACGACTCACCCGTTGCAGGACACGTGGGCATTTTTAAAACTTACTACAATGCATGACAATCATTTTACTGGAAGGGGATGAGAAAAGACATCCAAAAGTATGTCTCTGAATGTGATCTTTTCCAAAGAAATAAAAATGAAAATGTTCTATCATCCGGATTACTTTATCCTCTACACATTTTGAATCAAAAGTGGGAAGAAATCTCAATGGACTTCATCGAAGGGTTTCCCATGTCAAATGGAAAGGATAAATTTTTTGTAGTGGTCAACAAACTAACCAATTACGCTCACTTCACGGGGATAAAGAAGACAGATTCAACAAAACAAATAGCTGAAATTTTTTGCAAAAATGTCTATAAGTTACACAGGTTTCCAAAAGTCATTATCAGTGGCAGGGATGCGAGATTTAAAGGGAATTTTTGGAAGGATTTCTATAAACAAGCAGGGATATACCTTAATATGAGCTCAACATATCACCCCCAAAATGATGGACAGACAGAAATAGTGAACAAATTTTTGGGAACATACCTTCATTGTTTTGTGACAGACAAACAAAACAAGTGGTCACAATGGTTGCGTTTGGCTGAATGATGGTATAACACTACTTACCATACCGAAACTAAAATGTCCCCGTTCCAATCCTTATATGGATATGAACCTCCCAAATGGAAAAAATATGCACTATTCAAATCTAAGGTACCAAGAGTAAGGAATCAACTCGAAGAAGACCAAAATACCATCCAAATATTAAAGGTAAACTTAACAAATGCTCGCAATCGAATGAAGAAACAAGCAGACTTACGAAGATCAGAAAGAGATTTTGAAGTAGGTGATTGGGTGTTTGTATGAATTCATCCCTACAAACAATTATCACTCAAGAAACAAGACAAGGATAAGTTGGCTCCAAAATTCTATGGGCCATATCAAATTAACAGAAAAATCAGTTTAGTGGCATATGGGTTAGCATTGCCTAATAACTATCGCATTCATAATGTGTTTCATGTGTCATGTCTCAAGAAGGTGTTTGGACAAAATCAAGTGGCACAATCCAAGCTTCCTATTTTGAATGAGGAATGTCCAGTTATCCTAGAATTGGAAGGCATACTAGCTATTAAGGAAAGGAAGCTTCGTTCTAGGAAATATAAAAAAGTATCTTATTTAGTGGAAGAATTTAACAGAAGAAGACTCATCAAGGGAGTCCGCGATCTTCTATCAACAACATCCTACTCTTCCCTTTCTTTGAGGAGAAAGAAACTCTTAAGATGAGGGAAATGTAATAGACATTTTAATTGTATTAATTAATGTTTAGGATGCTATTATTATTATCAAGAGGTGTATCTATAAGGTCACAACCTTATATGAAAAGTCACTTCAAGGCTTATAAATATTAAGCCATCCTCATTGTAATGGATAATATTTTATTCAATATCATATTATATATATATATTTATATACTCTTGTATTTTTTAAGCACCTAGCTATACGTTTCCGCTTTTACACGCAACAATCTAGCATGCAAATACACAAGCATAAACATTACAGGCATGAAATAAAAAAATTTCGGATTCAAATTCATGAGAACACTTATATTTATCCAACGCAGATCCAAGCAACTGGCTTTGTAAGAGAAATTTTCCACCCAACCATAGGCACTCCGTCTAGCATATACTCTTTCTGATGGGAGGCCACCCCCAAGCTGGGCTATGAGGCCACCAGGGAGAAGGAAACACCTACAGGCTTCTCTCTCTCATCCCAAAACCCATTCCGCTCTCTACGCTTAGTCAAATGATTATACAAATATCTACAGGGGTCTCACTCATCCCTCATAGCCTTGGCTTCCACATTACAGGCCCCACACAACACCCTTCTAGCTCAGGCATACCCTTCACCGATCCATGGTTCTCTTGGGTGATCCATCTTGCTGGGTGCTTCCAGTATGTTCATAGAAGAAGTCCAACTTGGTATTGGTTTCCATAGAACCACCTGTATCCTCAACTTGTGGCTTCTCAAGCACCTATGAGAAACAGAACTCCATGGGTAAGGGTTCCTATATTTCCCAACCTATCTGCTCACCTACAACCAAAAATTTTCACTTCCAAATCTACAGCATGGTCTCCAAATTTGAATTTTTGGGTTCAAAACAACATGGTAAGTTCATGTACAACAATGGAGAGCTCTACATAGCCTAAATCTACATGAAAGAAATGAGAGAAATGAGGGTTGACTCCAAAGGATATGAGAAAATGGTGAAAAGACAACTGACATAAATTCTGATAGTAGAAGAAAGGAATCCTGGTAGTTGCAGACTTACTTATGTCATGACATAACTGTCACAAAAGTGCATTCAGTCCCATGCTTCAATAACTGCATGAGGTGAATTTTCCCACCAACCACACACATGCATTAATGATTGTAAAATAGTCAAAAAAGGAGATAATTAGCTTATTCTCATCACATGAAATAATTTTGGGTGAGTTCTAAGGTTGACACTTGGCAACAAGGATTTATTCACCCATGGATCCCCTTTCCTCTTCCCCTCTGGTGGAATCATAGCCCCTTTGGTGCTCTTTACACAACCATTGTTGGGCCATTTTATTATTTATGCACATAATATTTACATAATATTCTAAATTAGCATAAAATCCAACTAAACGATCCAAATAAAATATAAACATCATACATGCCTAGACATTCACTAGTCGGGCCTTGGCCTTGAGCTCTGCACTAGGAATTCTCACTAGCATATTTACATAATTTTGGATAAATACATTCCAAGTCAAACTAGGGGTATTACAGGAAATCACATCTGTTCTTTGAGATCTGACAATGGAGGTGAATTTGATTCATGTGCATTTAATGAATTATGTAGTGATGCAGGAATTTGTAGACAATTAACTATACCCTACAACCCTAAGCAAAATGGGGTTGTCGAAAGGAAAAATAGAACCATATGTGAGGTTGAAAAAGCCATGATGCATGATGAAGACCTATCTACCTTATTATGGGCAGAGGCCACTAGTACAATAGTATATATCCATAATAGAAGTCCTCATGCCATTCTGGATGAGAAGACACCTGAAGAAGTGTTCACTAGTGAAAAACCAGATATCTCACACCTGGGGATATTTGTACATTCATGAGTCCTGTATACATTCATGTGTCGAAAGAAAAGAGGACAAAGAGGCATACATCAGGAAATAAGGGAACCTTTGTTGGTTATAGTGAATCATCCAAAGCCTACAAAATATATGTGCCAGGTGAAAGACACATTGAGGTAAGCCGATATGTGACCTTCCATGAAGAGGTAGCATTCAAGCAATCAAAAGAGATTCAGTATGATACAGACACAGAGGAGCATGAGACTCCTATGATGGAGGACCACGATACTGATTCTGTCCATTCATATGTTCAGTGGGAGAATCCAATCGAGTTCTTAGATTCGCTAGATCCCGATGAACCAATAGAATTGGTTGATGAACATCTTACCAAGAGGAGGTATGCATGGTGCCGGGATATACTACAAGATGCAGAGAGGCATGGAGCACCATTAGTCTCTTCCATAGAGTGAAAGCAACCTGGAAGATATTCGGGGTATGTTGCACAAATGAGTCACATTAGTGATTTAGATCCTTTCACCTATGAAGAAGTTGCAAAGCATCAAGTATGGAAAGATGCAATGGTAGAGGAATACAAGTCTATTATGAAGAATGATGTTTAGGAAGTTGTTCTTAAAACTAAAGGGAAGTCCATATTTACTTCCAGATGGATTTACAAGATCAAGCATGTTGCTAACGGCAGTATTGAAAGGTATAAATCCAGCTTTGTTGCCGAGCTTTCTATCAGAAAGAAAGCATAGAATATGAGGAGACATTTGCTCGTGTGTCCAGGTACACCACTATTGTAGTTGTGATCTCACTTGCATCTGTTTTATGATGGAAGCTTCGCCGGATGGATGTGAAGACAACCTTACTCAATGGTGAGGTTGAGGAAGAGGTTTATATTAAGCATCCCGAGGGGTTTGTGGTTCATGTGAAGGAGTCCCATGTGTTCAAATTGAAGAAATCCTTATATGGGATTAATCAAGCTCTTAGAGTTTGGTATTCAAGAATTTGTACTTCAAAGTAGTGAAGAACCAACTATTTATATTGGTTCTATATGTTGATGAAAATGTTCCTTAATGGAGAGGAACAACTAATTGCTTGGAAAGAGGGGGCTCACTTCTGAGTTCGAGATGAAAGACTTAGGTCTTATGCACTACTTTCTTGGCCTTGAGATTTGGCAAAGAAAATATGAGATATTTATTTCTCAATGGAAGTACATTGTTGATAAATTACGCAAGTTTGACCTGATGGATTGCAAATCCATGAGTATTCCGATGGTTTCCAATTTGAGGAAACTACATGATTCAAATTTTGGATAAGATCCAGTGGACCCCACTTTGTATAGACAACTTATTGGTTCATTGATGTACTTGATACACTCAAGACCAGTTATATGTTATGCTATGAGTATTTTGAATCAGTTTATGTTTGATTCGAGACACAAACATTGGGTTTCTACTAAGCATTTTCTTAGGTACCTTCGAGGTACAATTACTTATGGAATCAGATATGCCTCCAGTGGAGGGGTGTTGTTACTTGGTTATACTGATTCTTATTGGGGTGGAAGCATTGTGGACTGAAAGAGTACATTCAACTATTGTTTTAGCTTGGGTTCTGCTATGATCACTTGGTCCAATAGGAAGCAGGGATCTGTAGCCCAGATTACTACAAAATCAGAGTATATTGCTGCTAGTATTTCCTGCCAAGAAGCAGTGTGGCTTAGGAAGCTACTTGTTGGGTTGTTCGATGAGAAGCTTGAGTCTACAGTCATTCGGTGTGAAAATCAAAGATGCATTAATATTTCCGAAAATCCCGTGTTTCATGATAAGTCGAAGCACATTGAAATGAAGTATCACTTCATCAGAGACATGGTCCATAATGGTATAGTGAAACTTCAGTACATTGCTAATGATGAGCAGATTGCAGATGTGTTAACAAAGCCTTTGTCAGTGACAAATTTCAGGCACTTCCAAGACAAGCTTGGTATGGCAAAGAATTCCTCCCTCGCTAAGAGGGAGTGTTAAATGTGTAGCATCACGACTTATTCTCCAAGCTAATCTCTTGCAACCAGGATTGGGCCTCATGTGTTGAGGTAGGGATCCCGAGTTGGACTCAAGAACTTGGAGTAGCTTCATGAGTTGGACTCAAGAATGACTAAGCCTTCAGTTGTAAAAGGTTATTCCTCATGTGTTGAGGTGAATTCTTTGATATATCAAAGTGATGATGTTGTAAAGTCTTGTTGGACAAGGCTCAAGACTTGTGTGTCACGCCAGTTTCTCATGTGGACCTCCATTTATAGTAGGTACCCATGGGGTGGACCTCTAGTTATAGAGGTAGATGTTTTGCATGTTGAAGAATTAATGTTGTGTGATATATTACTAACCATGGTCATCGATTGCTATCTCATCTCCTTTAGAGACTCACCACCTCTAGAGTGAATTACTTTAACATATGATTATTTGGTCCGAGAGTAATATAATATGATCACAAGATTCGATAAATATTATAAGTATAATCTCATATGATAGATAATTAAATTTAACACATAATAAAATAGATAAAGATAAGATGTGATAAGATATGAGAGAATTCAAATTGCACATAAAAGAATTAATTAAGAGAGAATTCGAATTTTTAAACTTCAATGAATCAAAGGAGAACTCAAATTGATCACTACAGTGATGTTAAAAAGAAAGAATCAGTTAAGAGAGTTAACTGAGTGATATAAAAGAAGATCTAGTTAACCAAGTGTTATTGCATGATAAGACTTATATTAAGAGAGTTAACTAAGTGATATCAAAGGATATCTAGTTAACTAAGTGTTATTGCATGACGGAACTTATTTTAAACTAAAAGACAACACTTGAGTTGCGACACTTGCATGATGAAACTTAAGTTAGCCACCTAACTAAGTGGGAAAGCTTTCAATTAAGGGGTGATTTCATCCTAAGAATCAGTTCAATGAGTTAATGCACTGCATGAGAAGCGAGGCACACTTCTTCATGCAAGATTGATGCATCCAGATGGAGGGCGAGTTAATCCTGAAGTCAGAAGCTAAAAATAGAAGCTGATGCATGAGAAGAATATATAAACATGTTATACAAGATTTATGAATTTAATGTGAAGCGAATTCTCTTCTCCCTTGAAGGAAAGGCACTTCACTTTGTGTAGGATATTATTTTGAGTCTCTCTTCTTTATCTTTCTGTTGCTCTATAATTGCACCGGGGGTTCTTGATGTAAAAGACATTCTCTACTATCTATCATAATTATACTTTGAAGATTTACTAGTTTTTTTCATCCTCATTATTTTGAGGATTTTCCTCAGGGTACATCTTGTGTTATGGTTGAATGTTTCATCTGATTGAATGGTTCATTGATTCAAGTATTTAGTATTTACGCACTTGAAGTTTTAAAGTTCAAAGCTCGTCATATTTTCTCAAATATTAACAAGTGCTTATGGACCAAGAACCAAAGACTTCTTTTCACAATGTTCCTGTCAAGTTTCATAGAGTTCGCGTGGTGCTTTACTGCAAGCTCCAATAATTTTCTTATGGGAAAAATTGGCATAGTAAGTAACCATGAGCTTTCAATTTTTGCTTCTGTAATGCACTTTACTTTGTAACCATCGCTGTATATAGAAGATGCATATCCAAAGTTAGCAGCACCATAGTCATTTGAATGAATATTGAGATTTTTTCCTTGCGAAAAAAATAAAAAATAAATAAAGCTTGTAAGAAACAAATTCATGAATTGATTCGAAAATTCGCTTGGATTTGTAGTAGTAACATGCTTTAATTTTTTAGTCAAGGTGATTAAAAATTAAATAGTTGAATTCAAATTAGAGAGCATTCATGTCATTTACATAAGTTTTTGAAGGTATGGGGAAACAAATCTTGCCAATTTGAGAGAAAATATAAACTCAATTACAGACTTCTCCAAACAAACAAAGCGTGCAACTAATATAATATATAATATAATTACAACATCATTTATAAATCTAACTAGACTTGGAACCTTTCAACATCTATTTTTCTATTTATGCTTCTGCGCTGAAAATTCAAGGGAAGCGTTTGCAAGAGAAAGAAGACATTCTTCACCTTTAGAATTCGCATTATTTGGAATGTCCTTTGTTCAGTTCTATACAACAAGGATTAATTGGGATGTCACCTGCCTTATCAAAGGATCTAGATATGAATAAATTGAAACTGGAGCTTCCTTAATAAGAGCACTTGAGGGGGGGTGTCCAAAGGCTCTTGTATTGAAGCAAATGAAAATAGATTCCTTAACAATAAGACTTGAAGGGGGTGTGTCCAAAGGCTCCTGTATTGAAGCAACTGAAGTTGGTTGTTGCACCAGAACTACATTCCCCCCTTATGGCCTTGATACCGGAGGAGTCAAAGGAGTACCCAACTCTATACCCACATCTAAAACTCAAATTTCCTCAACTGGGTTCTCTGCTAGAGGATTCGGGGCAGTTAGAGAAGATCCAATTGTGTTAGGAGATCTATTTGTGTTATTATTCTCAACTTCAAATAGTTCTTCCAACAAATTTCTTCCATCCTTGTTCTGCGTTGCATCACTCCAACTCCTTAACTCAATTCACAATTCACAATTCAGGAGAATTACGTTGGATGAAGTTGCAACTGCGGCTCTACTTAGTTATTGTTTGAAATGTTGAGGTCTCTTAGGACACTTGGCCGCAATGTTCCTCGAATAAACAGAAGCATAAGACGAAGTACTCATAGAAGATTCTTTGTGGGCTGCCACTAGTTGTTACTGCTTCTTCAACACCAAATCCAAGGATCTCTAAAACACAAGGCCGTCACAAGACAACATGCTTTGAGAGAAAAAAACACAGGTTTCAAATGGTTCTTGCATATGATAAATTTTTATTGAAGTTTTTAACAATACTTTATCCAGGATATGATGTATCATGAAATATAATGTTTTTTTTGCAATGTTGAGTTTTCTTGTTTGATTCAATTTAGTAAAGACTAACATTTTTTGCAATGTTGAGTTTCCATGTATTTTGTTTTAATCCAATTTAGTAAAAAATAATAATTTATATCTTAAATTACAACTTTAATATGGTTTGTATATAATCATGTCACTTTTATTAAATGATAAAGCAAGAAAGAATACTATTATTGTTAAACAATAATGGTTAATCTTTGCACTTAAATCGATAATATTTTATAAACTCTTTTGATTATGTATTATTTTTAAATAATTTTTTTTTTAATATAGCAATTTTATTAAAACAATGTGTAAATATTCATCTTATATTTAATGATTGAAAATAAAATTTCACAAATAATTTGAAAAGCAAATTCCAATGATAAATATATAAACTGAAACCATATTTCTATTCAAATACTATCTTGTAAAAGTTGGTGCTTTTATTTATAGCATAGATCAATGATATTATTTATTTATTATGGTAATTATTGTTTTAGACATACACTACTTTCATGTAACTCATCAAGTGCAAATTTTTTTATAGCATAGATCAATGATATTATTTATTTATTACGTTAATTATTGTTTAAGACATACACTACTTCATGTATCTCATCAAGTGCAAATTTCTTCATAAGCTACATCGACAAGTAATGCTACCATGTAGCCACTTGTTGTGTCTGGGACATCATGAATCATTTTCCATATATTAAGACTTGTTATGTCTATGACATCATGGAACCATTTTCCACATATTAACTTGTCTAGGATATTTAAATTGATTTTTTTATTTTCCAATTCTTAAGTAAAACATTATAACTTGCAATTTGATTTATGTAATTTTTTAATTAACTTAATTATTATTGGTTCAAAAAATGATGTCATCTTCAAAATTGTTATTGGTTTAAAAACAACGGATGTCATCCTCGAAATCTGGCATGGGGTTTTCAGTTGACACCTGTCCCCTCATGCCTGTCGCAAGATTTTGGAAATAAAGCCTGTGCATTGTTGTACCCGACTTGAAATTCCAACAAGGGTTGATTGGGATATATACATTGGGAAATAAACGTTTATGAGGTGTAAGCTTAAACCTGTTGTGAAATTTTAAAAATAAAACAATGACTTTGAAAACGGTGCCATGAGATAATCTTTAGTTATAACTTTGAAAACGTTGCCAAGTGAGATAATCTTAGGGTTGACTATGTATATGCCATGGCTATATTAAAAGATCTTTTTACATATCCATAAGAACTCTAAACAACAATAAAAGAAAACCAATTTGTTACTTAGTCATCGGGGCATGTGCCAAGGTGAATAACATGAGTGTTTTATGTGTAAACGATGCCAAGTGGATAGTTGACTATGTATACTCAATGGTTCCATCGTATATGATAAGGATTCTCATATATAACAGGAGACATAAATAATGCATGAATTATCATAGTATATGATAAGGAATCTCATATATAATACGAGTGAGAATTAATGTATGAATTATTTACCTATATAAGATGAAAGAGCATTATCAAAAAACTTTTTTAATATACTATATTATGGTCTATGCATTCAATGTATATGTTATTGTAGTTTTTAGTTTAAAGAAATTACATTTTTAAAATAAAAATTACAAGGTGATAATATTTCTATGACATTGGTGAAGGTTGGTGACAATGTTTATGTGAGTTTGTTTCTTTATTTGCAATTATAACGGTTCAACAATAAAGAAGAAGAGATACATATATCAAATTTGATGTTTTTTTTCTTGAACTTTATAAGGCTCGATATGAGATAAGGGTTTGTCATTCATCTCTACAACACTCATTACGATGGCGTCATCGTGTCTTTCTTCTAAAACAAAGGGTCGGACCAACCTTGATCACCCTTTGGTGGCTTTCAATTAAACATTGAAAAGGAAATTAATAATTATCCTCAGTTGAATGGTGGGATTATATTTAGTGTTGGGATCTATTAAGCAAAAGCTTGTTGGATGAGAAACCTTGCACTTTAATGCGAAAAGAGGAATGGATTTTGCGAAGAGGAGAAAATGCCCACACTTTGGGTAAGAAAATGCCTAGTTCTTTTGTCAAGGAAACTTACTGTTTGATAGCATAGTCAACAATCACTAATTTTATGAATCCCAAGTATGAACATGTGTTGCTTATGTATTTTGGGTTGAAGCCATAGTTTGTAGAACCATGAAATCTCTTGAACTATTCTAACTTGTCAATTTCCAACAAAATTTTGATAGCCAACGCTCTAGTTTTAAAGGAAAAAAATCCAAAGACTCAACTAAATTTCAAATAACTAAACTCTCCAAATATCCTCGTCTCCAACTAAATTTCAAATATCCTCACTACTCATTTATTATCAACTATCCTTTTTCTCTAAAAGCTGGAATCTACAATTGCAAGGACATTGCCACTATGTGGCTCTTGTTTTTATTAATTTTGATTTTTTTATAAAAATAATATTCTTTATTTCTATTGGCTTAGAAGGTGTGAGGTAATCCTTGAAATCTGGAGCGGGGGTTCAGCGGCTGGATACATGTGACTTTTGCTAATGTTTTCGGGAAAATGTTTCCACTGTACAACAATTACCTTTTTCATAACTTTAGATTTTGGTAACTTTTGAGTTTTGATTCATTCTTGATTTCTATAGTAGGCAATTTCAATTGCCACATGTTCACTATCATCTTGGTAGCATTGAATTCTATACTATTCTAGAGGTATGAAAAATACTGTCAAATAAATGGAGACTGATACTCGATATACAAAACCTCACTTCATTTGTGCACGATCTATCCCTTGGTTAGTGTATCCTTTGAGGAGATCTATAGTCCTTCTTGGCGTGACATACTACGTGATCATAGCCATGTTATTATTCCAACAACAATGTGGGGAAACCTTTGACTTCTAAGAGCACTTCATGATATGTTAACACACTCCTGAAGACAACGCTTTGTGAATGAGAGCTTAAATCTCTCATCGCAGAACCATCGTGAGCCTATAAAGGTAGTATGGGCCTTGGATAAAATTGCACCATGGAGCAGGCACCTCCACCCACATCCCAAAAAAGAGATTTTTGAGTCAACACTAATCGCCAACCTTCTTACTTCAATACGATATTCATTGGAATTCTACAGAGTAGGGCATGCACTACATTCTTTGTTTGCTTTTGTTTTTCAGCTACACTTTAGCTTCACTTTTTCCCAGTCATTATTTTGCCATATTTATTATTTTTATTTTTATGATCCAAGTCTTGGTAGAAAATGAATAGATCATATGCTATAATTGATGATACATTTACCTTTCAAAGGATATTATGACATAATTGATGACAAAGAATACGACATAATTATTCACACATTTTTTTTAATACAATAATTAAATTAACATCATTTTCTAACCATAAAAGAAATGATATCAAAATTATTATTTAAGTTCAAAATGTTTCATTTGATTTTGTAGAAAAAAAATATTTTTTAAATTAATAAAATTAAATTAAAAAAACAAAAATAAATACTAAAATTTTGTGTAATAAATACATTATAAAGCAGAGATACCCTGTAACATACACACAATATCATAAATATTAATACACATTAACATATTACAAATTAATGAATTTAATATCACTATTTCCATTCACCCTATTCATAAAGCTATCTAGTAAAAATCATGTGTACTACATTTAACATTATATATATTGTTTTCACACTATATCATTATTAAATTTATATGAAAATATCATATGTTCAATAAATCATGGAAACTATATTTAACTAGATTGAATAATAAAAATCTTAAATTTAAAGAGATGAAAATCTTAATTTATATATAATTTAAGATTTACAAGCTTTAATCTTAATAAATTATATTTAACTAGAATGGATAGATAAAATCTAAGTAACTGAAAAATTTAATTTATATATAATTTAAAATTTACTAACCTAGTCTTGGTACTTTGCTTTGAAGTTTTTAAAATTTTTTTATATATGTATTTTTGAAAAACATATCTATTAACTCCCAAGTAAGTCATTACTTTATAACTTTTTAAAATAATATGAAAGTAGTTTTCCACTTTAAGTCATTACTTTATAACTCCATAAAATATAAGCCATTACTTTATAACTCCTTAAAATAATATGAGAGTAGTTGTACACTTTAATATGAAACTGTGTACTTTACATTAAGGTTTTTTTTATACATGTATTTTTGAAAAAACATATTTGTTAACTACCAAGTAAGCCATTACTTTATAACTCCTTAATATGAGAGTAGTTGTGTACTTTAATATGATACTTTATTTCATTTAAGTGATAGTCTCCTATTCAAAGTGTTCTACTAATAAATAATTTTAATAATAAAAATGATTCATAGTTTTATATTCTTATTTTCTAAAGGAAGGAATATATTAATTGTTGGTTAGTCAAACTGTATTAATTTTCTTTTTGAAACAATATTTTTTATAATGTTTTACAATGTTATGTGCAATTTTTTTATTGAACAGAATACTTTAAAAGTACAAATAAATTTAATATTTTTTTAAAATACAATATTTTTATTATTCGATTGGTCCAGTACAACTTTGATGGGATATAAATACATGGAGGAGTGAATTTTATTTTCAAAATTTAAAAATAAATTAAAATAGTTTATAAAATTAAAATTTCTAAAAATACCACATGTTATTGTGCCAAAGAGACACATTCTACAATCCAATAGGGGGATGTGTAATTCATTTCGTGCTCATCTTAAAGCTGATTCATGTGTCCTTTTTAAAAATAATAAAATATTATAAAAAATAACACGTCGGCTATTTAAAACATTTACAAAGGCATATAAATAAAACTAGACACAAATTAGAAAATTAAAATACTTCCTCAACATTTGCACTCTAAAAATGGATGTAGTGCCCCTAGACTATTGTAGACCTTGAGGGCACCTGTTGAGTGACCCGGTTGAATACAAATTCAATAAAATGACTCCTTAATTCTTTACTAATTATGTGCATGATGACCCATGATGAATAAATTAATGAATTGTTTGACATTTATGAAAGTGGATAGTTATCTAATTGGAAAATAACATGTTGTACATTGATTAGCTGAGTTATGAAAATGTGATATGTGAACATGAATATGTTGCTTAATGATTAGCTGTATGACGAATTATGTAATGTAAATGGAAGAAATACATGTGACGAAATGCCTTACTGATTAACGAGATATATGATATTATGAGTAAACTATAATTGCTTAAACGATTAGCATGTTATGAAATGATTATGATGAATGAGGATAGGACTATTAATATGTGCTTTTGAGAATGTGTGTAGCGACAGGTGAAACGGTTCACCGACGGACACACAAAGGAATTAAAGGGTTGTAGAGTACAGATAAATCACACACGGAAGAACGACGACGGTGTTGACTTCCTACGGAATCCCACGTCCGAGTTCAAAATCCCTTAGCCACTTACTCGGGGATGCGTGAAGTCGTGTGTAGTGGACCATGATGGAGTTGGTCACGTACGAGTTGGGGGGCGCGTAGGATGAACGAACTTACTCCTCAGCGCCATTAGTCTTCAATAGCGTGTAGACGGAGGATTGAAGGTAATAGATCCTAAATCCCTACATGAAGTTCCCGCAAGTCAGATGAAACGAAAGGATATCGACAGAAGGACCCGACGATGTGGTTCCTTGTCGATAAACGGAAATGACGGACACAAGGACCCAACGATGTGGTACCTTGCCGATAAATGGAAACGACGAACGAGTGGACCCGACGGAGTGGTACCATGTTGATAGAAGAGCATAAAGGATGGATGGGCCCAATGGTGTGGTACCTGGGTCCTAGAAGGGATTAATTGTTAAACATTATGCATAAAAACTCATAGAATACATTTAGATCATTTGCATTGGAAAACACATTTAAAATAATAGAGATTATTATTTTAGACCATTTGCACAGGAAAATGCATTTTTAGTATTTAAAATAATAGAAATTATTATTTTAGGAGCAAATGGAATACTAGGCTTGAGCACTTATCTAACACCACTTGCACCCACAAAAATAGAAATTAGATTGAACATCATGGAGACAAACTTGAGTAAATTTAGGAAAGTTGGTGCACTCTCTTAAAAAACTTGACACATGGATAGGTGAGCTAAATTATATTTGAATAATAAGAAATTAAGCATTTTTGCATGAAGCGACATGTGTCGCAATGATTTTCCTATTTAAGGAAGGCTTTGGGAATGGGGAAATGACCCATAGCTTTGATGGTTATCGTAATTTTTGTGAAGAGAGTGACTTGCTGCTATTGGAGTTTGGAAAGAGATTTTGATGGGAGGGGGCGGGGGGGAACCCATTTCGGCATCTCTAGATGTGTGTGTGAGCTCTACGGCCTATTTGCTTGGGGGTTCAGCAGGAAGGAGAGTACTCTTGATAAGGTAGGGAGGCTAACCGAGGTGTTTGTTGTTTCATGTGGTGATCAACAACATGATTGGAGCGGCGATCTTCGAGGAATTTCACCTTCGACCGGAGCAATTATTCCTACAGGTTCTTCATTGCTTTAAGATTTCATATTTATTTCAGTTTTATCTAAGAGATCATAGATCTGGGATTTCATGTGAGAATGTGAATAAGCTCACTGCATATTTGGAATATTATACACATTTTATTTACTGTATTATTAAAGAGAAACATTATGATTTAAGGAAGGATTATAGATCTTGGAGTGCATTTAATGTTCTGAGCATGATCACCATACATTGGAGAATTCATATATATTTTCATTACTGTGTTATTCAAGAAGGAAAGCTAGAATTTGAAGGAAGGTTATAACTCTTAGATTTAATGTAAATAATTGAATATGCATGCTTTACGTATGGGGTTTTATATACATTTTATTACAGTATTATTCAAGAATAAATTTGAAGAAAAGTTATCGCTCTTAGATTTCAGGTAATTATTTGAATCTGCATGATGTACATTTGGGATTTTATATACACTTTTATTACTGTGTTATCAAGAAGAAAAGATAGAATTTGAAGGAAGGTTATAGCTCTTGGATTTCATTTAAATGTTTGAATATGCTCGATGTACCTTCAGGATTTCATATATAGTTCTATCACTGTTTTATTTCATAGAAAATTTAGAAATTAAAAGGAAATCGTAGATCTCTATTTACAAAAAAGATTTTGGAACCGTAATACGACCAACTCTGAATTTTACCTCTCTATTCTATTACCTCGAACAGGCTTACTCCCCAGCTAGTTGACACCTAGTGGTAGTAGTTGGGAGTAGTTCGGATTAGTGTTTGGCACATTGTGCAACGTCGAGCTTCCTTCTCTGTGGGCATTAATACATTCGGTGTGCGTGAACTAGGTTGACTGTTTTCAAGGCTCGGTGACACTTGGAACTATGGCCTTGTAACCACCAAAGTGAAGTAGTTGCGTACGCATCCTTCGATGTAATTGTCTTTAGTTAACTAGGTGTATGTTATTATAAGTGATATTGTCTTACTCCCTTCTATTAAAAAAAAATAGCTTAATACATAATTACTACATCGATAATTAGCCATGAAGGGAAATATATACCAACTTTTAGTTATGATGCGATAGATGTATACATATATCATGGTATCAATATTTAATACTTGTTAAGAAGCTTAAGTTAATACAAGTGATATAGTATCAACACTAGTCAAGAAATGAGTGTTAGCGTAGGTGTCATTGTTTTACTTATGGTTAAGAAATGGAAAATTAAAGTATATATCATTGCATCAATATTTGTAAATAAGTTAATGATAATGTATGTGACATCGAATTCAAATTATGAAGTGATAGATCTAAACATATATCATTGTATCAATTTTAATATTTTTTAAGAAGTTTAAGTTAATACAAGTGATATGGTATCAACACTAGTAACAAAGGGAATGTTAGTGTAAGCATCATTGCTTTATTTATGGGTTAGAAGTGATGCTGAGAGTGTCATAATTTAATTTTACATTTCATGATATAATGACTCGATTCAGGTAAAAAGATAATATATTATCATATTTCCTAAGTTATATTATATTTTTTATTCTATAATGTGATAACATAAAGTGGATGAAATATAAAGCTTTTGAGATAGCAAAAAGGTATAATAATTATTAGTCCTTGCTTTGTAGGGATTATAGCGATCGGTTGGTCGCTAAATTTCATTGATCGTCAATATTTCAATTTTTTAAACCTAATGTTGATTAAATATTTTCAAATTTTTATTATTAAAATCAATTTACTAAAAATTAAAAATAAATTTTTGAAATTTCAAAATTAAATTATTTCTTTTCTGATTAGTGCAACACACATATTTGACAAATTTCCCTTGGTGTGCAAAACAATTATAGAATTATAAAAATAATAAAATACATAAAACTGAAAACAAAAACAAAAACTTGCCACTTGCACTTGGAAACCGCCCTTCATTTGATACATTTAATGTGATATATGAAATACATTTAATGTGATATATGAAAGATTTGACAACTGCCATTTGTGTTGTGTCTCGCTCCATCAGAGCACCTTGCCGGGGCTTCGCCATGTCACGCTCAAGCATGTATTCGAGAAAGGATTCGATCCATTGCAGACAAGGCCGAAGAACCAGTGGGAGAGTTCATTCTCCAAAACGAGATACAACATACATTAGTACAGGGCCTGAATCTATGTTCTTTGCTTTTCTTCAAATGGTAAATACAAAAACCTGAACTCTATGTTGTTTACCCTACGATTCTGCGTTTTCTTTCATACTGTCGGAGATACAACACCTCAGTCATCAATAATTATAACCACATCGAGATCTATTAAACCAAATTCTGAATCATCGCACACCATATTTGTATTTTCCTCACAGCCAAGGATGCGAGATTTTAAATTCTCAATTATCTAATGCCAAACGGAATCTACTGATCTCTGTAAGGGAATTTATAGTCAAGGTTCTAGGTTAAAATGCATTCTGGTATGCGTTTTCCTAATGATCGGGAATGTAACACTTTATTCTCTCTAATAAACAAAAAAATGATTGAACCTGGATCTATAAAAACAAACTGGAATTTAAAATTCTAAGTTGCATACAAGGTTTAGTTAACTCAAGACACAGACAGGAATCTGAACCGCAACAATAATTCACAAGGTAGAGATGAGACCGTAAGATCCAACGTGACCTGTACACCAGTATGAGTGCTCCAGCAAGGATCTAGATATCTCAATGCATAAAATTAGCTCTTAAACACACCCAACTAAACTCTGATGAGTTTGCTTGGTAGTTAGGGTATATCTTACAAAGGTAGGAAAAATAATATCACAGTAATCATTTATGGAACTGTGGAAGACTTCGGCTTGACTAGGGAATACGACATTTAATAAAAGCATACTTCAACTAGATTCATTAGATTGGGATCCCAGGGCGGATGTTGCCCAGAAGAATTCCCAAAGAGTCCTGGGTGAGTTACCAGCTTTAAAATATATATAGTGTTGTCTAACGTTATGAGTACTATACCTTGGGCAAGATGTTCCAGCTAGGCTTTGAGGCTTTTGCCTCCAGTACCACCTGGTACCACCGTCTCCCCAGCTCTTGCCCTTTCATCCTCACTTGCAGACTCCATTCTTACAATGGACGAGTGCATGCTGTGTAAACACACCTATCTTTTCAGTATTCCACCGGTTGCTACATTTCTGGTACCCCAAATGATTTAGCTGCAGCTATCTTCATTATCAATACCTCCATCTGATCCAAATTAGTGGAGACAACAGGTTGCTGCATACATAAGGAACGAACAAATAAGCAGATGAGAGAAAACTCCATCGAATTAATGAGAAGGAGAAATAAAATCGCACCTGTTTGCATTCACCTTCTACGAATTCAACTGTTACACATCAAATTACTAATGAAAGTTTTTCACAGAACGAATTTAATGTGTTATCGCACATGGTATATGTGATAACCTTTTCCAAGAAATGAGCGCTGGCTAAAGTGAACAAGGTTCGAACGGTCCCAATGGTAAGAACTTGGGGTTGAGGTTTTTCAATGCTGGGACAGATGTAGCGCCAAGTGGCCATCTCACCATCCATGTAAAATTTTTTATTCTCTACCTCAATCCCCTGGAAATACTTCCTTGGGGAGCAAGTGAAATAGGAACATCATTAGATCTCTGTGTTAAATGCATTTTCATTGCCCTCTTTTCTTAAGGAATCCTGTCTTCTAATAGTACAACTTGACCACCAAATCCATGCATTCCCATCTGGGGATGTGCTCCCTGAATCTACTGAGATGAACCCATTGGTTGACCTAAAGAATACACCATGGATCCAGATCCATGTGAACCATAATCAGGTGGCATATGCAAGATTCTTCGAGATGATCCCATGCCATTTCCACGATTCATGTGGCCACCTTGTGCTTGTCATTCTTGAACTGCATTTTTGTGCACTTTCTCAATTTTTGGGGGGCCCTCTACCTTCCTCCTTAGTTGCCATCCATTTTTCCTGAGACCAATTACATCCTTCAACAAAAAATTCAAAGCTAAATTAAAAATTAGTTTTTCATAATTCATTAGAATGAATATACAACCTAATAGTTAAGGGAATTAAGTAATTTTAGAATTTAAACTTCTATTTTCAAATTTTTATTCAATATTTCTGGCAATTTTCATTCAATAATTTTAACAAACAGTTATAGGGCAAATTTCAAGGATACCATATAATAAGATACACCAGAAAAAGGGTTCTACAAGATAAAAAGGTGGAATGCCTCTGCTTTCTATAGAGGTAGTGAACACAATTAGTTATGGAATGGAGTCCAGCATGGTCCTCTACTATTGGTATCGAAGTTCCCTTCGCTCCTTTGCAAACGCAGACTATGGAATCGCTGCTCTCTGCAATGAACCATCGTGATTCTTCATAATCTTCACATGTGCAACATCGATCAAGTAACGAGTATGGCACTACAGGAAAGCAAGATCATCTTCATTCAACTCAATCTCAAGCTCCTCCTCGGCAGTTGCATCATCTTGGTAAAGAATTCCATTTCCATCTTCGTCATAAATAGGATATTCCCTCACATCCAAAACCCTTGATGCAACCAGTTTCTTTGCCTCCCACTTCTCGGGATAGCTCATTCTCTTCAGGGGCCTCCGCGAAGGCATGTTTTCGTCCTCTTCCACAATGGTGATAGCTGACATCCCTATCCTATTTCTGGGAGGCTGATTGAAACTGAAAGGATTGGCCCTCAGAGTATCATCATCGCTACTTTTCTTCATAGGAAACATAGGCAACAAGTCCTCACTGGTTTTCTGATCAACATCCCTCAAGGAAAGGCTCATTTTCTGTCCCGATATAAAAATGACCTTGAACCAAACCTCCTAATCTCTCTTAACAAATTCCTTGGCATTAACCACCCTCCTACTCTTAATCTACGAAATATGGACCAAACCCTCTTTCCCCTGAAAATCATTCAACTGAACAAAGCACCGTATATCCATTACCCTAGAAACCCTACCCTGATAAACCCAAAACAACTCGAGCTCCTTGTAGTTGTTCTTCTTTTTTTCATCCCTGTAATCAACTATATCCCTGTGCCCTCTACTCCTTTCATCATCTCTACCATCCGCATTCTCCTACCTCCCATATTAGATATATCTATCCATGTCTCTGTCTGTCCAGAAAGAGTGCGGGAGGGCATATCCGGTCATAATCCGTTGATCCAGAATGACAAGTGAAAAATTAGTGTGGTTGAGGATGGGCGGGAGTCACAAAGTTTGTCCATCAATTCGCAAAGAAAATTATAGACGCTGAACCATTAACCCTTCCTTGAAGGCTAAACGAATCAACCATAGAGAGCTATTGAAAATTTTACCTTTCTGTGGTGAAGGATATAAGCTCACGCCATTCTATTATTCTATTTTGCATGGTAGACACTTTTTTATTATTAGTGTTATTATTATTATTATTAATTATTATTGTATGATCCATGTTAAATTGTTATTAATTCTTTGGACTATTTTTGTAGGTAAAGTTAATAAAAAGTTTAAATTTTAGGAATTCATAAATGGTGAATATTTTGCTTTAATAAAAAAAACATTGAATATTAGTTTATAGATTAAATGTTTGGTTTCTATTTTTTTTTAAGTTAAGTTCTTGAAATAATATTAAATGATTATTTAGATTAAAATATGAGCATATTGAATCATTATTTTATTTAAAGAAAACTACATTGATGAAATGACTCATTGGTTTGTAAATATGATTCATTAGTTTGTAAATGGGCATATTTTCACTTTTGGGTCATTCAACAAAATATACTCATAAAACTATGTGTTGGATTTTATTTACCTATGGAATTGTATGTAAAGTTTAGTAATATATCTGGTGTGTTTGTGGGTGATGCGCTTAGGAATATAGTGGTAGTCTCTTCACACTTAAACCTTATTCTCCTTAGTGAAAGCCATTAGGGTCTCTCTCTCTTTCTATATATATATCAAACTCTAAATAGTTGTGTGGAATTTTACCAAAAAAATAACTGTATAGATATTTAAGAGTTTGAAATCAAATATACATTTTATGTCAAAAAAGGGACTACTTTGAAAAGAAAAGTGACCCTCTTAGTTCTTGAAAGCACACTCCATCTTCTAACATATTCCAATCTTCCAAGATCAAATACAAAAGCTTTTGTAAGTATTTCCCATACAAAAAAAGCTTCGTGATCTCCCATGCAACCAAATGAAATGATAAACTTCGAGCATACTCTAAATATAAACAAAATTAGAAAAAGTGGGATTTGAAGTTGGTAGGAGAGTCCCTTCCTTTAAGACTCATTTAGTAAAGGTGCCCTCCTACAAGAGTAAATCATCCTTAGATAAGTTATCATCTTTAGTGTTGAATTCTAAAGATACGTGTGTAAAGGAAATATCGTGAAAAATAGATTTTACCTCTGTAATTCAATTCATAATAGGAATTAGGTCTAAATTGTCAGTATTGTGATTTTGGTTGGCCCACTCTATCACAAGATTTGAGTCACCCATAATTTGTTAATGGTTTATAACTTTGTTATGTGATGCCTTCAAACTATCCACATAGTGTAAAGTTCTTCCTTGTTGTTCTTTCAATCCTAACAGCATATTCTAGACAAAAGTAATGTGAGGTATCAATAAAATTGATTTCTCTAGCCCCACAAAACCCTGGGACCCCTTGGCATGTCCCATCAAAAAATCCCCAGGGTTTCTCTTTGTCTATGCTTGCCATTTGTCATTTGTAGAATCCTTGGGATTTTTGTCTTTAGTGGCTTCTTATTTCCTTCATAAGCCATTATGATCTTGTGTGCTACTTGCAAAGTTGTCATAGGTAGATCATTTCTAGCCATCAAATACCATATATAAGCATACAAGGTAGGTACCTATGCACATTCATAGCTTTGTCTATTGGAGTCATTGGTCCACCATAGTTGATTTTGAAATGGTGTCCATAAACCCAATCAAAAGCCTAATATCCCATTGTCCAATGTTATGCGCTAATAATAAAAAAATTGATTCATGCCCATCAAGCAATCAAAGATTCCTTTATGGCCAAAGGCTATAGTTTCCTCCTTAAAACTTTTCAAGGAATCACGACCCATCTAAAATACTACTAAAAACATCCTGATAAACCCCATAAACTAAATAGGACACCAAGACCCATACCTAAGAGCATTAGGTCCTAAGGCCCAGTTTCCATTCCTTAACCATGTCTAGGGCCCCAAGACCCATACCTAATGCTCATAAACTTCTTAACATTGCTTGCATTCTTACTATAAGGACAAATATCCCCTCGAGAGGTTACCTTTGTTAGTTGGAGACATCATTGTTATACCTTTAGTCCTAAAAGTTTCCTAAATATCCCAATGCATGAGCTTCCTACACCAACCATGGTTAATACATGATCAACACTTAAACCTAGTGCTAAAAAACTACTCATGGTGACCATATCTCCACTTGGTGGACATGGATACCCTCAGGAGATCATGTGTGATGTTTCAAAGTGATTGTATTGGCCTTACCAACCCATATCCCAACTTGGAGGAAATTGATACTCTCAGGAGATCGAGCATGATGGTTCAAGGTGTGGTTCTTGAAGTAAGCGTTGGTCTCCGGGTAATCAACCCTTTTACAATGTTCTTCCAAAAGAGATGCTTATGGATACTAATGCCCGACTTCCCCATTGAATACTGGGATCTAGCAGTTTTGAGAGGGATAGGAGATGTTGTTGGAAGATTTGTTTTCTTTGATGAAAGGGACCTAAGGTGGAATAACAAACGCATGGCATGGCTTTTAGTGGAGTTCGACATGGACCTAGGACTGCCAGAAGAAGTTGAGATTGTCACTGAAAAGGGGTCCTTCATTCAAACCCTAGAGTATTGGAGAGAACCCTTTCGATGTCATGTATGAAGATCCACTGGCCATATAAAAACAAATTGTCCTTCAGTGGTTGGAGAGGCTCAGTCATTGGAGTTGGTTTCAAAAGCGGGATTATAAGACTTAAATTGGAGGACTCATAATGCTCAGATGGAGGTGCCCAGTCAATTCCACTCTACTGAATCTTTCATTGGTAAGTTAAAGATTTTCTTTCCAAATTTCTTTAGTACTTCTTTAACTGAATAAGACATTCTTTTGCTAAGTAGTAATGAGGAGTGGTTGGTCGATATTTTCGAGGGTTTCTGGGAAATTTTCTTGGAAAAATTTAACAAATCCCATCCCTTTACTTCTCATTTGAACCCTGTCATCTCATAAAACCCTCCTTTGATTTACCCCTCATCGACAGAACTGTTGGCTGTTACAGATCCCAAAAGCCCTATTTTGACTAAGACCTCTCCTCAAGGACCTCACACTACCCCTCATTTACATAGTGAATGCACCTTGGCTTCTCCCCCTCCATTGGATACAAATTTGTTTACCAAACCCTCGGAACCCTCATACAAAGAAGTTCTTATTAAGAAAGCGCCTCTTTAGACTATAACTCCTTTGTAGACGAAGCTGGCCTTGTGGATATTGCAAATGTCACCATCGGGAAGAAACCTAAAAACAAATCCACTAACAGGAAAAAATACATGGGGGTTGTTGAGGGAGGGTTGGCAACATACCCCATAATGGTTTCTTCAAATTACCCTATTTCTGTTCCTTCTCCTTCTAGGCAACTTAGAGCATTGAACCCTAATATGAGGGTTCCTTAATGCTAGTCTTAATCTCTCTTAACATTAGGGGGATTGTGGGTGCCTAGTCCAAGATGCTATCCCTCAAGGAGCTTTTGTCTACAGTCAAACCTGATGTTGTGTTTCTTCAAGAGACTATGTTGGATCATGTTAGAGCTAAAGATTTTTTTCTAAAAGTTTGTCTGACATGCATGGAATTGTGTTGCGACAACCAGTTTGACTTTCAGGGGGGTTACAATTTGGAAAGATGGATTCTGATAGAAAAGCCAAAAAATAAGGGAGGTTGGGGAATAAGAGATCTCAATCTCTTTAACAAGGCCCTAGCTACCAAATCACTGTGGAGGGCACTTTTTTATGATGGTATTTGGAGTGTCACTGTGAGAAGGAAATATTTGAAAGGAGTTGATGTTGTATCATGGCTGAGGAAGAAACACTTTGCTTTCCCAATAGCCTCCATTATCTGGAAAAATATATTGACTACACTACTTGTGGTTAAGGGGTGGATTGCTTGGAATATTGGTACAGGTACGAGAGTTCTTTCATCCTTGGATCCTTTTCTGGGTGGAGGATCTAGCTTTATACTATCAGAAGAAGTACTACCACACCTGCACAGTCGGAGCCTTTATTATCTTTCATATATACATAAGACAAATATCTCCAACTTGATAGGTTCTAGTATTTGTATCTCTGCATAAGATCTCAGACTCACAGGAACTCTAGCCAGTGAATGGAACACATACATACAGGGAATTTACCAAAATGGGATCACTATGTTTATAGAACCAGATAGGTTGGATTGGACTTGGAACAAAATAGAAGGGATTATGCAGACAGTAAAAGAGGCCTATAATGCATTTATATATCTTTATGAGAATGATGATTTGAAGTGGTGGTATACAGTGATATGGAAATCAAAGCTCCTCCAAAATCAATTCTATTTATGTGGTTATGCTTACGAAATAAAGTCTTAACAGGGGAGATTTACAGAGAAAGGGGTGGAATTGGACCTTAAGCCTATCCATTATGTCTAAGCGGTGAGAAGACCATACAACATCTTGCAATAGATTGCAACATTACTCAGAAGCTTTGGACTTTGATTTGTAATATTCTTCAAGTAAAAAATAATTGGCATCAGTAGCCCCTTTAAGAAAATTTAAAGTTCTGGTTTTTAACAAATCCCAAGGTAAAATCAATTCCCTTTATTGTCACATAGGGATTATGGATTTTAATGAATGCCATTATTGTTTAAGGCTACAGACATAACCTAGAGGAGCTTGGGAGAAGGATTATTAAAGCATCAACATAATTTGTTAGAGATCCAGGTGCGGACAAAGTAAAATTTTTGATAAATCGACCAATTTTATTTGGTAATTCACCCATGGGATTCTTCGATGGCACAACAAATAAGGATC
Source organism: Larix kaempferi (assembly GCA_027924585.1). Lineage (NCBI taxonomy): Eukaryota > Viridiplantae > Streptophyta > Pinopsida > Pinales > Pinaceae > Larix > Larix kaempferi. The sequence continues at coordinate 25,984,649 of BSBM01000391.1, read as the reverse complement.
AAAGTGGAATCAGGATTTTGGTGAAAGACACCTCCACTCACTGTTTTAAGGCACACATGGCAACTGATGAAACGAAATTGATGAAGTTGATAGCATCGACCCTGACCAATGTATTTAAATTTTGGTTAACTTTAAAATTCTGTGTCCTCATATTTTATTAGACTGGGTCCAAAGCTTCGTGTTAACAACAACTCCTCGGGAACAATACATGTAAAGTTCGGAACCATGCCATTATCGGGCATGTTTAACCTAAAGTTCGTCCTTGACCGTCACTGATCATAGGCACCGATGACGATGGTGGAGAGCTCATTCTTCACACAGTTAATTGAGTCAGTACTGGTATGCACTAACATGTGTCTACAACAAGGCGGCATGTGTCTACAGCAAGGCGACAGGTGGTGGCACATCTTAAATAATGCAGAATGCAAGTCTTTGCTCTCGTATGATGATACCCAAAACTTGACTCCAACTTTGAAAAAACCTTTTTCCATCTAAGTTAATAAAGAGGATCATCAATTTGGGTAGGAGGTACTTGTTCTTAATTAATTGTCACCTTATTTAACACTGAATAACCAATGTACATCCAAAAGGTTCCATCCTTGTTATTGATTACCAATATGTGTTCTATCCAAGGTGATGCACTTGGTCATATGAACGCTTTGTCTAATAATTATTGTAATTGCATCTTGAATTCACTCAACTCATTAGTTTAAAATATATTATAGGCCTTGGATATGGGTATGTGTGTGTCATGTTATGCTCTCTTGTTGCCATTGTTGTCCATTGGAATCCACTTCAGTCAGCCTTCACAAAAAGGGGAAAACAATGAGAAGAAAGGGTAATGGTAGAATGAAAATTACTAGCATGTTGAAATTGGCTGGAAAATTTTCATTTTTGGTGTTACAGATCTAAAAATTACCAACATATCCCACTTGTAGTTGAAATTAGATTCACTATTTAGAGATTATGTGATGTCGCAAGGCCTTAATAATCACTCAAGAGTTCAATTCAATCATGAGTTTTAAGGGGGGTTCCAAAAAAAATGCCTCCCAAAGTTCAATTCTCATGACCTTTAGGGGGGGTTTGACAAACCGCCCCCAAACATTATGAGAAATGGGCTTTTAGGGGGGGGTTTCAAACAACTGCCTCCAAAAATTCAATTCTCATGACTTTTAAGGGGGGTTCCAAAAAAACCGCCTCCAAAAGTTCAATTCTCATTACTTTTAGGGGGGGGTTTGACAAACTGCCCCCAAAAGTTATGAGAATTGGGCTTTTAGGGGGGGTTTTCCCAAAAATGCCCCCAAAAGTCAAATTTTAGGACTTTTAAGGGGGGTTCCAAAAAAAAACGCCTCCAAAAGTTCAATTCTCATGACTTTTAGGGGGGGTTTTAACAAACTGCCCCCAAAAGTTATGAGAATTGGGCTTTTAGGGGGGGTTTTTCCAAAACCACCCCCAAAAGTCAAATTTTAGGACTTTTGGGGGCGGTTGTAAAAAACCACCCCCAAAAGTCCAATTTCCATGACTTTTAGGGGCGGTTTTAGAAGACCGCTGCCAAATGTCTAAAAAAACTTTTAGGGGGTTTTTTCCAAGACCCCCGCAAGACAAAACCACCCCTAAAGGGCTATTTTGTCGTAGTGCTGATATCTCCCTTGTGTTGTCATAAGTGAGATCATTTCCAAAAGAACTAGAAACTAAAAAAGATGGATCATTAAGATCACTAGTGGATGTAGTGGTGATGGCCCCTTTTGCCATGGGGTTTGAATCAATAGGTTCCAGATCTTCAAGTTCTTATCGATCTGTATCTAGCATTCAGACTTCTTCAAGAGACCTCTTTTTCTCAAACTTCTTAGATCCATTTTTTCCCTTCAAGCAACCTTTGTAGGTGTCATGAGCAATCTTGTTAATTTGAAGACCTTCAACCACATCTTGAGCTTGAAAATGCTTGTAGTTGAGATGAGATAGTCTACTCTCTTCATGAGTGCGAGAGTGAAGAGAAGACTCCTTTGAGAGAGGTAAAAAGTGTGAAAACTCATAGAGCTTGGACTCATGATTTGCCACTTCTTTTGAAATGATTTCTCCTGAGACCATGTTCCATACTTCGACTTCATTTGGAAAGAAGATCATTCTTTTGGGCCCTCCAACATGAGTCATTTGGTACACTGAAAGTAAATTTGTTGCAACAGAAGGAACATAAAGCACATTAGAAAAATACCCAGAGTCAAGATCAATTCTTTCGATCCCTTGAGAGGAGACTTCTGAATCATTGCCTAATCTAATGGAAGGGCCCACTGAGCTCTCGAAACTAGAGAAGAGACTTTTGGAGGAAGACATGTGCCTTGTGGCTCCTGAATCTATAATGCAAGAAGAATCTGATGATGCACTTTCCATGAGGGCATGACATCTTTCTTTGCCTTCGGATTTAGAAGATTTTGTATCGAGATATTTATTCCTTGTACATGTAGGAACGGGAAGATTGTTCTTCTCGAGCAATTGTGCCATCATATCTATGGCTTTCCTCATACAAGCACTCTCAGGATGAATGCCTCTAAGACAGTAGGTGCACTTGGGTTTTCTCTTCTGAGAATGCTTGGTCTTCCTTGAGTTCGAAACCCCATCTGACTGGTATGGACTGTTTGTACCATTTGATCTCTTGTTAGAATTCCTTTGCTTTTCTTTACCATTCACTCTCTTTGCAACTATAAGGGATGAATCCAATTTGGGTTTGATCATTCCCATTGAAATCAACTTCTCTTCCTCTTGAGTAAGAGATTGTGTGAAATCATCAAATGAGGGAAAATTCCATTTTGGAATGGACAACCTAGCTGAATGGACAATAGAGACAAAAACCAAGAAGTTTGCCCCCAACTTTGAGAGAATGGCAAGTATAAGCTGCTTGTCTTCTTTCACTATCTCATATCTTTTCAACTGGGATATCAAGCTTTTGAACTTGGTGAGAAAGGAATTAATAGATTTGAAGCTATTAGGACTCAAACATATGAGCTCATTCTCCAATTTGTGTCCTTGCATATCATCTTTCGGTCCAAAAAGAGATTCGAGCTTGTCCCAAACCTCTTTAAGAGATGTAAGATCGATGACACGAAAGTGACGATCTTCATAAATTGAGAGAAGGAGGAGACCAATTGCTTCATCAAGCCAATCCAAGCACTTGGACTTTTCAACTTCACTGAGAGGTTCTACAGTCGTTCCGTTGAGTATTCGGGTGAAGCTCTTTGATCTCATGAAGAGAATCATTTTGGATTTCCACTAAACATAGTTGGAAGATGTAAGCTTTAGATCCATCTGAAAAGATAAAGTTGAATATTTGAAGAAGATTTCGAACGGGTGAATAAACTTGCAAAACAAGAAAAGTTGTGCTGATGGAGAATGCTACACTTTGACTGAACACTACCTTAAGAACACTTGGCACATAGACTAAGTCCTTCACACCTGGATAGACCTCACTAGATTTCTCCAATGATTTCAAGTAATAGCACTAGGATTTACTGTGGAAACTCAAAGGCTTCTGGTGCACAAGTGAAAGATAGCTGCTCAAAGAAATGTTGCAACTGCTGCAATGACTGCAATTTGAATAGCTGCTTCCTGCTCTGATACCATGTAAGAATCTACAAGAGATCTAGAAGCTGTAGCATCTCACAATCAAACTATCAAGTATGTTGCAAAGAAGAAGAGAAGGAGACACTTAATGATCACTCATGAACATAGAAGAATAGACAATATATTAGTATCATACAATGAATAAGAATGTAAGTGAATGAATACAATAGCTATGATGATGGCATCATATAGGATTCGAATTAGCCAAGTAGGGCATTCGAATCTGATCTCTAGTTTAGCTTGGATAACTATGGAGACATCATCCAGTCAAATGTATTAGTCATCAATGGTAATATTCAGTCAAGTGTGGCTAACTGAGTCTAACAGAACCATCTAGGCATGAATCAGGGAATGGAGACTCCAAGGAAGGCGCATGAGGTTGTCAAGAGGGTTAGTGGAACTCCAGAACTGGCTAACTAGGACTTGTAGGTAGGTAGAATGAGCAATCAGTGGAAGAACTGAATGACAACTACTGGTAGGTGAGGGAAGGCGCTCTAACTGAGTGATAACTGAATGGTAGGTGAGCAAAGGTGCCCAACTGGCCGTGGTAGGTGGGAAAGGCACACTTGGCATGTAGAATACTGAAAGAGGGTGAATTAGGTAGGTGGGAGGCTTCTTGGGGGCTATAGACAGCCTCTGGAGATCTAGAGTCAAGCTCTAGGTGCTAGGAATGCCACCAAGATGATGACTAGATGCATGCAGATGACTGGATGCATGCATGCATGCAAAAATTGAAAATGATGGGGATAATATTCCAACACCTAGCACTTTGGGCTTATCGCACATCCACCAAGACTGCCATGGGTTTCACCCCTTTCCACTTTGTCCATGGCATCGAATCGGTCCTCCCCATTGAGTGCCAGATTCCCGCCCTCCACACAGCTGTTGAACTCCTACCTAATACCTACCCACTCGAACAACGCCTAATCCTTTTGGAATAGGCCAAGAAGGATCGTCGGAAAACCCTTCAAACCATTGAGGCTGCTAAGAACTGCTCCAAAGTGGGATATGATAAGCATGTTCACCCACACAATTTCTGGGAAGGAGACCTTGTCCTCGTCTATGACCAAGCACATGATAAGACTGGGAAAGGAAAATTCGAATCCATGTGGCAAGGACTATATATTGTCCATACCTGTTTAGCACATGGGGCATACATCCTCACCGTGTCTTAAGGGAACCCCTTGCGCAACCCTCGAAATGGGTTGTACCTTAAGCAATTCTACCCATAACACCCCTTCGAGACTCACTAGTCCCTGTTCTACAGTTTGATTCCTTTTTGTTTTTTACTTTTTTTGTAAGACCTCACATTTTGTTTTCCTTGCATGATCACAGATGGATTCCCTTCCACCACAATACGTCGGTTTTGCCGATGGTGCAAATCGTTGGTCTCTGAACCTTGCCTCAGCAACTTGGGTCCTGTATTCCCCCTCACACGAGCTAATCCACCTTGATGGAGTGTGCATAGGTGCTGCTACAAATAACCAGGATGAGTATGATGTTGTGGTCGGTCTATTGACCACTGCCCTCCATATGGGCATATGTCACCTTCGTGCGTTTCTTGACTCCCATCTCCTTGTCACCCAACTCAACAACCATTACCAGGTACGGGATCCCTTCCTTTTTAAAAATTTTCTGTGCACAAAACAAATGATTAGATAGTTTGAATCCATTACATCCACTCATGTCCCATGAAATCAAAATTAGTGTAGTAGACCAAATGGCTAACAATGTTCTAGACTAGCATACAAATCACAATATGTAGGACATAAAAATCATAAACATTCATAACCATACCACCCACATGTACATAATAACATCATCTAGGCATTTAAAAACCATAAAATACCAAAAATAAACCATCACTACAACTACATCCACGTGCATAAACAAAACAACCATCATGATATGTGCATCCATGTGCATAAAAAACAAGCATCACTGCAAAAGGAATCCACGTGAAAAATATATATATATATATCATGAAAATTTCATAAGTACCCACTGTACCAAAATATACATATAAACATAGCAAGGAGCCCCAACAACATCCTCAGTAAATCACATAAGCCATATCTACAAAAAATCCCACATGCTCATCGCAATGGGGGCAACCCTATCAACTGTCTAGTCAAACTCCTCCTGATAGTCCTCGTCCTCATCACCCCCCTCGGCCTCCTCTGCCTATGGTGCTAGATCATCCTCCCCCTACTCCTCCTCAGGCTACTCCTCCTCGGGCTCCTCCTACTCGGGCTCCTCCTCCTTGGGCTCATCTGCCTCCTCAACATCCTTATCGCCCTCTCCCAGATAGGGCACGTCTCCTCGAGCAAAAGCCCTCACCGTTTGAGCGGCCATCGCAATACTCTGCATGATCGGACTCAACTCCTATGGAGCATCATAACATATGTCGATCATCCCCTGATCTAGATGCTACTAGTCATCACTCTTGATCCCCTCTAGGAGCCAATCGATCCTCTGTCGCAGTAAATCCAATGTAACTGCGACACTCCGACGACAACCCTGTCCACGACCTACTGGGTCAATTCCCTCCACTTGGCCTATCTATGACCAATAACCCGGTGGCGGTTGTGGCCCCACATATCCCAAACAACAACATCAAAACGTCAATAAAAATCCAACTAACTACAACATGATATTGTGCACAAAACCAGAAAAAACAAAAATAGACGTACCATCTGGTCCCCAAGCGTAACCAGGATGTCTCGGCAGCTCTGGGTCCCCACGATAGTCCATCTCGAAGTATGGATAGTCCTCAATGACTACTAGTATCTGTATCCACTGTCTAAATAGTGCCTCTGTGAAAAAATGGCCCACTAGCCCAACACCCACGCAAGGCCTCATCTCGCTCCATCGCCGCATCTGCGGCTCTGTCGGTATCGTGTCTCGCACCACTCTGTGAGGTCGCAGTGTCGGGAGCCACTCAAAGAAGATTGCACATAAGAAGGAGGGGAAATAGAACTCCCTCCCCAGGTGTCTTACCTTTCTCAGCTCATGCCGAACAACAGTCAAGTACATCTGTCCCCAAGCATAATACGTCTCGTTAAGGGCACTCTCTATCTGTAACATCTGTCCTTTCGAGATCCAGTGGGGGCCATGCGAACCCAAAGTACATACCACCATTGCCGCAATAGCCTAAGTAGTCGGGCTCTCCACATCACATAGCATAAGTGCATAACCACTCACCACTGCCACAGGAAAACAATGTATGTCCAATAAGGTCTCCATCGACACAGTCCCTGGCCTCCTCGACTACTCTCAACAACCATGCCCAACCTGGGAAGTCCAATCAAGAAATATGCATCGATCAGGGTATATCTAGTCACTCGCCCTGAATCATAAAATCCTCGATTTCTGAATCCCAGAACTTAATCAACTTGTTCAGCAACATAGGTGCTAAACACATCAATGGGATCTCTCCAAACTTCAGAAGTCCACAGTCAGCTAGGGCCTCCCAAACTGCCTTGTCTGTCTGAATACTCCGCCATATGGTACCCGGAACCTCCCTCTCACTCCATGTGACATCTGGCATCCTTCCAATCATGACAATAAAAACCATTAGAACCATATCAACATCCTGTCCAAACACATCACCTGGCCTCCCAATGTGCTATAGAGCGTGTTTTTCCCATTGAAACGCCCGCCTCCATAGCGCACTTGCTAAGCTTGCACTTGCGCTCTGCACCGCGCTTTCCTCCCAGAAAGTTGTGCTTCAGACCGCAACTACGCCAACCCTTAGTTGCACTCTGAAGCGTGTTTTCCCCTCGGAATGTCGCGCTTCAGAGTGCAACTAATCGAGATGGACCCGCGGGACAAAACGCGTTTCTGGATGCCCCCAGTGCACTCCAGACCGAGCCTTTGGGCGATATACCCATGCTATGGTGGCGCGGCTACCTCATCCATAGCTGCGGTCTAGAGCGCGCACGCCATTCCCGAACCCACACTTTGCCACGTTGGCACCAATTCATGCTCGGTACGCCTACCCAGAGACCCAAACCCCAACAAAAACACTTAAATGACAAAGCTAAGGACATGAGCACTTACCTACAACTCTCGGAATGCAAATCCAATGGTGGAATCTCTCTCAATCTCATTTTTCACCTCTAGGCTCCTCTAATCTCCTTTCAAACTCACCTATCACAAATGACTTCTATTATAGGGGACCACTTACTATTTATAGACATTGGACCTATTCTTCTTCTACCATAACGAGATCATCCAATGTTCGTTTCTCGAACCGTTGATGCCCTTGGATTCAGTTCGACGAGACCTTAATAGTATCTGAGTCCATTTCTCATTTTTTCTGGAAAAAAATTTAGGCATTTTTACCCACCCCCCATTGCCTTGATTTGCGTGCCGAACTCCATTTTTTGAACCGTTGAAACCTTTGGATTCAGTTCCATGAAATATTGATGATGGTTGAGACCATTCATCATTTTCTCCCAAAAACTTCTTCAGGCATTTTTTAACACCCTCGATGCCTCGATTTGCATGCCACATTAGCCGTTGTTCGTTTCGGACGTCCTTTATATTGTCGGATACAGTTTCCCGTGCTCATGATGATGCTTGAGATCATTCCTCTCTCTCACCAGAAACCTTTTTGACACTTTTTCCATCCACCTTACTACCTCGATTTGTGCACCACATCGGTCGTCGTCGATTTTTACCCATTTTTGCATCGTGGCCTATTCATGAGCTCTCCACTCCCCCCATACTGCAGTTATTGTGTTATTTTGCCACCATTCACCAACCCGCAAGGAGGCCCCAACAACGTTCTTGCCCAACACTGTTCATTATTACCATACTCGTCCCTTGCCTGGACGCTCCCTCCTTGATTGGCCATTACTTTTGTTCGGTATAATTTTATCCCTTTTTCGGGCCGAACAATTCCTTTATGAAAAAGGTACTTCGTAAGTTTCTGTTAAGCTCTTTTCTGACTCCTAAAAGACAATGAAAAGATCGCCGAGCAATCTTGCTTCCTTTCATGCTCGCCAAAAGTATCTCAAAGGGCATCTACCTGGTATAAGTTTACCACTTTTTTGGACCTTGTAGACTAATTACGAAAAATGAATACTCTAGTCACACCGGATAGAAGAGTTCTTCATTACAGCCGGGTGAAAACATGAAATTGGGAAACAATTTTGGCTTGTTTTTTACAAACAAAACTGCTAATTTTTATGTTTTTCAACTTCGACCTCTTCAAACCCATATCTCCCTTAGGAATTTCAACATGAAGTAAACACAAAGGTTTTAGAGAATTGAATTAGCTTTCTACTCGTATTTGTTTTAATTTTTTTTATGGACATATCATGGGACAAATTTGTTGTCAACCAATGGCATATACTTGAAGATTTTAGGTACCGATAATCAGTGACCTTTGTTGACAACATTTTTTTGATAGATGGTTATTCGTTTTAGGGAAAACAGTTGTAGGCTCATAATATACACACACTACACTTGATCCTGGACTATATTTTGAGTTTTTTAAGACTTGGGAACTATTTTTTCTTATTTATTGAAACAATGTATGTTCAAAAAATGGTGCATTATCGACACATGTTTTTGTCTTCACATTTTCTTTCAAATGTGACTCTTATTGGAAAAACTAAAAGTACCCTTTTGAAGAGGACGAGACAATTATGATCTCTGTGAAATTTCAATTTTTTTGGTGTTGTCTTTATTATGATATTGAATTTTCATTTTGGGTGATTTTTAGAGTAATAAAATTCTTAAGGGATAAGGTTTAGAAAAAAATTATTAATGAATAACAATTCAAATCGAAATGAAACAATTATTATATCATTGGAAACTAGATTCAGAGATGAATCCATTGCTACCAAGTTCGACAAATAATACTTAAAATTTGCAGGGGTTTGGGATTGCCGAAGTTGCAAGTTCCAGAAAGATGCCTGATATTTTCGCAGGTTTTGTTGACCATAAACTCTCGGCCGAAAAATACCTTCCAAACTCTAAGATGAGAGTTTAGTTCAAACTCTCGTTCGAGAGTTTTTTTGAAAATACAGCGCGGCGATTGGTTCAAACTCTCGGCCTAGATTTTTTTAAACTCTTGGGCTAGAGTTTGAACTCTCAAAACTCTTGACCTAGAGTTTTTTAAACTCTCGACCGAGAGTTTGAGGTTGACTTTTTTTCCCCTGTTCATCCGCGCGCCCTCTTTTTTTCCACTCTATTGTCATGGAATTGCTTCCGACCTTCTCATTTTCACCTAGCCTTTTACACTTTTTCGGGCTTTGGAGACTAACACATGAAAAAGAACCCCCTTGGAGTCTTCTTACTGCTTTTATACCCTCTAAAAATTAAAGCAACCACGAGCAGTCACTATCCTGGGCTCGTACAAATCCACAAGATGGTACCTCTCCACCAATTCAGAGTCTCCTTACCGCTTCCAGACTCCTTAAAATTGAAAGCACTTATGAGCATGAACTGTCCTGGGCTCGTATAAATCCACACGACAATACAATTTTTTGAGCACACTTCTATCCCTTCTTGGAGCTCCTTAAAACATGAAGAAGGCCCCAATGGTGTCTCTTGGCGCCACAACAGATTATACCCCATCATACTATCATGGCATCTTCCCCAAGATGATCACCTTTGTTTCATAGTATTCTGCGATATGTCACCTTGAGAGTTTTCCCGATATCATTCATCAGTTTGTCCCCCTAAGCCTCTCCCATTGCAATCACACCCTCTGTCCCTTTAAGCTATGATCTGTGTCCCTAAAGTTTAGTTTCATTTGCTGCTAGGCCATCCATGCCATCATACTCTGAACAAAAAAAGTTTGTGTCCCCCACCCCCACTCTGTGATCTCAGATGTTCCCCACCCCCCGCAGTATGTCAGTCCCACCTTCAGTACTATCACCTTTTGGTTGTGCACCTCACGCTCCTATCAAGGAAACAATATTTCCTTGGTAGTTGTCAGTCTCCCTCTGTCGACGCCAACCCATCTATTCAATAGGATAGACCCAAAGGTCCCTACGCCTTGGACTCATCACCCTCAGTGGTGAGTGCCTATAGACCATTTTGAGAAGAGTCCTTATTGCCTCTCCGAATGGTTGTTTCTCACGTGCTCAACTTCGACACCTTCATCGCACCGTTGAGATTCGTGTAGGGTATTGTTCCCTTCAATTATTAGTTGAAGACCTCAGATGTCCCCCGACCCTAGGATATTGGTGACTCAATTTGGAACATCCAGTTGTATGTTCCCATGGATATCCGGGCTGTGTTTGGCGATAGTATGGATGCCATTATTTCCATACACCAATTCTCTAGATCAGGCATGGTCAGACCATGGGTATGTCCTAGATTTGTGCCTCCTCTGGCCCAATATGATGTACATAGTAGTTCTCCATGTACTATTTAGGTCCCCTTTTTGGGCCTCATTATTATTTTTATATCTTGACACGAGCATGGGTATGCCCGCCTCGTCTATGGTTTGAGATACTCCTCAGTGAGACATGTATTTTTTTTTTGGCAGTCTATATGGACCTTGTGTTCCCCTCTCCACCCAGATCCTACTCTCCTCCATCACAATGCTCACACCCCCTGGAAAATGACATAACTTATGATGTCAATTGGACATACGATGAGCTCCTTCACTCACACATCAGGGGGCAATCTGTTACCACCAAAAAATTACCCACCAGCTCATCCCTTTAGACATATACCTTCGTTGACCAAATTTCCTATCAACCTAGACTCCAATAGCCTAGAAAACCCCAAAATGGGTACCAAATAAGACTTGTCCTTCGCCAAATTATTTAAAAACCTCCAAAAAACATACCAAAACCCCAAAACAGGGTCAAATTTTCCCAAAAATCAAAGTAATTGGGAATAAACTCAAAAATAAAATCAAAAAAGGAAAAAAAGGGTAAAAACCCTAAAAAACCCTAACATAAATCTATAAAAGGGGATGGAGGCCCCTCATTTCACATCCCTCAACTACTCTATCCTTATGCTGCTGAAATTTTTGTCGAGCCTTAGCCATTCACCTTTTGCGCTTAGGCCTCCCATAAGATAGAAGCTTTAGCCACTACCGAAGCATTGTGGAGGAGAGTATGGAACCAAAGGAGCTTTGGAGCACACTGTACCACCGTAAGAGCTCCACCAGCCTCGTTTTTCAAGGTAAATTCTTTGCAAGCTCTAGCTTTCCCACTAATACAAAAACTTAAAATAGTCTTTGTTACATTTCTATGGAAGTTTGTTGTTTTTTTGTTTTAAGTCATTTTCATCTTATGCACATGTTAGCTCAGATTGTTTACTGTTTTTATGGTTAAATAGTTTTTTATCATTTCCTATTAGCCTACTAATAAGGCTTCCCCTACCCTTATTAGGTGCCCTTTTTGCATGAGCAAGGGTGAAAACCCCCACTACAAATAGTATTATCAAACATTCTTTGGATTTGTAAGTAAAACCCACAACTAGTAAGAAGCCTTTAATATTGACCAGACCTAAAGAAGAATCTGCAAGTGAATTAGAAAATGTGGTCAAGATGGTTCAAACGTTATCCAACAAAATAGTGGACTTAGAAAAATAAAGGGTGATAGTTCTTCAGGAAGAAAACCATTTAAGCCCTTTTATAAGAAAAAAGAAGAAAGTACACAACCACAACCACCAGTCAATAATTCTATTGTTTTCAATTTGAATGAAGTTGGCATGGACCATTTTTACACGTTTCATCAAGAGCATCATTCCAAGAAAAGCTGTCCACATCGGATTAATTCAATGAACCTGGTAATGAATCAATTATTAGATGCACTACTAATAGACCAGGAAGACCCGGATGAAGATCAAATTAATGAACTGGAAGAACCAAATGAAGAAACTACCTTGGTATTATGGGATTGGGCACCAACTTTGGATTTAGATGAAGAAGAAAAGGTGGAAGAAGTACAAATATCATCTGTGGATTATGCCACCAGGAGCAAGGGACCAATAGAAGAAAAAAGTACAATTCAACCCAAAATGAAGGCATTCAAAGAAAATATTAAGAAGAATAATGGTTTAAATCAATCACAACCGAAAACAAATTTTGGGATCATTAAGGAAACTAACCTAGTAGGAAATAAACAAGTAAGCCCTGCAATCAACAAATATGATAGTGGTAAAAAGGTTATAGAAAATCACAATATGGGGTATGACATTGTAGAAGATATCAAAAACTACAGCAAATTTATCCCTGTTTGAATTATGTAATTTCCCACAACAGAGAAAAAAATTGTTGGAAGTTAATAACTCCTGTAAATGGCATATTTGTTCCGGTATCTTACATGCATGTTCATGAAAATGAGTCATATCCTTCTTTTGATTATGTGCCAGTACGACCTACTCCATTAGAGACTCTTTCTCCCTAACTGATCTCATCTATATTAAATTTCAAGGTTTCTACTTGTTGATTTGTTGTTAATTCTTTTCTCTCCAATTCACTTATGCGGGTGTCAAAATCACTTCTCTCACCCTCCACAATCACAAGCTGTACATTTAGAGCATCTTTCTCGTTTTCGATATTTTGATAATCAGAAATTAACCTGTCCTTTTCAGATAATATAGCATCATGATTTCTTTTCAGTTCTATCCATTCACCTTTCACTTTTACCAGGTTTTATTTTAGCTTTCACATTTTCTCCTTGTTGCGCTCCAAGTCGCTCATCAACTTATCAACATTATCAACACTTGCTTGATCAACTGCTATATTTACTGATGCCATAAAATTGGGGTCTTTATGAGTGCCCTCCATTATAGTGTTCTCCTGAATGGTCACCACATTGGGTTGTGCTCCCATCTTTAATCTTTCTCTGTCCTCCTGGTTATTGTCTTCCTTTTTTAATCGAAGACTATCGTATCTAGCTTTGCCACCGAATGTTGTTTTGAGGGGGTGAACGGGGTGATTGCAAGATAAACAAATGGGAGGGGTATTCCTATCAGTGTGATTCCAAGAAAACCAGGTGGGTTTATGTCCATATCTAGGTAGTTTTGTCCTCCTCCTTGGGCTTCTTCTTCTTCCGCAGCTTTATTGATCCTATCTTCTTCTTCCTTTTTTTTTCTAATTCTGCAGCTTTCTCAACTGCTTATTTTTCTTCTTTCTATTTTATTGCTTCTTCTTCTTTTCTTTTATATTCTTATTTTATATTCTGTCTTTCTGCGTCCTCTAATCGATGCTTTTCTACTTCCTCTTCTTGTATCCTTTCTGCTTCTTCTTTTGACTTCTATAGTTCATTTTCTTTGACAGTATCTCTGGAATGACTAGAGCCTTCGCCACTCTTTTGACCAAAATTTTTAATTAACGTTGTCATATTATTCTCCCTCCGATACACTTCCTCATATTTAAGAAAATGGTCTGTGTATTCAAAATGAATCTTGCATGAGGCACAATGTCGGACGACCTTTTGCTAGCTGTCATTCCTTACGAAGACTTTTTCGCCGAAATGAAATACCTCTAGGTATTTTACAAAACTCTATGCCCCTTTAACCTTGGGGAATTTATACGCCCCGATGAAAAAGGACAACGGTGGATGGGAGGCCTTCTTATGTTTGTTTAAAAAACTACCTATCCCGTTAATGAAAACCTGTATCACCGCCTCCTTGTGCACAACATAATTAGTTACATATTTTGGCATTAGAGAGGGATCCTTTGTACCTCCATACATCCTAATATAAGTACCTTTTGAAGAGAAGTAGAAATCCCCATATTCATTTATAAGATTCATGGCGTTAACTGACAAGCAATTTGGTTCTTCATTAAAAATTTCCCAATATAGAGGGATGATAAGTTCTTCACAGATGAGCTTGTAGTAGCTTGCATACTTGTGATCCCATGTGATCTGGTAAGCCACTTAAAGTGGTGTCTTAGTTGGGATCCAAAAACACCCCAACTTAGGGAATGGGTGTCTGACCAGGATGCAGTCAATAAGATATGAAGACATGAATAATTCTTCTTTCTTCTAGATGATTCATCCTTGCTCTGCTGCTATTCTCGACACCATACTTTCTAATATAATATCCGCCCAATTAAAGATGGTATACCATGAGAGGCGATATGATACATAAGGGGTACCCATATGAGCTTATATATATTTCCATTCTCCCCACCAGATATCCTACTTAGCATCAAGGTTATAATTCTGAATGGATTTTCTAGACTAGGTGGCAGGTTCTTCATTCGCCCTCTGTCTCAGTTGCTTTCCTGGAATCAACATCTCCTTGGAATATCCAAAGTGATCTATGTTGACTCCTTTTATCTAGTCATCTATCAACATGACTTTGCGAGAAGTTAAATTGTATGCTACATCAATATGACCAGGTTGGAATGATGCAAATCCTTCCCCACTTGCCCCAGCTATGATCCCGGTGCCAACATCCACACGAGGAAGAATCCAATCAATTAATTTGGAGCATGAGAAAAGCTCTGGTCAGGTGGCAGCCTTGTTATGACCATATATTTTGATGTTTTTATATACCATTATCTCCTCGATGGATGCATCTGGTACGTTCAGATCCTGGATGAGGCGATATAGTTCCCCCCATTTATATTCAGGGATGATCCCCATCACTCCTTTGGTGTCTTCAAATACTGTCTCCATTAGATTTTCTCAGACAATTTCGACGTCAGAATCCGATTCCGATGTCTTGAGCTTTCACTTGGAAGTTTTCTTTGGCATCTATGAGTCCTAAGGACACAACAAAGTCACTATGTAAGCATACTTTTAATGTTAAAACAACACATTTAAGCAACATGCAAAGATGTCCCTTCTCAATATTATTTGCAAGAAAACAAAGTTAGGAGATCCATTACTTCCATTGTTTCCATTGAGTTTGACGTGGGTTATGATTTATCATAGTACTGACAACCTAATTCACAGAGAGTTATACAATACATCCATGGCTATTTATGTGAAGTAAATCTTATTTTCCAATGCACCACTAGCTAAAATGAATAACAATTTAAAATGAAAATATGACTTCACTTTTATACCGAAATATTGAATGAGGTATATTCGCGATATAACACACCATTGCCATGGTGGAACAAAACCTAGATTCTTTATCCAGAAAGAAAAGTGTGTTTCACTTGTTTACTTGACTTGGGAAATTTCAAGGTTTTCGGGAACTCGAGGGATTTCCCTTGTTTCGACTGAATTCGAGCTTCTTGAAATATGTGAGTTAAACACAAAAACTCATTCAAATCCCTAGGGGTTCCTTCTACCTAAACAGGACACGACGATGAGCTTGCCTCTATGGTGGTGTATTATCAGTTATCATGAGATAGTGCGAAACAAACAATCGATGCTGTGGGTGTTAGAAACAAGGCAGTAAGTTAAGCTTAGCAAGATTTAGTCGAAAGGTGTTTTAGTGGTTAAGATCAATTGTTTACGCTCTGAACCCAAAAGCATGAGTTCCGAAAAATAGGAACATCCTGAAGCAGTATTCAAAAGAGAAAAAACCCTAGCATGTTTCGTCCAAATGCCACCAGAAGATATCAAGAATCCTTACCCTATTCCTAACTGGAAGAAGAAAAAAATGGTTTCCCTAAGGTTTTGAGGCTAATGTAAAGCTAACTCTTCCTTCATACACTATCAAAACCACGGTTTAAACATAAATAGGGAGCTAATGGTGGGTCACAAATTACTTTTAACTAGGGTAGAAACGCCATTTCCAAACATGGACTAAAAGGTAAAATAAAAACCTACTTGGCGGTGAAAAAATTGTCTAACTGTGATGCTCAATGGCGTTGGGTTTTTGCTGGCGTCTGTCGATAGCTCCTATTGTGAACGACATTACAAACAACATTTCACAACAAACAAATTTTACCCTTTATATACAACAAACTGTAACCCTAGTCATAAATGCACGAGGTACATATGCTAACGGGTCCCACCATATCGATTGAGGCCATTTCAGGTACTTTTCAAATCTTCCATCGATCGTGTTTCACAGTGATTTTTATTTTGCATCGATCTATTTTTGCAGGACAGTTCTCAAATGGCATCGATTGTTGTTTTGAATCATGTTTAAGTTTGCACCATTTTGTGCTGATGGCGTTTTAATGCTTTTTCTTTTATGCCAAAATCTATTTTACAACTATATTGGAGGAACTTTCCATTCTCTAGCGATGCGTTTCGGTGTACTTTTCTTTTGGTAGCGACATGTGTTGACACCTTTCTCATTCTATGCTGATCTTCTTTACACTGAAGCATCTTTTGACTCCCTTCTCATTTCACACCGAAGTGTTTCGTCATGTTTTACGTTTCATACCGAAGCGTTTCGGCATGTTTTCCATTTCACAGTGAAGCGTTGGTTGTCCCTTTTTCCTCTCGATCATATTGACATGACTTCTGATTTTGCTCTGAAACGTTAGTTCCAAAATCAAAATCTAAGTGCTCTAAAAATTTCTTACCTTCTCCGACCGTTTCGACGTGATATGGCAAGTTACTTTGACCGTTTCGGCAGAGAATGACAAGTTTTTCCGACCATTTCGGCATGAGATGGGAAGTTACTCCGACCATTTCGGCGGAAAAAGACAAGTTATCCTGATTCCAAAAATTTTCCTTTTCACTTTTTTTTTTCAAGAAAAATTCTAAGTGATGAAAGGTAAGTCTATCAAATATGAACAAATAATCTAATAAAATAAAAAATAGAAGGAGGGGCCCTACAATTTTACAAAAAAATTGGGATCAGGTTGCAGCAGCAACAATTGGTGACTAGCTGGTGAACACAGATATCTAAACAACTCTTCTTGAGGATTATAATTGTTTGTTTGTTATCAATTCTCAATGTAAAACTATGTCTCTAACATTTCCTTTTAGGATTTTAAAATTCCAAAGTTTTAAGTAGAGAGAGGAGTTTCTTGAATCATATTAGTCATTTTCTTTGGAAGTGGGCAACCTAGACAAGATTTCCTGACCACTCTACCGAGGCCATAATATGGGGTTCATTATTAATCCCTTCTTTTGGTTACCTCTACATATGACTGCACGTGATTGTAACGAAATTAGACAAATGTATTCATTTGTTCCTCATTCCCATGCTATCAACATTTCTTTGGATGCTTTATTTTGATGATTTTATCATCCGAGTCCTTCAAAATAAATTTCTTTACTATTCAAACATTTGACGTAGATTCTTCCATACACAATGTCCTTTTCTGTGAGTTATGAGTTCTCTTTATTTGTCATACTCACAGATGGAGAAGAACCTTGTGGAGTATCATCCGATGTATCTTCTTGATGGGATACATTTGAATTTTCCATACCATTTATTTGATGGAGGTGGAATCCTTTAGTAGTTTTGACTCTTAATTGTAAGCCTTTTGGCTGTCATTTTCGTAGCATGGCATCATTTTAACTTCCATACATCGGCAAGAATCACTTCATTTCCATGGGTCAGTTATAACAGGATTCCTAGGATAGGCATTTATGTGTGAGTGAGTGGATCCCCAATATAGTAATTTAAAATTCATGAATCCCATTTATTTTACAAGGTTTTTGCTAACCCAAACTAAAACACGAAGCATGTTTCCCCTTTTAAAACAAAGCAACAATTAAAATCACTAATGAAATTGATGTTGCAAAAATAATTCCTCTTGTTATAAAGCCGATTCTAATCCTTCGGTGATCCATTTATATGATATCTTTTAGATCTCTGCACATCGCTCTAAAGTTGAGCTGGGATTTATTTAAACAAAAATCAAACATGCAAAGTAAAATAAAAACAACAATGAGATAAGGTTGAAGCTAACTATCTTAAAGAAGAATAACCAAAATCAAAAGGAAAGATAAAAATAGAAAAAAATATATTTATGTACAAAAGGTTGACCTAAACCTAAGAAAAGTATTGTTTGAGGGCTAGGCCATTGACAGGGAGATTCTCCTCCTCCCCTTGTAAATCTTGTAACTTATAAGTCGTTGGGCCAAGCTTCTCTATAACCCGATAAGGACCAAGCCATAGTTGTTGAAATTTTGTATGTTTGCCCTTTTCTTCATGAGGATGGTCCCACTTTAGAACTAAGTCTCCTACCTCAAAAGTTTTATTTCCAGATTTTCATTTATCAAAACACCTTTTAACAATGTATTAGTGATGGTTGAATCTATCTTTGTCCTTTTTCGTGCCTCCTCAAGTTTTACCAAAGTGTTTATCCTTGACTGCATGATTTTGTTATTTGATCTTCGAGATGCCTGAACTAACTTTAGGGAAGGAAGTAGTATGTTTGGAGGAAGGAAAGCTCCTTTCCCATAGACTAAGGTGTAAGTATAAACCCCTAAATAATTTTTTGAAGTGACCTTATCTTCCCATAAAGCATTGGGAAGGGCTACATGCCAAGTCCTTTGGTTTTCAATAACTGTTTTACTCAAAATTCGTATAAGATGCTTATTGGTAGATTCTGTCAATCCATTTACTTGAGGATGATAGTTAGATGAATAATGAAATTTAATTCCTTGTTCCATAGCAAACGTACTTAACTTAGCAGAAGAAAAATAAGATGCATTATAAAAAACTAATGAAATTGGAACCCCAAACCTGGTTATTATGTTTTCTTGCAAGAATCAGATGACCGCATCTTCATTCACTTTACGTAAAGGAGTTGCTTCGGTCCATCTCGTGAAATAATCAGTGGCTGTGAGAATATGTTGGTGTTTTAATGAAGATTTGGGATTGATTTCCCCAATTATATCTAAACCCCATTGCTAGAATGGTTCTGAGATGATAACTGGTTTTAGTGGATCTGCTGATTTTTGTAGTCTTTGAGCACTTCTATGACACACATCACATGTCCTTTCATAAGAATGAGTGTCTTTAAACATAAGCGGCCAATAATATACATCCCTTAATATTTTATGAGAAGTGGTTTCTCTAGAATAATGTCCCCCTGCAGGGCCATCATGTAACTCCTTTACCACTTTCTCTGCATCATCCTTTTCAAGACATCTGAGAAAAAATCCATCAAAATTCTTTCTGAATAGTACTCCATTTACTATTTTATATGATGCTAACTTCAATCGGAGTTCCCTTCATTGTTTTGAACTCCAATTTTTTGGCAAATACCCATTTTGAAGATAATGAATCAGATCTCTGTACCACGACTCTGGAGTGTAGAAAGTGGAACAGACTTCAATCATATTCATTTCTGACTCATTTTCCTAGCCCTGATATTTATCAATCGGATTTTCAATCAACAACTTCCATAATCCTTGACCTTTGATGATATTGGATGGCTTAAATTCTAGTTCATATTCTTGGAGTGCAGTTACCCAATTTCCTCGTCTTTCTCCCAACTCCTTCCGAATAAATAGAGATCTAGTAGCTGGGTGAGGTATTACGAACTTTGTTCGATTTTTCAGAATATAAGGTCTGAACTGCTTTACTGCCTTGAAAAATGCATATGATTGTTTATATACGGCTGGGTAATTCAGTTCAAATCCTTGTAACCTAGTGCTCATAAAAGATATTGGGTATTAATCTCCTTGTTCTCCTTTCTGTGTGAGCCCTGCTGCAAGAGAAAAATCTGAAGCAAATGTGTATATAATAAAATATTTCTCAAAATATGGACTGCTTAATGAAGGTGTGTGAGAAATAGCATTCTTAATATCCTTAAACGCATTCTTCTCAATATGCACACTTTGCTTCACCATTTGTTGTAAAGGTTTTGCAATATGTGCAAAATATGGTACAAACCTTCGCACAAAGTTTATTGTGCCCATAAATGATTGCATGGTTTTCTTATTATGGGGCATTGGAATCTGAGTTATAGTTTGAATTCTTTTGGGGTCAATAGAGATTCCCTCTTTAGAGATAATGTTCCCTAACAGTTTTCCCTCGAGAACAACAAAAATGCTTTTCTTAGGGTTCAAAGATATACCATACTTTCTTCAACGTTCAAAAATCTGTTTCAAGTGGAAAGCATGATCTTCCCTTTGCTTAGAAAAAAATGTTACATCATCCAAATAAATGACAACTAAGTGGCCGACCAAACCTCAGAATGCAATATCCATGGCCCTTTGAAATGTGGCTTCAACATTCATAAGGCCAAAAGGAATTCTCCTATAAGCAAAAGTTCCCCCTTTCGTGTGAAAGGTAGTCTTGAGTCTATCCTTCTCGACCACTAGCACGTGATTATAACCTAAAAATACATCTAATAGGGAGAACATTTCTAATCCAGATACCATTTGTAAAAAAATTTCCATGGGTGGGACCAGATAGTTGTCTTTATTTGATTCCCTGTTCAAATTTAAAAAATCAACACAGAGTTTGATTTCTCCTAATTTCTTTCTTACATGCACCACTTTTGCCACCCATTTAGAATGTCTAACTTTGAAAATAATCTCAGCATCCAACAACTTCTTTAATTATTTCTGTATTAATGGTTGTAGGATGCATCTTTCAAAGTTGCTGCTGAAATGGTTTTGCTCCTTGTTTAATGACTATCACATGCTGGATGATGCAAGTATCATAAATTTTCAAATCTTCATACATCCATGAAAAAATATCTTTGTATTGCTGAAACAATTTAATAAACTTGCATCTTTCACTAGGTGAGCAACATTTTCCCAAATTGACATATTTGGGTTGTTGTTGTGTACCTAAGTTTACCAACTCATATTTCATCGAGGGGCTATTTGTCATGACATTTGCAGGATTTTTGAACTTGTGTTGTAAGTCAAATAATCCTTCAAGAGTTAGCACTCCTTTTGGCATAAAATTTCCTTTGCTGGTACCCTCGCTCTGTAGTTCCTACTGGTGTTCATCTTCCTCAATGATGGATTATTTGAAGTTATAATCATTTGTTAGATTATTGATAATCTATTCATTATCATCAAACACTCTCAAATTCGTAATGTTGTCAGGTACAGATGGCCTGAAAAGCAATTCAATAGAACATTTGTTATTGGTTGGTACTAACTGTGAAGCATAAACAACTAGTAAATCAACAATGCCATTCTGTAATCTAGGGATGACATTTATATTGAAAGCATTAAAAATTGATATTAACTTCGAGACTTCAAACTGACACCCTTTCAAGTGTGGACACACACAATGAATGGTGTTTCTTATTTGCTTAACAACTATTTCTGAGTCACCAAAAACTTTTAAATTCTTAATATTCAAATCTATGGTTTTTTTCAATCCTTGCACTAAAGCTTCATATTCTGTAGTATTATTCGTGCATTCAAATTCTAATCTACAAGAGAGAAAATGTCAGTTTCCTTGAGAATCCACAAGAACAAAGCCCGCTCCTGCTCCCTCTTGTGTTTTGGAGGCATCAAACTATAAAATCCAAAAAATTATCATCTAACTCAACTATGTTAGTTGGATTATCTACGTCAGTAACTAATTCTACTATGTTATAGTCAATATCGTCATCTCGTGCAAATTGAAGGAGATCGAATTGTTTTTCTGAATCATGTCCAACATCTTCTTCCTGGTAATTCCCTGGCTCTATTTCCAAAAAAAAAATTCCCAAAGCTGAGGATGAAACATTAACTGGATCATTTGTTTCTTTTAATTGAGTAATCACAATATGGGGTATGACATTGTAGAAGATATCAAAAACTACAGCAAATTTATCCCTGTTTGAATTATGTAATTTCCCACAACAGAGAAAAAAATTGTTGGAAGTTAATAGCTCCTGTAAATGGCATATTTGTTCTTGTATCTTACACGCATGTTCATGAAAATGAGTCATCTCCTGCTTTTGATTCTGTGCCAGTATGACCTATTCCATTAGAGACTCTTTCTCGCTAACTGATCTCATCTATATTAAATTTCAAGGTTTCTACTTGCTGATTTGTTGTTAATTCTTTTCTCTCCAATTCACTTATGCGGGCGTCAAAATCACTTCTCTCACCCTCCACAATCACAAGCTGTACATTTAGAGCATCTTTCTCATTTTGGATATTTTGATAATCAGAAATTAAACTGTCCTTTTCAGATAATATAGCATCATGATTTCTTTTCAGTTCTATCCATTCACCTCTCACTTTTACCAGGTTTTATTTTAGCTTTCACATTTTCTCCTTGTTGCGCTCCAAGTCACTAATCAACTTATCATGATTATCAACACTTGCTTGATCAACTGCTATATTTACTGATGCCATAAAATTGGGGTCTTTATGAGTGCCTTCCATTATAGTGTTCTCCTGAATGGTCACCACATCGGGTTGTGCTCCCATCTTTAATCTTTCTCTGTCCTCCTGGTTATTGTCTTCCTTTTTTAATCGAAGACTATCGTATCTAGCTTTGCCACCGAATGTTGTTTTGAGGGGGTGAATGGGGTGATTGCAAGATAAACAAATGGGAGGGGTATTCCTATCAGTGTGATTCCAAGAAAACCAGGTGGGTTTATGTCCATATCTAGGTAGTTTTGTCCTCCTCCTTGGGCTTCTTCTTCTTCCGCAGCTTTATTGATCCTATCATTCCAAGAAAAGCTGTCCACATCGGATTAATTCAATGACCCTGGTAATGAATCAGTTATTAGATGCACTACTAATAGACCAGGAAGACCCGGATGAAGATCAAATTAATGAACCGGAAGAACCAAATGAAGAAACTACCTTGGTATTATGGGATTGGGCACCAACTTTGGATTTAGATGAAGAAGAAAGGGTGGAAGAAGTACAAATATCATCTATGGATTATGCCACCAGGAGTAAGGGACCAATAGAAGAAAAAAGTACAGTTCTACCCAAAATGAAGGCATTCAAAGAAAATATTAAGAAGAATAATGGTTTAAATCAGTCACAACCGAAAACAAATTTTGGGATCATTAAGGAAACTAACCTAGTAGGAAATAAACAAGTAAGCCTTGCAATCAACAAATATGATAGTGGTAAAAAGGTTATAGAAAATCACAATATGGGGTATGACATTGTAGAAGATATCAAAAACTACAGCAAATTGGGCGGATATTATATCAGAAAGTATGGTGTCAAGAATAGTAGCAGAGCAAGGAGGAATCATCTAGAAGAAAGAAGAATTATTCATGTCTTCATATCTTATTGACTGCATCCTGGTCAGACACCCATTCCCTAAATTGGGGTGTTTTTGGATCCCAACTGAGACACCACTTTAAGTGGCTTACCAGATCACATGGGCTCACAAGTATGCAAGCTATTACAAGCTCATCTGTGAAGAACTTATCATCCCTCTATATTGGGAAATTTTTAATGAAGAACCAAATTGCTTGTCAGTTAACGCCATGAATGTTAGAAATGAATATGGGGATTTCTAATTCTCTTCAAAAGGTACTTATATTAGGATGTATGGAGGTACAAAGGATCCCTCTCTAATGCCAAAATAGGTAACTAATTATGTTGTGCACAAGGAGGCGGTGAGACAGGTTTTCATTAACGAGATAGTTAGTTTTTTAAACGAACATAAGAAGGCCTCCTATCCACCATTGCCCTTTTTCATCGGGGCGTATAAATTCCCCAAGGTTAAAGGGGCATATAGTTTTGTAAAATACCTGGAGGTATTTCATTTCGGCGAAAAAGTCTTCGTAAGGAATGACAGCTAGCAAAAGGTCGTCTGACATTGTGCCTCATGCAAGATTCATTTTGAATACACAGACCATTTTCTTAAAGATGAGGAAGTGTATCGGAGGGAGAATAATATGATAGCGTTAAATAAAAAATTTGGTCAAAAGAGTGGCGAAGGCTCTAGTCATTCCAGAGATACTGTCAAAGAAACTGAACTGTAGAAGTCAAAAGAAGAAGCATAAAGGATACAAGAAGAGGAAGCAGAAAAGCAGCGATTAGAGGATGCATAAAGACATAATATAAAATAAGAATATAAAAGAAAAGAAGAAAAAGAAATAAAATAGAAAGAAGAAAAATAAGCAGTCGAGAAAGCTGCAGAATTAGAAAAAAAAAGGAAGAAGAAGATAGGATCAATAAAGCTGCGGAAGAAGAAGAAGCCCAAGGAGGAGGACAAAAATACCTAGATATGAACATAAACCCACCTGGTTTTCTTGAAATCAAACTGATAGGAATACCCCTCCCATTTGTTTATCTTGCAATCACCCCGTTCACCCCCTCAAAACAACATTCGGTGGCAAAGCTAGATACGATAGTCTTCGATTAAAAAAGGAAGACAATAACCAGGAGGACAGAGAAAGATTAAAGATGGGAGCACAACCCGATGTGGTGACCATTCAGAAGAACACTATAATGGAAGGCACTCATCAAGACCCCAATTTTATGGCATCAGTAAATATAGCAGCTGATCAAGCAAGTGTTGATAATGTTGATAAGTTGATGAGTGACTTGGAGCGCAACAAGGAGAAAATGTGAAAGCTAAAATAAAACCTGGTAAAAGTGAGAGGTGAATGGATAGAACTGAAAAGAAATCATGATGCTATATTATCTGAAAAGGATAGGTTAATTTTTGATTATCAAAATATCGAAAACGAGAAAGATGCTCTAAATGTATAGCTTGTGATTGTGGAGGGTGAGAGAAGTGATTTTGACGCCTGCATAAGTGATTTGGAGAGAAAAGAATTAACAACACATCAGCAAGTAGAAACCTTGAAATTTAATATAGATGAGATCAGTTAGGGAGAAAGAGTCTCTAATGGAGTAGGTCGTACTGGCACATAATCAAAAGCAGGACATGACTCATTTTCATGAACATGGGTGTAAGATACAGGAACAAATATGCCATTTACAGGAGTTATTGACTTCCCACAATTTTTTTCTCCGTTGTGGGAAATTACATAATTCAAATATGGATAAATTTGTTGTAGTTTTTGATATCTTCTACAATGTCATACCCCATATTGTGATTTTCTATAACCTTTTTACCACTATCATATTTTTTGATTGCAGGGCTTACTTGTTTATTTCCTACTAGGTTAGTTTCATTAATGATCCCAAAATTTGTTTTCAGTTGTGACTGATTTAAACCATTATTCTTCTTAATATTTTCTTTGAATGCCTTCATTTTGGGTAGAACTTTACTTTTTTCTTCTATTGGTCCCTTGCTCCTGGTGGCATAATCCACAGATGATATTTGCACTTCTTCCACCTTTTGTTCTTCATCTAAATCCAAAGTTGGTGCCCAATCCCATAATACCAAGGTAGTTTCTTCATTTGGTTCTTCCGGTTCATTAATTTGATCTTCATCCGGGTCTTCCTGGTCTATTAGTAGTGTATCTAATAACTGATTCATTACTAGGTTCATTGAATTAATCCGATGTGGACAGCTTTTCTTGGAATGATGCTCTTGATAAAACGTGTAAAAATGGTCCATGCCAACTTCATTCAAGTTGAAAACAACAGAATTATTGACTGGTGGTTGTGGTTGCGTACTTTCTTCTTTTTTCTTATAAAAGGGCTTAAATGGTTTTCTTCCTGAAGAACTATCACCCTTTATATTTCTAAGTCCACTATTTTGTTGGATAAGGTTTGAACCGTCTTGACCACATTATCTATTCACTTGTAGATTCTTCTTTAGGTCTGGTCAATATTAAAGGCTTCTTACTAGTTGTGGTTTTTACTTACAAATCCAAAGAATGTTTGATAATACTATTTGTGGTGACCATTCAGGGGAACACTATTCAGGAGCACAACCCGATGTGGTGACCATTCAGGAGAACACTATAATGGAAGGCACTCATAAAGACCCCAATTTTATGGCATCAGTAAATATAGCAGCTGATCAAGCAAGTGTTGATAACGTTGATAAGTTGATGAGTGACTTGGAGCGCAACAAGGAGAAAATGTGAAAGCTAAAAGAAAACCTGGTAAAAGTGAGAGGTGAATGGATAGAACTGAAAAGAAATCATGATGCTATATCATCTAAAAAGGACAGGTTAATTTCGGATTATCAAAATATCGAAAACGAGAAAGATGCTCTAAATGTACAACTTGTGATTGTGGAGGGTGAGAGAAGTGATTTTGACGCCCGCATAAGTGAATTGGAGAGAAAAGAATTAACAACAAATCAGCAAGTAGAAACCTTGAAATTTAATATAGATGAGATCAGTTAGGGAGAAAGAGTCTCTAATGGAGTAGGTCGTACTGGCACATAATCAAAAGCAGGACATGACTCATTTTCATGAACATGCATGTAAGATACAGGAACAAATATGCCATTTACAGGAGTTATTAACTTCCAACAATTTTTTTCTCTGTTGTGGGAAATTACACAATTCAAACAGGGATAAATTTGCTGTAGTTTTTGATATCTTCTACAATTTCATACCCCATATTGTGATTTTATATAACCTTTTTACCACTATCATATTTGTTGATTGCAGGGCTTACTTGTTTATTTCCTACTAGGTTAGTTTCCTTAATGATCCCAAAATTTGTTTTCGGTTGTGACTGATTTAAACCCTTATTCTTCTTAATATTTTCTTTGAATGCCTTCATTTTGGGTAGAACTGTACTTTTTTCTTCTATTGGTCCCTTGCTCCTGGTGGCATAATCCACAGATGATATTTGTACTTCTTCCACCTTTTCTTCTTCATCTAAATCCAAAGTTGGTGCCCAATCCCATAATACCAAGGTAGTTTCTTGATTTGGTTCTTCCGGTTCATTAATTTGATCTTCATCCAGGTCTTCCTGGTCTATTAGTAGTGCATCTAAAAACTGATTCATTACTAGGTTCATTGAATTAATCCGATGTGGACAACTTTTCTTGGAATGATACGATCAATAAAGTTGCGGAAGAAGAAGAAGCCCAAGGAGGAGGACAAAAATACCTAGATATGGACATAAACCCACCTGGTTTTCTTGGAATCACACTGATAGGAATACCCCTCCCATTTGTTTATCTTGCAATCACCCCGTTCAACCCCTCAAAACAACATTCGGTGGCAAAGCTAGATACGATAGTCTTCGATTAAAAAAAGAAGACAATAACCAGGAGGACAGAGAAAGATTAAAGATGGGAGCACAACCCGATGTGGTGACCATTCAGGAGAACACTATAATGGAAGGCACTCATAAAGACCCCAATTTTATGGCATCAGTAAATATAGCAGCTGATCAAGCAAGTGTTGATAATGTTGATAAGTTGATGAGCGACTTGGAGTGCAACAAGGAGAAAATGTGAAAGCTAAAATAAAACCTGGTAAAAGTGAGAGGTGAATGGATAGAACTGAAAATAAATCATGATGCTATATTATCTAAAAAAGACAGGTTAATTTCTGATTATCAAAATATCGAAAACGAGCAAGATGCTCTAAATGTACAGCTTGTGATTGTGGAGGGTGAGAGAAGTGATTTTGACGCCCGCATAAGTGAATTGGAGAGAAAAGAATTAACAACAAATCAGCAAGTAGAAACCTTGAAATTTAATATAGATGAGATCAGTTAGGGAGAAAGAGTCTCTAATGGAGTAGGTCGTACTGGCATAGAATCAAAAGCAGGACATGACTCATTTTCATGAACATGCATGTAAGATACAGGAACAAATATGCCATTTACAGGAGTTATTAACTTCCAACAATTTTTTTCTCTGTTGTGGGAAATTACATAATTCAAATAGGGATAAATTTGCTGTAGTTTTTGATATCTTCTACAATGTCATACCCCATATTGTGATTACTCAATTAAAAGAAACAAATGATCCAGTTAATTTTTCATCCTCAGCTTTGGGAATTTTTGTTTGGAAATAGAGCCAGGGAATTATCAGGAAGAAGATGTTGGACATGATTCAGAAAAACAATTCGATCTCCTTCAATTTGAACGAGATGATGATATTGACTATAACATAGTAGAATTAGTTACTGACGTAGATAATCCAACTAACATAGTTGAGTTAGATGATAATTTTTTGGATTTTATAGTTTGATGCCTCCAAAACACAAGAGGGAGCAGGAGCGGGCTTTGTTCTTATGGATTCTCAAGGAAACTGGTATTTTCTCTCTTGTAGATTAGAATTTGAATGCACGAATAATACTACAGAATATGAAGCTTTAGTGCAAGGATTGAAAAAATCCATAGATTTGAATATTAAGAATTTAAAAGTTTTTGGTGACTCAGAAATAGTTGTTAAGCAAATAAGAAACACCATTCATTGTGTGTGTCCACACTTGAAAAGGTGTCAATTTGAACTCTGGAAGTTAATATCAATTTTTAATGCTTTCAATATAAATGTTATCCCTAGATTACAGAATGGCATTGTTGATTTACGAGTTGTTTATGCTTCACAGTTAGTACCAACCAATAACAAATGTTCTATTGAATTGATTTTCAGGCCATCTGTACCTGACAACATTACGAATTTGAGAGTGTTTGATGATAATGAATAGATTATCATTTTTCTAACAAATGAATATAACTTCAAATAATCAATCATTGAGGAAGATGAACACTAGTAGGAACTACAGAGCGAGGGTACCAACAAAGGAAATTTTATGCCAAAAGGAGTGCGAACTCTTGAAGGATTATTTGGCTTACAACACAAGTTCAGAAATCCTGCAAATGTCATGACAAATAGCCACTCGATGAAATATGAGTTGGTAAACTTAGGTACACAACAAGAACCCAAATATGTCAATTTGGGAAAATGTTGCTCACCTAGTGAAAGATGCAAGTTTATTAAATTGTTTCAGCAATACAAAGATATTTTTTCATGGATGTATGAAGATTTGAAAATTTATGATACTTGCATCATCCAGCATGTGATAGTCATTAAACAAGGAGCAAAACCATTTCAGCAGCAACTTTGAAAGATGCATCCTACAACCATTAATACAGAAATAATTAAAGAAGTTGTTGGATGCTGAGATTATTTTCAAAGTTAGACATTCTAAATGGGTGGCAAAAGTGGTGCATGTAAGAAAGAAATTAGGAGAAATCAAACTGTGTGTTGATTTTTTAAATTTGAACAGGGAATCAGATAAAGACAACTATCTGTTCCCACCCATGGAAATTTTTTTACAAATGGTATCTGGATTAGAAATGTTCTCCCTATTAGATGTATTTTTAGGTTATAATCACGTGCTAGTGGTCGAGAAGGATAGACTCAAGACTACCTTTCACACGAAAGGGGGAAATTTTGCTTATAGGAGAATTCCTTTTGGCCTTATGAATGTTGAAGCCACATTTCAAAGGGCCATGGATATTGCATTCTGAGGTTTGGTCGGCCACTTAGTTGTCATTTATTTGGATGATGTAACATTTTTTTCTAAGCAAAGGGAAGATCATGCTTTCCACTTGAAACAGATTTTTGAACGTTGAAGAAAGTATGGTATATCTTTGAACCCTAAGAAAAGCATTTTTGTTGTTCTCGAGGGAAAACTGTTAGGGAACATTATCTCTAAAGAGGGAATCTCTATTGACCCCAAAAGAATTCAAACTATAACTCAGATTCCAATGCCCCATAATAAGAAAACCATGCAATCATTTATGGGCACAATAAACTTTGTGCGAAGGTTTGTACCATATTTTGCACAGATTGCAAAACCTTTACAACAAATGGTGAAGCAAAGTGTGCATATTGAGAAGAATGCATTTAAGGATATTAAAAATGCCATTTCTCACACACCTTCATTAAGCAGTCCATATTTTGAGAAATATTTTATTATATACACATTTGCTTCAGATTTTTCTCTTGTAGCAGTGCTCACGTAGAAAGGAGAACAAGGAGATTAATACCCAATATCTTTTATGAGCACTAGGTTACAAGGATTTGAACTGAATTACCCAGCCGTATATAAACAATCATATACATTTTTCAAGGCAGTAAAGCAGTTCAGACCTTATATTCTGAAAAATAGAACAAATTTCGTAATACCTCACCCAGCTGCTAGATCTCTATTTATTCATAAGGATTTGGGAGAAAGACGAGGAAATTGGGTAACTGCACTCCAAGAATATGAACTAGAATTTAAGCCATCCAATATCATCAAAGGTCAAGGGTTATGCAAGTTGCTGACTGAAAATCCGATTGATAAATATCAGGGCTGGGAAAATGAGTCAGAAATGAATCTGATTGAAGCTTGTTCCACTTTCTACACTCCAGAGTCTTGGTACAGAGATCTGATTCATTATCTTCAAAATGGGTATTTGCCAAAAAATTGGAGTTCAAAGCAATGAAGGGAACTTCGATTGATGTCAGCATCATATAAAATAATAAATGGAGTACTATTCAGAAAGAATTTCGATGGATTTTTTCTCAGATGTCTTGAAAAGGATGATGCAGAGAAAGTGGTAAAGGAGTTACATGATGGCCTTCTAGGGGGACATTATTCTAGAGAAACCACTTCTCATAAAATATTAAGGGATGGATATTATTGGACGCTTACGTTTAAAGACGCTCATGCTTATGAAAGGAGATGTGATGTGTGTCATAGAAGTGCTCAAAGACTACAAAAATCAGCAGATCCACTAAAACCAGTTATCATCTCAGAACCATTCTAGCAGTGAGGTTTAGATATAATTGGGGAAATCAATCCCAAATCTTCATTAAAACACCAATACATTCTCACAGCCACTGATTATTTCACGACATGGACCGAAGCAACTCCTTTACGTAAAGTGAATGAAGATGCGGTCATCCGATTCTTGCAAGAAAACATAATAACCAGGTTTGGGGTTCCAATTTCATTAGTTTTTTATAATGCATCTTATTTTTCTTCTGCTAAGTTAAGTACGTTTGCTATGGAACAAGGAATTAAATTTCATTATTCATCTAACTATTATCCTCAAGTAAATGGATTGACAGAATCTACCAATAAGAATCTTATACGAATTTTGAGTAAAACAGTTATTGAAAACCAAAGAACTTGGCATGTAGCCCTTCCCAATGCTTTATGGGAAGATAAGGTCACTTCAAAAAATTATTTAGGGGTTTATCCTTACACCTTAGTCTATGGGAAAGAGGATTTCCTTCCTCCAAACATACTACTTCCTTCCCTAAAGTTAGTTCAGGCATCTCGAAGATCAAATAACAAAATCATGCAGTCAAGGATAAACACTTTGGTAAAACTTGAGGAGGCACGAAAAAAGGACAAAGATAGATTCAACCATCACTAAGACATTATTAAAAGGTGGTTTGATAAATGAAAATCTGGAAATAAAACTTTTGAGGTAGGAGACTTAGTTCTAAAGTGGGACCATCCTCATGAAGAAAAGGGAAAACATACAAAATTTCAACAACTATGGCTTGGTCCTTATCAGGTTATAGAGAAGCTTGGCCCAATGACTTATAAGTTACAAGATTTACAAGGGGAGGAGGAGAATCTCCCTATCAATGGCCTAGCCCTCAAAAAATACTTTTCTTAGGTTTAGGTCAACCTTTTGTACATAAATATATTTTTTTCTATTTTTATCTTTCCTTTTGATTTTGGTTATTCTTCTTTAAGATAGTTAGCTTCAGACTTATCTCATTGTTGTTTTTATTTTACTTTGCATGTTTGATTTTTGTTTAAATAAATCCCAGCTCAACTTTAGAGCGATGTGCAAAATTGCAGAGATCTAAAAGATATCATATAAATGGATCACCAAAGGATTAGAATCAGCTTTATAACAAGAGGAATTATTTTTGCAACATCAATTTCATTAGTGATTTTAATTGTTGCTTTGTTTTAAAACGGGAAACTTGCTTCGTGTTTTAGTCTAGGTTAGCAGAAACCTTGTAAAATAAACGGGATTCATGAATTTTAAATTACTATATTGGGGATCCACTCACTCACACATAAATGCCTATCCTAGGAAGCCTGTTATAACTGACCCATGGAAATGAAGTGAGTCTTGCTGATGTATGGAAGTTAAAATGATGCCATGCTACGAAAATGACAACTAAAAGGCTTACAATTAAGAGTCAAAACTACTAAAGGATTCCACCTCCATCAAATAAATGGTATGGAAAATACAAATGTATCCCATCAAGAAGATACATCGGATGATACTCCACAAGGTTCTTCTCCATCTGTGAGTATGACAAATAAAGAGAACTCATAACTCACAGAAAAGGACATTGTGTATGGAAGAATCTACGTCAAATGTTTGAATAGTAAAGAAATTTATTTTGAAGGACTCGGATGATAAAATCATCAAAATAAAGAATCCAAAGAAATGTTGATAGCATGGGAATGAGGAACAAATGAATACATTTGTCTAATTTTGTTACAATCACGTGCAGTCATATGTAGAGGTAACCAAAAGAAGGGATTAATAATGAACCCCATATTATGGCCTCAGTAGAGTGGTCAGGAAATCTTGTCCAGGTTGCCCACTTCCAAAGCAAATGACTAATATGATTCAAGAAACTCCTCTCTCTACTTAAAACTTTGGAATTTTAAAATCCTAAAAGGAAATGTTAGAGACATAGTTTTACATTGAGAATTGATAACAAACAAACAATTAGAATCCTCAAGAAGAGTTGTTTAGATATCTGTGTTCACTAGCTAGTCACCAATTGTTGCTGCTGCAACCTGATCCCAATTTTTTTGTAAAATTGTAGGGCTCCTCCTTCTATTTTTTATTTTATTAGATTATTTGTTCATATTTGATAGACTTAACTTTCATGACTTAGAATTTTTCTTGAAAAAAAAAGTGAAAAGGAAAATTTTTGGAATCAGGATAACTTGTCTTTTTCCGCCGAAATGGTCGGAGTAACTTCCCATCTCATGCCAAAATGGTCAGAAAAACTTGTCATTCTCTGCCGAAACGGTCAAAGTAACTTGCCATATCACGCCGAAATGGTCGGAGAAGGTAAGAAATTTTTAGAGCACTTAGATTTTGATTTTGCGACTAACGTTTCAGAGCAAAATCAGAAGTCATGTCAATATGATCGAGAGGAAAAAGGGACAACCAACACTTCGCTATGAAATGGAAAACACGCCGAAACGCTTTGGTATGAAATGGAAAACATGACGAAACACTTCGGTGTGAAATGAGAAGGGAGTCAAAAGGCGCTTCAGTGTAAAGAAGATCAGCGTAGAATGAGAAAGGTGTCAACACATGTCGCTACCAAAAGAAAACGACACCGAAACGCATCGCTAGAGAATGGAAAGGTCCTCCAATATAGTTGTAAAATAGATTTCGGCATAAAAGAAAAAGCATTGAAACACCATCGGCACAAAATGGTGCAAACTTAAACATGATTCAAAACAACAATCGATGCCATTTCAGAACTGTCCTGCAAAACTAGATCGATGCAAAATAAAAATCACTGCAAAACACGATCGATGGAAGATTTGAAAAGTACCTGAAATGGCCTCAATCGATATGGTGGGACCCATTAGCATATGTACCTCGTGCATTTATGACTAGGGTTACAGTTTGTTGTATATAAAGGGTAAAATTTGTTTGTTGTGAAATGTTGTTTGTAATGTCGTTCACAATAGGATCTATCGACGGACGCCAGCAAAAACCCAACGCCATTGAGCATCACAGTTAGACAATTTTTTCACCGCCAAGTAGGTTTTTATTTTACCTTTTAGTCCATGTTTGGAAATGGCGTTTCTACCCTAGTTAAAAGTACTTCGTGACCCACCATTGGATCCCTATTTATGTTTAAACTGTGGTTTTGATAGTATATGAAGGAAGAGTTAGTTTTACATTAGCCTCAAAACCTTAGGGAAACCATTTTTTTCTTCTTCCAGTTAGGAATAGGGTAAGGATTCTTGATATCTTCTGGTGGCATTTGGACGAAACATGGTAGGGTTTTTTCTCTTTTGAATACTGCATCAGGATGTTCCTATTTTTTGGAACTCATGCTTTTGGGTTCAGAGCGTAGACAATTGATCTTAACCACTAAAACACCTTTCGACTAAATCTTGCTAAGCTTAACTTACTGCCTTGTTTCTAACACCCACAGCGTCGATTGTTTGTTTCCCACTGTCTCATGATAGCTGATAATACACCACCATAGAGGCAAGCTCATTGTCGTGTCCTGTTTAGGTAGAAGGAACCCCTAGGGATTTGAATGAGTTTTTGTGTTTAACTCACATATTTCAAGAACCCCGAATTCAGTCGAAACAAGGGAAATCCCTCGAGTTCCCTAAAACCTTGAAATTTCCCAAGTCAAGTAAACAAGTGAAACACACTTTTCTTTCTGGATAAAGAATCTAGGTTTTGTTCCACCATGGCAATGGCATGTTATATCGCGAATATACCTCGTTCAATATTTCGATATAAAAGTGAAGACATATTTTCATTTTAAATTGTTATTGATTTTAGCTAGTGGTGCATTGGAAAATAAGATTTCCTTCACATAAATAGCCATGGATGTATTGTATAACTCTCTGTGAATTAGGTTGTCAGTACTATGATAAATCATAACCCACGTCAAACTCAATGGAAACCATGGAAGTAATGGATCTCCTAACTTTGTTTTCTTGCAAATAATATTGAGAAGGGACATCTTTGCATGTTGCTTAAATCTGTTGTTTTAACATTAAAAATATGCTTACATAGTGACTCTGTTGTATCCTTAGGACTCATTGATGCCAAAGAAAACTTCCAAGCGAAATCTCAAGACATCGGAATCGGATTCTGACGTCGAAATTGTCTGAGAAACTCAAATGGAGACAGTATTTGAAGACACCAAAGGAGTGATGGGGATCATCCCTGAATATAAATGGGGGGAACTATATCACCTCATCCAGGAGCTGAATGTACCAGATGCATCCATCGAGGAGATAATGGTATATAAAAACATCAAAATATATGGTCATAACAAGGATGCCACCTGACCAGAGCTTTTCTCATGCTCCAAATTAATTGGTTGGATTCTGCCTCATGTGGACGTTGGCACCGGGATCATAGCTAGAGCAAGTGGGGAAGGATTTGCGTCATTCCAACCTGGTCATATTGATGTAGCATACAATTTAACTTCTCGCAAAGTCATGTTGATAGATGACTAGATAAAAGGAGTCAACATAGATCACTTTGGATATGCCAAGGAGATTTTAATTCCAGGAAAGCAACTAAGACAGAGGGTGAATGAAGAACCTGCCACCTAGTCTAGAAAATCCATTCAGAATTATAACCTTGATGCTAAGTAGGATATCCGGTGGGGAGAATGGAAATATATATAAGCTCATATGGGTACCCCTTATGTATCATATCGCCTCTCATGGTACCATCTTTAATTGGGCGGATATTATATTAGAAAGTATGGTGTCGAGAATAGCAGCAGAGCAAGGAGGAATCATCTAGAAGAAAGAAGAATTATTCATGTCTTCATATCTTATTAACTGCATCCTGGTCAGACACCCATTCCCTAAGTTGGGGTGTTTTTGGATCCCAGCTGAGACACCACTTTAAGTGGCTTACCAGATCACATGGGCTCACAAGTATGCAAGCTATTACAAGCTCATCTGTGAAGAACTTATCATCCCTCTGTATTGGGAAATTTTTAATGAAGAACCAAATTGCTTGTTAGTTAACGCCATGAATGTTATAAATGAATATGGGGATTTATACTTCTCTTCAAAAGGTACTTATATTAGGATGTATGAAGGTACAAAGGATCCCTCTCTAATGCCAAAATATGTAACTAATTATGTTGTGCACAAGGAGGCGGTGAGACAGGTTTTCATTAACGGGATAGATAGTTTTTTAAACGAACATAAGAAGGCCTCCTATCCACCGTTGCCCTTTTTCATCGGGGTGTATAAATTCCCCAAGGTTAAAGGGGCATAGAGTTTTTTAAAATACCTGGAGGTATTTCATTTCGGTGAAAAAGTCTTCGTAAGGAATGACAGCTAGAAAAAGGTCGTCCGACATTGTGCCTCATGCAAGATTCATTTTGAATACACAGACCATTTTCTTAAAGATGAGGAAGTGTATCGGAGGGAGAATAATATGACAGCGTTAAATAAAAATTTTGGTCAAAAGAGTGGCGAAGGCTCTAGTCATTCCAGAGATACTGTCAAATAAACTGAACTGTAGAAGTCAAAAGAAGAAGCAGAAAGGATACAAGAAGAGGAAGCAGAAAAGCAGCGATTAGAGGACGCAGAAAGACAAAATATAAAATAAGAATATAAAAGAAAAGAAGAAGAAGCAATAAAATAGAAAGAAGAAAAATAAGCAGTCGAGAAAGCTGCAGAATTAGAAAAAAAAGGAAGAAGAAGATAGGATCAATAAAGCTGCGGAAGAAGAAGAATCCCAAGGAGGAGGACAAAACTACCTAGATATGGACATAAGACCACCTGGTTTTCTTGGAATCACACTGATAGGAATAACCCTCCCATTTGTTTATCTTGCAATCACCCCGTTCACCCCCTCAAAACAACATTGGGTGGCAAAGCTAGATACGATAGTCTTCGATTAAAAAAGGAAGACAATAACCAGGAGGACAGAGAAAGATTAAAGATGGGAGCACAACCTGATGTGGTGACCATTCAGGAGAACACTATAATGGAAGGCACTCATAAAGACCCCAATTTTATGGCATCAGTAAATATAGTAGCTGATCAAGCAAGTGTTGATAACGTTGATAAGTTGATGAGTGACTTGGAGCGCAACAAGGAGAAAATGTGAAAGCTAAAATAAAACTTGGTAAAAGTGAGAGGTGAATGGATAGAACTGAAAATAAATCATGATGCTATGTTATCTTAAAAGGATAGGTTAATTTCTGATTATCAAAATATCGAAAACGAGCAAGATGCTCTAAATGTACAGCTTGTGATTGTGGAGGGTGAGAGAAGTGATTTTGACGCCCGCATAAGTGAATTGGAGAGAAAAGAATTAACAACAAATCAGCAAGTAGAAACCTTGAAATTTAATATAGATGAGATCAGTTAGGGAGAAAGAGTCTCTAATGGAGTAGGTCGTACTGGCACAGAATCAAAAGCAGGACATGA
Organism: Larix kaempferi; assembly: GCA_027924585.1. NCBI lineage: Eukaryota > Viridiplantae > Streptophyta > Pinopsida > Pinales > Pinaceae > Larix > Larix kaempferi. The sequence goes on along the minus strand of BSBM01000391.1, from coordinate 25,947,244 downwards.
CTCATTTTCATGAACATGCGTGTAAGATACAGGAACAAATATGCCATTTTGCAGGAGTTATTAACTGAAGAAATTTATAAGATGAAGCGGATGATAGGCCAGATGAAAGAGATATCTATAGGTGCATTGTCAGTAAGGAAAACGTGAGTTGATACTTATAAAAAGCTGAAAAGGGTGATAACTTGGAAGGAAGAGCATCCAGATGTCCTTGATCATTTGCCAAACAAAACAACTGATGAACTCAAATTGGATATAGCACTCTTATAAAGTTGCAGGAGGGTTTCCAGGAAAATTCCTATAGAAATACCAAAATCCATCATGAAATGCGAAGAGTTTGACAAAAGGATCCATCAGATACATGAAAAATGCCATATTAAACTGACTCCATATATGAACGAGTTTCCTGCCAAGGATCAACGCTTATTGGAATTGAGAAGTGGACTGAAAGAATATTTGGATTATATCAGGAAATTGGATGTGTTAACTGAAGAATACCTAAACCAACACATTTTTCAAGTGTCTATCAGTGTGTATTTCTTGGAGGAAAGCTACAAAGTTGTCGCTGAAGGAGTGAAAAGTGTGGAAGGGGAGTTATCCATTCATGAGGTGTCCTTAAAATTATTAGAGCCAGCACAAAGTAATATCATATTTCAAGAAACAGATTTGTGGGATAATTACATTTCCAACATGGAGAGCCCACTAGAAATTTTATTTTTAATTATAATTAATTGTATTTTGTGCAAACACAAAAGGACAAATTTTTGTAGTCCAAAGGTTAGGGGTAGCTAAAGTGATTAGTCATGTATAGACAAACTCCATTGTAATATAAATATAGGAGGGGGGGAACATTGTAAAGGGAATTTTTCTAGCATAATAGAGGTTGGATACATGTTGCATCATAACTATTTTTCTACTAATGAGAAGGACCTGTTTACTGGGAAAAGCTTGCACAATTTTGTTTATGTGGGATGTGTTGGATAACAAATTGGAACTATTTCCTCTTGTATTCGTAACTCATACTGTGATATTTTTCTAACTTTAATGAACTACTTCAAATGGTAATGAATTATTTCTTTATGCAAATGTTTATGTGTTAATAGAGTAATAAATTTCTTAAATTTAAACTGAAGCTATAATTGGTATCTTTTATACTGTGAATGTGAACACTTTGTTTGAACAGTTATCTATTGGATTTGTATGATCATTTTCAAATTATTAGTCTCTCTTAAACTCGCTCCTTGCAAGGATAGATTATGTAGTTTAGAATAGAATTAGCGAATTGATAAGGTAGAATTGATAAGACGGGAGGTAAGAACCTACGCATCACTTGTGAGGCTTCTTCCTGTCAGTTCTAGGTTAAATGCGTTAGTTATATTAGAATCACATGTATATTCGTATTCTTAAACATAAAATATAAATGGTGGGCTAGGTTGCAACCAGTACATAACTAAACAAACACACATATGGTAGCCAGACTGTTAACCGGACGGATTCCCCATACCAAACAGTGAGTAAACTGATTGGGATTATTCATTCGGGAGAATCCCTACTGTCGATGCTAGGATTTTCCGGGCATCAACATTGTCTTGATCTTCAACACTAACGTGCTAAGTATACAATAATATCATAGTTCTTGTAACAAAAGGGTATCAGGGATATAAATGTTGTGGACATTTTAAGAAGGCTAGGTTCTCCAGCCACCTATGAAATCCAGTGTATGATTTATGCAGGGTATTCCTCCCAAAATAACATCCTTATAGAAGAACAACATCTTCTTTCAATGGTAAACCAAAGAGAACCCAAAGGCCTAAAATAATGACACCAACTAACTGGATTAGGGAATATGGTAGAGAGAAGGATAATGAGATTGCATAAATGTTGGATTCAAATGACGAACCTATGTTCGATTATCCTAGATTCTTCGACACCTATGTTGAGAAAATTCCCATTGGGATGAAAAGTAAATATGTATTTTATGGGCTCCCTTATTGGGAGCATCTTAATATTTCCCACTTACCAGATCACACGCATATATTTAAAAATGTTTAAGCTTCTTTATGGAGGCATATATCATCAAAACAAAGTGAAATATTGGTTGTTAGGAGAGATATTATTTATTCAAATACTAAAAAGAAACATTGGTCAAGACAAGAAAATAGAGGAGATGATGGTCTCTCTTGGTATTTTAATGAAGGTGATGTCCCATTTATTTTGAATAAAGATGATATTTATTTGGAGAAGGAAGCTATACTAAGTGTGAAGGTGCCTTTTTTATATGGGTCTACTCTATGGTGCCACATCATTATAGAACGTTTGTCAGGGTTGAAATCACATGACCATTTGAACCTTATAAGAGTACTTATGTCAAAAACATGTTTTTATTTTTTGTTTTTATATTTACGCCACAAGTTAAAACACAATTAATTTTGTAGGTGTTTAATTTGTAGTGTCATTATCCTTTGCTCATGCATGGGTGTGTGAACCATGAGTTCCACTAGGACCTATGATGTGCCATATCTAAATTATTTGCATTTGTACGTTGGATCCAATCAAAGGAGATTAATATGGCTAGAATTTCGTGGTGGCATAAAGAGATAGCTAAGATTGTTTGTATGTTTGAGAAGGATAGCTAAGATTGTTTGTAATGTGATTCCCATCAGTGGTGAAGTGCGTCACCTTCGTAACCAAAAGTGAGAGGCATGTCCTAACCTCCTCTACATCGAAATAACACTAGTACAAAATGAGAAATAAGTGACCAAAAAAATGACCAAAATCCACACACAAATGACCACTTTTGATTTGGTGATCGTTGGAGGCTAATTTCCGGTCTCTTATTACGCGACCAAACTTGGTCATATTTAGTTTGGTCATTTATAGCCTGTCCTTTGGTCATTAATTTGTTCATATATTTGGTCATTAATTTGGTCATATATTTGGAATTAATGACCAAATGACAAGCTATAAATGACCAAACTAAATATGACCAATTTTGGTCGCGTAATAAGAGACTAAAAATAAGCCACCAAAACTGCCATTTGGTCATTTATATGCGAATTTTGGTCTCTTTTTTGGTCACTTATCTCTCATTTTTGGTAATTTTATATGTAAATTTTGGTCATTTTATTTGGTAAATTGTCTCTCATTATTTGCTCAGCTATTTCTCATTTTTTGGTCACTAATTTAGTCATTTTTAGTCATTTTATGTGTGTTCATTATTATTCATTTTTCGGTCACTAATTTAGTCTTTTTTAGTCATTTTATATGTCTTCATTGTTTTTTAGTAGTTTTAATGGTCTTCATCATTAATAAATATAAATTTCTATTATTATATTATGTCTAAATAAAAAAAGAATCATTCAATATTCATGCTCATCTAATACACATGTAATCATGCAATATTGTCACATTAATTAGTAAATTACAACACTTATAAATAATATAAATTACAAATATATATATATATATATATATATATATTTTAAATGCACATAAATTATATTATATGAAATGTCAAGTATTAAAACAAATATGAGTTTTCAACTGAATAGACTAACACTGGTCCATGACAATATATAGTCACTTCTAGTTCATCAATATTACTTTGGATGTTTTCCTTCCTCCATTTTTTGACTAACACTGGTCCATGAAAATATTAACTTATAGTTCATCAATAGACATACTTTGGTTGTCTTCCCTCCTTTCCATATTTAGCTTCCCGTAGACCTCAATTTTAACTTGCTCCACTACACAAACGATGCCAATTCCCTTTCCTTAACACTTTGACAATAGATGATTTTTGGTCTCCTATCTAAAAGTCTCAATTGCATCGGGACTGCAAAAACCACTAGAAAATAACAAAATAATCTTTAGAGGAAATATATTGGAACATAATAATGAAAAATGAAAATGAAAATGCTAAAGCTTTCACAAACAAATCCAACTGAAATTACTTGATATTAAAAATACTTGTATGAAATACTTGAATATATATATATCAACATATAGATGGATATAATTGGTTGTGCTTAAATATTCCATTAAGCAAAATCAACAGGAAATAAGAGTTGACCATTAATTAGAAAACAACTAAACTTAGAAGAATTTATGAATACTTTTAAAATATAGACAATATCTTCTTTACATTACCTTGTATACATTCAATGCCTTTGAGAGAATGGATTCTAGAACTTGAGGATTACATTCCAAATACTCTGCAAGATATTCCTGAACAACCTGGTCCACAATCCTCCTCACATGTGGATTTCCTAACCTTGTCTCTCAACATCCAAGATATAAAATATTAGGATATTTCCAAGAATAGTTTCCCATCAAAGAATTAAAATGCCACTTCATATAAATACACTAGATTAAAACAATGTAGTTTATACAAGCTAAAATTTAATTAATCACTTGAGAGGAGAAGTGTTAAACAACACAAAACAATATAAATCAACATAGTTTCTACATAAGTTAAAGAAATCAAGCTAACTTCACTTACTTTTGTTTTTCCCCTTAAACTCTAGTTTTGGAACTTAGACTGAAACTACTCCTATCAACCCTTCCCTCACATGTTCACCACTAAGGTTATCATCCTTCTCCTGCATAATTGACAAATCTAGAAGAGCGCTTTGTTAAAATTAGATGGTTTCTTCCAACACAAACATAGCAAACATTTTTTTCCCACCCTAACAAATAGTCTATTTTCCTCAAGTTAATTAGAGGTATATGACATCAATAAAAATGCATAAAGCAGAACAAGTGGCTATAAATTAATGAACATTGAACACGCAGACCACTAACGAAAAAAGGTTTTTCATTCTAAACTTACCAACACTGCTACACCTTCACCCATGACAAAGCCATCTCGGTCTTTATCCCAAGACCTTGAGGAATAATGAGGATCATCATTTCTCTGAGATAGGGCTCAACATGCAACAAACCCACTCAAACCAATGGGAATAATTGTTTCTTTAGTACCACCAGCTAGCATGATATCTTCCTCACCTCTACGAATATGATTTGCAGCTGCACATGTTTTTATGAAATATAGTCATAGAACTTTCCACATGAAAGTGGCTTGTTAGGAGTAGGACCAATGACTAAATTTCAATGGACTAATCACAATAAATCATATTCGAATGTCTACAGTGGCCTATGTTACAAGCATGTTGTTTTGAATGCGTAGACCCAATACATAATATTAATAATAGATTTTTGATTCAGACCATTATAAATTTTTCCTAGTAGTTGGTTTAAAAATTTCATATCAAGCTATAGAAGTATACTCTGGTACATAAAAGGAACATAGGATTTTATATTAGTCACTAATTTGTCAATGCATTTAGTGAGAGCATTGTTAAGATTTAATATGCTAAGACAGAAAATATCAGCATTACATTCCATTTCACAACAATAGCATATACAGGATCACTGAAAGAACAACAAGCACAACATAAACACAAGAGACACAGATTTATCTTGGGAAACCCTCATGGGGTAGAAAACCCAGCAAAGCTTCCTCAATATAGATGACCAACAAATACAAAGATGTAATCCACAAGAATGAGCTCCTTCTCCTCCATAACATATCTCTCTCTCTCACTTATGCGCCATTCACAAGTGAGTGCAATGAGTGTTAAATGAGGAACACACCTCCTCTATTTAAACAGAACTACGACTTGTATTTTATATTAACTAGGTCGACCCCAACTTAACTACTTTACATAACGTGACAGGGCCGACCCCACTAGGGTGGTCCAATAACCCTTTAACCCACTTGGCTCATATAGGGCCGACCCCCACTAGGGAATTCTAATAACCCAAGTTACCACAATCTCCACAGAGGAATAAACATCTCCGGATATACAACAAAGTCCCGTCGGAGGAATGAAAAATATCTAGAATAATAAAGTACACAATATAATATTCTCAGAAGTTACAATATTTCAACACTCCCCCTTAACGAGAAGGATATTATAACAACATCTGCATGAGCAAGGAGTCATCAAATACATGATACATATATAAATCATTGGAAGCTTTCTTTATACATCATCAGTAACTCAAGTAGTTACTGGAACAACTTCAATACTGGAACATCAACATATTCAGTACTGAATCTTTATCTTCTGTAGCACTTGAATAGCTACAACAACATCAACATCTGGATCCTCACGATCAATAGCATCATCATTTAGATCATAAAAATCAACGACATCGTCATCTAGATCATCATGATCAATAGCATCGTCATCTAAACCATCACGATCAACAACATCGTCATCTAGACCATCACGATCAACAACATCGTCATCTAGATCATCACTATCAACGACATCGTCATCTAGATCATCACGATCAACAATATCATCATCGTCATCACAATAGCATCAACTGGATCCTCTCGATCAACAACACAATAGCATCAACTAGATCCTCTCGATCAACAGCACAATAGAAGCATACCCTGCAACACACATGATCTATTTAAGACACCATATCATGTCTAGGGATGATGCAGTCCACTCTTCAACTTAGACAAAGTCTAAGGACCACTCTCGGAGACATCTGTCTGCGGATCTGTTTTAGGACTGAAGTCCAGGGATGATACAATCCTCTCACTCTCGGAGACATCTGTCTGCGGATCAGTTTAGGACTCAAGTCCAAGGATGATATAATCCTCTCACTCTCAGAGACATCTGTCTGTGGATCAGTTTAGGACTGAAGTCCAGGGATGATACAATCCTCTCACTCTCGGAGACATCTGTCTGCGGATCAGTTTAGGACTGAAGTCCAGGGATGATACAATCCTCTCACTCTCAGAGACATCTATCTACGGATCAGTATAGGACTAAAGTCCAGGGATGATACAATCCTCTCACTCTCAGAGACATCTATCTACGGATCAGTTTAGGACTGAAGTCCAGGGATGATACAATCCTCTCACTCTCAGAGACATCTGTCTGTGGATCAGTTTAGGATTGAAGTCCAGGGATGATACAATCCTCTCACATCCAATAGGGACCATTCATCGACCTCATCGTCGGAATAGGTAGCCTCACCATCGACCTTGTCGTCGAAATAGGTAACCTTATTATCGATACAAGTATCCACATCAATATAGTATCCACATCAATGATACAGTATCCTCATCAATACAACATCCACATCATCGATACAGTACCCTCATCATTGACCTTAACATCAATATAGGCAATATCATCATCGATATAGGTATCCACATCAATACCAGCATCCAAATATCATCATTGACCACATAACTCCCCCTTTCGAAGAGGGTCCTTCTAAACTACACCAAGCTTGTCTCGAAAATACTCAAACTTTTCTCGAGACAGAGGTTTGGTCAATACATCAGCAACTTGTTCGTTAGTGCTCACATACTCGATCTTGATATCTCCTTTCTGCACCATATCTAGTATATAGAAATATCAGATCTATATGTTCTTTGACTTATCATGGAACACTGGATTCTCTGTCATCTTGATACAACTTTGGTTGTCACACAGGATCACAATGGGGTCCATCTCTAAGTCAAACAGTCCTGATAATAACTTCCGAATCCATACTGACTCACAACTAGCAGAGCAAGCAGCTATATATTCTGCTTCAGCTGTGCTGAGTGCCACACTAGACTACTTCTTGCTATACCACGAGATCATGGTAGATCCAAGACAATAACATCCTCTTGATGTACTCTTTCTCTCTGATACGCTTCCTTCCCAGTCAGCATCTATGTGGCCATACAATCTGAAGTCATGATCTCCAAGGTAATGTAGACCAAATTCTATTGTACCCTTTAGGTACCTCATCACATGCTTTGCAGAAATTTTGGGGACACGTCTAGGTTCCACTAGATACTGACTCAAGGTGTTCACAGCAAAGAAGATATCTGGCCTAGTGTTCGCCAGATACATTAATGATGCAATAATATATCTGTATAGAGTTACATCCACTAACTCTTATGAGTCATCCACTAACAGCTTTAAGTTGGAATCCATGAGAGTGGCCATTCCAACACATCAAATCTTTTCAATATTTCCACAACATAGTTCCCCTGGTTGAGAAAGATTCTGTATGAGCCTTGCCATACTTCCAAACCTAGGAAGTAATGTATCAATCTGAGATATTTCATCTCAAATTCTGTAGCTAGCTTCTTCCTGCTTTCCATGATCTGTTTCTCATTCCCTATCAGAAAGAGATCATCCACATATAATAATAGTATCATCCATAACCTTAAGGTAAAGGTTAGGATCAGCTTTACTTTTGGTAAAGTCCAAGCTTGTCAAGAAGCTATCAATTCTCCCTCTGTGACTGAACATCATTCCTACTCTGAGTGATCTTCTGCATATCTATCCTTGCCATCTCTCGTTAGATGGGTCTACTGATATGAGCCTCAAGATCATTCGAACTCTTATGGTGAGTTCCTTATTGCATCCATATAAGAGAATAATGTCATATGTATATAGAAACCATCTTCAACCTTGTAGCAAAAGTTGAAATCCGCATCACCCATGGTGATCATTAAGCTCATCAAATGACTATCGATCATGGGTACCCCTACAAAGCTTTCTTCAATTGAATCTTGGGAGTTTTCTCGATTTGCACTTCTTCTTCAATTACACCATTTATTTGGAGAAAACATCTCGTCATGATCCTCTTTCTCTTTATAAGAGAATCTTCTAGCCACAAGATTTCTATAGTATGTTTGATTTGTAAGTCTTCATCCTTAACTTGTTCGGTGTTCATCATTCTTCATGATCTTTCCTACAAATCAAAGTTAATTACATGATTAGTAATACTTCATAACCATCCAATCATGTTGACATGATAACCTATTATGCATACAGATATGATTCACATAGTTATGTAACTATCTTGACCAGTACTTTGGCACAACACTTTTCCATATCCTGTATGCATACAGTGGCTATCTAGATGCTTTCCATCTCTACCAGAACATACTAACAAGAGCGTGCATAGCTCTCAGCATGTCAGCAAAGAGGTTTCATTCTAGACAAGCAACAATGGAATGTTTGTCCAACTTACCCATCATATGCAAATTAGTAGTATACTGTTCAATGCCATATGAATGCTTACACTCAGCATGATATATTCTAAGAATGGATACAACTACTGCGAGCAATATCATTTACTATTCATAGATTCAAGAAGTAATTCAAATGACAACTTAAATACTTATCTTTTATGTTTGTGTGGTTGCCTCCCACTTGATCTCTATATGTCTTTGAACTTCTATTCATTCTGTACCACTATGCATGCTTAAGTGTGCACTAGTGTCATCCTCATGATCTCATACACAAACATACATTCATTAGCATAATCGAAATATTATCACAACATTAAGATTCTAAGTAATCTTGAATATGTATGGTCATGATCATTCAATACATAGGTGTACTAAGATCCTAGCACAAAGTAGGATTCTAACTTGACATAGGAAAACATACCTGGATTAGAATACATGCTTAGTTATGTCTAACATACCCAAACAATATCTTTATTCTCTTCAATGATTTAGAGACCTTATGCCCAAACCTACATATCTCATAGGTTAAGCATAGTAGAACAAAGTCATACATACCTCGTAAGTAGAGCTTCTATGTGATCAAAGATTATGGATGAGTCTTTGTCTTTATGTCATCATGAACATGGAATTTGATTTGTCTTTCTTGATGTACCTGTATCTTGTTAGTAGACAACATCAACCTCATACAATACCACAGTGCATTAGTACAATCATATAACCCTAATCAATGAATGTCTTCTATCAGTCTCATGCATTCATACTTTTACTAGGGTGATAAGACAATTCTAACATTAATCAAGATTGTACTAACATAAATAATATGAAGACAAATCTATTATGAACTTAATCAAGAACATATTTAAACACATACCTATATCTCCTCAAGTCATGCCTGTCGAGATATCTTGTAGTCTTCTTATGTAAGGTCTTAGCCTCATCTCCCCCTGAAACTGGAACTTCTTCACTTATGTAGGTGTCCAAAGATTAACCCAATCCACTTTGATTTGTTGAGACTGAATCTGGAGCTGGATTAGGGTTTGTTAGAGAAACCCTAAAAATTCAAATTTTGAATTTCAAACTTCTGAATGGATGAAAAGATGTGGCTTGCTGAGCTGATTAAGCTGGTATACTTCAATTTTGAAAACTGCAAAATTTGACCCCTCAAAATTGCCTTTGAAACTTCTGGATTCACTGGACAGGACCCCGAACTAGGGTTTGATAAAGCCCACCCTTCTTCCCAATCAAAAATTTCTATCCAAATCTCTAAACTTTGATTTTTCTGAGGAGCTTCCAGCCGTGGTCACGGACTTCAAAAATTCCAACTTATGCAGAAGCCCTAATTTTTCACCTTTCCAATCAAAATCCCAAACTAGGGTTTGATCAATCCCAGCCTTCTGACCAATCAAAAATCTTGATCTTGGTCTCTAAATTTCGATTTTTCTGAGGAGAATTCATCCTTGGACTCCGATTCCAAAAATTCCAACTTTCTCCGAAGCCCTAAATTCCCACAGCAGTGATAAGCTAAGAATGAAGGTGCTCGAAATCCAAATCTGTTTTGACAGAAATATGCACCTAATTGTTTATGGTGAATCTATGAAATTATGAATACAAATGGTCTGAATTTCATCTTTTGGTATCCTGGCCTTTCATATTTCCAACCCTGTAACGCCCCATATTTCGGCTAGGCATGTTTATGAGTTAGACACCTTTCACCTTATTGCTTGTTATCTGTTCGACTCAGCTAGACAAGGTGAACTATATTTATCACTATATTTTCGGCATGATAGACATGATGATATGTTGCAACTGTGCTAATGATGTTACTATATTCATGCAGTTATTAAGTTATGATTAACATGAGATTCTTTTATTTCATAATGACAGTGTATGTTTGATAATCGTCCTGGAGGAAATGTGATATATATATGATGTGGTAATTATGCTATGATCGATTTAATGATTTTATGTGATGAAATGAATGATGTTGATGATATGGATCAATTGGTGATCGAATGGAAATGCTTGTTATAAAAGGTGTATCTTGCGGAATACTAACCTACAGGACACAAGGGCTATGGGATAGCCGGGTACTTGATCTGATATACGGAGAAGAACCTATGCATGCAGTAAACCTTAGCAACCGAAATTGATGAAACGATGACATGGACCGATAATCTCGAGAGCAGCAGAGTATGATTTGATAAGGGCGTAGGCCCAGTATGTTGAGAAGGATGGATGTGTTTCCCACCCTATGTTCCTATGATACCCGAGATCGTGGGAGGGCCGTGCTGAGACACGCTCCCCATGTATGTGTGATGACGATGGTCGGATGCCTGCTAGGAGAGGATAGGTCCGCTTTCTATTCAGCCGACGCTATCGCTCTCAAGTTCTATGTGGTCAGGTCGTTGAGTCTGACATCCACTTTTATACTAGCAGAGGAAGGACAGGGAGGTTGTGGCAGTAGGTTAACGATGGGAGGATATGATAGTTAGTACTGTTGAGGGTTGGGAATTCATTGACCTGGAGTTAGTGGTAGTAGGTAGCCTTCCTTGTACCTCATTGATTGAACAAACGTAATCATAAAAGCAATGAAATGGAATCTTAAAGGTTAATTGATAAAATAAACGATGATGTTTTAGTAATATTATGATGAATGTGTACTTGTTCGGTTTGCATAAAGTATTATGAATATTAGTTAGCTGATATGCATAGAATATATATATGACATATGTTTGTAGTACATGTCTGTCTTCTGCATACGCTGGCCACGCATGCACATTATGCACATGTGCAATAGTATTGGTTTACAACATACTTATCAAGATTTAACAATGTTATAAGTATCATAGGTAACTCAATTAAGTATTCAATGAATGACTTAATCAGTAAAAGATCATCAAGTCTTAATGTGTAAAATAAGTTAATTAGTCTTGTATGAAGACATGGTAATGAATGATTAAAATAAGTGTCATTAATTGTAAGCATCCTCAGGTGAAGGTGACTCCTATATGAAGTATAATAGTTAAACATTAATACTAGAAAAGTGTGCTATATAATTGTTGATCACGATTAAATAAACCATTAAAGTATATTTCATTATTTATACATAGAGGTACTATGTGACCCTTATCCATTAACCAAATAAATATTTCTAAATTCTATTCACAATTAACTTAATTTCTATTATTATTAATTATTATGTTATTATTGTTATTAATTAATTAATGATAATAATGATGATAATATTTATATAGAGCATAGTGGACTGAATGATTTATTAAATAGATTATTCGTTTAAATTAAGGAACAGAATCATTCCCAAAATAAATGAATAAAAAAAAGATTTGTTTAAGTAAATCATTGAATAATTCCACTACCCGAGAGAATTTGGATGATATAAAATAATATATACTCCACCTTTTACCTTAAAAAGGGGATGCATTAATGATTAGTACTTCCTAGACCACGACAGCTAGGGCGGTGGAGTGATAAGGAAGTTTGACTTTGGAAGGAGGTGGATTCCTATAAAGAGGAGAATTAACAAAGTAGTAAGGGGATGATTGTGGGAGAACGGTGAGGATTTTTTTTGTGAAAAGGAGGAAATGCCGAGGAGGGGGTTAACTCGAAGCTTTGAGGAGGTGGGAAACTCAAATGAAAAGACTGAGGAGGGGGTTAACTCAGCAAATGATTACCGTGGAAAGGTTCGATGGAAAGCTGCTGTCGGGATTATCGGTCTGTGGGCTCGGGGGCTAGGAAATCCGTTGATTTCCTAGGGTCAGCACGATAATAGCTGATCGGCAGGGTGGACACATCATTTTGGGTTGCTAAGGTAACCTACAGAACCCACTTCAGGAATCTTCTTACCTCACTGCAAATCTACGGACTCCAGGTATTTTATTGAACAAGCTTAAGTAACAGGTATTTTCTTTACTTTCAAATTATGCATGTTAAAAGAACAGAGCTGTAATGAAGATTTAAGTTTAGGATTATCTACATTGTTGAGACATGTAAACATATAGAAAACAGACAGTTAAACATTTACAGAAACAGAATTATAGACGGGTGAATCTCTTGTTTCCTTCTAATAATAATTAAGGGAAAAACTAGTTATAACCTGATAACCTGGAATAGACCCAGTGCCTAGACAGGGCACTACAGATGGTATCAGAGCCGAGGTTCAGACACTAAGACCTTAGGGCCTAGCTACACCTGGAATCATAGTGAAATTTACAAGAGAATAGCAAACAGACATGATGTCTGCAACGGAAGGGGAGATAACTTGAAGAGCCTTTTGAGCCTTTTTCCATTTATTTACAAAGCGTAACAGAAACAGAACTGAACGATATATATATATATATATATATATATAACTGCTTATGAAACTAATATATAATATGTTCAAAGTTTATTTCAAAAACCCTAGCATGATTATATTGCATCCTACAGGATAATATATAAATAGACCAAACTAAGACGTAGTTCTGAGAACTACATTATACGATGAATAATCACAACTACTAAATCGAATTTAGACAATACCAGTGCTGTTCCAGAAAAATTATTAAATTATGAGTACAAAAAGGGGCTTCAAATTATGCCCGCCAAGGCCAAGTTGTTTTAGGATCTGATTATCCCGATAATTTTGAAGAAGGAAGCTCGGGTTCTTCCTTCTCTACTCCATCATCAAAGAGGTCGAGGTTAGCTTCTTCAACACCACACACAGGTTCAGTAAAAATTTTCTGGGGATAAATTAAACCCTTTTAATCTTCGGCAGTCTTGGTCAACAGAACACTCTATTAGATGTACTAGGAGCTTCAGTCAAATCAAGAGAAATCTGCACAAACATAAAAATCAGAAATAGTCAGTTATATATATATAAATAGCCGTAGAGTAAGAATTCTGTAAACTTTATAAGAAAACAAGAAGACATTGCATATTTGGCATAAGAAAACAAACATAAAAATTCATATTTAAGGAGGCCACTACAATCATTATTTTAAATTAAAATCAGAGAATTATGTTAAAAAAAAAAAAAAGAGGGAAAGAGAAAAATTTTGTTAATTTATTTAATTTAATGCCTTTTTAATTCAATTTAATTTAATTAATTATTAAAACAGGAATGAAGTTAGCTCATAACCAACATATTATATATTTGAATGAATTTTATTTTCTAATATATTAAATATAAAAAAAAGAAATTATTAAAAATATCCAAATTATTATATAATAAACACAAACCTAATTGAAAAGAAATTAATAATATCATATTTTACAATAAACACAATTACAAATATCACTATCTCAAACTTTATAAACATATGATTAATATGATATAAGTTATTTAAATTATTTGATATTTTATAGTAAATACAGTCATTTAAATAAAATGATCTCCCTCGAATTTTATAATAAATTTTATATAATATCAAATTATTTAAATGATAAATTTTATATAATATCAAGTTATTTAAAGGATAAGATTGTTCTCTCCTTAAAGTTACACACCACTAACTTCCTGTTCGACTACTTTAAATGGGAATGAACTGTTTTAAATGGGAATGTGCTGTTACATTATTCGCAAGCATATCTATTTTATGGTCGGTTGTCCAGAAGTGCAGAAGGTATTAAATTAAATTTGATTTATTTTGTTTATTATTATTATTTAATTTGATTTAATTGTGGTTAATAATTAAAATTTAATAGTTAAAAAAAAAAAACCCTTGATGGTGCAAACTTAGAAAGCCTCTTGCAACGACTTCCGGGTTGTGTTAGTCGTGACCTTATTGACTAGTTGACAGTAGACTTCTGCTATCTGAATTCTAAAGTAACCGGAAACAGCTTGTGAGAGCATTATTCAACGTACCTCGGACATCCTTAGAATGATTGCCCTATTATTCAAGAATGGTGGCAACATTGTCGACGTGCATGAAAGATGCAGCTTCAATGCTTCTGCACCTGCTAGAAGATGAGTTCAACTTCTTAATAAATAAAAGGATCAAATGAACATTGAAACACAGATCCGAAATATAAGGTTCGTTGGGGAATTAGCAAAGTTCGAAATTACCTCAGCAAATCTTGTATTTACCTGCTTGAAGGCCTGTTTGGATGACTTCACACATCACGATATTGATGTTGCATGCAATTTGCTTGAAACCTCTGGACACTTCTTGTATCGTTCCCCAGAAACAACCGTACGCATGGCAAACATGTTGGAAATAATGATGCGACTGAAAAATGTGAAAAATTTTGATGCTCGGCACAGTACATTGGTTGAGAATGCTATTTATCTTTGTAAGCCTCCTGAAAAAAAAAAAAAACTGCCAGGGTTTCAAAAGTTCGACCTCCTTTGCATCAGTATATAAGGAAATTACTTTTTGCAGACCTGGATAAACAGTCTACAGAGCATGTTTGACGTTATCCTACGACTTTACAAATCTACCAAACCCTTTCTGTTGAAATCTTCCACATACTAGCAGAGATAATGGTTGAGAGATCTGAGGTAGCAATATTTTTACTGCTTACCTTGCTCTTGATTCGTACCCATCAAGGGATGGCCTCACCTGGTAACCACGACGTCCCGAAGAAGTACTCGAGCTTGATAGTTCTCAATTTCAGACCACTCCCTTAGTAAAAACGTACATTGTGCCCAGCCCGAACTCAACAACGAGAGACACCTGCCAGGACGAATGGCCGCCACAAGATCCCAGCTCACTCACGGGCCTGCCAATTGGCCCACACACTCAGCACATCAATGCCCACCATCGAATCCCAAGCACTGAGTTCGCATAAGAGAACGGGGGTATATAAAAGAGTATTGGGCCCAGCCCATCAAATGACCGAGGGCCAACCAAAGGGTGGGGGGGCTCGCGCATACCATCCAACACTCCAAGCGCACAGCCCAGGCATCCAGCGTTGCCCAGCGCACAGACCACGCACTAAACAACGGCTCAAGCGCTAAGCTCACACGAGAGCCCACACTCACCATTACAGCCCAAGCATCCACGCCCGCCACTACACCCCATTTTGTTATCTGTCATGCCTGTGCAGAGGTGAAGGCGGAGAGGGAGATGGGAGGTGGCAGAGAAATAGGGCCAAACCCTAGCGCTCAGCACACGCGAGAAGCAGCCCAGCGACGCAAAAAAAATAAACCTCGTTTCCTCCTTAAATAGGGAGTGGAGTCGGTGGCACGTGAGACGGTTTCCGCGACTGCCCTGGAGCGGTTTGCCATACCATTTTTGGAGATGCGGACGAGTGAGAATCGGACGCGTGTTAGGGTGGTTTCCTTACCGCGACCACCAACCTCCGTTAACGTGCGAGCATGTTGGCAACGCGGGACGGTTGGAGAGCCGTTCGATCGTCTTTATCGCGTCAAATCACCTCCCGTCGAAAAAAAAAGAAAAGGGTCTTTTTGTGTTTTGTATTGTTTCAAAGTTTTTTTTTTATTAAATTAATGTCCTTTAAATATTAATTTAACTTTATTAATTTAATTTAATGTCGTTTAAATATTAATTTAATTTTATTAATGGCTTTTAATTAAATTTTTTTTTTTTGATTAATGTTGTTTTTATTTATTATTTAATTTAATTTAATTAATTTGATTTAATGTCTCTTAACATAAATTTAATTTAAGGTTTTTTTTTATCAATTAATTTAATTTAATTTAAATTTAATTTATTTATTTAAGATAATTTAATTTATTTGATAAAATATATATATAAAAATTAAAACTACTCTCCAACTTTCAAAAAAGGAGGAGAAAAAAAAAAAAAAAAACCTTTGTCGAGACTTCAACGTTTAGTCGAAGAGACGAAACAAACACTTAATCTGAAAACAAGGAACCGCTAAAGCGAGTATGGCAAGCTGAACGCTAAGACGCTAATTTCACTACATGACAAAATCATTACTGAAAACGACTATAAATTTCGAACACGTTGATCCTAGCAAATTGCTCCGTGCACATAAGTATAAATATAGGCATTTTAAGGAGCACTGCATTAGGTTTTCCTCGTGATGTAAAATGACAGCGTAGAAATGAATTCCTTTATCTAAATTCAGTTCAAACTTTGGTACGAGGATGGGGTACTTATGGTGACAGTGGCTTCCAAATTTTATTAAAATAAGCTTTTAAAAAAAAAAAATTTAGTGTTTTAAATACAAACCTTATTTGGTTTACTTAAAGCTAGATTGACAGTCTTATGATAAAAGAAATACATGGTAAAAATCTAAGACATCCACTTACGTAAAAGACCAACTTACGAGTTAGCATCTACAACAATCTCGAATAATTCAAATGAGTATTACAAAGAAGTGGAAATTATCATATATCAATTAAGAAAGGAAAAGTTGTGTTTTCATTTGTTAATGAAATTCCTGGATTGCATTAGTTGCATTGCTATGTAACCTCACCTAGTTTTATTGAATAGGCTTTACATATTGGGCAATTAACATGTATAATGGTTATGTGAATGTGTAATTTGCTAGGACAACCACATCTAAACTTTGTTTGTGTTCAATAAGAGAACTTGGTTAAATAAACATGGGTGGTGTTTGAATTGTGAGTTCCTAGGTCCCCACAACCAATTTACACAAACGTCAATGCGTGCGTATATAGATAACTTGGTGCAAAGTACAAATTAAAGTGAAAACTCCTGAACGCCTCACAACCATGTTACAAATAGACTTTTCATTTTAAAATGTAAATAAATGTAATATTATGCAAGTATTCTAGTTGGGAAAGGATAAGATATGAAATGTTATGAAGTTCAGAGATAGGGAGAGACTTAGAAAATACATTATGTATTATTTTGATAAGATGAGGGATGGGAATAATTTGTAGGATATAAGGATATGTATCCCTTTTGAATCACATTACGGAAACACCACGCAATTAAACCAGGAGGTTGCATATAAAGCTTATGAGAAGACTATTTCATTAAGGGGAAGATGGCTTAGACTAATTAAGTTACATATTGGTGTAATGGCGTGAAAAGTTTTTGGGAAATTTCGGATTAATCGTACCTAATATAGTGATCATTTCGGGTAATAATAAGAGAGTCATAAGAATCTCAACACAGTCCTCAACTTAACTCAATTAAAGCAGTTGTTATGAAGTCCTAATATGATTGAGCATATTACGTAATGATGTTCTCGTTCAACTTGTCGGCTTAGACTAAGGCCCTTACAAAGTACATAAGGGTTTCCCGTGTGGGTAGGAAGAGTGGTGATGAACAATTACAATGGCATACTAGGATAAATACTAGTAATTACCCTTGCGATGGCAAGGGTGGGAACAAAACTAGCTATGAGATTCTTAGGGAATTGAAGAAGTAATGGTTCCCGACAAATTATATTGGTTTGGAAATGAGAATGATAAAAAGTACGATAACAATTGCATTTTGATAAGAAATAGCCATGAAAACCTTTTAAACAGTAATAGTTCTCCTAATTTAATGATGTTACGATACTTTTGTTATTATAAGTGAAATGGCAAGGTGATATACCTTAAAGATCGTAAGGAAAAAAAGAAGTGTTCTAGTTCTATTAGTTAAATATGATAGTGGAGTCCACTTATACTTAATAATGCATTGAATTGGTGAGTAAATATACATTTATATATGAGGGAGGATCACCGATAGAAACAAGGGAGGTATTAACCAAATCTAATAAGGTAATAAATGGAGTAAGGACATGGTAGGAAGCTAACAAAATGGGAGATATCTACGTATTAAAATCGAAACCGTAAATTTTCTATGTGTAAAGTGCAACTAATCATGTTTCAATATAGTAAGTGGAATGAGATTGAAGGAACTAGGTATGTGCGAGAAAAGAATAGGGGTTATATGCTGCTAGTATTGCTTAGGTCAAATTGTCATGATGGAGGGGATATTATTGAGAAACAACTTGGATTTAATAACTACAAAATGAGCAAGTAGTAAAGTATAACGGTAGGTAAATTATTGAGGGGCTAATGAAGTTACCGTGAATAGATGTGCGTCGAACCCTCAACCAGATTAAGTGAACCAGTACTACAAGTAACTCGGGTAATAATGGAGGCAAAATAGGAACCGATGTGCACCTCGATGAATAACGTTATGCTATTTAAACCCCTAACAAATACTATCAGTGAACTTAAGCATTTTGGTAAGGTATAGTTACTAAGAACATTCTAATAAATGATACTTCCCCTAATTTAATATTATTACCATACTTATGGTTATCAAGGGTGTAGATTGCTTATTAACACTAAGGTAATAAGAATGTTTGACCTTAGGATAAAATAACAGGGATCTTCAACTCCTAGGAGAGGTATGCAAATCCTAAAGAATCCTTGTAGTCGCTTGTTGAATAATCAAAGATTATGAACTCTCAGCTCTCCATTTAAAAAAAAAAATCGTTGATTATTTCATGCTAAGTTGGATCAATATAAGCTATTGGTGAGGAGTAAATCTCTCTGGATGTTATAACTTGAAGGATGTTGCTAAACGGCAAGAAGTAGGATATTAAAATGGATAACACTTGATTATAACCTTACGGATTTTAGAGGTTCAATAGAAAGATTAATCTAAATGTTTCTTTAAATCAGTAGAATACACATCAGGGGATAAAAGAAGCAAAACCATAGGATAATATCGGCATATTTCGTCAAGTCAAAACTAAACCTGCTACTTGCAAGAATGAAGAGGTTAGGCATCAAGATTATTCCCTGCATTATTATGACCATAACTTCGGGACGAAGTTTCCTGAAGGGTGGGTGTATGTAACGCCCCATATTTCGGCTAGGCATGTTTATGAGTTAGACACCTTTCACCTTATTGCTTGTTATCTGTTCGACTCAGCTAGACAAGGTGAACTATATTTATCACTATATTTTCGGCATGATAGACATGATGATATGTTGCAACTGTGCTAATGATGTTACTATATTCATGCAGTTATTAAGTTATGATTAACATGAGATTCTTTTATTTCATAATGACAGTGTATGTTTGATAATCGTCCTGGAGGAAATGTGATATATATATGATGTGGTAATTATGCTATGATCGATTTAATGATTTTATGTGATGAAATGAATGATGTTGATGATATGGATCAATTGGTGATCGAATGGAAATGCTTGTTATAAAAGGTGTATCTTGCGGAATACTAACCTACAGGACACAAGGGCTATGGGATAGCCGGGTACTTGATCTGATATACGGAGAAGAACCTATGCATGCAGTAAACCTTAGCAACCGAAATTGATGAAACGATGACATGGACCGATAATCTCGAGAGCAGCAGAGTATGATTTGATAAGGGCGTAGGCCCAGTATGTTGAGAAGGATGGATGTGTTTCCCACCCTATGTTCCTATGATACCCGAGATCGTGGGAGGGCCGTGCTGAGACACGCTCCCCATGTATGTGTGATGACGATGGTCGGATGCCTGCTAGGAGAGGATAGGTCCGCTTTCTATTCAGCCGACGCTATCGCTCTCAAGTTCTATGTGGTCAGGTCGTTGAGTCTGACATCCACTTTTATACTAGCAGAGGAAGGACAGGGAGGTTGTGGCAGTAGGTTAACGATGGGAGGATATGATAGTTAGTACTGTTGAGGGTTGGGAATTCATTGACCTGGAGTTAGTGGTAGTAGGTAGCCTTCCTTGTACCTCATTGATTGAACAAACGTAATCATAAAAGCAATGAAATGGAATCTTAAAGGTTAATTGATAAAATAAACGATGATGTTTTAGTAATATTATGATGAATGTGTACTTGTTCGGTTTGCATAAAGTATTATGAATATTAGTTAGCTGATATGCATAGAATATATATATGACATATGTTTGTAGTACATGTCTGTCTTCTGCATACGCTGGCCACGCATGCACATTATGCACATGTGCAATAGTATTGGTTTACAACATACTTATCAAGATTTAACAATGTTATAAGTATCATAGGTAACTCAATTAAGTATTCAATGAATGACTTAATCAGTAAAAGATCATCAAGTCTTAATGTGTAAAATAAGTTAATTAGTCTTGTATGAAGACATGGTAATGAATGATTAAAATAAGTGTCATTAATTGTAAGCATCCTCAGGTGAAGGTGACTCCTATATGAAGTATAATAGTTAAACATTAATACTAGAAAAGTGTGCTATATAATTGTTGATCACGATTAAATAAACCATTAAAGTATATTTCATTATTTATACATAGAGGTACTATGTGACCCTTATCCATTAACCAAATAAATATTTCTAAATTCTATTCACAATTAACTTAATTTCTATTATTATTAATTATTATGTTATTATTGTTATTAATTAATTAATGATAATAATGATGATAATATTTATATAGAGCATAGTGGACTGAATGATTTATTAAATAGATTATTCGTTTAAATTAAGGAACAGAATCATTCCCAAAATAAATGAATAAAAAAAAGATTTGTTTAAGTAAATCATTGAATAATTCCACTACCCGAGAGAATTTGGATGATATAAAATAATATATACTCCACCTTTTACCTTAAAAAGGGGATGCATTAATGATTAGTACTTCCTAGACCACGACAGCTAGGGCGGTGGAGTGATAAGGAAGTTTGACTTTGGAAGGAGGTGGATTCCTATAAAGAGGAGAATTAACAAAGTAGTAAGGGGATGATTGTGGGAGAACGGTGAGGATTTTTTTTGTGAAAAGGAGGAAATGCCGAGGAGGGGGTTAACTCGAAGCTTTGAGGAGGTGGGAAACTCAAATGAAAAGACTGAGGAGGGGGTTAACTCAGCAAATGATTACCGTGGAAAGGTTCGATGGAAAGCTGCTGTCGGGATTATCGGTCTGTGGGCTCGGGGGCTAGGAAATCCGTTGATTTCCTAGGGTCAGCACGATAATAGCTGATCGGCAGGGTGGACACATCATTTTGGGTTGCTAAGGTAACCTACAGAACCCACTTCAGGAATCTTCTTACCTCACTGCAAATCTACGGACTCCAGGTATTTTATTGAACAAGCTTAAGTAACAGGTATTTTCTTTACTTTCAAATTATGCATGTTAAAAGAACAGAGCTGTAATGAAGATTTAAGTTTAGGATTATCTACATTGTTGAGACATGTAAACATATAGAAAACAGACAGTTAAACATTTACAGAAACAGAATTATAGACGGGTGAATCTCTTGTTTCCTTCTAATAATAATTAAGGGAAAAACTAGTTATAACCTGATAACCTGGAATAGACCCAGTGCCTAGACAGGGCACTACAAACCCCATAGGTCTGACCTCAATTGGATTCTCTGAGAGAGAGTTATGCCAAGTGTCGCAACGTGACCTGTTTATGGGATAAAACAGGAGATCGAACTTATACGGTGTGCCACATATCATTGGTTCAACTTCGGCCTCTAAAAAAGTTACCATAGAAACTAAAGTCCGTGCTCTACCTTTCACTTTTTACGAAATGTCATTTGGAGCTTCCTAGCCCAAGTCGTGATCTTTTTTCCTAGGTCACCTGTTTATGACTGAGATCTGGAAGAGGCAGAAACCCTAACTTGTACTGATCATAAATCATAAAGTACAACGAATTAGAGGGTTTCCTTTGGACATAAGGTACATGGGAATGTTATATACGACCTATAAAGGTTTCAAATCTTGAACCTTCTCCAAAATGGATTTATAGCGAAATTTCCACGATGATTGGTTTTTTCTATATAAAACCCTAACATTCAAATTATCGCAAGTGAATCAAGTGTCGTACGTGCCATACATTGCCTTCCTTCAGGCTATCTCTGATACCATGTTAAGATTTAATATGCTAAGACAGAAAATATCAACATTACATTCCATTTCACAATAATAGCATATACAGGATCACTGAAAGAACAACAAGCACAACATAAACACAAGAGACACAGATTTATCCTGGGAAACCCTCATGGGGTAGAAAACCCAGCAAATCTTCCTCAATATAGATGACCAACAAATAAAAATATGTAAACCACAAGCATGAGCTCCTTCTCCTCCATAGCATATCTCTCTCTCTCACTTATGCACCATTCACAAGTGAGTGCAATGTGTGTTAAATGAGGAACACACCTCCTCTATTTATACACAACTTTGACTTGTATTTTATATTAACTAGGTCGGCCCCAACTTAACTACTTTACATAATGTGACAAGGCCGACCCCACTAGGGTGGTTTAATAACCCTTTAACCCACATGGCTCATATAGGGCCTACCCCCACTAGGGAAGTCTAATAACCCAAGTTACCACAATCTCCACGGAGGAATAAAAATCTCCGGATATACAACAAAGTCCCATCGAAGGAATGAAACATCTCCGGAATAATAAAGTACACAATATAATATTCCTGGAAGTTGCAATATTTCAACAAGCATCTCTTTCAAATTGATAGAAACATATCCTGCTAGGATTGATACAAACACACTTCAATTGTTGATTCCATAACTTCCATAACAAGCAATATATATTCCCATAAGATGCAAGATAATTTAATAATACATGTTGCATGGTAGCCTCAATGGTATGGTGAAACAATTCTGACATACTCATGTACAGTTACCATTGTTGTTTCTCCAATGGAGTTGGACTTAAGGGACCCACATCTAATGTAGGTCTATAAGGGAGCATATTAGATTTCTCAGCTGAGAGTATGAGAAATTGGATATCAACTAGCATGTCCATTTTGTAATATTGAAAATCATACTCCACCTGAACAAAACATGAAGAATGAGGTCAGTCTTACTTAGGGGCTCATAGTTTGAAACAGAAGATTACCTAAGGTGAATAACACTACCTTTGCCACTCCATTTTCCTAAATATATGATCATTATGAATGCCATTTGAATTTAAAGTCCTAGCTTTCAATTGTAATGAGTAAAGAGTAACCAAAAAATAATCATAAGTTATGCTCTTGATGAATGTAGTAAAATAATGCTACAGGGAATTTAAGGCATAAATTCCTTGACCAACTGCATATATATTTGGATATCAGATTACCACCATCAATAGGCTTTAATGCCTCCTTCCTTCTCCTAATAGTGTTACTTTTGTAAATCCTTCAATCCTATCCCAAGTTGTTCTTAAGGGGGGATGTTAGGATATTTAGACACTTAGGAGTTAGTTAAGATCAACTTGTGTAATATATCCGTTAGGGATAGTGTGTTTCTTTAGTATGCATTAGTATGCATTTGTAAATACTTAATCCGACGGTCACGATATGTTCCCGACATAGAGTGATCCGACGGCTCAACTTCTCTTAGATCAACTAAGCAATGACCCTCCATGCTCTTTAAAAAGAGATCATGGACCAATCGGGTGCTAAGCCACGGATCAAGGTTAGGTACCTAACCTTGATCCGTGGGTTAACACCCGATTGGTGCATGATCTCTATTTAAAGAGCATGGAGGGTCATTGCTTAGTTGATCTAAGAGAAGTTGAGCCGTCGGATCACTCTATGTCGGGAACATATCGTGACCGTCGGATTAAGTATTTACAAATGCATACTAATGCATACTAAAGAAACACACTATCCCTAACGGATATATTACACAAGTTGATCTTAACTAACTCCTAAGTGTCTAAATGTCCTAACACCATCGCCAATTCAAGGATATTTAAAAAAGGTGCAAGCAATATTTATATTGAACCACAACTTAAATTCAAGGAACATGCAATTCAAGGAATTTTTCTTCCCTTCAACAATTTCTATAGCATCAACATAAATTTGACTCATACTTATAGTAATGCTATCCTACCTTCAAGTCACTACCAATGTATCCTTATGTTATGGTTGCAAACTCCTTGAAGTCAAAACCTTATTCAAGGCTCTCTTTTGCAAGGAGTTTCATAATAATTTTTCTACCACAGAAGGTAGACCTACCATGATCCTGTTCAATCCAATTAAAATCCAGATTAAATAATTGCATATCAGATCATAGTTGTCTCAAAAATAAAAATTTGATTTGCTTTCATTTTATAGATTCTACTGTTTGATTACTTACTACCCTTTTACCTAGTATTTTTAGCCTTCATATGAAGAATAGGTAACACAATTAAACCTGTATGCAGCACAAAATCAATTAATGCATGGGCATTGAAATGTAAAAGTAGATAGGAAAACTCACATGGCCTGAAAAATATGGAGTCGAAATGTGTCTTTGACATGTATTTATAGTCATAACATAGCTTAACACAACTCTACTAGACGTATCCCAATTGAAGTTTGACTAATATTCCACCCACCAACATCTATTGATGTATATCAACCTGCACCTATCACCACATGAACAACCATTTTAGTTTCCAAATGAAGGCAAAGAGAAACTGACAAAGTAGTTAAATGTGTAGAACAAATCCAATCCATTCAACATAAATTCCATTACATTCTAGAAAAGACTAGCGCAAAGTACAAGAACAGACATGACAAGCTCCATGTTCCCCACAAAAGAAACACATGTAGTCTCCCAAGCTGCTGCAAAAGGACAATGATTGTTCAAACATTTTCTCAGTTGAACGTGTTGTTCCCATGGTCTAGGAGTAGCTCTAAACAGGCCTTAAGATTGGGAAATCTGTGGATGGCCTTCTTACAGGGGCATTGAAGAATGTTTGTAGCAATACCGAGGGTTTTTTTTGGTAACAATAGGAGCATTAGGTGTGGATATCCTAGTGTAATTATTAACAAAAGGAATTCTACAACTCAAACAAATGAATTTTTTATTCTAGCCAGTATGATGTTAGCAGAAGAGTCTATTTGACCCTAGGTTTTTCAAGCCAGAGCTACTAAACAACTTCTTAAACTTTTGCAACCTGGAAATGAAAGTCTCGGTTTGGGAAAAGGCTATTGGTGCTCTAAAATCTCTTTCTTCCATGTTGAAGGATGCAAGTCGTGATATTGTAAATTTCAATGGTATTTCAAGTTTGATAAATGAGAAAAATGCTCCTTCAAAAGAGTTCCTACACAAATAATTTGCACAAGTATTGCAAGAAAATGCAATGTGTGCTCTCGCTAACATATCAGAAAATGCGATGTGTGCTATGGCTAAGAAAATGCAATGCATGCTCTTTCTTTATTTCTTTATTTATATTATTGTACCACCTTCGTAGTAAAATGTAAATTTATGTTAGATGAAAATACAACATAAACCAAAATATTATAAAAACTTGGCATTCTAATAATTTGATTTCAAAACTTGCTACATTAACAAAAGTGTGTACTCTGAACTTACCAGTTTTAGTTCAACCATGAAACGGAAGAAGCTATGTTCCAGAATTCAAGAATAAGCTTCCTTGTTTCTGCAACAAATACAATTTTTTGCACAAATGGAATTGTACCTACACATATAAATGTTTTCTCACTTGCATCATCCAGTTTGGTAAATAGATCTGCAACTGATAATGGAAATATGGGATGCTTAGTATACACCACATCCTATCAAATATACACATCAGTTATCCATCATCCTCCTAAAAACTATGACCAATCATGACCAATGGGGTAGAGCACCATGCCACTCGTCTTATCATAAAATCGTTTCATTTTCACATCCAAAAAGCTATACAATAGTTGTTTATATGGAAGGAAAATACAATCTATATTCAATTCAATCTTACACTTTAAAAAACTAAGGAAATCATTTGCACATAATATGGTAACTCCTTGAAAATGAGACACGAATCCATAAAAAAATTAACAAATTTAAAAACTAGAAATATACAATATAATTTCATCATTAAGGGGAAAATTCCTCAACCAACGACACATTACCTATATTAGTTTAAAACTATTTACAAAAGATAGCAACATCTTCATCACTAAACACATAGAAACAATGGCATGTAAACAAACACAATTGCAATCTCATATCAGTCTGGCAGAAACAACATTTCTAATGGCACCACAAGCAACATTAAATAAAAAGAGACAGTGAATATATGCATTAAAACATCCCCTTATATCACTCCTTGTAGGCATGACAAAAACAACATTTCTAATCGCCCATAAGAAACATTAAGCGAAATGAACCAGTGAATTTATGCATTAGAACATGTCCTTCTAAATCAGGTCACATTCCCTTAAAGCGAAAAGGTTTAAACACTATGTAAAGTAACTTTAAATGGTCTGAATACTATGTAAGGACTATGTAAATTAAACATAAACTTTGCAACTGATTCATAAAACATGATCATCTAGATCGATTTTCTCAAATACTTTTTTGGCCACAGAATAGAACTCATTTATGTATCATTCAAGTGTTGACATCCATCGATTTTATCTTCATATACAACAGGGATGTTACTTAAGACATAAATGACATTTATATTAGCATCTTCGGGACCAAGTGGCATTCCATGGATCTTAGTAAGTGAGTGAATTCGTCTAGTCCATGCAATAGCACCATCATATGGATCTAGTATATCTACTTTATCTCCTACCTGGATTACTTCAAGATCTGTTGGAGTTAATGGGAACTATCAAAAACAAAAACGAAAAGTATACATAAATATAAGAAAAAAAATACAATTAAAATTCCAAAAACATGCATAATAATTGATATAACAAAATCAAATGCACGCACGGCCGAGTCAATATTTGAAATACGTCCAACGGGAGTTGTACACACTGATCAAGAATGTTGAGGTGCATCAATGACATTGGGATATCGTTGAATTTTATCCTGCATGTGATTACATCATGCACAAATCAAATGTAACATTATGAGGACACATTAATATAGTAGAATAATAGTAAATATAAGAGTAAAACTCTAAAAATCAGACCTAAACCAATTAAATCAGATTATGAATTCAAGTCAAGAAATGTTTGCAAGGGAATGATAATTAGCTTACCGCATCAAAATCAGTACGATATCCCTTATTTTTCCATGAAGCGACAATTGGTTAAATGGAGGTGGCTATGGTTGAAATTGTCTTCGTCAACCCATTTATGAAATCCATTGCATGTTTAAAATTACCACAGCTATCGCTTTGAACATACATAGATGTGTCAAGGCTTTTCTCAACTTCATTAGATGGAAACAATCTTTCAATTGGATTTTTTGATATCTGCTTCTATTTAGAATTGTCTAGATCTATCTTTATGTTGTTAATCATTTCACTGACATCAATTTCTAATCTATTAGACCCTTGAAGCTACACATCATTATCAACACATAATTAGTTGGATATATATATGAATCAAAATGCAATATAAAAAAATGTAGTTAAAATGCCATACATAATGTATTCAACAAAAAATCCATATACTTACAAACAAGTTTTGATTGGGTCGCCACCCACCACAACCCAAAATAAATCGATCCTTCACATTATCTCTTGCTATATTCCCTTTTGTACTCCCTTGCACATACTCTTCAACACACATACTTTCCTTCAAATCCATCCATTATTTGGGAGTAAAGCTACTGTCCCTTTCTTTTCCTTCCAAGATTGCTTTTTTGCATTTATGCCTAAAATTATTAATCAATTTTCTCATTCTGTTCTTGTAATATTTGGTGGAAATCCTTCAACCAAAAGTCTCAAAGGCATTTTCCATTTGTAGAATCACTAGATCCACATTTCTTTCATATTGATTTACAAAATTGGCCATGGTGACATACAAATGAGACCTTACTCTCGTGCCCAATTCTGAGGCCCACCTTGTAGCGTTTGGTCCAACAGGTTCACCATCTTTTATCTCAACTAAATAATTCTTCTTCCCTTCTGATTTTCTTTCTTTGGATTCTCTTTCTTTGCACCTAAACATGCCTTGACTCATTCTGTGTTTTTCTATGAAAGCTGATATATCTTCAGGCGAATCAAGACTGGGTGATGTCGAAATGATACTAAATTGTGTGGACACAACAGATGTTTTTTCTTTGGAAGTTGAAGGCCTAGTTGGTTCCTTATTGGCCACATTAGGTGTGGCACTAGCTATCTCACCAATTCGTTCAGATGAGCCTTCAAATCTTTGCTTCAATTATAAAAATAAGTCTCTCAAACTTGATTTTGATTCAGAATATAGAAATCCTTCAACAATATCATCTTGGACATGATCATCATCCTGTGATATATTAGGAAGTTGATCATTAGTATTGTCAACATCTTCTCCATGTACTAATCCACCAAGGTGTAGGCTTTTGTGAGCTATTGGCAGTGTGCCTTTGCTTTCCTTTTATTTTCACTCATTTTGTGTAGAATCTACATTTTACCTATAAAATAGAATAAAAACTTATTAAATTAGAATCAAAATCATAGACGGCCTACATCATCAAATAGATTATATACAACTATCATAAAATATGCATAGAAGTGAAAAAATACAAGGAATAAATACTTACTGATTTGCCAAACCATGAGCTGGAAATGATGTGCCTTTGCTTTCCTTTTGGTTCTTCTCTCTTTCTCTAGAAGCCAAATTTTCCCTATAAAAAAAAAAACTTATCAAATGAGAATCAAAAGCATATATAGGCTACACCATGAAATAGATTATAAACAACTTTCATGAAATATGCATAGAAATGAAAAGGTGCAAGGAATAACTACTTACTTATTTCCCAAACCAAGAGATGACAAATATGCTTCATTTCTTGCAATGTGTTCTTTATGAACACCCTCATAATCTATAGCATTTTCACCCTTGTTTTTGCCACTTTTATGTTTCACCCGCTTATTCTTCATGGCCTTGTCAAACATTTCCCATAAAAAAATCATTAATACATGTACAAAGAAGAAAGTAGGTTATCCATAAACATCATTTTCCCTACCTAATGCATTCAAAAAATTCCAACAAGAAATTAAATGGCATCTCTAATTTTCTCTCTATCATATTCATCTCCCATATGTGTTAAATAAATTGACAAGGTTTTATTTTGACATGCAGTCTTTAAGGTTATTTGCATACTTTATATTTGAAACATAAAATCACCATAAATATGTGTTCTATGCTAATACAACAGTTCAAGAGTTTGATCAAAAGGGTATCTACTACTGTTGATAATCAATGTTTGAAGGCTGATTGTAATTCACTGAGTTATGAGGGTGATTTCAGCCTTATAGATTTATGTTAGGTATCACAAGTTTGAGCATAATTTGGATGACATTTTATAAGCAAAGGTTGATCAAATATAAAAATTTTACTGGTGATTTATTTATTGAAAATCTAAGTCATTGAATATATTTCAAGCACAGACATCTACTAGCATCAACCTATATGTGGAACTTGGTAAAATAAATTAGAAGTATTGTAAGATCGATAGGTTCAATGGTAAAGGTGGAATAATCCTGACGAGGTGAACTTCCACCCCTTAAAAAAAAATTTGAATCATTGACTCTCCTAAGAGATCATACTTAAACATAGGTAGCCTAGATTATGATCTCATTAACCTTGGTACAGTGGAAAGTTTCTTATAAAGTGCTCCCATGCCCTCATTTCCATCGAGGTTATATGTACATTGGGTAATTAACCCATTAAATATATAACTTATGAGGGAGGTGTACAGTTGAAGAGAGTATCTAGGGAAGATGTTACGACCCTTGATGAGTTCTTACCCTATGAGCCACCTATAGAACTTAAACCATTTTTTAGCTAATAAGAGTGGATTTATGTAACTACTTACTTATTTTCTTTTTGGACTGACTTACTCATATTTAGGGTGTCAACTAAGTTAATATTTGAAACACATCATGCACAAATATCACATGGACACCTCACAGGGTATTTATCCTAATTACAATTTGTTGAAGTCCAAGTCCTGGTATGGGTGGGAGTATTTGTTGGGTTGGTGGAGGCCTTGAAGACACCTAGTACACCTTTCTTTGTCTTATCAATGTGTCAGTAAGAGGGTGTCATCATAAAATTTTTCATGTCATTAGCATCAATAAGGTAACATGATTAATCACCATGTATCGTAATTCCTATTTTATCCAACATGGTTTCAAAGTCCTCACAAGATCAAATTTGTATGTAACTCCAATGGTTACATCATTCTTGTAGTTGTTTATGTCGATGACCTGATCATAATTAGGAGTGAGAAAGATCTTACTAAAGGTAAGGGTCTTAATAAAGATCCACACAGAGAAGGTAATGGTCATTGCATGTAAGGGTCTTAATAAAGATCCACACAGAGCAAGTAAGGGTCATTGTAGTAATCATTTTTTCCCTCAAGATGATCAAGGAGCATAAATTTTTGTAGTTCACTAGGGTTTTTGATGCAATGAAGAAAGCTTCAAAACATCTCCAATCTCCATCTGTTATGGGTTCATGGAAAAATCATTACATACCTGCTTCTTCTCATCTCCCCTTCGAGACAATAATTACAAGGACATGCATATTTATCCAAGATCTTCTCATTGGCTATTCTCTCATCATGTGCATGGTATTCATCTGTTGACAAACGAGTCGTTAACTCATCTGCAATCTCCTGCATTCAATTATGACACTGATATGTTAATCTTACTTTCAACTCTTTTCATCTATCTCATCTTGAATTGAAATGGAATATCAAAATCAATTCCTAGATACTAAAATAGATCATGTTAGAGTATACTTATCTGATTACTAGGGTGTAGTGATAGCATCTATTGTAGTACTATTTATTTCTTGGAAAATAATTCTGGTCATATGCTTGGGGATTACTCCCTTGTGACCTTTCTTACATCCATTGGAATGTATGCTGTAAATATTTAACCTAAAGCACTTCCTAAGTTTGTACCTGAAATCCTTGATTTTGTTTAAGATAATTACACATGTGGATGAAGAAAGAAAATATGGTAAAAGAAATCAAAGAGTTGGATGTGGTGGAACCCTCCCAAGATCATAGATCTAATGTATATACTTAAAAAAATAGTAGTAGATATGATGTTTGGCATTCACATAATTATACAAATTCTCTAATTATTGATGTATCTGTATCTGTCCCTGTATCTCTATTCATATCACAATAAATTCTAGGCATATAATAATGTGTCTGGCCTTTTAAAAAAGTAGAAAATTTAGGGTTTAAAAGGATTAAAATATAAGAAAGGAGGCAAGGTAGAAATAATAGCAACGGGAAAGAGAAACAAAAGGAAAGAGATGACACAACCCGTGGAATTAATTCATACTCTTGGTCAAGAAGCCTTAGGCTAGGAAAGTGCTGGAAATTAGCTATTTGATTGATACACATGTTGGAAAATAACCATGCCCATGAGGCTCGAAAAACACCATCCCAAAGAAAGAGACATGAATGTCGAGGTGATAATGGAAATTGTGTCTAAAGTTACATCGAGTCTCCATTGAATACTACAATGTAGGTTTGGGTGTTGACAAATTGGCATCATTGTTGAGGACAAAGTCAAATATTCAAAGATCAGTTGTCTATGCTACAATAAATTTGATGAGACATATCCTTTCAATATCATTCACCTCATCTGGTGATTCCAGTGAGGAACAAAGCCTGATCCTATTGAATTAAAATGCCCTATTGCTTGTATGGGTGAAAATAGGTAGTTGTGTTCAAGGCATTTCAAGGACTCACCCGATGATACCGCACAAATTTCAATCCCTATTTGATGAAGGAGGAATGTTCTTTCATGATGTACATGGCATGAATAAGATGATATAATGGCAAGTCATCGAAAAAATGAAAAATTCTGATGGTATAAGCTACTTCACATCAGAAAAATGAGAGATGAACCTCATTGGCTGTTTAAACTTAGGTTTATCAAAGTATGTCTGCAAATGACTCGATCGTTCAAGTAAAACAAGACTTGTATTTCAAACCCTTACCTCAATGCATTTGATTCGCAATGTTCTTTATTCTTGAAGATGATGTGCATTGAAGATATGAAAACAACCTACTATGTTACCCGAGACTGGAATAGACCAATTAAAAAATGCTTTCACTTAAATTTATCAATTTTGGTCATTTATCCCTTGAAAACAATTGTGGTGACCAAATGTTTTGGTCTGCTGGTCACTTATCTCTCATTTTGTACTAGTGTAAGCAATATGCAACTGCCCACCAGAAACCTGAAAAGAGCAAGGTTAGTGACCTAGTCATTAATATATATTTGAGAGTACCCAATATGAATCTCTGCTACAACACCAAGTGGGACATTAAGGAATTTGGGAAAATCCTCCCCTCTCCCGAATAGCCCAGTGATGAATTATAAGTCCTCCTCTTTGGGTTGGATCCACATATCAGAACTAAAGTGAAACTATTGTATACCCTGATCTCGGTGACAAATCAACTGCTTCAACAACCTTGAGCTCCCCTTTAGGGATTTAGTATCCTGATAGAACTTGAGGAGGTCAACAACCCTCAAGACGTCTTGAGTCTGTGTTGTAATGGGGCAAGGGTACAAACCTCTCTCCCTCTTTATCTTCCCACTCCCGTACAACATTGTAGAGGTCCACTTGTGTCTAGTGCTCCTGCTGCAACTCTTACCGTTGATTCCTATGATTCACATATAACTTCGATCGGTCACATACACAAAAACATGCATGTTATATAAAACATTAAAAATTTCATTAAATGATCATGTTATTTATTAATATCAAAAAATAAATTTCTTTAGAATAAATGAATTTAATGAGCAATGTGCGCATATAATAGTAAAGCACTGTGGGTGGTCCCTTTTGTATTTAGATTGCACCATTGACAGTATCATTTCTACAAACTACATAAGCACCGTGAACGGTGCACTAAGGTAACCCTAATGCATCGACGTGTCGAAGATTCATTTGACAACAAAAATAAGCGGTGCACTTTCCAATTTTAACGCGCCGGTGCTATGTGAGACAAAAAAGCATCGTAGACGGTGCATGTGTGATACTAAAATGCACCGAATATTTTTGAAATCTTTTATGTACGTGCATCCCTATTTTGGGAGCACTGGTGCTTTACGAATAGGTGCATGCACTATGCAAGGTGCGCACAATTATTTAGAGAACACCATAATCGATGCAGCTTTGTATGAAAATACCATGGTATGAGGTGAAAAATATTTTTTAAAGGCCATGTTGGTGCATATGTTAAACATAATGACACCGACCCAACATTGTGGATGTATTATTCA
This sequence comes from Larix kaempferi, assembly GCA_027924585.1. Lineage (NCBI taxonomy): Eukaryota > Viridiplantae > Streptophyta > Pinopsida > Pinales > Pinaceae > Larix > Larix kaempferi. The sequence continues at coordinate 25,913,114 of BSBM01000391.1, read as the reverse complement.
GGTGCATTGGTGTATGTGGTGAATAATTAATTTTTTTTTTTTCATTAGTTCAGTAGTGCATCTAGCAATCCAAAAAGCATCAGTTAGACCATGCTCTAGGTGTTTACCCACATTGGTGCATTAGTATGTTTTATTGCACCACTAATGGTTTGTGAAATACACTAGACACCGATGATGTGAAATTTTTTTATTAAGTTATAGTGGTGCATTATTAAAAAGATCACACACCATCAATGTTGTGCACTATATTTTAATAACGTAATGTTATCGATGCACACTATAAATTTTTATGGAGCACTAACTAGCATGGTGCTATCCAAGCTTCTCGAATGCATCACGCATAATTTTTAATTTTTTTGTGAAAATGTGCAAATTTAAGGTGAATTTGAAATTTTAATCCGCTAAAAGTTTAAATTAGAAGGTAACAAAGAAATTACTTGGACAGTTGCGCACTAGGCAGGCATGGTTGGCATGCAGACAAAAATTCAAATATGCCCACCATTTGGCAAAATTCAAAAGCCATGTAGCAAGTAATGGAAGGGATAAATCCAACCATGGGGAGCACCAATGGCATGGCGCTTCAAGGAGTCAACTGTAACATCGGTGCTTAGGTGGTCTACAACACTAAAGGATGGTAAAAATGGTTTTTCTGTCTAGTATTTTTTTTTTAAATTTTACCTTGTTTCAGTGCACCCCATAACTAGACATACCAATGTGTGTTTTTGTGGCATGACCGCATTAGTAATGAATATAGAAAAAAAAATTGTCACACGATTTTTTAATTTTACCCTAATCTGGTGCGCTCTATTATGGAAGCACTCGCATGTTTATGTTATATAAACACACCATCCATAAATATAAAATTTAAAAAAATGATTTTTCCATCTGTTTTTTTTCAAGTCTACCCTACTTCAGTGCTCGAAATTACAAGACACACAGGTGCATTTTGTAGATACAAACTCACAGTTAATGAATATAAAAAATATGCCAATATTTTAAAAATCATTAAGAGATACTTTTAAACATGTGTAAAAGATAATCTAAAAACCTAGGGTTAAAATCAACTTCAATGAATGGAACTTTTACCTTAACAAGTTCTATACTTATTCAAACTACTCATTTTTGCATGGAGGTTTTCTAGTCTTGAAACTACAGAACACACCGGTGTGTTTTGTAGATACAAACTCATCGTTAATGAATATAACAAATGCACCAATATTTTGAAAATCATTAAGAGAGACTTTTAAACATGTGTAAAAGAAAATTTAAAAACCTAGGGGTAAAATCAACTTCAATGAATGGAACTTTTACCTTAACAAGTGCTATACTTATTCAAACTACTCATTTTTGCATGGAGGTTTTGACATTAAATATCTATGAAATGATAAAAAAACATACGTAGTTATTTATATTGTGTAGTTGTTTCCTTGTGAACCATATTTATATGTAGAGTTACTACATAATATACATAAAGAAAACTACATCAATGAGGCAGTGAATATGGTGATCCAATTAGTGGTAGCAAATGAATAGAGCATATGACATATTCGATCACACATATACCTTTAAGAAGAAGATATGACAATACCTTTAAGAAGATATGACCTTTAAGAAGATATGGCAATTTTTTCTCAATAATGCATTTACTCTGACATAATCAATTACACATTTCTTTTAGTAATATAAAAATCAGATTAACATCATTTTCTAACCATAAAAATGATATCAACAATTATACTATTTAACCTTAAAAAGTTCCATTTAAAATAGAAATAGAAATTTTTAAATTAATAAAAGTAAATTGAAAAAAACAAAACCAAAAATATTAAAGAAAATTTATAATATATTATAAACATAGATAATTTATAATAAATATCAGCCAACATTTACATATAAAAATTAATGGTTTGATGTCAAAGTCGCACGAGACCGTTTCCATCCACCTTAGTTATCCACGAGACCATTTCCATCCATCTTATTCATGAAGCTATCCAATGATTTATATATATATAGAGATAGATAGATAGATAGATAGATAGATAGATAGATAGATAGATCGATCGATTGATTGATCGATCATTTTACCATTTTTAACTTCATATATTAAATGAATCATGCAGACTATAACTAGAATGATAATAAAAATTAAATTCTTTTAAATTTTATATATAATTTAAGATTTAGTAACTTTGGTCTTGATAGACTATATTTGACTGAAACGGATAATTAAAAACTCAAATCTAAGTCAATGAAAACTTTAATTTATATATAAATTAAGATTTAATAACTTCGTAACCTCGTTCGTTCTTGGTACTTTAAAGTTTTTTTCCATCGGGAATGTATGTGTTTTGAAATAATATGTTATCTCACAAGTAAGCCATCAAAGTAATGTTACTTTCTTTCTCGATGGATGCGGTCCAAAAGTTAATTCTCAGTTTGGAACACATATTTTTCCCATATCTTTCGAGAGGTGAATTTGGAAGCTGACTTGCTTTCCAAGCTAGATTTATCTACACAGGCTAGGATCATCATGTGGGAGGAGTGGCGTGAGGAACTTCTCTTCTCCCATAGTACTATTGACATGCATTGGTCATGATGGCTTTGACCCTGTCCTGCTGGTTTACTGGTTTTTTGGATCTGCCGATTATATTTCTTTATGGTTTTGCGACTTTAACATTTTTTTCAGGTACTTAGTTTGTTCGCAGCATCACCAACTTCTTGTTGGTCTTTTGGTTTTTTCGGGATATATGCGGCTATAGTTTCTAATCTACTATTTTTCTATATTTTGGAGCAGTTGGACGAACCTTTTTCTGTTTGGGCTTGGCCTGTGTCTTTTATGGATGGATCCGCTATCTCTTTTATCACTCTGTTTTTTGTCGTTTCTTGCATCTATGTGACTGATGTACCGGCCATGTAACTGGAAATTTATCTGGCTCTATATTTATGGGAATGCTTCATGTGCCCATGTGTTTGTACCTTATGCATGTTTACACAGGGGTATTATCCCTTGGGATACTTTGTGACAATTGGACATACTTTACTATTTCACAGTATTGATAATAAAATATATTTTTCTTTGGAAAAAAAAAAAACTCCTTAAAATAATATGAGAGTAGTTATATCATTGACTTTATTTCATTTCATTAATAGTCTCCTATTCAAAGTTCTCAACTAAAATTTATTTTAATAATAAAAACGATTCATATTATAAAATAATTTTATTTTATTTCATTTCATTGATAGTCTCCTATTCAAAGTTCTCAACTAAAATTTATTTTAATAATAAAAATGATTCATATTATAAAATAATTTTATTTTATTTCATTTCATTGGTAGTCTCCTATTCAAAGTTCTCAACTAAAATTTATTTTAATAATAAAAACTATTCATATTAAATTAAAAATAATTTTAAAAATAAAATTATATATGTTGAGAATGCATTTAATATGAAATATCATTTAATTAATCTTAAATAAATAAATAAAACAAAACTAGTATCACTTATCTTTTACATTATTTTTAAATCTTTTTATTATAAAAATTTAATAAACCTAAAAAAATAATTATATTATTTTTACTTTTTGATTTTCATGTTAAAAAGAAATACTTCTAAAATGTATATATTTAGACAAAATGTGATGTAATTTGTTATTATAAATAGTTAAGTTCTATGGATGTGGCACAAAAATTTAATCTCAAATATTCTATTTGAAGAAGGAAATTTGGTATTGAAGGATCAAGTTCTATGGATGTGGCACAAAAAGCTAATATCAAATTTGTTATTTGAAGAGGCTGACCACAAGGTAGTAGTTGGCCTGTTGTGTATCATCAAATTCCACTTCGATGGATTTTTATCAATGTTCAGATCCTTTTTGGCTTTGGAGGAAGGGAAATTATGTTTTGTTTGACAAATGGATATGTACTAGTTATTTAACATTAATCACAGTGGAAACACATAAAGTACAATTGGAAATGGAGCATTTACAATGGTTGTTTAATCACTCATACAACCTCGTGCAGTATGAGAAAAGTTCCACTTGACTCCCTTGGCATAGGTGTCCCACATTTCCCTCATGGCCCACATATCCCACCAAGGTGCCTTGATTCTACAAGCATTGTACGTATTGATCTTAATAATAATTTTAAAAAGGTGTTTTTTTCGAAGTTAGAATACATTGTTTTGAGGGTGGGGGGGTTCTCACTTGGTGGAGGTGGCCTTTGCAGCCCACTTTTGTTAAATCCCAGTATATGTTTATATTATTAATAATTAAAAAAATATATTCAAGAAAAAATGCAAACATGTTCAATATCAAAACTTAAAAACCAATGAGCAAATAGAATTGGAAAGATACTACCCAACAGAGAATGCAGATGTGTTGAATATCAAAACATGAATCCATAGATTTCCCCTTCATCCTAAAAATAGGAATCCAAAAAAAATCTAGATTATTTAACTGAATATCCACTACAATTATCACTTGTTCCCCCAACGTGTGAGCCCTCTCACCATAGAAAGTACCCCTTTAAATATCAACAATCTAATTGCCACAAGGTCACCTAGACATTCTAGCTCTGGTACCCAGTTTAGAAGATAGTTTCCCTACACTCCCTTCAAGTTCTAAAATTGGATCTTGCAGATAAAGGTCCATCACCGAGTTTCTCCCTTCCAATAGGGACAATTCCACCTTAGATTTTAGGAGATATTCAACAAGCACCACCCAAATTCCCCGAGATATTCCAGAGAGGGCATATTTTTTCCATTCCATTCTCCAGAAAATATCACGAAGCTCAACATCAACAGTTTCATAGGGATGGACAACACTGCAAGATGGTGGTGAAACTCACAGAAGAAGACTTGTAAACATATATTAAAGTCACTACACTTTGGAATCCATAAGAAGATATGTAATCCATTAAGGGGCATAGGGGGCTAGCTCAACCAGTTGTAAACAATATTCATAGGTATTCGACTAGTTTGGGCTAGCAGGTGCCTGGTACAAATACCTTAAGTGAGGTGCCCTAGGATACAACAATGGAATCAAAGGATGGGCATGATCATTTGCAACAGAAAGCACAGAATATTGAGCCATCTTGATCCTGAATTTCCATCCCACTTTGTTAAGATAAGAAAACATATCTAATCGATGAATAGATCAAAGAATCCAAATTCAAGTCATACACATTGAATTTGGGGTCAAATTTGAAAAAACTTAGCAAGATTCCAGAAAGGATAATCGACCATCTTGAAGCCTAGATATTCTGCAAACACAAAATTGCATTTGAAAATTACCTCCCTTCAAAATGAAACAACTATGCAATAAGCTCATAATGAGGGAAATGATTCCCGAGGTTTAAGTCAAAGATGGTAACATAAAAAAAGTTAAAACATAGAAGAATAAGACAAGTTGGTACAATAGAAGATGGAACAACTTGAAGAAATTGTCCATAATGAATTCAATTGCCCCAGTAATCCAAGCCAAAATACAATGGCATGCTAATTGCTACCTTTCATGTAAAGATGTATGTCTTCCAAGAAAAAATGTTTATCTAGAAGCCTAATTACTGAGTAGATATTCCTAGAGGTTTGGTATGCTAATTGTTGAAAAAAGGTCAAATAATATTGTTTTTTCGCCAATCAAGACAAAAGTGCACTGTTGGAAAGGAATTTGCAATAGATAAAAATCAAAGAACCAAGAGGATTATGGTCATGTTGGATCAACATCGGGAAGAAACAATTCAACAAACAAATCTAAGGCAAGTTCACCAACCATACCCAAAGGATTTTTCCAATTTATATCCTATCTATAATATTTCAGAAGGTATCTCACCAAATCAGGTGTATGAACTAGGCATTGAATAGCATTGTTCATGAAACAAGTATTCCCAAGATTATGGAGTGTTGTTAAAACAGAAGAACCCCCCCTTGCACGAGTGCTGCTAATTCCATATCCACTATCCAAATTTGTTGAAGGTGAATTCAGAAGCCGATAAGTGTGATAAGCATCTTGGTTGTCTCGGAATCTATATCCCATCTCCCTCCTAGCAGTGAGAACCCTATTCCCATAATACCATCCCATCCATGAGAGAGTATATGGTCTAAAGCCCTATCGTCCTATTCATGGCATTAGGAATTTCTATTTTGGTGAATCCGAAAAGGTGTCTTAGATATAATTTTATCTACAAAAAACATGTTGTTTCTATGGGTCTCAATTGGGGGAAATGCCTTATCCATAATGCTTTCTCATTTTGTATAAGGGGAAGATAGGAAATGGATTCTAAATTTTCATGACCACTCCATAATCATTTCGCGACGGTTTTTGAGAAATTTATAAAGAGATGGGTTGTTAATAAGGACAACATAAATTACTTAACATCCATGAGATTTTTCTTCTTGAATTGATCTTAGACTTGTGTTTATGATGCCCATACAAAGGGGTGGAAAATGATTTACACCTCCACAACTTGATGAACTTGGTTATAACAAAATGTGAGGCACCTAAATCTTGTATCCATCTCACAACGATAAGCAGAATAACAAAGAGGGGGTCTTATTATTAGGGACCAGTGGAACAAACAAATAGAATCCATGAGTATCTATGCATTTGGAAATTTAACAAATACATAATACGTCTAAGAAAAAATTGACTAGCCTGAGAAGGGGAAGACGTTGATTTCAGCTCTGCTACTGAAGGAGCCCTCGCCCGCCGCTTCAAAATCCTCCTAGTTTTGTATGTTGCGGATTTATTCTCCATTGATACTACTAGTGGTGAATATATAGTGTAACCCAAAAAACAAATTCAATGGTAGTGACTTAATAACAACCCTAAACCCTTATCTCACACCCTTCCCGCCAATTAACCAGTTATGGACATCATAAACTTCATTAATGAGTTGAGAACTTAGCTAGTGAATGTGTAAACCTTTAGTAGAGATGAAAAGCAAGAGCTTACCCTGGTTTTTTAGCACCCTCCGTCTAGTATAGATTAAAATCGAGCCTTTACCCTGGTTTTTCAGCACCCTCCCGCCAATTAACATGAAATAAGATGGGTGAGATTCATTAACGGATGGAGAAGCTATCCATGGCATACAGCATATGTAAAACCCTCCTATATCCCCCATGTCAATTGATAACTCTCCTCACTTCCCCACGTCGGTCTATACGGGCCTAGATCAGTAACATTGTCAAATAATTATGAACTAAATGCATTGTCATTACACGTGCTACACAAACACCATAGTTAGGTGCCAAGCGCATACACTATCATCCTACCACATCCTAATTACCATGCAACAATATAATTTTATTTCATATAATTATAAAAAATTCCAATATATAAATTTTATTTCATATTATAAACTTCCAATAATTTATATTATAAAATTTCAATATTTGTTCATTTTTGGATATGGTAGATTAATGAACATAACCCATGTTTTTCACACATGTTTTATGAATAATTTTTACTAATATGCTTACGGTTCCCCAAATTAAATCTCTCAATGTCTAATATAAAGTCTAATAATTGACTATATATGGAGTAGTTTCTCATAGTTGGATCTAGTTTACGGTAATTAGATGTTGGGCTGGTTCAAGGTAATGATACCCAATTATGACACGTTAGTTGCAATGACATCCTATAAAAACACAAATATTATTATTAAAATGAATTATTAGAGGTACCTACAAATTTTTTTGAATTAGGTGTAAAAAGATTAAACGTATAAAAACGGATCACCTTCCAGAATATATAACTTTTATTTATGGAAAAGTGGTATAACCACCCCAAAATGTCATTATTTTAAGATTGGTATGTTATTTTTTCTCTAAAACATAATGCACATGTTTTTGTTGGTCCACCGGTTTGTTATGTAAATTGCCAATTTATGAGGAAACAAATATGTAGAGGCGTAGGCAACAGACGAATCTTGTGCGGGGCTATTTTTCCAAAATTTTAATAGTTAATTTTTTATTTTTTTTTAAATTACGAAAGTTAGTGAAGCCTTAAAACGACATGGTCGAGTGTTGGTCCACCATTATTATCATGGTCAAAACATAATAAAAAAAAAAAAATTAGCTTGTAGGTATTCTTGTACTCTTGTGCTGCTTCTTTTTCGTTCTCGAAATAGGTAAGCCAATCAAAAGTTATAGGCCAAATAAATGACCTATGTTTTTTACAAATTTGACATGAGTGCAGTTAAAAATGAATTACAAATAGAAAAAAATAACAGATCTATTCAAAATATATATAGTTAGAATCTGCACACAGAGCTCCACAAGTGTGTGCAATTTCATTTGTAGTGCACAAGTGGAGCATATGCATAAATAAGAGTGAAAAACATGAAGTTACAGAAATTGGTGTGTTCTACCATAAATCAAACCGGGCCTCAAGGTTTGGCACTCCGAAGCTAATACAAAACCTACAAGGGCACCAAAAAAAAAAATTGAATCCATACATGCATGCGTGAAAATGCGCGCACATGTAGAAGCGTGCATGCGCTAAAGAGCGCACGTGTTGTTGTGTGCGCACATGTAGATGCGTGCACGCATTATAGCACAGATGCATTGTTGTGTGCACACATGTAGATGCGTGCACATGTTGTGTTTTATAGCTTAATTTTTATCCATCTCTCCCTAAACCCCCCCCCCCCTCTCTATAACCCCACCCATCTTCTCTTCATATCGACCCAATCCCCCCCCCTCTATTCCTCTCTACCCAATCCCTCCTCCCTCCCTCACCCCTCTCTTCTCTCCTTCACCACAAGGGTTAGGAGATATATTATTACACAAAATCATTAACTCGCATTATCCTCATGTACATATGAATCTTCATCCTTGTAACCATAAATACATGACCCCCGTATCTCAATCCCCAAACCCTTGACCATTACGCCCTAGCCACTGCGATCCTTAGTCCCCAGTACAACTAACCATCATAACTCTTGGCCCACTCTAATCCTAAACTAGTATAGCCCCTAAAACTCCTAAATACTAACACGTAATTATATATATACATTAACCATGAAGATGATGACGATGATGAAGATGATGAAGATGATGACGATGATGATGATGAGGATGATGATGAAGATGATGATGATGATGAAGATGATGAAGATGAAGATGATGACGATGATGAGGATGATGATGATGATGATGACGATGATGATGATGATGATGATGATGGTGATGATGAATATGATGATGATGGAGATGAAGATGATGATGATTAAGATGATGATGATGAAGACCATGAAGATGATGGTGATGACGATGACAATGATGATGATGAAGATGATAAAGATGAAGATGATGATGATGAAGATGACGACGATGATGATGATGATGATGATGATGATGATGGTGGTGGTGGTGGTGGTGGTGGTGATGGTGATGATGATGATGATGATGATGATGATGATGAAGAAGATGATGATGAAGATGTTGATGATGATGGTAGTGGTGATGACGACGACAACGATGATTATGATGATGATGATGATGAATATGGTGATGGCGATGATGATGATGATGATGATGATGATGATGATGATGATGATGATGGTGAAGATTAATCATCATCATCATCATCTCATTATGAATATGATGCTGAAGATGATGATGATGATGATGATGATGAAGATAAAGACGATGGTGATGAAGATGATGAAGATGAGGATGATGGTGAAGAAGACAACGATGATGATGCTGCTGCTGTTGCTGATGATGATGATGATGATGATGAAGATGAAGATGATGATGATGAAGATGATGATGATGGTGGTGGTGGTAATGATGATGAAGATGATGATGAGGATGAGGATGATGATGATGAATATGATGGTGATGATGGTGGTGGTGCTGACGACGACAACGATGATGACGATGATGAAGAGGGTGATGGAGATGGTGATGATGATGGTGATGATGATGATGATGATGATGATGATGATGAAGATGTTGACGAAGATGATCATCTTGCTATAAGCTACGTCAACATCGTCATGATATATTTATATATATATATATATATATATATATATAATTTGGTGTCAATTGCCTAATTAGTTGATCCCCAAATTAAATATCTCAATATTGTGCAATATAAAGTATATTCATATAAATTGACTATATGGAGTAATTCCCATGCTTGGATCTAGTTCAATTATTTCTTAAGGGGGTCTCTAAATCCATCTGTAGTGTTAGAGTTTAGTAAATTGTACAAATTCATTGTCAAAATTCTAATTTTCCATTGCCGAAGTGATCCACATTTATAAATGAACAAATAAATGACCAATTGTTATGTGGTCAATTTTAGTTTACATATCCCATGACCAAATTTGGTCATTTATCTTGGTCTTTTTAGTTTAATTTTTATCCCGTGACCAAAAGTGGTCATGTATCTTGGTCTTTTTTCGTTACTTCACTTAAATTTATCAATTTTGGTCATTTATCCCTTGAAAACAATTGTGGTGACCAAATGTTTTGGTTTGCTGGTCACTTATCTCTTATTTTGTACTAGTGTAAGCAATATGCAACTACCCACTAGAAACCTGAAAAGAGAAAGCTTAGTGACCTAGTCATTAATATATATTTGAGAGTACCCAAGATGAATCTCTACTACATCACCAAGTGGGACATTAAAAAATTTGGGAAAATCCTCCCCTCTCCCAGATAGCCCAGTGATGAATTATAAGTCCTCCTCTTTGGGTTGGATCCACATATCAGAACTAAAGTGAAACTATTGTCTATGTTGATCTCGGCAACAAATCAACCCCTTCAACAATGTTGAGTTCCCCTTTATGGATTTAGTATCCTGATAGAACTTGAGGAGGTTAACAACCCTCAAGACGTCTTGAGTCTATGCTGTAATGGGGAAAGGGTACAAACCTGTCTCCCTCTCTATCTTCCCACTCCTGTACAACATTGTAGATGTTCGCTTGTGTCTGGTGCTCCTGCTGCAACTCTTACCGCTGATTCCTATGATTCACATATAACTTCGATCAGTCTCATACACAAACACATGCATGTTATATAAAACATTAAAAATTTCATTAAATGATCATGTTATTTATTAATATCAAAAAATATTTTTTTTTTAGAATAAATGAATTTAATGAGCAATGTGCCCATATAATAGTAAAGCACCGTGGGTGGTGTCTTTTGTATTTAGTTTGCACCCTTGATAGTATCATTGTTACAAACTACATAAGCACCGTGAACGGTGCACTAAGGTAACCCTAATGCATCGACGTGTCGAAGATTCATTTGACAACAAAAATAAGTGGTGCACTTTCTAATTTTAACGCACTGGTGCTATGTGAGACAAAAAAGCATCGTAGATGGTGCATGTGTGATACTAAAATGCACCGAATATTTTTTAAATCTTTTATATACGTGCATCCCTATTTTGGGAGCACTGACCTGCTTTACGAACAGGTGCATGCACTATGCAAGGTGCACATGCAATTATTTAGAGAACACCATAATCGATGCAGCTTTGTATGAAAATACCATGGTATGAGGTGAAAAATATTTTTTAAAGGCCATGTTTGTGCATATGTTAAACATAATCACACCGACCCGACATTGCAGATGTATTATTCAGGTGCATTGGTGTATGTGGTGAATAACTAAATTATTTGTTTTCATTAGTTCAGTAGTGCATCTAGCAATCCAAAAAGCATCGGCTAGACCATGCTCTAGGTGTTTACCCACATTGGTGCATTAGTATATTTTACTACACCACTAACGGTGCTCTATGGTTTGTGAAATACAATGGACACCGATGATGTGAATTTTTTTATTAAGTTATAGTGGTGCATTATTAAAAATATCACACACCATCAATGTTGTGCACTATATTTAAAAAATATTTTATTTAAAACTTTCCCTCAAATTGACACATAGCCATAATCTAAAAGCTTGATACTTTCACTATGTATCGTGTTTTTCGTGTTGTAGTACAGATTGGTTGGCCGCCGACGTGAATGTAAAAAATGTCGATGAACCTAGTATTTCATTTCGTATAACATGTTACCATTTGATTATCGCTTTGAAAATGGTGAAAGCTTTTATCAATGGATTTAATGATTTTGAATTTTGTATCATCCACGCTTTGATGATTGGATTAAATTTGTATTAGATTTTCTTTTTAATTAGTTTAATTATAAAATTATAAAAAAATTATATATTTTTTTTAATTGCAGATATTAATGATTCAATTTTATAATATAAATTAATAAAAATATATAAGAATTATATATTCAATAAAAAAATTTATATTACCAAACTGATATAATTGTTTCAAATTCTTAAAACATTTAAAATACAATTTTTTTTATCAACTTCCATGTGTCAAATTATATATAAACATGCCTTATCTCTTCAATTAAAACCTTTTATTTTCATTTCCCCTATAGAACAGCCGTCCATATTTCCATGGGAAGATGGCTCATATTTATTAAAAATTTAAATACAAAATTTTAAAATAATTTGATTTATTTAATTTTATTAAATATTTAATAATAAATAGAATATCCACTAAAATCTACAAATTCTTACACAATTTAAAAATTATTACTGCAATATTCTTAATTCTAAAAATAATAGGACAATAATTTTTATTTTTTATTATTATGAAATATATATATATATAACTTTTTACAAGCGTACAAATGTCGTTCACATGAGACAAAAGAGTGAAAGAGAAAGCTAAAATTTTAGTAGATTGCAAATATTTTTGATATGTTTTTGAAATTGATTTTAGACACCAAAATATTTGGTATAGATTAATTTACAGGCTTTGAGAAACAACTATTAAAACAATTAGATTTTTTTAATGGTCAAATTATTTAATTACAACTATTTAATGCATTAATCTTATACACTTATAATTTTTATAACTTCATACATAAAATATTTTTAAATTTAATACATAAAAATATTTAATTGATTTTTTCTTAAGAAAGTAACTATGTTTAATGTATTAAAAATGTTTAATGTTATAACTTTATAACTTAGGATAGTGGTAATGTTTATTATATTAGAAATGTTTAGTATTATAATTTTATAACCTTGTAGTATCATTAATTTTCAAAGTAACAATAATAATTTAAATTCAATATAATATTGAAAATTTATAAAATAGCTATTCCAAATTTGTATATATAATAAAGATTTTTTAAAATATACAATGTATACAATTTTTTTTACTAAAATGTTTTTATTTTATTTATTAATTAATCAGATAAAATATTTTTATAATTCTAAAGCAGGGACTAGCTGCTTTGCAGCTATTTTTCTTGTTTTAATAATAAAAATGATTCATATTATAAAATAAAATAATTTTATTTTATTTTATTGGTAGTCTCCTATTCAAAGTTCTCAACTAAAATTTATTTTAAAAATAAAAACGATTTATATTATTAAATTAAAAATAATTTGAAAAATAAAATTATATATGTTGAGAATGCATTATATATGAAATATCATTTAATTAATCTTAAAAAAAAAACAAAAAAAAAACTAGCATCACTTATCTTTTTACATTACTTTTAAATCTTTTTATTATAAAAATTTAATAAACCTAAAAAATAATTATATTATTTTTACTTCTTGATTTTCATGTTAAAAATAAATACTTCTAAAAATATATATTTAGACAAAATGTGATGTAATTTGTTATTATAAATAGTTAAGTGCTGACTTTGAAAAAAAAAGCTTCACTCACCAAACCTTAATTCAATTATTATTCATTCATGTTAAACCATTTTTCTTGTGATTGATCTAAAAACTTAATATTAACCTTATAACTATCTTATTTATTTTATTTTTTAAATAAGAACTTTAGGTTAAACCATGTTTCATATGGTTCATCTAAAGACTTAATATTAAGCTTATATTTATTTTACTTTTTAAACTAAAAACTTTAATAATTATAAAATATTTTTTTTAATAATATTATTATTATATTTTAAACATACTATATTTATTATTTAAATATTTTATTTGCATTTCAATACAATTCCCAAGAAAATACTAAATAAACATTTCATTTCAAAAATCCATGGCAAGAGTTAACATTGATTTGGAATACAATTGAATAGCACAAAGTGAAAATGGTCATGACCTATTGATCTCATGGGCCTACTGAAGTGACCCCTTGTGTTATGACTTGATCACTTTCCCCTTCATGAATGATCACAATCTGTCAATCTTCATAGCTCGATTTAAGCTCAGTTGTTTACACAGTGATCCCTTATGTTATGGCCCAATCACTTTCCCTTGTGCAAGTTTGCATCATCTATTGATGTAGATAGACTCATTTAGTATCTGACATCTACAACATAACTTGGTTTCCACCCTTTCTATGTGGATGCCATCCATGCATCTAAACCCACTTGGAATTGCCACCTATACACCCAAATACTTGTGGTTCCTCCACATCATACCTACTATCCACATGGGATTTTGGGGTCCACACCATGTTTCACCAAAATTTTGAAAGTATATAAATATATAAATTTTAAATCCCATAAACATGTGGCTAACCTATTTAAAACTCTTTCAAATTATATTTGTTCTGCCATATTTTACAATGTTCGAATTTTACACAAGTTTCTCAAAATAATTATTTTTCTATTTACTAGCTCTAATGCCAACTCCTATGTTGATTCTAAAAACACCATTTAGGAATTTCAAAACCATGAACTTATTTCAAGCATTTTCCCAAACAATTAGTTTGCACTATTTTTTAGCTTAAAAAAAAGACTAGGTATGCCCCTAAGAACTCCTTAGAATAATATGTGAGTGTCCACCTATGTAGCATGGGTACCCATACCCGTACCGGGTATGCATGCTAGGTACTTAGGCACACGTAAGGTATGTCTCCTGTCGTACCCTGTCGTACCCCATACTGGTTCCACGTACCAACGTACTTATAGGCTAAATGGTATGATGTACCTTGTGTTTGGGTATTCTGTACCCATGTTTTGGTACTCCATGGATACATCTGACTCGGAAAAATGCAATTCCATTGGGAAAATATAATGACCCCCAACCAAAATTGAACTAAATTTATGCTAACTGTGTATGGAGTCTGGTTCAAGACTTATGTCAAGCACTTTGAAACATTGTTCAAATCCCATTGAATATTGTCCAAATATGGTAGACTGATTTTGCATTGATTTACAAGGAATGTTTTTACGGTTTTGCGTTCAGCACTCATGGAACATAATTCGACTACCAAATGTGCACATAAAAAGTATACATATGTATTTAATTTTTAATACTAAGAAATACACTCACATCAACCTAGTATTACATTTGCAACTTTTTATCGCCTATAACAGCAGTACAAATAGGTGTTTAAAATCAGATTTCAAGTGTACCTTCAGATTACAGTTTGACTATTTGTTACAACCACCTGGTACAGTGATTTATCAAATTTTATGTATCTTCCAGTCTTCCATTTGATATCTACTATGAGTATATGATTTTTTTAAAATTTCAATGTGAATGTTCATTATTCACTGAATCATTGAATTTAGAATTAATCATGATTCATAATTTATGAAGAAATTTGAAATATGCATGTATAATATGACTATCACATGTTATATATATATATATATATATATATATATATATGGGTTGATGCACAATTATGGACTCCTTTAAAGGCACTTTAGATGCCACATAATACTGAAAAAACCTGGAACCTCTAACTTTAGGTGACAAGTAGGGGTACTTTCGTAACGGATTTGAAGATGAAGTAAAAAGACAAAAGATAGGTAATTGAATCAGCTTTCATAATATATAACATTTATCTATAAAAAATTTGTGTAAATGATTATAAAATTAGTTTCCGTTAAATTGGGTTTTCAAATTTTCAGCACATCATAACATATATGATTGTGCGGGTGCAACACTTATTGATGTAAATGATGTCAATTTTGGATAAAATTTTGCAGACATATAAAGGACATATGGGCCTAGTGCAACACTACTTTTTAAAAAAAATTCATGAATTATTTTTTATTATTATTAATTATTGAAGTCAGAAAACCTTGAAATGAAAATTTTATGTGTGGGTGCAACACTTTAGGGGCAAAGTTTAATGAAATCCTTGATTTCTATATATAATATTATAGAGCTCACTCTCCTCTGGTGCACCATATATTTTTCATGGGAAATGGTGAAGGCAATCAAAAGTTATATAAAAACCAATCGATGTATGTATTTTCAAAAACTGACGTGTGTCATTTAGAAAAATAATAATAAATAAATAAAACATACATTTTTAGGAAAAAATTACATATTCAGAATCGTTAGATCGTACTCTACAATATTCTATATTTTCATAAAAAATATTATGTTTGTCATAGCAAAACATGCCATTGAAACTGAGCATATTGATAGAGTTCTAAAATACAAGCAATAGCCTTGGTTTATTTGTTCTAGCCAATAGGTTCAGTAGTCCGAAGCTATTTCCAAACATGATGCCAAGCGTTGTTCCCGACAAGTTTTTAAATTTAAAAAAAATGCATATGCATTATAACACATGTGTGTTATAACGCATATGCGTTTTATCTTTGTTCATATCGCATATGTGTTATATATTTATTAGCTTGGTAGAAGAGTAAAAAAGAGTTTACCAAGTTAGTGGATAGGATTTGGGAGAAACCCCATCTAAAAGAAAAAGATCATGGTAATTATTGGACCCTCCAAAGCAGTTTAGTGTAAGTGTGGCAAAAAAAGTACGCTTAGCCTAAGCTTTGTGAATGGTTGTGGATAATGAGGTCAGATTATTGGAGGTTCAAGGGCTAGTCCAAATGAGGTATTAGGATGATGAGGTTACCAAGTTAGGATGCCTTTCTTGTTTCCTCTGCATGATCAACCTCAATGGGTGGAATAGGGTAAACAACAACTGTAGGCTCTGTATATGGATATATGTCAATTTAAAAAAAAAATTACATATACATTAGTCTTGGAACACCATACACTTTCTCCCTCTATAACCAACCTCCCCCCCTTTGTCTATCTAACACATCCACATACCCTCTCTCCATCCCCCTTTATCTAACCATCGTTATTTCCCTCCTTCACCACCCATCTACCTCTATAACCATCCCTCAACCCTCTCTCTCTCCCCCTTCCCTCTCTCTCCCTTCCCTCTCTCTCCCTTCTCACTTCTCCCCTCCCTCCCTCTCCTTCTACCTCCATGTGTTCCATCCTCTCACTCACTCCATACCTCACTTTCTCCCCCTACCTCCTCTCTCCACCCCCTTCTCTCTCCCCCCATAATTCCTCTCTCCCCCTCGCTATTTAAACCCCCCCTCTTTCCTTATCTAGCCACTCCCCCTCGAACAAAATTACACACCTCTTGGTCTTGAAAAACCACACCCCCTCTCCCTATATAACCAACCTTCCCCCCTTTGTCTCTATCACACACATCCACACACCCTCTCTCCATCACTATCTCTCTACCTCTATAACTATCCCTCAACCCTCTCTCTCCCCCATTTTCCTCCCTCTCTCTCTCTCCCCCCCTCTCTGCCTAAATCCCCCCTCCTTCATAATCTCACCACTCCCCCCTCAAACAAACTTACACACCTCTTGTTCTTGGAACAACACACCCCCTCTCCCTCTATAACCAATCTTCCCCGTTTCTCTCTCTCTCTCTCACATCCACACACCCTCTAAAACAATTCCTTTGTTGCCCCTCCCTCCCTCCCTCGATGTGTTCAATCCTATCACTCACTTCATCCCTCACTTTCTCCCCCTACCTCCTCTCTCCACCTTCCAGCCTTCATCCCTCCTTCATCTCTCCATCTTTCTCTCCATTCCTTAATCTCTCTCTCTCTCTCTCTCTCTCAAACACACACACACATAATCCCTCATCTCTATCCCTAGGTGTAACCATCCTTGGCCATCCTTCATTCCCTAAATCCATACTCTCTCATTGTTATTATCCCACTCTCTCACCCTCTAACCATCCCTCCATCCATCATTGTATCTCCCTCCCTCTCTCTCTCTCTCTCTCTCTCTCTCTCTCTCTCTCTCTCTCTGACTCTCCCCCTCTCACTCTTTAACCACCCCCCCATTTGTCTCTCTCACTCTCTCACTCTATACCTCTTTCTATACCACCACTCCATCCATCCCTCTCCTCCCTCTCACTCTTTAACGACCCCCCCCATTTGTCCCTCCATCCATTATGTTATATATTTCCTCCATCCATTATCCTATATCCTTCTTACACCCAATCATCCCTCCCTCTTATATATCTCCCTCTTCCATACCCCCTATATTTCTTCCCCCCCATTGTTAAATTTTTAGAATTTACTTCAATCTGATCTAGGATCTTAACTGAGAGAACAACGTGTACAGCATATCTACAGCATATCAATCATGGAGACAATAATGCAAGCACACAAGAGACACAAAGATTTACTTGGGGAAAACCATAAAGGTGAAAAACCCCAATAACTTCCTCAGAGATAGATAGAGCAATGATACAACCCAACCATAAGAGATAGACATATCCTAGCAGCATATCCTCCTCCTCCATAAGTGCGCCACTCCTCCTTGAGTGCATGAGTGAGAAGTGAGTGAACAAATAGAGTGCCTCCCACACTCTATTTATACTTGACTTGACTTGCCTTTTACATAAATCATGTAGGCTCGAACTTAACCACATAACATAATGCTGACTGGGCCGACCCCCAATAGGGTGGTCGAATAACCCTTTGACCCACATGGCCGACCCCCAATAGGGTGGTCTAATAACCCTTTGACCCACATGACTTATACAGGGCCAACCCCAACAAGGTGGTCTAATAACCCATCAAGTATAAGTTACGACATTTACAATATAAATGACGACACTTTCATATAGAGGAATAATACCATCTCTATAGGAGTACATACAACATACATATATGAAATACATTCCGAAGTTACATATACATCAACACTCCCTCTTAACTAGGAAGGTATTTCTCAGCACAGGTCTTCTAGCACAAATCATCTTCTCTGGATCATCGTCACTGTTGCTGCTATCTCAATCAATCTCTGAATCTACTCATCATAGGAAGTTCTACAGAGCCAGTCCTTTTTCATACTGGATGTAGGCCCACCACCTACAGGTCTTCGTCATCACTGGCCATACTGTGGAATCCTCGGGACTTATTACATGCGTCACAAAACCTGGCTGCAGCATCCCAGGCTATTACGAGCACACAGCTCTACCTGTAGGATCTCCCAGGAGCACATTACATGTGACCCATCACAAAACCTGGCTGAAGCATCCCAGGCTATTACGAGCACACGGCTCTACCTGTCGGATCTCCCAGGAGCACATTACATGTGATCTCACCACAAAAATTGGCTGAAGCATCCCAGGATGTTACGAGCACATGGCTCTACTTGTCGGATCTCCCAGGAGCACATTACATGTGGTCCACCACAAAACCTCATTGAAGCATCTGAGGCCTTTTTCATCCTGTCTAGATCTCCCAGGAGAAAATTACATGTGGTCATGGCAAAACCTGGCTGAAGCATCTGAGGCCTTTTTCATCATGTCCAGATCTCCTAGGAGCAAATTACATGCCATAGGACAAAACCTTGAAAGAGCATCTGCCCGATATCCTAGGGCACTGAATTACATGCCATAGGAAAAATCTCGAAAGACTATCTGCAGATCTCCCAGGGCCAAATTATATGTCCTCCAAGAGAAAAACCTCAAAAGAGCATTTGCTGGATATCCCAGGGCACCGAATTACACGCCATAGGAAAAACCTCGAAAGACTATCTGCAAATCTCCGAGGTCAATGAATTATATGCTCATCTGCACAACCTGTTCCACGGCCACAGAGTATCATCTGATACTCATCATACATCATCCTGATGTACACATGATCACCCTGATCATCATCACTGCAACATCCTGCTGCATGTCATATGGAGAAGCTCGTCATCCACGATCATCCTGATCATACAATGCATCCATCTGATGCACACCACGTATCTACCTGATACATATCATCATACATAGTGTATCCACCTGATACATAGATACATGATCCACACAATCTATCCATCAACATACATGATCTACCTGATCATACCTGATACATATCAATATACATGATCTACCTGATCATACATTGTATCCACCTGATACATATACAGATACATGGTCCAAGCATCCAACATGATGCATATTAAAAATACATAAACATGATCCAACCGATCATATCCAGCATCCAACATGATGCGTACATAGATATAAATGATCCAACTGATCATATCCAGCATCCAACATGATGCATACATACATACATAAAAATGATCCAACTGATCATATCCAACAGAAACCAGAACATCATCCTGATGCTCATCATCCAGCGCTTACATCCACAGCCGTGTGAAGGATCCTCCTTCCAACATGCTTGGAATGGCTTCATTAAATGTGTCCATCACTTCTTCCTCGAAGTGTCCTCGATCTGAAGAACGTCAAGCCTCTCTCTGAAGTACTCGAACTTCACCCTGGCTAGTGGCTTCGCCAGCACATCTGTAATCTGATCGTCCATCTCAACATACAGGAGCTTCACAGCTCCTCTCTGCACCATATACCTGATATAGTGATATTTGATCTCTATGTGTTTCGACCTGTCATGAAACACTGGGTTCTCAGACAGCTTCACACAACTCTGGTTATCACAGAAGATACTAGTAGCATCCAACGGGAGATCAAATAACTCAGACAGTAGCTTCCGTAGCCATACTGCCTCACAACTAGCTGAACAGGCTGCAACATACTCTGCCTCAGCTGTACTTAGTGCCACACAGGACTGCTTCCTGATAAACCATGAGATCACACCTGATCCCATACTGAAGCAGCACCCAGATGCGCTCTTCCTATCTGCAGCACTTTCATCCCAATCTGAATCAACATAACCCTGCAGGTTAAACTTTTGATTCGCTTCATACTTGAGCCCATAATCTACTATACCCTTCAGGTACCTCAGAACATGCTTTACAGTAATCAGGTGAACACTCCTCGGATCTGTCAGGAACTGACTCAATGTGTTCACAGCAAAGCAAATGTCTGGTCTCATGTTTGTCAGGTACATCAAGGACCCAATCATCTGACGATGCATAGAGACATTGACCGGCTCAGATGAAGCATCAAAAAGAAGCTTCAGATACGATGCCATAGGTGTGGCCATGGCCTTGCAATCCATCATCTCGAACCTCTTCAAGATCTCTACTGCATACTTCCCTTGTCCAAGGAAGATTCCATCTGCACTCTGCCACACCTCCATGCAAAAAACAAATAATGCATCATCCCCAAGTTCTTCAGCTCAAACTCGACAGCAAGCTTCCGTTGCGTGTCGGCAATCAATCTATCTTCATCTGTAACAAATAGGTTATCCGCATACAAAAGTAGTATCACTGGATTGCCTTCCTCAACCTTGTATAAAAGGTTGGAACCCGCTTTACTCTTGGTAAAGACCAAAATGGATAGAAAGCTGCCTATCCTACCATACCAAGTTCTGTACATATATGATTTCCTGTCATGTGTCTTAGAACCAAGTGGTTGCTCCACATACACTTCTTCTTCAACTACACCATTCAAGAAAGCTGTCTTGAAATCCATCTGGTGTATCTTCTATTTCATCACTTTTATATTTCTCTATGCTACCATCTGCAGCATGCTTGATCTTGATAGATCCATATGGAAGTCACAACAGACTTCCCTTCAGCTCTTGGGACTGCATCCCAAACATCGTTCTTCATGATCGACGGATCATGGCATTCTTCCCGTATCCTGGGAACTTCAATATCTTCAATAGATATTTTTGTTGCTGAACAAATGTTGTAGTTCTTCTTTTGTAGGAGATGGCATACGATCTTTCCTACACAACAAGTTAAATTGCATGATTAGAAAACATCTCATAGTTTTCAGAACAAATTCTTACACATAAAGAAATATGTCATACAGTCATGCAATTAACTTAGCCAATGCTTCAATACAATATTTATCCATATCCCGTAACTTTCTAGATGTCTTCCAATCTCTATCAGAACATTGTTAAGAGTGTGCACAACTCCCAACATGTCAGCAAAGAGGTTTCATTCTAGATAAGTAGCAATGGAATGTTGTACAGTGCCATAGGCTACTTACCCATGCATATTAGTAGTATACTGTTCATCAATGCAACTATTCTAATATGCATAATACACAACCTAATTCTAGGAACATCAGTATATACATTATTGAACAGTATTATTTAAACAATAAAATATGCAAGTAATGACAATTCAAATACTTATCTTTGTTTGTTTGTTGGGTGGACTCCCTATGAATCTTTGCATCCTTGTAGAAACTACTGCAGTGTGCTCCCTCTTGATCTTTGCTTCCTGGATTACCTGTCCTTGAACTTATATACATTCTCGATCCCTATGCATGCTTGTTAGTATCATCATTGTGTTATCCTCTAGGTCTCATACATAATTCATTAGTATAATCTTAATATTATCAAGACACAATAATCTCAAGCATGTATAGTCAGGATTAATTCAAACACAGATAATAAACATTAGTATTCAAGGTTTCAAGGAAGTCTTCTTTTATTCATGCATATTCTTATTTAATCATAGGACTCTTCTGGTTAGTTAAATCATCAATCAAGAGAAGAGATATAATATGCATAAAACCCGTGATTATTCAAAACTATATCTTCATGATTCTTCTGGTTAGTCCTATGACTTCATGAATAATCATTATCAACAACACAATAGTATAAGATCCTAGCACAAGGTAGGATTCTAGCTTGATATAGGAAAAACATACCTGGATTAGCATGCTAGCTAGTTATGTCTAACATACTCACATGATGTCTTCTTGTTCTTCTTCAATGACTTGTGCTAGTAACCTGTATATCTCATAGGTTAACCATTATAAAACCAAGTTATACATACCTCGTAAATGGATCTTCTATGAGATCCATGACAATGGATGAATCTTTGTTCTCATGTCATCATGATCATATGTTCTTGAACCAGAACATGATTTATCTTTCTTGGTGTACCTTTCATGTTAGTAGACAACATAAACCTCATACAACACCATAATGCATTAGTACAATCATAAGTGTCAACACCCTAATCAATGAATATTTTCTATCGTGCATTCATAATTTTATTAAGGTGATATGACAAGTCTAAAATCAAGATTGTACTAACCATAATAACATGAAGACAAACATACCATAAACTTAATCATGAACAAATCTCAAAACATACCTCGATGAGTCATACCTGTTGAGATCGCTTGTAATCTTCTTATGTAAGGCCTTAGCCTCATCTCCCTCTAAAACAGGAACTTCTTCACTTATGCAGGTGACCAATCCATCTTCTTCTAGGATTAACCCAATCCACTTGATTTGCAAGAACTGGATCTGGAGATGGATTAGGGTTTGTCAGAGAAACCCCAAAAAATCAAACTTTGAATTTCAAACTTCTGAAAGGATAGAAATATGCACCTTGATGAGCTGATCACACTGGTATGCTTAGAATTTGAAAACTGCAAAGTTTCACTCCTCAATTTTTCCTTTGAAACTTCTGGATTCACTGGACATGACCCTGAACTGGGGTTTGATGAATCCCACTCTTCTTCCCCATCAAAAGGTTTGATCCAAAGCTCTAAGCTTCTATTTTTATGAGGAGCTTCCAGCCGTGGTCACAGATTTCAAAAATTCTCATTTTTGCAGAAGCCCTAATTTTCCACTTTTCTAATCAAAGTCCCGAACTAGGGTCTGATCAAGCCCGGCCTTTTTCCCAACCAAAAATTCTGATCTTGATCTCTAAATTTCTATTTTTATGAGTAGCATCCAGCCATGGTCTCTGATTACAAAAATTCCAACTTTTTCCAAAGCCCTAAATTCTGGAAGCCATGAATGAAGGTACTCAAAAATAATTCTGTTTTGATAGAAATATGTACCTGATTGTTTCTGGTGTAACTCTAAACTTTTCGCTCCATAGGGTCTAAAAAAGCTTCCTGAGAAATCCCGACCTGTTATCTTTCCATCCTGACAGGTCTGACCTCAATTGGATTCTCTGAGAGAGATTTATGCCAAGTGTCGCAACATGACCTGTTTATGGGAGAATATAGGAGAGCGAACTTGTACAGCATGCCACGTGTCATTGTTTCAACTTCGGCCTCTGAAACATTTTCCTGAGATATCCCAACCTGTTATCTTTCCATCCTAATAGGTTTGACCTCAAACGGTCTCTCTGAGAGAGAGTTATGCCAAGTGTCTCAACGTGACTGTTTATGGGATAATACAGGAGAGCGAACTTGTACGACGTGCCACGTGTCACTGGTTCAACTTCGGCCTCTGCAAAATTTTCCTGAGATAGTAAACTCTATGTACTACCTATCACATTTTACAAAATTTCATTTGGAGCTTCCTAGCCCAAGTTATGACCTTTTTCCCAAGGTCACCTGATTTTGACTCAGATCTGGAAGAGGCAAAAACACTATATTGTACAGATCATAAATCACAAAGTACAACGAATTAGAGGTTTTACTTTAGACACAAGGTACATGGGGATTTAATATTCGACCTGTAAAGATTTCATATCCGAAAGCTTAGCCAAATCGGATTTATAGCGAAAGTGCTACGATGGCTGGGTTTTGCTATATCAAGCCCTAGCATCGTAAGTGCAACAAGTGTCATACATGCCATATCATGCCTTCTTTCAGGCTAGCTCTGATACCATGTTAAATTTTCAGAATTTACTTCAATCTGATCTAGGATATTAACTGAGAGAACAACATGTTCAGCATATCTACAACATATCAATCATGGAGACAATAATGCAAGCACACAAGAGACACAAAGATTTACTTGGGGAAAACCATAAAGGTGAAAAACCCCAATAACTTCCTCAGAGATAGATAGAGCAATGATACAACCAAACCATAAGAGATAGACATATCCTAGTAACAGATCCTCCTCCTCCATAAGTGCGCCACTCCTCCTTGAGTGCATGAGTGAGAAGTGAGTGAACAAATAGAGTGCCTCCCGCACTCTATTTATACTTGACTTGACTTGCCTTTTATATAAATCATGTAGGATCGAACTTAACCACATAACATAATGCTGACTGGGCCGACCCCCAATAGGGTGGTCTAAAAACCCTTTGACCCACATGAATTATACAGGGCCGACCCCAACAAGGTGGTCTAATAACCCATCAAGTATAAGTTACGACATTTACAATATAAATGACGACACTTCCATATAGAGGAATAATACCATCTCTATAGGAGTACATACAACATACATATATGAAATACATTCCGAAGTTACATATACATCAACACCCATCCCTCCCTCCCTCCCACTTATATTTATTCCCCTCCCACCAATCCTGTCACACCCCCTCCCATCTATTAATGCAAGAAAGGGAACATGATATCCAAAATCTGGGCTTTTATATAACTTAGCCCATTTTAACATTCATGACTCATATAAATATAAGCAATTGCATTACAAATAAAATGCATATGTGTGCAGATGCTAATCAAGCAAACATGCACAGCGGAATAAATATCATCCACACACATTTCACATGCATTAAGCATATTAAAAACAATCCACAATTAATTAAAATAGTGCAGAAGTAAATACACATTCTCACTGTAATGCTGTCCCAAGCAACTAGCTATGTTGTTGCAATGTTCCACCCAACCATAGGTCTCTGCCCAGCCTGTATTCTTTCAGCACTCAGAGACCACCCCCGAGCTGGGCATGATATCTACAAGGAAAAAGGGGACTCTCAAGCTCAACATAGCCCAAAGCAATGAATACCCATCTCAACCCCAACATTATTTTACACACAACAACTCAAAACTGGGCATGGATACACATTTCAACAATGGGATTCACATAATAGGGTCTATGGGTTTTTCCCAAATTCGTGGCACACCCAAAACGGATTGTGGGAAGAGGGAATCAACCCCAGGGAAGAAAACCAATTTCTCCCACATATGTATGGGCATTCAATGGGCCAAAACGGCCTCAATAAAACCCCAAATCATTTCCCCTTATTCCCCATTGTTAGCCACAACAAAAACGCCCTTCCCAGCTATGAAAATGAAGGAAAACACAGGAGAACCATGGAGGAAAACGCCCAGGTAGCTCAAAACTCGTGGGAGAGAAAAAATGATGGGTGAATAGTGGCTTGGGGGAAATTTTGTGGCTCCTTTCTTGCCCAAGAAGCCAAACACGAAATTCTAGGAAGGGTGGCTTGCCGATACTCGAATTTGGACAACCATACCTCTCCATTCCCCAAACCATTAACTACCTCAACCAACTCTTGGGAAAAATTAATGATTGGGCACAAAAGTCAACATGGGTAGCTGAGGGTTCATGGGTTCTCTCATTGACACTTGGCTTGACTTGATTGGCTCAAGGGTTTGAATATTTCTCTCCCAATTCCTTGTAAACATCATGCCACCATCTCTTGTTGCATTCCATAGCTAGTTGTGGACATTTATATTAAAACGCATATTTACAATTCCCATGGCTCACTAGCACACGGGTAGCATAATATCCAATACTTGCCTCTTCAAGGTCGAGTGTTCACTAGCAGGGCCTTGGCCTTGAGTTCCATTCTAGGAACCGTACATAATATGCATACAATATTTACATTATAACCCAAAATATTATAAGGGTCAAAATGGGGATATTACAAATCCCTTCCCTTTATATTTCTCCTCCCTTCAATCCCCCCTCATATCAATGTCCAGAGACCCATCCCTCCCTTCCCCTTATATTTATCCTCGCTTCATCCCCCCCATATCTCTCCCCTACCCATCCCTCCCTCCCATGATTCCCTCTACACCTTCCTCTCCCTCCTTTGACTCCCCCCACCCCTCTTTTAGCTTACTCAATGTAATGTTGGGCCATGAGCCACCCCATACACCGTCTGGATGGAATCTTGGGAGTCTAAATGGTATTATAAGGGGATGAGGGTGACATTATAGGGTTTTGGATGGGAGGGATGGGTCTCTAGACATTGACCATAGTCATGGAAGAAAAGATAATGAGTCTCTAAATCAACACACATGCCTTATAGCTGGAATATTTGGCCTTTAGTGGGATATGGGTGTTATTATGAGGTTTTATGCACTAAGGATTGGTCTCAGGGTCTTAACGATGGTAATGGAACAAAAGTGTAATAGAAACAAGTCTTAAACCACTACACATGCCCTTTAAAGGGGATATTTAGCCTTAATATGGGATATATGTGCCATTAGACTATTTTATGCATTGAAGATTGTTCTTGAGGCATTGATCATGGTCATATAGGAACCATTATGAATATTTCCAGACAAGAAATAGTTCTGAAGACACTACCATGGTCCAAGGATAAATCCAATCTTCTAGGGATTAAATGATGTTTTTATGGTTCATGGAAAAATGACAAGGTCCCAGACTACAACAATCCCTATAAATGGAGACTAAATGGGATAAAGGTGTCATTATAAGGTTTGCGACTTTGATCATGGTCATGGAAGAAAAGGTAGGGTCTTAGGACCTAAATGAAGCTTTTATGGCTCATGAGCTATAAATGAGTCCTTTAATCACCACACATGCATTCTTGATGGGATATTTGGCCTCTAGGTTGGGTATGGATTCCATTATGAGGTTATGTGCATTGAAGATAGGCCTCGAGGTCTTAACCATGGGTATGGGTTCCATTATAAGGTTAAATGATGTTTCAATATTTGATATGCACTAAATCGCATGTGCGATATAGCGCATGTGTGTTATATCACATATGCGCTATATCGCATATGCGATTTAGTGATCACGTTATACAAACTAGCTATTAGTACAAAACATAGAATGCATATTGCATATGCAATATAACGCACATGCGTTAAAACAGACGTGCATTATATCACATATGCGATATGTGTTTAATAAAAACTCTTGGGTTGCGGGCCGTGGGCCAGTTTTACTGTAGCAAAAGATAGAATTCTTCTGAACCTGCGCATAGCGTACTGTTCAACCTGCAATTTAATCATTTATTACACATATCCATAGGTTTTGTACAAGTTTGGGTGGATTTCAATGGGGAATGTACGTAGTAGAGGTCGGAAGTCAGCAAGGAAGGTGCTTACACCCAAAGAAGCTGAAAATAAAAAAGAAAAGAAGAAGGAACATTCAAGAAATCGTCAGCATTCATTGGATGAGCAAATACTTCCCATTCCCACTCAATAGATACCCGACGTAGAGGCTGAGGAAGATATTGAAACTTTAATGCAAGCTAGTTATAGCCGAGATGAAAATCTTGGTCCATTATTAAGTGGACAACCCTGTGAAGAGTTCAATCATTATGTTCTTGACGAGACTCCACAACAACCATGCCAAGTGGTTCAATCTCCTAATTGAAGTTGTCAACATATAGTGGATGTAAACGTCACTCCAGCATTTCAAACGGCAAGAAATATCGCATCAAAACAAAAGAGAACTCCTAAACACATACAAGTGGACGAGAGTGAATTGACTTCCATGGAAGGTAAGGTGGCTAAACGCACTATCCTTCGTCATTGTTCTCAAATAATGAATCCATATTTTGATAAAAAATCTAAAGCTAGTAAATGCCAATTGTTTTTAGCTTTTATTAAATCTAGAAGTATGGCAACTGTTAAAAGAAAGTTAGGCATAAGAACATTGAAGAGTACCAAATCAAGTAATCACATTGTTAAATCTCTTGCTACTGCATTCACATCGATTGGTAAAAAAACTTGTTCACAGGACTGTAATGTGGCTCGTTGCGTATTGGATGAATCAATTGTATGTAGATCCACAAGACAACGTTGTTTACTTAAATCCACATCACAAATTGTGCCTTTACATCCAAAGACACTTAAAATATACTCAGTAAGAAGAGACAACCTTGATCTAGAGGGACAAATGGAAACATTATGGGCATTTAGCGTTAGGTTGCCTCGCAAAGACACCAAGTTGGTCAAAGCAGTGAAGGGACTAGTGCACACTTTTTGGCACGATAACACTAGGCCTTCTTCTAACACAAAGTGTGTGTTAAAATGCTGTAGGGGTTCTATGAACAATGAACCTCATGTTAAACATTATCTTGACATGACACAAACTCAATTGTTCGAGATGTTTAAAGTTTCCCACATAGAACTAAGGCTCGGGAAAAAATATATTTTGAAAAATGCAAGCCTTGATATGTTAGAATAAATACCATCCAGAACACTTGTTGTTGTAGATACCACATAGAGTTTGATCTATATTATCATACATTTGCACACATACGTCATTTTTTGCATCCTAACCATGTGCAGGAATGCTCAAGTACAGTACCACCAATGTCATCTAGAGATTTCATCCATAGCATAATGTGTCTGAGGCAAGATGGGCAGACACATTACTTAAAACAATGTGTAGAGGGTTCTTGCAACAATTGTGGTGGGCTATCATTATGGTCTGATTGCATCCATGAGAGTGAATATCAAGCATTCGGGAATGCAATTGTCAAGAAGCAGAACTATCAGTATGAGACATATCAGCTACATGATGGGAAAGAAAGCAGGAAGAT
Source organism: Larix kaempferi (assembly GCA_027924585.1). Lineage (NCBI taxonomy): Eukaryota > Viridiplantae > Streptophyta > Pinopsida > Pinales > Pinaceae > Larix > Larix kaempferi. The sequence continues at coordinate 25,883,464 of BSBM01000391.1, read as the reverse complement.
TAAATTGGTGACTTCAAAGGTGACAATCTACACAAATAATATTCATTTAACTGAGTGTACATTGTTTATGTTGTTTTATAACATTGTTAAATATTGACATATTAATATTCATGTTACAAATTTCTTTATGTTGTTTTATAACACTGTTTATTTTTTTCCACCAGGTGCAAGTATGTGATTTTATTTCAAAGTTCCGTGGAAATATACAACAGTACATTAAGCATGTCGATATGGCACGGTGGCAAGATGAGAAATTCAAAATATGTCGGGACACCTTCCCTCTCAGAACAGTACTATCAGTGGTTGACTTTGTGGAACATTACACCCTACAACCATAAAATGAAATACAAAATCAATAGTGTCACTCAGAGCAGGTGAGCATAATGGTCCATATCACTTATCGACATGGGCCAGATAGTAATGAAGAGAAACGTGTGATATTGAAAGAAAGTCACTTTTACATAAGTGACGATCGGACCCATGACATCCATTATGTGCAACATTGCTTTCAATTGTTCTCTAATCATTTGATAGCTATGGATATACCATTTTATCGTCATTTAATTTGTTCAGATGGTTGTGCTGGACAGTTCAAGAATGCACGTGTATTTCAATAGTTGTGTTTGTTGCACATAAAATACAAGGTGCCACATACATGGAACTACTTTGAAACAGGTCATGGCAAAGGAGAGCACGATGGTGCTAGTGCATGCATAAAAATTGCCCTTCGAAGGGAAGAGATGAATTTTACAGGTGCTCGCCTTCAAGACGCTTCATCTATAGTGAAATTGTGTCCATCTGTGATGGGAGAAAAAGCAACAAGGAAACACCTAGTATGGAGAATATTATGGGAGGTGACAGATGTGGACCGATCCCAAACACATCGAGTGAACACAGTGCATGGAACTTGACAGTTTCATTCAACTAGAAGCTCAAACAACTCGGCCCTACAAATTTGAACAAGATTGAAGGCTTGCTTTTGCAGTTCCTATAGCATCAATGAATGGGATAATTGTGAGTATACAAATACAGTTGATATATGGCATCGAGTGACACTTGGCACCAATTTCAAGGGGGTTAATGAAATAGACCATTTGGAAGATGATCAGACATATATTTCTATAGACTATGATCACATATCGGATCTCATATAAGTAGGTACAAAAAAGTAAATTAGTAGTACCTAAATCACTACAAGCCTTTACATTGAAACAAATTTTATTTATGTTACATGCAAGACCTTTTTTAATAAATTTATTTTTAACCTTTTCCGATTTCCTTTCACAGGTCAGATATATGCAGTGGTTGCCCCAAAAAATAATGAATGGGGTTCTGACTATTGGTTGGCACGTTGCTTAAAGGGGAAACAAACCATTCTTGAACCTGTTACAGATGATGAAAATATTGAATTCCCAACTGGCTCGATGGTTATAAAAGGGGAGTACTTGACACTAGCATCACAACAAAAAAGGAAGGGTGGGTGTGTATCTCAGGATTATAGACCAGGAGCTATTGTATACCACTTCACCAACCTCATAGTTGGTATAAACATCAAGCTGCACACAATTTCGAACAAAAATAGGTCACATGTATGATACTTGCTACCTCATTTAGAGAATGAGAGATTGATGGACAACATCAGCAGCAGGGATGATCCAGATGGCCTACTCAAGTGAATACACTGTCAGGTGTTACTAGATTGTCCAGTGTGGCTAGATTGTCAGGTGTTAGTAGATTGTCCAGTGTGGCTAGATTGTCAGGTGCATTATTTAATCTTTAAAGTGTGTGTTGAAGCACAATTTCAATTATTTATCCTTTAGTTTATTCCCAATGTACTAACCTATGATTGACGGATACCATTCACAGACATAATACTATTCAGAGGATATTGGACACTATAAACAAGATCCTACAACCTAAAGTGAGTTATCTATAAATAATGTTTGCACATTTTCATTGGGTTCTCTTTATTTTCTTATGAGAGTACTAATGTTTATCCTTTCACGTACCTAGGATACAAACATGATGTATGGCACATTGGAGGAGCCAAGAACAACCGGTGTATTTAGACACCAACAAATAGAAATCGGAAAATAACATGCTCTCAAGTTGTTGCAATTTACTTTTTTCTATCATCATCATTGTCATCTCTAGGTTCCTCATCAACATCTCCATCATCATCATATTCTTCATCATCATCATCTTCATCACCATCATCATCATCACCATCATCATCATCATCAATATCTTCATCATCATCACCATCATCATCATCACCATCATCATTATCATCTTCATCATCAGATCAACATCTCCATCATCATCATCTTTATCATCATCATCATCATCATCATCTTCATCACCATCACCATCATCATCAACATCTCCATCATCATCACCATCATCATCATCAACAACAACATCTTCATCATCATTGTCATCTCTAGGTTCCTCATCAACATCTCCATCTTCTTCTTCTTCTTCTTCTTCTTCTTCTTCTTTGTCATCATCATCATCATCATCTTTATCGCCATAACCATCATCATCAACATCTTCATCACCATCAACATCTTCATCATGATGAGGTATGTTACATACTTTTAATACTATACTATTTATACTATTTGTAATTGAATATTGATATATGCTCAATTTTCTCATGTATGTTGTTTATGAATATGTCAATTTTGTGTTCTTGATATGCCAAATTTACGTTTATGTTGTTTATAAATATGCCAAAAGTTCTCTTGTATGTCAAGTTTATGAATATGCCAATTTTTACATATGATCAATAAACCCTAAGATTATAAATGATCAATAAACCTTAACTCCCCTTAGAAACTAACTTACTGCTGCTCCTGAAATAAACGCAGACCTCAACTATTTTGCAGCCCTAACTAGCCTTTATTTCCCACTCCTTAGGTTTCTAACATATCCTAGATAACTAGACTTACATCCCTAGTATCATAATCCTTCAACATAAGGCACTAGTTGCCATATTTTTTTGTGTCTAAACAACCTACAGGACTACCTCTTTTACTAACTGTAAATTCCCTTTTGGGTAGCCCTAAGTTCCTATTTTGACACCCTAAACTTTCCTAAAATAAACCTAGGACATACCCCCTTCATCTAGGCTTCCTAGACTCTCAAAGCAAGGTATTTATTGCCATCTTTTACTGCCTAGACACCTACAGGACTGCAACTTTTTTTTACTGTCCTAACCCTTTATTGCAGCCCTACTTCACATCATTTCACTCCCTAACATCCCTATCCTAGATTCCCTAAAGTCTTCAACAACTTAGCCATCCAAAACATGCTACAAGAACATTTTAAGGACTACCAAACATAAGTAATTTCCAGCTATAATGATGTTGATTTTTACAGTGGTATGCAAGTAAATTTTGACTTTGGAAATTGTAAAAGAAACTTGGTTTTGCCTCCATAGCTTGTTTGTCATACATATGTGACTTTTATTATCACTTGGCATCGATTGGGAATATATTTGGATTGCAAAACGTTTCATTACTTGGCTGGAAACAATTATAAGTTTGACAGAGATATCGAAGATATTATCAATTACTTTCATTACCCTAGCTATAGTATGCAATTTGTAGTTCATGAAACCCTAGTTGGTTTTCAATTTGTAATTGTAGCCTAGGTATATGGGCTTCTGGCTTCTACTTTAATGAAAATAACATAGCCTTTGATCTCAATACTCATGGATTTCTTATAATTCATGAAACCTTAATTGGTTTTGCTTGTAATTCATGTACATGTGTTTCTACTTCTAAGTAATGCATGCATGTGAACTTCCACTTGTGATCCATGTTCAACCCTATTCATTTTGCTTCATGTATGTGCATAGCCTAGGTATATGGCCTTTTGGTTTATACTTAAATGATACTAACCAATCTAATGATCTAAACCTAAAGAGTTCATAAAACCCTAGTTTGTAGTTCCATGTTTCAATTTGTAAACCCTAGTTTTATTATGCGGTGTCTAGTTCATGAAACCCTAGTTGGTTTGTAATTTGTAAGAGTAGCTTAGGCATATGGTTGTTGGATTATACTTTAGTACAAGAATAATATAGCCTGTGATCTCTAGACACATAGTGTTTTCTTAATGCTGCAACATGTTCAAATGTAGCATATGTAGAGTTTGATATACAACGAATGATTAAGTCACTTGAAGTAGTAGACCCATGTGCAGTTGTTGAAACAACCAATGCAAGAGTTGCATTGAAGGAAACTGAGCAAAACCCTAGTTTATGAAATGAATGCACAATGAAGTCACAAGGCCATGAGTACGCGAGGGAGAGGGCTACCTAGAGGTAATCGCATGCCAGGAGACCAACGGATTCGACAGTTCGTCGATCCAACCTCCGGTTGCCGAGTTATGTCGAGTTGCAAGTCGCGTGAAAATGTCGTTCAAGGACACTTGGTGACTTTCGGTCCGGGAGCGAAAAAGAAAATAGAGCAGCAAGATTGCGTGTCGTTGTCTCCTACAAGTGTGTATGGGCAATGCCAACGTGGGAACAGTACCAACACTGGCTCAGTGGAGGGTTTTGCAGAGATGACCCACCAATGAGAGAGTTGCATTGAAGGAAACTGAGCAAAACCCTAGTTTACGAAATGAATGCACAATGAAGCAACTGGGCCATGAGAAAATGAGGAAGAGGGCCCCCTAGAGGTAATCATAGGCTAGGAGACCAACGGAGTCAATGGTTCGTCGATCCGACCCTCCGGTTTCCAAGTTTTGTCAAGTTGCAAGTCACATGAAAATGTCGTTCAGAGACACATGGTGACTTTCGGTCCGGGAGCGAAAAAGCGAATGAAGCAGCAAGATTGTGTGTCGTTGGCTTCTGCAAGTGTGTATTCTTTTGGGTGTATTTTTTGGAATAATATCTATGGTTTTTCATAAGTTTTTCTTGCCCTCTTGCATAGAAACACTTATTATCTTCCCTTGAAGGCAAGATCCTTAGATCTGTGAGTGGTTATTTATTGGCTAATTCATCGGGCATTAATCTCTTGTTTTGATAAAGCATATTCACCCTAACCAAGTGATTTACACAGTCTTGGTTAATTCTAAAAATTACATGTGCAAGGTACATAATCTCTAAATTTTCATTGTGCACATTCATGGTTCTCACATGATGATCTCGAAAATGCTTTTACATTGTGCACATTCAAGGTACATAATCTCGAAAATGGTTTTACATTTATGGTTCTCACTTGATGAAAATATTGCTTTAAAAATAAACTGCATACTTGCTCATAAAGTTTTCATTTTGTTAAAAGTTAAGAGGAAAATGTAGCTCTCAAAAAGTTTCAAGTTAACTTAAAAAAATGGTCATGCTCTTATTTTAGTAATTTGTTGATTGAGCTCACACCTTGGTTTGTTGCTTTCTTGAGTGTGGAAATATCATTGATCATGTGCTTCCTGAAATGTTACTGTGCCCTCCAAAGAAGCCATGTACTTGGATGGAAACTTGTCCCTTTGCAACTGAAACGTACACTATTGATTGCATCTCACTTTTGACTCCAGGTGCCAATATTTTAGTGCTGATTTTTAAATGTTATATTGAGAGAATGGTTATGAGTTTATTTTAATAATTTATTGGTTACACTATTTCCTTGTAACTAACCATTTCATAATTTATTGGTTATACTAATTCCTTGTACCTCAGCATTTACACTTAGTTTATTTTTTGTTTTTCTTTCAAGATTTAAATTCTTGTTGCATTTCTTAAAGATATAAAAGTGTTAAGAAAGGAGGATTTTTTATGCTAAATCGAGATGAGAATAAATGTAGAATTGTATGTTAGAAGATTTATGAGGACAAATGAATTATGCACTCTTGGAAATATCAACCTCTACCACGACAACATTCTCTTCAATTATGAGGAGTAATTATGCTATCTTATTGATTCTCATTCAACCTCCACTCAAGTCACTAACTTGTTTTTTATTCCTTTTATGCATGACACCAATAGCATTGAAGAACCAATGACCAGCCAGAGGAAAAATAAATGTTCTTTAGGTTTCAATGGCCATGAGCCATAGCAAGAGAAGCTTCAAGTGCATACATCTATTTTTTGCTCATAGCTTATGTGCTTACATTTATCTTGTTGTAGATGGTCTCAAGATTGAGTTGTATTAATTAACATCTTTCTGGAGCAATATTTCCATACGCTACCAATGTTGTAGAGTGTGCTTGAGAAGGCTAATCTTCCTCAAAGAATTACTAGAGGAATATCTTTTTAATATCATTCCTTTGTTCCTTTTATTTGTTTTCTTGGTGGCTCCACACACATTTCTTGGTCAGGGCTCGATATCACCTTTTGCATATTTGGTTGAGGTATTTTGCAAGTATTGGAGCCCTAATGATCATGAAAAGTGGATGCCCTATGTTGAGCATATATCAACTTGGTATGTTTAAAGGTATGTTTAGTGTGGAATTTGCAGATTTGGAGTCTTTAGAACAACCAAAAATGAGAGAAAATTTGAAGCCATATGCATCAATTTATAATTCTGATTTTGGTCATCATGTTGAACATATCTTTACAGACTTGTTTCAACCATCTCTTTTAATTTTCAAGGCTTTCTTGGGACGAGTTTTTTTCAATTTTTTAAACATCTAACGCAGCAGCAACATCAAACAAACACAAAGCCATAAACCTAAAAACATAGTTAAGCATATATCTGCAAAACATATAATGCACATCATGTTCCCATATCAAGTCAACCATATATATAAATCTGAACATTGCTTTATATTATATGTACATATAATGTTTTCAAAAATGCCATGCCATGGCCATAATACAAAATAGTGGATCATACTGTACATCTGTGTGTACATACAAACAAAACGATACATGTATGTATCCCCCCTATACATGGATTCTATTTACCCCACCTATACATGAATTCTATTTATCCCCCTTTTCATTGCCAATGTCAGTGGCTTTTGAGAAGTCTATCTTTCTTTTTCAGCTGCTCGAAGGCGTTCCCCGATGATCCGCAAGAGGATCCATTCTCATTTGCGGAGACTGCACACAAACCAAAATTTGTAAGTTAGTTTACCAAGCTATAAAAATAAATACAACTCTATGTACATTTGTTCAAATTCCAAGCAAATATAACATTTTTACTTACTATGCATGTGTAAGTCCTCGGTAGTGTAACTGCATGTACTTGGGTGGGGGGGCGTGGAGGGTCATCAGTAGCCCCAATTGGGTTCTCTTCAGGCACCACTAGCTCAGTAGATGCCTGCATAAAGTAACATATATGTCAATGTCAACAAATTCAAAGAAAACGAGACATATACTACATGGACGGATAATGACTTTTTCAAATAAAGTGAGACATACACGTACCTGGGGGGGAAGAGGTGGGTCACCAACAACCTTGGTTGGGTGCTCTTCAGGCACCACTACATCAGTAGATGTCTGCATAAAGTAACATATGTAAATTTTAGCAAATACAAAGAAAATGAGAAATATACTACATGGACAGACAATGACTCTTTCAAAGAAAGTGATACATACATGTACCTGGGTGGGGGGAGAGGTGGGTCACCAACAACCTCGGTTGGGTTCTCTTCAGGCACCACTAGCTTAGTAGATTCCTGCATAAAGTAACATATGTCAATGTCAGCAAATACAAAGAAAACGATAAATATACTACATGGACGGACAATGACTTTTTCAAAGAAAGCGAGACATACTCGTACCTGGGGGGGTAGAGGTGGGTCACCAAAACCCTCGGTTGGGTGCTCTTCAGGCACCACTAGCTCAGTAGATTCCTTCATAAAGTAACATATGTCAATGTCAGCAAATACAAAGAAAACGAGAAATATATGCATACTACATAGACGGACAATGACTTTTTCAAAGAAAGCGAGACATACACATACCTAGGGGGGGCAGAGGTGGGTCACCAAAACCCTCGATTTGGTGCTCTTCAGGCACCACTAGCTCATTAGATGACTGCATAAAGTAACATATGTCAATGTCAGCAAATACAAAGAAAATAAGACATATATGTACTACGTGGATGGACAATGAATTTTTCAAAGAAAGTGAGACATATATGTACTACATGGATGGACAATGACTTTTTCAAAGAAAGCGAGACATAATTGCATACATACAAATTAAACTATACTACATATACCTAGGAAAGGTGAAGAAGTGGGTCAACAATGGGTGCAATAACTGACATTGGCCTAAATGGATGGGCATATGCATCCATAAACAAGGCCACTTGGTGGCAATAGTAATCATGCTACGTAACAAAACATAAAGATACAATTAGAAAATTTCTAATCATTAAAAGCATACATGTTGAATGACTAAAAGCATAATTAGAAGAATACCTGTGTTTGGGAATCTACCTCTACATGCAAGGGACCTTTCTAGGATTCCACAAATTCATCTTGCCCACCCTGCATAAAACATATTGTATCCAGATTAAGGCATATTGAATGTTGCAATCTCTACTATAAATATGTAAATCACGATGACAAATTAAAAAGTAAAGTTCTTATAGCTAATGGTGAAGAACCAAAATCATATGCAGCATTGACCACTGCATCAAGGTCATCAACATTAACGGCCGGATTATGCGAATCCGAGGTGTCATTGGACACCAGCTGTATATTTGTTCACGTAAATTGTCAGATACTTAAATAGAAATAAATTACGAAACAATTGAAATCTATGATATAAAAAAAATATACTATGTAAAGAATCAGTTTTACTTACATATCAGAGTAATCAATTGCCCCATAAATCTTAAGCAGGCCCATAGCATATGTTGTGACACGTTGTGCAAGGGTGTGGAATAACACGATGCTCTGAACCCTCTGCATCTCCAGTGCGATCTGTAGCTCTGGTACGGTTTGGAGACCTAGTAAGTGGATCCTCAGTGTGTGATGGTCCAACACCAGATGGGCCAGCCTCATAAGTGCCAACCCCTTGGCCTACATTGCCTCCAACAACAGTTCCAACCCCTTGGCCTACATTGCCTTCGACAGCAGTCCCATGTCGAAGCAATGTATCTGCCAAATGGAATAAGGTATCCTACGTATCATCAATAATGGGACCCACAGGAGGATATACCCGAGGGGGTTTTGGTGTGCGTGGAGGGCATCGCACACGGTTAGGATCAGTCCTAGCCCCTTCCCTATCTTAAGGCATCCCATGACCTACACCCCGGAACTCTAGAATATCAAAATAGTTCACATGTTTCCCCAAGATAAATTCTGCATACAACTTCCTAAGGAAATAGAATGGGATGTCTCTATTCCCGTGAGGGTCTTCATCGAAGACCATGTACCAGCGATCCATCCAATTTGATTTAATATTTGGTTCCACACACTAGTCTATGGAAATGTGTGGTCAACTGGTGGGTAGAACCAATCAGGTGCTAGGGTCCCGGAATAATGAAAACAATTGGTCTTTTCTTATCTTTAGTTTTTTCACGTCTTTGTAGCTCAACCCAGTAGAATAGTATTTCCTCTGGGAATCTCTGTACGAGGTAATGTTGTACAATGCTCCTGGGAATTGGAAATTTTGTTTGTTATGGTATCTAATGCCTCATCTAATTATTGTCTTAAATGGTCCCCCCCTCTAAACAGTGAGCTAAGGCACATCAATGCACCCAAACGAACCAGAATCTCTGAATTCCAGTCATGTTCTTCCTCGGTGTTTGGGTTTGTGTCTATATTTGGGTTTGCGTTTGGGTTTGGGTTTTTGTTTGGGTTTGGATTTGGGTTTGTGTTCTCTGTTAAGATTAAAACAACAAATTCAAAATTTAATTAATAAATTTCATTGTTTGGTTTAATATGTAGCAAATTTTATTAAATTGGTTAAAAAAAAAACAAAACTATTAAATTAACAAACACAAGAACGGAAATTGAAAGGAATTTGGAAGGAAAGGGCCACCTACCTTCCATTGTATCCGAATTGTGAATTGGCTCTTCCTAATTTGCCTCCTCCCTCTCTCAAACTCAAATTGACAATGCGTTTTATCTCTCTCCCGAAATTGCCGGCCTTGACTATGTATGCAAAAATAAGGCCACGGTCCTCTATTTTAATTTTATTTTTTTGGTATTACAAATCGCAAGTGCGATATATCGCACTTGCGATTTGTAACTCTTAAGAAACGCACGCGCGCAATATCGCATATGCAATATATCACTTGTGATATGTTTATGTCATTAGTCCCACCTTATCCATGCCAATAGTTATTATTTGGACAATGTCGACTCACATTTAGGATGATAATATGTCAAGAAATATATTAAAAAAAAAAAAATCAATATAGTAGAGGAATAAAATAAAGTAAAATCATAGAACACGCCATTTAATCTCTCATAGAAATGTAAGAAATAAGATTATGCTTCTTGAATTTTCAGTTACATTTAACAAATAATGCATGCTCATTATTAATGTGCACCACATCCTTGTTACAACAGTTCACAAAGTGACCCAAACTATCAACAAAAACATTAAGAAAACATGTGAGAATTTCTCAAACACTTTATGGCAGAGGGGTCTGATTGGAATAGGTCTTGATCTCTAAAATGAGTAGGTATGAGAAGAAGACCAAGAATGATTCTCTAGGCCACAACCACTTTTCTTCATCCTAGTAGGATACAAATGCCATCTGTAGGTTTTGAGAAATGGAAATGGACCTTAAGGAAAAACTATGGTGACCGGAAAATAAAGGGGGTTAAACCTTAATGGTGGATTATTGAGCTCAAGCACCATGAATAACACCTAAAATGTAGAGGATTTTCTATAGCATTGCAAGCCCCCACTAGGGTGTCTTTGACATAAGATTTGGATATTGACGCCATTAATTGTTTTTTATTGCCTTGTGGAAAGGTCGCATGGCCTTGATCCTGGTTATAGTTGGGAAACAACACCTCAATCCCTCCATGATGTGTACCATGCATATAATGAAACATATGTTGTAACATATTGTATTTAATATAAAATCCGACATTTCATTTTAAGAAATTATTATTTATTTTATTTCTTAAAAGCATTTTCACTTTTTCTATGTTACTTTATACTATGTATTCTTTATATTATTAAGATAAGACTCATTATGTAAAACCTTTTTCCTAATTCGAGTTTTCCTATTTGGGAGAATGTACTACTTCATCAGAAATAAAAATTCTTACATCAACCTAGAGCTTTGAGTTGTTGTGCACTAACTAAATTACAAAAACATTTAGATCAAAATTCGGTGTCAAATGGAGATATCTCCATCCACATCCACTAATTAAATTAAAAAAAGGACTTTCTTTCCATTATAAAAATGAACTTAGTAGTTAAAATAACCTAAAAAATATCACATTAATGTTATAATTTCTTTTTTAATTTGGCTCAATCAACAACTTGGTCTTGCTCATACTCAATTGACACAGGTTCCACTCCACTACCACTATAACCTCCATGAATTCCCAAGCTACAACACTTGCAACACATAAGTTTAGTCAATGCTTGAACCTACTAAGTGGCAAGGAATTCCTTAAGAGTGCACTCTAATTGAAACCGAGTCTTTTGATGAAACAATTTGTAGATGTTGTAACACAGTTTTGGTATTACAAAACGCGAGTGCGATATATCGCACATGCGATACAGGCTAACTAAGCTTAGCCTCGGTTTTGGGCTCGAGTTTGTCCGAACCTAGCCACAATAACACTTATGCGTTATGGATTTATATTTCGGACATGTGTTTTTGATTTCTAAAGCGGCACTAAAAAGTGGAACCAACTTCGTACGAGGGCCCATATATATATATATATATATATATATATATATATATATATATATATATATATATATATATATATATATATATATACCCTCGACGTTCCCAATTACCCTATTTCAAAAAGTGGTGTCCTCGTCCCCGTACCCGTACCTGTCCCCGTACCCAAGTTTCTTGGCAACTTAGGTGTCCACTCTAATCCATATGATGGAATTTATTTTATGATGGATTTTACTTCATTCGGAGTCTACCAATCTAGGTAATTTTTAGGGCTGGAATTTCTCCAATTGGCTATTTTTTGGGTTTTTTTCAAAAAATAAATTCGTTATTTGGTCATTTTTAGTCTCTAATGCCACCTATATTTACATAAAATATGTTAATGTTATTTTATCATAATATTAGCCAAAATTTACACGTTTTAGTAGTAAATTGTATGTTTCATATTTAATATTCGCCTACCTATCTATATGTATGTTTTTTTTAATCCGAAATTATCGCCTAGAATGATACACTTAGTTATAATATTAGAGTCCTTAAAAAACACCCTGCTACCAATCATGGTGCTCACTAAAAATAAATTTAATAGTAAAAAATAAGCGTCGCGCTTTCTAATTTTAATGCATTGGTGCTATGTGAGACAAAAAAGCATCGTAGATGGTGCGTGTGTGATACTAAAATGCACCAAAACTTTTTGAAATATTTTATATACGTGCATCCCTATTTTGGGAGCATTGGTGCTTTATGAATAGGTTCCTAAACTACACAAGGTGCACACAATTATTTAGAGAACATCGTAATCGATGCAGCTTTGTATGAAAATACCATGGTATGAGGTGAAAAAATATTTTTTTAAAGACCATGTTGGTGCGTATGTTAAACATAATCACATTGACCCGACATTGCAGATGTATTATTCAGGTGCATTGGTGTATGTGGTGAATAATTAAATTATTTTTTTTCATTAGTTCAGTAGTGCATCTAGCAATCCAAAAAGCATCGGTTAGACCATGCTCTAGGTGTTTACCCGCACTGGTGCATTAATATATTTTACTGCACCACTAATGGTGTTCTATGGTTTGTGAAATACACTGGACACTGATGATGTGAAAATGTTTTATTAAGTTATAGTGACCTACATTATTAAAATATAATGCACCATCAATGTTGTGCACTATATTTTAATAACGTAATGTTATCGATGCACACTGTAAATTTACAGGGAGCACCGACTAGTACGGTGTGAGTCAAGAATCTTGAATGCATCGTGCATAATTTTTAATTTTTTTTGTGAAAATGTTCAAATTTAAGGTGAATTTGAAATTTTAATACGCTAAAAGTTTAAATTAGAAGGTAACAAAGACATTACTTGGACACTTGCGCATCAGGCAGGCATGGTTTCCATGCAGACAAATTTTTTTTTTTCCCACCATTTGGAAAAATTCAAAAGCCATGTATGAAGTAATGGAAGGGATAAATCCAACCATGGGGAGCACCAATGGCATGGCGCTTCAAGGAGTCAACTATAACATTGGTGCTTAGGTGGTCTACAACACTAAAGAATGGTAAAAATTGTTTTTTCGTTTGGTATTCTTTTTAAATTTTACCTTGTTTCAGTGCACGCCATAACTAGAACATTGGTGCTTAGGTGGTCTACAACACTAAAGAATGGTAAAAATTGTTTTTCCGTTTGGTATTCTTTTTAAATTTTACCTTGTTTTAGTGCACGCCATAACTAGACACATTGGTGTGTGTTTTTGTGGCATGACCGCATTAGTAATGAATATAAATAATAATAATAAAAAATCGTCCCACAATTTTTTTAATTTTACCCTAATCTGATGCGCTCTATTATGGAAGCACTCGTGTGTTTAGGATATATAAACACATCGTCCATAGATATAAAATTTTAAAAAACAATTTTCCATTGGTTTTTTTCAAGTTTACCCTACTTCGGTGCTCGAAATTACAGGACACATCGATGCCTTTTGTAGATATAAACTCACCGTTAATGAATATAACAATATACAAATAGTTTATGTCTGACAATTTTTATACCTGCCTCCGGCAGGTTATATAGCAATCGTTTGGTATGCTAGAGGGTTTGACTTTAATTAGATTATATGTTTTTTCTAAAGTTTGGCTTGAGTTTTGTAAAATTCATATATTAAATTATTTTTTGTAAAATTTAAAATATATTTTTATATTTTTTAAAATACATTTTTCTGTTTTGTTATTGGTTTATTTTAATGATTTGACTAATTTGCCCCGGTGTGCAATATAATTATCAGATTTAAAAAATCAATTAAAAATAATAATCATAAAAAATATCATTATGCCAAGTGTCCTCTAAATTAATATCAATTATGCCAAGTGTCCTCTATATTAATATCAATTTATCATTAATGTGGTTATTTCACATTAATGATGGTATCGGTGCATGAATTATACGGTCATTTACGGCAATAGTTTTATTTAATTTAGGGAAGGGAGTTGATCCTCGGCCTGTCGGCCTGTCCCTCAGAACTATCACCACCGAATGCCAAGGAAAACGCTATTCATTAACTACAATAAAAGAAGTGGGAGGTAGGGTTTACTTGCAACCGTGGAAGCCCTCCTAGATCAACGGAGTAGATCACTGGGGAGACTTCACGTACCCCAAGCAAAACCATTGTATTAATTGCTACATCTGTGCCATTTCCATGGAGGAGCTAGTTCACTTAAACCTCGAAGTACTTTACTTACAACTCATCACTAGTATTGTAGCCCCACTATACTAATCACGTTCCTTATCCACTTTGTTGGCCACGTTGGAACTCCACTGTCTCGACAGTAGTGAGTGTTTAATTGCCAAAACTTACACTAGTACGTGCCTGCAGGTCAAAATTTATTATGTTATCATTTCACATTTATTTCCTCTATGTATAGCGTTTGGTAATTCATGAAATTTGAATTGGTAACTGTATTATGGCACGTTAAGTGTATTTAGTAGTGGTGCTAGGGTTTATATATTCTATTCTAGGTCACGAAGAATGGTACACACCATGCAACCATAATGTTATTGCATAGGAATTGTTTTTACATTACTACATTTTGCAATATGGGAATTGAATAAAAAAAATAAACAATGAACTCATTTCATTTTTCAAGTTTCAACTTTGATCATATATCAAAGCAAAATATATCTATTATTTCTCTATATTTATGTTTTTTGAAAACATGTATTGTATGTTAAATAAATAAAATTATTTTGGAGACGAGCTAGATGATAGTGTCCTATATCAACTACGTGGATTAGGTGTGATTCTTTTCTGTTTTTAAGATTAAATGCAATGCGTGGATTAGGTGTGATTTTTTTTTTTTTTTTTTCTGTTTTTTCAAGATTAAATTAAGTAGAGTTTTTGGTAATAGGTTTTCTTAATTTTTTTTTTTTTTTTTTTTTTGTCTTATAACCAAGTAAAAAAATTTAAATATTAAAAATGAAATGCTCTAAAATATGAAAAGAATATATTAAAAATGAAAATGTTCCAAAATATGAAAAGAATATATAGTTTTTTTAATAGTTAAATTTTAATAAAATTAAATTTTTTAAATTAATATAGTTTTTTAATAGTTAAATCTAAACAAAGTTAAATTTTTTAAACTAAGATAGTTTTTTTAATAGTTAAAACTAAACAAAGTTAAAATTTTAAAGTATTATTAATGAAAATGTTCAAAAATACGAAAGGAATATAGATTTTTGTTGTAGTTAAATATTTCATATGTATGTTTTTAACAGTAGATTTGGTCGTTTTTTCTATTAGAAATACTATACATTTTTCTATATGTAAAATCATTTGCAAATTCTATCTCTTAATAAAATGTTATTGACAAGTTATATTTTATTGTTGCATTGCTCTTAATAAAATGTTATTGACAAGTTATGTTTTATTGTTGGATATTCATTTATTGAATGGATTAGAGCATTTAAAATTAACAATAATAATGACTCTTTTCCATTTATTTAAATTTTAAACTTATTTTAAATTCATAAAATTATATTATATTTAATTTTTATTTAAAAAATAATCAGAAATAGTATTATATCTCACTTTTATTTAAAAAATAAAGAAATTGTATTATATCTAAATTTTATTTTAAAAAATAAAATTTATTAAAATGTTTAATTGCTAATCTTATTATTATATTTGTAGTATTTAAAATTATATCAAAGATATTTAATAATTTATTTAATTATATAGATTTTATGTAGTTTTGTTATTCATTTGACTAGAAAAATAATTTAATATATATAATGTGTAATGGTTTTACATAATGGAATATAATTTTTTTCAAGAGTAAATATTTTTGAGCTTATTACTATTTTTAATTTCCCAATTTCTCATTGCAATTTTATTGAAATTTGTATTAGTTTTTAAATCGTTAAATTACATTTTATAATAGAATAAATATTGATATGTTTTACTATTTTTAATTATTAGAAGTAGAATTATAAAATTAAGTTATACATTAAAGTTGAAAACTATGTTTAAAATTTTTAGAATTATTTAGTCAATCCTTCATACTTTCTATATAAATGAAAAAAATATTATGGAATTTGTTAATGTAGTGCCCCTCCTGTAGGGGCCTTCATGCTTAACCTGAAACTCAACCACTTAATACACAAGAGATTAGAAAGCACAATGACTAGATAAATAAACTAAAAAAATGAATAACTTAGCAAATTAAAACAAACCATAACCTGTCTCTGATACCATCTTGTCCACTGCCATCTGCGTCTTCCGTAGGATCCCTCCAGCAAAGCTCGTTTAACCATAGGCGAAGCAACCGTTAGCTTCGCCACCCAACCATAGGCTCATGCTTTCAGTTGCATGGCCTCCCCCGAGCTTTGGGTCATAGAGCTCACACAAGTATTTCAGAAATTCAGCTTGGGCTTCCCTTCCCACCAGGATTTCTAATCCAAACCCTTAGATAGCAGCAAGTCTTTGAGGCATTCGAAAATTACGACAATCGTCCAAATTATGGGCCCTTTACCCATTCCCCAAGCCTTCCTTATAAAGGAAAATCTCATGCAACACATGTCGGTTCATGCATAATTAATTATTTAATTAAAACACTCACCCATCCAAGTGTCAGTTTCTCTGGGAAGTGCACCAACACCCCTAAGTTTGCTCTAGTTTGTCCCTAGATATTTTAATTAACTCCTAGCTTTTAGTCGACTAGGTGTCTAATCTTAGGATTCTATTTTGCTCCTAAATAATGATTTCTATTATTTTAAATGCTCAACAAAAATAACTATTCATGTGCAAATGCCTAAATTATTTTTATGCATTTGCTAAGTAATAATCTAGAGTTATTCTCATAAGTTTTTATGCAGTTAAATTTAACAATCAAACTCACTAGGATCACGGTGCCGTGTTGTTGGGCTCCTAGTTCCTTAATTTTAATTCCCTAACATCGCACCACTCCGTCGGGTCCAGTCATCCATGGTTTCCATTCCTTGCCATGGTACCGCATCGTTGGGTCCTTGCGTCCATTCTTTTCGTCCTCGACAGGGTACCGCATCGTCGGGCCCTTCTGCCACCATCTTTCCGTTTTGACTTGCGGGAACTCTTGTAGGTATTTTAGGAATCGTTACCATCCATCCTCCATCTACATGCTATCTAGGGACTAATGGCACTGAGGAGTGAGTCCGTTCTCACTACGCGCCCCTCAACTCGTACGTGACCAGCTCCGTCGTGGCCCACCTCGTACGCTCTCACGCATTCCTCTTGAGCAAGCGGATCAATGCTTATCTGCTCATGCGTGGTATTCTTCTAGGAAGTCGACATCATTGTCGCTCCCCCTGTGTGTGATTTACCCGTACTCTACGGCCCTTCATGTTCCTTTATGTGTCCGTTGGTGAACCGTCTCACTTGTTTCTACACACACTTCTCACAACAATTTATTAGTAGAACTGTCCTCAATAATCATCATCTGATTTCTAAATCTAGTATTGTTAAACATTTATGATTTATTCAAACTTCTAATCAAATATACATTTCGTCGACAAATACATAATCACCGTACAGCTAGTCGTTAAGCATTATCCATATGTACAATTTTCATATCAAAGTTAATCGTTAAACAACATGAAATCGTCCATTCACAATAACTACCCAAATGCACATATATCAATCAATCGTAGTCATAAATATACTCAAAATAAAATCATAGGGTTATTTTATTAATGTTTCAAACAGTCGGGTGACTCAGCAGGTGCCCTCAATGTCTACAGTAGTCTAGGGGCACTACATACACCCCTACTTATTTAGAAATTCGTCCCGAAGTTCAGAATAAATGCGGAAAGCTATGACACATCTCAGTTGCATCTTCCCAAGTCACAAAGCTAGGACTGTAGCTGTCCTACAATACTTTGACTTGACCAATCAAGGCTAAGCATTTAAGCAAGAACTGATCAATCAATTATCCCAGTCCACACATATAATTCAATTCATTAATTCATTTATCAACTATAGTCATGCACATCATCAGGTGATTCTCCCTTATTAAGACACATCCTAACTCGAAGGGCCACTTTATTGAAGTCTGTTCCGCCGGGTCACTCGACAGGTGCTCTTAAAGTCCATAGTCATTTTAGGGGCATTACAGTTAATCAAATTTTAATTATGTATTTATATTTTTTTTTCTTAGATTAGTAGTCACATTTATCTTCTATAAAGAGTGACACAATAAAAGCTATTATAATGTAAAAAAACAACTTGATGTGTAAGCCTTAACACAATGTTATAATAAGTTTTTGAATGCTTGATTAGCATTTTTTTATTTTACTTCATTCATACTATAGAGTGTTATGGATATGGCTAATATGTCATTATCAATATTTTTCTCCGACTCTATTTCAACTTTTAAAAGCATCAAAGTAAAACGTGCCATTTTTCTTTTGTTTTTTTAACTATACACAAATAATCATTTTAAAAATGTTTTATAATTATTTCAAACTTTAGTTTTGAATTATGTACAAGTATTTCATTAAAACATTTCTAAGAGGTAGGTATAAGCAGCTTTGCTGCTAATTTCACTTGTTTTATAATGTTACCCTACACTGGTGCGCAATATTAGATAATGCACGAGTGTGCTTGCATGAAGTAAACACACTGCTATTTAATATAAAAATATTAAAAAAGTTTTAAGTCCAACATTCAATAAAAAAGCTTCCCAATTTCAAAAATTCACAAATCCTAATATCAATTAGTAGATTGATTATCATAGAGCTAATAAGATTCAATGTTATACTCCCTTAATAAAAAATAAAACGCGTCAATATTTTAAAAATCATCAAGAGAGACTTTTAAACATGTGTAAAAGAGAATCTAAAGACTTTTAAACATGTGTAAAAGAGAATCTAAAAACCTAGGGGTAAAATCAACTTCAATGAATGGAACTTTTACTTTTTTTCATGGAGGTTTTCTAGTTGAGAATATAAAATTTGACATTAAATATCTATGAAATGATAAAAAAAAACATGTGTAGTTATTTATATTATGTATGGTTGTTTCCTTGTGAACCATATTTATATGTAGAGTTACTACATAATATATATAGAGAACACTACATTAATGAGGCGGTAAATATGGTGATCCAATTAATGATAGAAAATGAATAGATAAATAGAGCATATGATATATTCAATCACATATACATTTAAGAAGAAGATATGACAATACCTTTAAGAAGATATGACATTTTTTTCTCAACGATGCTACTTGACATAATCAATTACACTTTTTTTTATAATATAAAAATTATATTAACATGCTTTTTTAACCATAAAAATATATATCAACACAATTATTTAAAAATTATTTTGAGTTTCTATAACCTATAACTAATTAAGCAATTTCAACCCCTATAATATCCCATGCCCATGATATGGAATATCACTTAATTAATCTTAAACCAAAACAAAAAACATAAGCTAATATCACTTGATCTTTTTACATTAATCTTAAAATATTTTTATTATAAAAATTTAATACACCTAAAAAGTAATTATATTATTTTTACTTTTTGATGTTTATGTTTTTTTTTTCCTTTTTCCTGTAAGCATGAAAAATATATTAAAATAAAGTTTTTAGTACTCAGGACTTATAGGGATCCATCTTAAATCTCGATCTATCAAGCACCGGGATCCAATTTCTTAAGGTGTATTTTTTTTTAAAATTTACCTCAAGAAATTTGATGAGCGGACATGAATTTATTTTTATTTTTTAATTATTTTGTTAGGAACAAACGTTACAACATCTCCCCCATATTAGATGAACTATCATCTCGATGGTGAGCTTTTAATGTTTCTTTGATTTTAATTATTTAAAAATAGTTTTAAGTTTTTATAACCTATGACCAATTAAACAATTTCAACCTCTATAATATCCCATGATATGGAATATCACTTAATTAATCTTAAACCAAAACAAAAAACATAAGCTACTATCACTTGATCTTTTTACATTAATCTTAAAATCTTTTTACATTAATCTTAAAATCTTTTTATTATAAAAATTTAATATACCTAAAAAGTAATTATATTATTTTTACTTCTTGATGTTTATGTTTTTTTTTCTTTTCTTTTCTTCTTTTCTGTAAGCAAGAAAAATATATTAAAATAAATCCTTCAGTACATAAAGGTCAAGACTTACAGGGCTTATCATGCCCAAATTTTCTACATGAGTGTCTACACAAAATCTTCAACCGCCTTCTTTTTTCCTTCAATTATCCCTTCTACAAAAACTATCTGTCCTATTAACCCCATTACAATGAACACATTCAAAATCTGTCTGATAATACCCACAAAAAGAGTTAACATAACTGTGGAAATTAAAACTAAATCCGCAGCAAAACCCAACGAACTATAGAGAAAGACCGCTAGAAATTGACAAACTGCCTAGACAAAAGACACACCAATAAGAAAACCCAAACCCAAGTAAACAAACCCGAAACCCATTATTTCTGAACCCAGGTGACGTTTCGATGGATCATTGTCCCCGATCGGAGGCCACCTAGCTTGTTATCTTCCTCATATGTAGTCTGGACCGAGGGACTATGAATGGGGCAGGTACCCTGAAAACGAGCCGCAGAAGTTCCAACCACATTACCATTAATCTCCGGCATTAGACCAATCTTCTAAGCAATACGGTATATTTTCTTATACATCATGCGATTTTCAAGAAGGTGCTCCTTCCAGGATTTCACAGGTTCCACCTCACCCATGGCTTTATTTTCCTTATCCATTAGAACATGGGAAATTAGTTTCTTTGTTATCCAGTAGGTGGTGATCATACGATCATAGGCGGAAAGTCTCCTAGTCGTGGTCCCAGGGTCACAAACCCATTCTTCCACCTCCTCCTTGATAGTTTCCATGTTTATTACTTGCATCTGATTCCACAGGTCACATTCGACCCTTTCAATTTCATCATGAATAATTGGAGGAATGCGCTTCCTGAAGAAATGGGCAACCTGTCCCACTTTCCTCAACTCCTGGTTCGGCTTCCTCCTTCCCCCATTACCAGCTTTTTTTCTCTTTCACTCTTTCCTCTTAGGAGCCATTAGAATGGTAGCCTAGTACTGCAATTGACGCCACACCAACTCCTTCTTGCTCACAGAAAAATGCCTCAGAGAATGAGAATACAGAATGCAGATAAGGGGCGTGTGCCTCGAATAAATATCCAAGTTGCTCATCCCAATTCCAATAAACATACTAATTCCTCTGTACTTTTTATTGAGTAGCATGATACTCCAGTAAATATCTCGGTTTCTCTCCTCGTTTCGTCGTACCTTTCCCTCCAACTGATGGATATGGCTACAGGATTTCCCCATTATTGATAATCGGTGTGAGTTCATGGGCATTCATGTCTTGATTAACTATGGAGGTATCCGCATCGAGCAATGAGTGATGTTGGTTATGACTCCAGGTGTTGGGTGGGCTTGACATGTGTGCCCCAGTCATGTTATTCGAGTCATGATTCATGTGCCCCATCAACTCCTGGTACAACCTGATGTCATGGGTCTCGAAGTGGATGTGACTGGATATGCCACTCATTACCTCCTTCATCGAGTAGTTGTCCTTCCACCATCCTCGCTTCACTTTTTTCCTCGATGTTTTCCAACAGATCGGCCAGCTTATTGTCATCATGTTTGACGTGGGAAAAGGACCAGGCATGCCGTCCTTGGATAAGATCCTCCAACATTTCAACCCAATACATCATACGCCAACTCTCCATGACTTTGGACACCTTTTGTCCTCCTTTTATCTTTTTGGTCATCTAGATGATGATGTGGGAGTCACCTTCTATGATCATAGGTTCCCAACTATTGCAGATTGAGAGTATGATGCCATGAAACAAACCTTCCAGATCTACCGCATTGTTAGTGTCTTGTCCAATATTTCCATGATAGTACTGGAGAATACCACCCTCGTTGTTTATGATAACTCCACCAAAGCCAGTCCATCCTGGGTTCCCTTTGGATTCTCCATCGAAGTTTAACTTGAAATGTCCACTTGGAGGGAGGTACCATAGACGTGGGCTTGTGGGAGCCTCTTTCTGAGCTTTGAATTTCCTCCAACCTTGTGGAGTACAATCCATTCCCCAGCCCACCAAAATTCGCTTCTCGTTATCATCCATTTCTCAATATCTTTCATTCCATTGGGTAATTTTGATGGTCTCCTGTATATACTTACTGATTTGGTTCCAAACTGTCTGAGGCAGATTTTTCTTTCCTTCAAAGAACCTCCAACTTCTTTCCTTCCAAATGTCCCACATCAAGGTTCTAGGAAACACGAGCCATATTTTAAGAATAACGGGATTTTTGAAAGTCTCCTTATACCAGCATTTAATTGTTTGTTGAGGTTGTCCCTCTAACTCGATCTGTTTTCCTAAATATTGTTGCACCATAGTCCCCATAGGGATGAAGCCATAGGGAAGGAGTCCAAAATATGATTCATTGATTCCTCCTCACCTTCATAGACGCACCAAAAAGGTCCATGCATGCCCCTTCCCATTAGGTTCTCTCCTGTCAGAATTCGTGTGTATGAGACCAGCCATATAAAGGTAGAAATTTTAGGCCATGGATTATAATTCCAGATCGCCTTCCAAGTCATCCTGTGCTGCACGTCTTCTTGGTTGAAGCTAAGATCATAGGCCTCTTTAGTTTTATAAATCCCTTTTGATTAGTACCCCCATCTCAGTTTATCCGAGTGGGTTCTGAATTCGAATGCACCGGTCTCCCAGGGCCTCCATAATCTTGGGTATCTCTTATGCTGAGAATCTTTGGTTCCACCAATTATGTGATTTCTATTCATAAAATTCCTCATGTACTTGTTCTTCTCTCCATAATTTCCAAGAGTCACTCCAGAAATTGGCATCTTGTCCACCTATTATTTCCCAGAATCTATGTTCTTGGGACTATCCTTATGTTCTCATGGGGGAAATTCCATATATGGGATCCTTGCATATTTTCAGTAAATCTGATGAGGTCTTGTTTTGGTTTCCCCTAAGCATACTTGTTGTGCCACAATTTTTCCTATGGTTCCTCTTTCTGCAACACCCAATGCCACCATATCTTCGCACCTAGGAATTCACTAATTTTCTCTAGGTCTATCAGTCCTAGACCACCCTGATCCTTTGGTTTGCAGACAGTGTCCCAGCTAACCAACGCCCATCAATGTTTGGGTCTGGTTGCATCCCCATAAGAACTGTCTTTGGATTGTTCTGATTTGATTTAAAACCGATTTTGGAGTAGCCAGAGTAGAGAAAAGGTAGATGGGCATAGCTTGAAGCACCGCTTTTACTAACACAATTATTCTTGCAAGGTTGAGAGTCCTATAATCCTAGTTGTCCAGTTTCCTTCTCATTCTCTCAAGAAGATCCTCCCAGGAGACTTTCCTAATCACCCCTTCAACTAGAGGAGCGCCGAGATATTTGGATGGAAGGGAGCTCCCTTGGAATCCCAGGATACATAGAATATTCCTCTGGTGAATCCTTGGAGTGTTGAAGAAGAAGACTTGGGTACTTAGTGTTATTCGCTTCCATCCCAGAAGCCTTAGAAAAAAGTATTCAGGCATTTCTTTAGGGTCATTTCTTCTTGAACCGATGAGTGTTCTATCAACATTGTATCATCCACAAACTGTTGGTGGGAAATAGTCTCAGAACCAGTATGAAGATTCAATCCTTTGAGCTCCCTACTTTCAATTTTGTCTTTTATAACCCTGCTTAGCCCTTCCACCATAAGAATGAACAAAGAGGGGGATAGAGGGTCGCTCTGTTGGATACCCCGTGAAGGTTTGAAAGTTCTAGTGGGGGCACCATTAAGGAGGATAGAGAAAAAGGTCGTGGAAGTATTATTCATTATCCAATAGACCCAATCTTGGTGAAAACCATAGGCCTCAAGAATTTCTTGCATAAAATGCCAGTTTAGTTTATCATAGGACTTTGAAATATCAAGCTTCAACAACATACCTAGTTTTTTAGTGACTTTCAAGGAATGGATGACTTCATGGACCAAAATGATGCCGCCCAGAATTTTGTGTCCTTCAACAAACCCTACATGTTCATGGGCTACTAGGTCTTGAAGGAGAGGCGTAAGCCTGTTATCTAACACCTTTGTTATAATTTTGTAAATAACATTATAGAGTGCTATGGGTCTGAATTTTCTAGGGGATTCAGCCCCTTCCTCTTTGGGGATAAGAGTAAGAAAGGTGGAATTGAAGGCTCGTAGGACTCCTTTATCCTTCTGAGAGTCGTCCACAATTTTACAGACTTCATATTTGATTAAACCTAGAAGTGTTGGAAGAAATTAGTAGTTAACCCATCAGGTCCCAGAGCTTTTCCATATTTCATTTGATTAACAACATCCTCCACTTCCTGGAATTCCACAGGCTTCAACAGGATTTCGTTTTGGTTTTTCATTACCTTCCTAGGGACGTGTCTAGTAATTTTCCTTATATATTCAGATCTATCATGTCGGTCTTCCTTCATGATGGTTTCAAAGTACTGAACAAGTTCAGCCTCCATTGCTTCCCGTGATTCTATATACTAACCATCATCTCTTTTTAACCTTATTAATTTTTTCCCTTTGACGATTCTGAATCACTGAGTGGTGGAATAATTTCATGTTTCGTTCTCGTTCTTGCAACCATTGATTCCTGGACTTTTGTTTCCAATATATCTCCTCTTGTTGTTCCCTTGCATGGAGCTGCTCTAGGAGGATCTATTCTCGGTGTTTCAGGTCATCGGTATATCGAGAATTCATGCCTTCCCGCTGAAGATCCTGGAATTTTTCATTTAGAAGCTTCTTATCTTGGAATATATTCCCAAATTCCTCCTTATTCCAAATACGGATTTTTGCCTTTAACTTTTTCAATTTTTGTTGGAATTGGTACATCATAGTTCCCCTAATAGGCTCCATTTCTGCCCACCATTTATCGACAATTTCCTTGAAGTGCCCGTGTTCAATCTAGAATTGTTAGAATTGGAAAGGGCACCTGATGGGGGGACCTCCATCTTCCCAAACCAAATTAACTGGCCAATGATCAGAGCTTGCAGAGGGAAGGACCAGAGCGGTCGATTCCTTGTCCCCACTAATCATTGCCTCGGGTAACAGGAATTTGTCTAAACGAGAGGCTACGTGGTGCTCACCACCTCTTCTATTATTCCATGTATACCCCCCATTCCGAGTTTCTATGTCAACCAATATGTTCTCTTGTATAAAATTTTTGAAAGAAATATTGGTCACTTCTAGATTTCGTCTTCCTCCTTTCTTCTCTTCTAGGGAGGTGATCAATCACCACCCACAGCCCAGAAAAGCCATTCATTATCTTGCGCTTCCTTACTCAGGTGCAATAAGAAGGTAGGTTTCTGAGCCATAATAATTGGGCCATAAACATTGGTGAGAATCCCTCTTACCTCAGAGTTGCAAATCTGAAAGTTCGCACTAATTGAAAACCTAGTTGCTCTGAATTTGTTGAGGATAATTGCCGCAGGTTTCCACATAATAGCTATTCCTCCAGCTGATCCCCTAGCATCAATAGCTGTCACTTAACTTCCTCGCCATAGTTTCCCTCCTATCACCTGCATAGTGTTTGAGCTGCATTTGGTTTCTTGCAGAAATAACACCGCTGGATTTTCCTTCCTTAACTTATTCCATAGTGTCTTCATTTGCCTTGGGTTGTTTACCCCTCAGATATTCCAGGTTATTATCTCCATTGGGCGATCTTATTAAATTCTAAGAAGGACTCCCTTTTCATTGTGTATTGGCCTGATTCAACCATCTTGGTCCCGATCTCTGCTATTCTATGCCTATTTGTCTTTCTCCCACATTTCCCCCCTTCCTCAGGTTGTTTTCTTTTGTTTCCCTTCGCCGGATCTTTATCAATGCCTAATTGTGGGGAAACTTTAGTTCTAAGGATGGCATGCTGTATAAGTTCCAGCTGCCTTCTGGATACATATCCTTGCCCTTTCTTGCTACATTCCTTCTCTATCTCATCTAGATCCAGATCCCCTAAGTCCATATCCTCTATCTCCTTTGTTGTTTCTTCCTCCATGTCTTCCAATACCTCCTCCATCTGCATGTTTTCTGGCTTGATTGTGGATTGGTGTCCTTCTTTTTTTTCTCCTTATTGATTTCTTCCTCCTCGAACTCCATACTGCTCAAGGTCACGAACCTATTCCCAGTCGGATTCTTTTTTTTGTGTTTTGTTTTGCTTGGGGTGTTTGGGGGGTCTTTTTGCTTTGTTTCTTATAGTTCTGAACTTGAGTAAATCCTTCGCTATCCTTTTCCTTATCTTTTTTCTCCTCCGTTGGGGTCACAGTGGTTTTAAGGGTAGGTCAGTTTCTGCTCAAATGTCCATACTCATGGCATTGCCGGCATCAGAAGGGGAGTTGTTCATAATCAAGAGTTTGGACCCAATCTTCATCTTCCCAAGTTAAATTGATAGCCTCTAGGAGTTCTTGTGAGAGGTTCATGTAGACACATATTCGTGCATAAGTAGTATACCTTTGAAACCTTGTTTACTCTGAAACTTTCACAAACTTCCCTAGGGTATTCCCAATGGCCTCCATAATTTCAGGTTCCAAGTACTCGCAAGGAAGCGAGTAAAGCCTAATCCAAAATGAGGCAATACTCAAATCCTTTGTATTGGGGTTAAACCTCTCTTTCAAAGGTCGCAGGAATAAACCTGCAAAGGAAAAAAATATGGTCCCCCCATCAAAAATCTATCCCGATCTTCCTGGTTGAAAAAGATGAATGTGAATAAACCTTTTTCTCCTAGGTGCAGATCATAATGTCCTTTGGGATTCCATGTAACCTTAATCCATCGAATCAGATCCTTCTCCTTCGGCCAGATTCCAATGAATTTCCCAATGAGGGATTTCTCCTTCCATTGTTATACTCGGTCTCGAAGCTTTTCATATGTGATCTTCAGAGATGGGTTTTCAGCAAATCGGGGTAAACAACCCCCCCGAGTCTTTTTTCTTTCAGTCTCCGTCATCTTCTCATTTGTTGTCCCCTGATTTGGCTTATTCGCGGGTGGGTTCTGCGCACCTCCTGAACGATTCAAAGAGTGGGAGGGGGAGCCTCCCCCTCTGGATGGCGCCATCCAAAACACCTTGAACGTCATCTACAAGAAACCCTCGAGGCTGAGAATCAGCCACCATCACCAGCCTTCGAGCCAAGCCCCTACGCAGACAGGGCCTGCTAGGTTTTTTTTTTCATAGCATCAAAACTTCACTCCCAATCCTCCGATTCAAACAAAAGCACACTTTCATTGCCTTCAACCTCTATAATTTATATGATATTAAAACACCGAGAGATACCTTTTCAAATGTTCATGTTAAAAATAAATACTTCTAGAAAAATATACTCTTAATTAGACAAAATGTTGTGTAATTTTTTATTATAAATAATTGTGTTGTGACTTTGAAAAAGAAAAGCTTCGAAAGTCGAACCTCCATTCAATGAGTATTCATGTTAAACCATTTTTCTTGTGGTTGAATTAAAAACTTAATATTAACCTTTTCTATCTTATTTATTTTATTTTTTAAATACAAACAATAAATTAAACCACGTTTCATATGGTTCATCTAAAGACTTAATATTAAGCTTATATTTATCTTATTTATTTCATTTTTAACTTGAAAATTTAATAATTATACGATAATTTTTTTTATATATTTTAATAATGATATTATTGTATTTTAAATATACTATATTTATTATTTTAATAATGATATTATTGTATTTTAAACATACTATATTTATTATTTAAATATTTTAAATGCAATTAAATAGGATTCCCAAGAAACTACTAAACATTTCAAAAATCCATGGCAAGAGTTAACATTGATTTGGAATACAATTGAATCCAAGTCAAGTCAAGTCATGGGAAAAAGTTAACATTGATTATACAACTGAATTGCACAATATATGAATGATAATAAAACCCTTAGCCGGCTGAATGATAATAAAACCCTTA
Source organism: Larix kaempferi (assembly GCA_027924585.1). NCBI lineage: Eukaryota > Viridiplantae > Streptophyta > Pinopsida > Pinales > Pinaceae > Larix > Larix kaempferi. The sequence goes on along the minus strand of BSBM01000391.1, from coordinate 25,855,150 downwards.
GCCGGCTGAATGATAATAAAAACCCTTAACCTACATGGTCAATAATCATAAAACCGTTTTCCCATGAAGCCTACGTCATCTTAATAACTTCTAGATTTAATAACCAAAGAGCCGATCATTTTACATTCATGTGACTAATTTAGAAAAGTAAAAATCCAACAAAATGTGGTGTTATCTAAAATAGAGTGCATAGAGTGCATACTGTTATTTAAATTTGTGTTACAATGACCATATTCTTTATTGTGGTTTAGCAGTGTTATGCTTAAAAAGGTCATAGTATCAATGTACTATCCAAGCCTACATAGTATCTAATTTCAACACAATTTTTTTTATTTTTAATAACCCATTCAAATTTCATGGGTTGGTTGTAAAATTTAACAAGGGAAAAAGCTACAGGCCAGCTTAATCCCTGCCAAAGGGAGTGGGCCAAGCACCACACGGCAGCTACACAGAAGCAAAATCACAAGTGAGAAGGCTAGAGCACGTGGAAGAGAAGGGTGTGAATTTTTCTTGATGTGGATGCGTAATCACACCATGCCACAACTCAAGATACTTTGAGGTTTTGGCCAAAATTATGGGGCATAGGGTTTGTGGTTTAATTATATGTCAGCATGAATGGGAAGCATTACAGAAGCCACTACCCTATTTGGCCATTTGGCCACGATGGAAAGGAAATCATGTGATCATAACAGGAATATAGAGTGAGAATAACGTCGTAAGCCTAAGTGCTCTTTTGGTAATATAAATCACTTATACGGTTGGTCGAGTGGGAATCGATCATCGAGTGGAGTAGGGGCACATTTAAGAAGCTCGTATGACAGATTGTGGTTAGATCATGCAGTGTTAATTCGGTAGTAACATTTCATTCCTCTAACTCCACCTTCTAAATATGTGGCAAACAAAACGAGAGTCGGGGTAGGACCTAATTGCTCACAAGATCAATGCATTAAAGAAAGATTGAATTGTTTAAGTGGTGAAATGATAAGCAAATTCCTTCACATTGAATTTGGTTTGGGTTGTGTAACCTTAGTATAGAGGTAGTATAGGAGTTGTAAAGCTTCTAGTGTGGGGGTGAACATAGCACATAGTGTGTCGTGACCCCTTGGGGTAAAGTTTGGTGGTCGATTTTAATTAAGCCAAACTGATTTGTGAATAGGTTAGAGTTAGGATTATAGTAAGACTATATTCAAATCTTGGACATAAGTTCATTTGAATTATTAACATTAGAGATACGAATTATTTCTCTAGTCTAGCATAATATTGCTAGGTAGACACCCTTTGGAAGATATACTTTTTGTCTTATGAGGTTCCAAGTGAAGCTGGATACCTTAACAAGAGAGAGTGTTAGTCTAGACTAAGTACCTTAACAAGAGAGAGTGAATTAGTCTAGACTAAGATATAGTGCAATAAAACCATAATTTAGGCATATGGTTCATGGTAACAATAACTTGAATTCTAAGCAAGGGAAGTAGAAAAAATATCTATCCAAGTGTCTAGATTAAAGACCAAGCTAATGATCTATGAACAAAGCAAAGTTAAATTCAGAGTTTGACGATAGAAATTCCAAAATATATCTATATCTATATATATTTAAGTTGGTAAATTAAGGTATTTTACAAGTCTCCACCATAAAGATCCTTTCAATCAATAGAGGTGGATGGAGAAAAAGAATTGTATAGCAACATGTTATTTTGCATTCAAATCCATATTTTGACACTTAAAAAAATTTATTATTCTTTAATTTATCAAAAATGAATCATAATTTACCTTAACAAACTTTGCTTATATTTTGATTATGTATTAATAAGGGCAAGCCAAACCTAACGTCAATTATACTTTCATTTAACCTAAGAAATTTAAATTAACATAAACACATGCTAATATACCATAAATAACACTATGCAAACCCTCATAATAACACAATCAAACCCTAATTGCATTCTTAAAAACTTTAATTGATGAAAAACACTAAACAAGCTATCATTCTACACTTATAAACCCTAATAAACCAAATAAATTTCAATAAAGCCCAAATTTGAAATGAATAAATCATAATTACATAAATTACTTCTACTTGTATTAGAACATACCATGTCAATATTAAAAATTCGAATATATATTAATATGATATATACTTATAATATCGGTATTTAATTTTATTTAAGATTTGATTCACTTAATATCCATCTTAATTTAATAGATGTATTGAGATGAAACCTTAAGTTTCAACATATTGTATATAATATAATTCTAATTAAATATAAAAAATAAGATTATAGATGTATTGAGATGAAACCTTAAGTTTCAACATATTGTATATAATATAACTCTAATTAAATATAAAAAATAAGATTGTTGAGAGATATTTGACACTTTTAGGATAATGTACTTTACCTTACTCTTTTCGATGCGAACTTATAACCTTTTATGAAAAAACATATATTCATAATGATTAAGTTAAAGATAATATATTATTTATCTAATCATAAAAAGTTAGAAAACATATATTAAATATTAAAATTTAGCTAGTTTAATCCTTCACTAAATATCATCAAGTTTGGATTGCTTCACCATTCATTTATAATAAATACATTATTCATTCCCATGCGCATTCTGCTTAAGGTATTCATATTTAAATAAATTTATTATTAATTTTCGCTAATGTCGTGACATATGGTATAACAATATTACATAGAGATGCATTACTTGTAGATTAGATCGCAGAGCTTTATGGGTAGGATGGAAATCAACAGGCCCAATGCTTAAAATATTAATATAAACTTTAAACAACCATAATCATTCAAAATTAACATTGCTTATTTTGATGTAAAAATTATTAATATTAATTTTTAAACTAAAGATGCTTCCGAAGTTAATTTTGATTGAATATTAAAGGAGGTTGATCAACGCACGATGCCCGGGAATCAAGAAATTGGTTTGAAGGTATAAATTTACAAGAAATGTTGGAAGATTGACTAATAACTGACCTAGATGGCGTTATGGCGAAGCAGCTTGGGGCATTTACAACGAGTGAAATCCCTGTGCGTTAGTGAGATGATATACGTTTTCGATCGATAATGGTGGCAGATGGAATCCAAAAAAATCGAACAACAGTCCATTTTGTATTGCACGGTGGGTAAACTGATGCCACTTTTGAACTCAGAGGCTTCAAATTATTTAGACAGTTAAAAAATCAATGCAAATTTTTGGAAGTGCAAAAAAGCTTTATTTAGGATTTGATCCACTAACACTTAAATCTACCATTGAAAGGGTGCCATGTTTACGTGATTTATGAAGAAACTCATCAATTCACAACAATTTATGTGGCCGCAGGTTTGGAGAAGATATCATTACTTAGAATTTAATTCCCATGAAATTGGTCACCATCAGAAAAAGACATAGCACCGGCATTGGAGAATATCAAACCAACTATAATCACAGAAACGCCAAACCAACTATAATCACAGAAACGCCGAAAGCAAAATCCCACCAAAGATGGCTCCATCCGCTGCCATATCACCGTCCAAGTAATTGCTAAAAGAATGCCACCCAAATCACACCAAATTAATGAGAATTGGTTGCCAAAATTCTTAAGTTTAACCACCAGATGTTTATTGTAAAGCTGTTACGCTTTTGCACTCATGAAAAGCTCCATGAATTAACTAGTGGTAGAGAAGGTGATTATAATAGATGGAAGAAAGGTTTGATAGCTTGATGGGTCAAAGAGCGATTGCGGGTTTTGAGGCCGGCACATTGTGATCACAAATAGCGTCGAGATTACTACTAGAACTGCCACGACGTTGCATGAAAGAAGCCACCCTGGGTCGCCACAGTAAAAATAAGAGATTGCTTCCATACAAGATTTACCAGGCGGTCCATCTAATGATCTTCTTACAAAGAGGGAATCAATTTTAAAAATTATTTTCGTGTCATCACCAAACTACAGGTCATCACCAAACTATAGGGTAATAACTCTTTCCATCCATAACCAATATTTATGGTCCAGAGCTAATGGATCTGTTGTCACCTCAACTTGCGATAGTTCTTGTGGAGCCGGCCCCTCTATTTGCAATAAACAGGTGTGGCAACTACTGGTATGAGTTCTAGCACTACTATGCATTCATTCTAGCTCATGCAATAGACGTATTAGAAAATGCCAGATCGAGGGGCTTGTTATTATATAGTATGAAAAACACCTTATTATAATGTAAAGGAAAGCAGGGGAAGTGCTAATATGTATATAATAGGCTCGGGAGTCGGGCCCCTACATTCTGAATTCGGGCATTTTTATGATAAGCACGTGTAAACTTATCCTCTTCCACGAATCTAATTCACGTAGCATGCGCATTGATCAAAGCCACATTGAAGCCATGCACAAAAGCAACTTACATGAAGCAACACCGCCAGGTTGAAGCCATGCACAAAAACAACTTACACCAAGCAACATTGCGAAGACTAACCATTAATGCTCTGCAGCTGGTGGTTAGTCTTCGCCAAGCAACACGAACATGTTGAAGCCATGCACAAAAGCTGAGAAAGCATAGAGAAATGTGGCTCGGCCAGATTCTGAATCACCCGGTCGAATCCTTAATCATACATCAACCATAGAGTTCCTGCATAAACAAGTGAAACCTAATTAATAAGTCTGAACAAATCAAAGCAGAAAATGATCAAGGTCTGCTTCTAGACCTCGTCGCGGTGTATGTGTAAACCTAGCAGGAAAGAGCCCGGTGTTGGCTAGACTGATCCCATTACCCTAGGTCTACCCCTGGGGAAATTCTGGTTACTACTGCACTAGCGCATAGAGCACCTGACATAGCAAACATTGTACAGATCAGATTACGCATAAGCCTAGGAAATCAAGCAAAGAATTAAACAATATTGTAAAAAAAAAAAATCAACTTTCACTAATTATGTGGTAGTTTTGTATTAGTTTTTACCTTCCTCATACCAGATAGCTGATATGGAAGATTCCAGAGTAGAAAACTAATGGCCATCTAAATACTCCATGAAACTGTCAATTCTACAGTAGCTTTTGGTATGGAAGATCATAATCAGTCACTGTTCCACAGAAAAAGTGAAGTCGAAAAGCAGATCACATGTGTCTCTATACAAACCTATGGCAAACCATTTTAAATTACAAATATTGGGTTTGAACCTAAAATTCGCTCAAAAACTTTCGAGGACGTTCATGTGGCCTAGAATGACATATGTTTTCGCTAGCCAAGTGGCTCTTAGTTTGAAACAACTGTGTACGCTAATACTTATTCACCCCTTCATGCATTTGTTTGTTTTCCACTCTTAGCACTTGGAAGTGAATGCGCTAGACCGGGTTTGTTTCCCGGCAAAGAGTGTGTTGACAGAGATAGGGTTCATTTCCACCATTAATCGACAGAGTCTAGCTTCAATTGAATCCATATATGTGTAATGCCTGGATTGTCGTGAATAGAGAGAAAGATCAGCTAACTAGCAAGTGATACAGGGATTGTCATGTTGGAAAAAACAACCTCTGTCCCTGCAATAACCTCAATCTCTGCTTCTTCTGCCTGTAGCAGCCTGCTCTGTTCTCCCTTTTGCTGCTCCTGTATAGGCAATGCAAAATCCTTTCTGCGCGTTGAAAAACATTGCACCAACAATGCAGATTACAGAAGCTAACAAAAAATATAAAACTTTAAAAACAATGGATAACAACAGATCTGAAATTCAGAACAGAGTATACAGAAAAATGCAGACACGCAGGCATAGACAAAAACAGAATGGGCATAAAACACAGTTTTTATTTTTCTTCATTGTTTGGTACATCTCACCACAGATATATATGCAAAATTACAAAGTGTAGATTTTTCTTGAGATCTCTCGAATTTTCCAGATGAGAGGATAAGCATGGCTTCCTCAAGAACCATCTTAAACCAAAAATTCAACACAGGTTTTTAATTACATGACCGATGGCTTTCTGGATTCTTCAGTATTAAATTCATGTGGCTGGGTAGTTGAAACAGTGTGCTCGTATCATAGCTGGGCAGCGGAAAGTCAAGAAGATAGTGTCGGTGCCTTAATTTGGCTTCACCGACCAACATTCTCCCATTTGAAGCCAAATGAATGCTTCTCTCATGCTACTCCTAGGATGTACTGAAGTCACCCCAGCCCTACCAATCTCCTACATAGCTCTTGTTTGTCTCTTGGCAAAGTCTTAGTCAACATGTCAGCGATATTCTCAGTAGTATGAATCTTTTCGAGATATAGATGCCCTTCTTCTAATACTTGGCGGATCCAATGGTACTTCAGAATCAATTTGCTTGGTCCTTGAGTGAAATGCTAGGTTTTTCGCCAAGTGAATGGCACTTTGACTTTCACAATGCAGCACATACTTATCTTGATTAATTCCCAGCTCTCCTAGGAATCGTTGCATCCAGAACATCTCTTTGCAAGCCTCTATTGCAGCCATGTATTCTACTTCAGTTGTGGAGAGAGCTACTACCTTTTGTAGCTTAGATACCCAAGACACAACTGCACCTGCAAATGTATACACATAACCAGTTGTAGACTTTCTAGTGTCCACATCTCCAACCATATCTGCATCTGTGAAGCCTTCAAGCACAATGTCATTATTACCAAAACATAAACAGTAATTACTTGTTCCCTTGAGATACCTTAAGATCCACTTTACTGCTTGCCAATGTTGCTTGCCCGGATTGGTAAGGAACCTGCTCACTACTCCCTCTGAATGTGTAATGTCCGGTCTAGTACACACCATGGCATACATAAGGCTTCCAACTGCTGAAGCATAAGGAATTTTACTCATTTCCTCTTTCTCCTTGTCATCACAAGGACACAAATCAACACTTAGTTTGAAGTGAGCTGCAAGAGGTGTGCCCACTGGCTTGGCATCCTTCATGTTGAACCTATTGAGCACATTTTCAATGTATTTTTCTTGTGACAGCCGCAACCTTTTATTCTTTCGGCCACATATGATCCTCATGCCCAATATTTGTTGTACTTGGCCCAAATCCTTCATTGCAAAATGATTTCCCAAATCCTTCTTCACCCTGTTAATCATGCTCTTATCTTTCCCAACAATTAGCATGTCATCCACATATAACAATAAAATAATAAACTTTTCTTGGTCATAATTTTTAATGTGAAAACAATGATCATCCTCTAATCTCCTAAAACCATGCTCCAACATAAAGGCATCAAATTTCTTTTACCATTGACAAGGTGCTTGTTTGAGCCCATAGAGGCTCTTCTTCAACCTGCAAACCAAGTTCTCTTTGCCTTTTACTTGGAATCCTTCTGGCTGCTCCATATAAATTTCCTCCTCGAGTTCTCCATGGAGGAAGGCGGTCTTCACATCTAACTATTCACACTCCAAGTCTAAAGTACCAACAAGACCAAGAATAACTCTAATGGATGACATTTTAACAATAGGTGAAAAAATTTCATTGAAGTCAATACCTTCTTTTTGGCCAAATCCTTTCATTACCAACCTTGCCTTGTACCTTTCCTTCTTACCTTGTACCTTTCCATCTTGCCTTCACCTTCCTGCTTGATCCTATATACCCACTTATTTTGTAGGGATTTTCTTCCTTTTGGAAACTTCACTAACTCCTAAGTTTTATTTTCCAATAGAGAGTCCATTTCTTCCTGCATAGCTTTCTTCCAATCCTTGCTATGCTCAACATCACAAGCTTCTTGAAAACAATCTGGTTCACCTTCATTAGTTAGTAAAACATAGTTTGACGGTGGATACTTTTGTGAAGGCTTATGAGGTCTAGAAGACCTGCGAACCAGCTGTGGTGGTATGTTTTCCACCTGGACCTCTTTTAACAGCTGCTGCAAGGATTTTTCTTCTCGTTGTCCATCATTTTTAGCTGGATGTCCATCATGTTCAACTAGCTATCCATCATGGTCAACTGGCTGTCCACCATTTTCTGGCCATTGTCCATAATTTTCTTGCAATGGTGGTATGTTTTCTTGTTGCTCAACATACTTGTCAATAGATTTCTTGACCTCCATATCACCTATAGGATTCTTAAACATCTCTAATTCATTAAATATAACATCCCTGCTTCTAATAACTTTACATTTAACCGGATCCCATAAACGGTAACCAAAATCACCATCCGCATATCCCAAGAAAATACATTTCATTGATTTATTGTCTAACTTCGTTCTTTGTTCTTTGGGAATGTGTACAAATGCTTCACATCCAAAAAATTTAAGATGAGAATAGTTTACCTTCTTCCCGATCCAAACTTCTTCAGGAATGCCACCGTCCAAGGTTGTTGTAGGTGATCGGTTGATGAGGTAACAAGTTGTTCTTATTTCTTTTGCCCAAAAATGCTTCTCCAACCCAGAATTTGGCAACATGCTCCTTACCTTCTGCATGATGGTGCGGCTCATCCTTTCTGAAGTGCCATTTTGTTGAGTAGTTCTAGGGACAGTCTTCTCATGATTTATGCTAATCCTGTTACAGTATTCTTTGAATGCATTGGAGCAATACTCTCCACTATTGTCTGTCCTTAAACACTTGAGCAACTTGTTAGTTTCTCTTTCAACACTAACATGAAATTTCTGAAATGTTTCAAATACCTCATCTTTTCTTTTCATGGGGTAGGACCAAACCCTCCTAGATGCATCATCTATGAATGTGACAAAATATGAGGCTCCTCCTAAGGACTTCACATTCACTGGACCAAACACATCATAGTGTACCAATTCTAAGACATTTGCTTTCCTTTCATGGCCTCTTCTCATGAATGACACCCTACGTTGCCTACCATATATGCAATGCCCACAAAGGTCAAGTTCATAGGATTTCAAACCTGGAAGCATATTTTTATCAACAAGAATTTTTAGGCCCTTCTTGCTCATGTGACCCAAGCGCTTATGCCATAGATCTGGTGAGCTTCCTTCTTTTGCAACAACGGCCACATCGGATTTCCTTATTGTTTCTCTTAATGTGTACAACGTTCCTGTCTTGGGTCCTTTAGCCATGACCAACGCTCCTTTGTTGATTTTCCAACCGCTTTTTCCAAAGGTTGTGGAGCAACCTTCATCATCCAATTGTCCCACTAAGATCAGGCTCATGTGCATTTCTGGAACATGCTTGACTTGTTTCAGTAAGATATCATGTCCATCATTTGACTAGATTCGAACATCTCCCACTCCAACAATGTTGCAGTAGTGATTGTTTCCCAAGTGCACTCTACCATAATCACCGCTTTCATATGCAACAAAGTTGTTCTTACATGGAGTTACATGGTGGGATTCCCCGGAGTCAAGGATCCAATCTATGCTACTACTAGAAGTATATAAGCATGCATCTTCTACTGAAACAGTAAATAAGACATCACCATCTGAAACAACTGCAGTGGTCTCACCTTCATTTGTGTTGGCTGACCTTTGGTTTGTGTTGGTCGATTTTTGCTCCTTCCGCTCTCTCTTCCAAAACCAGCACTCCTTCTTCACGTGTCCTTGTTTCCCACAATGAAAGCAAGTGAGTCTTCCTTTTCTTGATTTTGATCTGCCCCTAGATTTTGAACGCCCATGTCTACCTCGATCCATTTTCCTGCCACGATCAGTTAGGATTAGAGCTTCTCCTCCATGGTTTTCTGTCACTGATTTCCGCCGCAGCTCCTCGTTCATTAGACTACTACTAACATCATCAAAATTCAAGGTCCCTGCAGGAGCTGAAGTGCTCATGGAAACAATCAAATTCTCCCAGCTGTTTGGCATGGAGCACATAAGTAGGATGGCTCTGATTTCATAATCCAAGATAATTTTGATGGAGGCAAGCTGGCTGGTAATTATGTTGAATTTGTTTATACAGCTTCTTTATCAAGAACACTTTGTTTGAAGCTATGTTTTTCTCATACAAATCATGCAGCTTCTTCCATAGAGCCTTTGTTGTCTTCTCCCCAGCCACATTGAAGTAGACACTCTTTGCTAAGTACTGCCTGATTGTGGCAATGGCCTTCCTGTCAAGCTTGTTCCATTCTTTATCTGTCATTGATGAAGGCTTACTTGCTTCTCCCTTAATTGGCAAGTACTGGTCCTTTAGAATTAGTATGTCCTCCATCTGTGCTTTCCATAGAGCAAAATTGCCCCCATTCAGCTTCTCCATGTCACTCATGGCAGTGACCTCCATGCTGCAGCTTCTAGAACCTTTCTCTGATACCAGTTGTTGGAAAAAAAAACCTCTGTCCTTGCAATAACCTCAATCTATGCTTCTTCTGCTTGTAGCAGCCTGCTCTGTTCTCCCTTTTGCTGCTCTTGTACATGCAATGCAGAATTCTTTCTGCACGTTGAAAAACCTTGCACCAACAATGTAGATTACAGAAGCTAACAACAGATATAAAACTTTAAAAACAATTGATAACAATAGATCTGAAATCTAGAACAAAGTATACAGAAAAATGCAGACACACACGCATAGACAAAAACAAAATTGGGCATAAAACACAGTTTTTATTTTTCTTCATTGTTCTGTACATCTCACCACAGATATATATATATATATATATATATATATGCAAAATTACAAAGTGTATATTTTTCTTGAGGTCTCTCGAATTTTCCAGATGAGAGGATAAGCATGGCTTCCTTGAGAAGCATCTTAAACCAAAAATTCATCACAGGTTATTAATTACAGGACCGGAGGCTTTCTGGATTCTTCGGTATTAAATTCATGCGGCTGGGTAGTTGAAACAGTGCTCGTATCAGAGCTGGGCAGCGGAAAGTCAAGAAGACAATGTCAGCGCCTTAATTTGGATTCACCGACCAACATGTCAAACAGGTGCAACATCAAATGATGGTGAGAAGCAAATATAAAGAAGACTGCGTAAGACATGTGATTGATATTGATTGCACAAAACATCTACCGAATTTTTAGCAATTTTTTTGCATATCATAGTTAAAACTTGTGTAATGGTGGTATGACTTTCTCCTTTTCTTTGCTACACCCCTGCATATCCGAATGTAAGTGAAAAATAATGTTAGGCCTCACTTCTGATATGCTTTGGTACAATATAGGATGAGTCTTTATGAAGAAAAGACATTCAGTACTTGCTTACAGTCTTGAATAAAGGAATTGAACAACTCATGTACAGTGCCTGAATAAGCTTCATGTCTTCTGCCTAGCAGAAGCGGTTAAGGATTTGAGCCCTTATTTGAAATCATTGGCATAAGCCTTCATAGATTAGTGCCCTCTTGGCTACTGATCAAATATATCTTAGCAAAAAAATGGTATGCTTCTGTTTTTTCCCAACACAACACCTGCCCAAATGTGGACATATTTCTGATACACACAACACACCTCGGTTCAGCGGCCCGTAAAAAAATAAGGAGCTATAGATAAATGATCTGCCTTCCACCCTCATTAGGATGGGGTTCTTTGAGCTGATCGATAAAATATCTACCAGTGTGAATGGTATTAATGCACAATGTCTCCACATTGTGGAACTATGGGATTCCCAAGAACTGGTTTGGGCATATATACAAGGAATAAAAGGACATTTTCAGCCACCCACATTGAGTTTTGAAGGTATGCTTCAAGCTTACGAAAAACTTGGGGTCAGTAAAGCTTGTCTTGCAAATATTTTTGTTAGTTGTTTTTCTCTTATGAATAGTAATATCGATAAAGAATTTGATGCATTTCTTAATAATCTGTATGGGCCAGGAAATGCATTGCTTAATAATCTATATGGACCAAGAATGGGGAAAGATCAGATTTGTAGTTTATTTGAAAGCAATCCAAGTAACTGCTGAGGAATTTCTGAAAAGTTGACGCATTTGGGTAGTTTTGGTTTCCCAAAGGAGGAGGTGGGCAGGTATGTTAGGATAAATCTTCAAGCTTTAGCTAAATGTTCAAAGAAATAGTGGACGTATGTTGGGCATGGCCTAAGGAGGTCAAATTTTGAACACATTCAGTTTTGGAAGCTGCGAGGAGAAGCGCAGCAAAATTTTGGTATGCTACGACGTTGCCCGTAGCGCAGTGTTGGAAGGGCTGCGAGGATTACAGCGCCACGATGTGCCACGTCGACGGAGATACAGCTAAGCAGAGTGTGGACGGATGATGACAGTTATTTTGGTTAGGTCACAGAAGACCTATTTTTGGCAAAGATCATTAATAACTACCAAGCAAGGGGTAGGTATAGATCGGGAGGTAAGTGACTGATCACAACAGACAGAAGACTACTACTACTTGAACCAGTTATCTAAGGCCGTAAAAGAAGGAATAACTTGGCGGAAGCAACCTGTTGGCACGCGCATGATAGAAGATCTGCTGCCAGATACCAGTAGTTCGGTTTTGGGAAAAACCGCGACAGTTTTCTAAACCTAAGGGTTCTACCTTCGTAAATGTAAAGACATGACCTACGGGTCTTGATCTATAAATAAGGAAATTTTGTAAGGGAAAGGGTAAACTCTTCATTTTTGTTGATTATTATTGAATATTGCTAGATCTGTAAGATTGAAGCATTGTAAAGGCTCTGCAGCTGAGTGCGCAGAGACCTAATTTTGAGAGAGAGAGAGAGAGAAGAGCGTCTGCAGCTGAGTGCGCAGACGAAGAACTGTTGTACCCCTTTCCTGAGATAATAAACAATAGTTCTTGTGGACGTAGCTTCAAATCCGGGGGAGTGAACCACATTAAACCTTGTGTTATGTGATTGTTGTGTATGATTGCCATTATTTTTACTTAAATTACTTACAATGCATGCATAAAGTTACTGTTATCTGATATGTGTTTACTTTTAGCTGTATTCATCATGGAAGGGATGGAATAAGATGTTAGTAGTTCGTGTATGGATGGATGTTAACAGTACAACACTTATAAGTTCTCGAATGAATGAATCTATGAGATAATCACACACTTAATTGTTAAGGTTGAACCGCGGTATCAAAGCACACAGCACCGCACACCTCACTCATCTGTATAAGTTATGATGTTTATCAGTCTAAGTTATGATGAATGATTAAGGATTATCCAATAAGATTGAATAGAAGTGATTGGGTCTCATAACGACTGCGCAGTCTAGTTGACACGCCAATCCATAAGAAGTGTTGCACGATAAGTTGTTGATAGCTTATCGACGTAAGAGTGGAAGTAATCCCAGTAGCTATTCGTTGAAAGCGCTGGGTGCACAAGCATCCTTGCTCACTGCGACATTCAACGCAGAGTTCAATACCTCACGTAATCACTAACTGGAGTACGCAGTTTGTCACCGCGTTGCGCATTAACCAGTTGAAACACTCGCATCACAAGGTTGTGGAAACCTACTTCTGCAACCACCCCCTCAGCTTCACCTCGGGTGAGACCTTAGGCTGCTTGCAGTCTATTGCCGAAAGGGCCAGTGAATAGGGGGTTTGTTGGTATCTTGTAACGCGAAGTACCTAGGTCTACATTGGAAAACCTCTAGATCAGAAGGAAGACCAACAAATGGTTCCGTTGCCGCGTTAAGACCAGTGATGCGATAGTGTATTCAGAAAAGTAATGTTCGACAGCTGGCATCCAAAAAAGAAAGATATCTGGCCTTGGTATGATAAGATTGAAAGAGATTTCGCAAAGAAAGAAAACAGACATCTGTGTCTATCTAACGTATAGTGGTTGAACAAATACTTGTGGAGGGACATCAACGAAATTTTTTGGGATTCATTTCCAAACGAGCTACACGAGTGGATATCTCACCTAGCAGAGAGAAAGAATTGTTCCCAAGGCAGAGTATCTACAGAGTGGAGTCCGAAGCTTACTCAACAACTCAAAGCAATCGATAGCCCACTGTCACGAGCAGTTGACTTCTGGGTTGATAGCATACTAGAATGATTTGTGACTGAGTTTCCTATAGATACGCTGAAGTCCTACAGCCAGGCTGAAGCATACTTTTTTGAATGATTCAAAGGTAAGTTCTTGAAAAACCTCAGCCTATATATTAAAATGATTTTAGCTGAGAAAAAAGTTTTAAGAATGCATCAATAATTCTAAATCTGTCATGGTATAAAATACACACATTGATTCTGATGAAGAAAACCATACTTTGAGAAGTGGAAAGAGATACAAGCTTACTAACGAAAGGAATCCCAGACAATCTAGTAACCGTATAGATAACAAAATTCCATGTGACCTCAATAATACAAACACTCAATTATCAGCCACAATCCAGTGTATTACACCTCAGAATCCATCCGTACAGAACCCACCTGTTGCGAATGTCGCACAACCAATCCCACAGATCAACAATACTAGTAACACCGCAGGAGTGAGTGCTCAAAGCACTACGACTCAGACTATTCCGCAGAATACTATCCCTAGCACAATCCAGCATCCTGTGTCTACTTTTGTCATGTGGAATCAGTCCTAGAACAATACACAATCCAGAAGGAGAATGACATATAACAATATAAAACTATCAATATTCAAAGGAACGGGTCAAAAAGACCCTGATCAGCACTGGTTTCTATGCGAAGCCGTGTGGAATGTCAAGCAAGTTACAGATGATGCTATAACAAGTGCGCATCTCATCACTACTTTTAGAGATAGATCACTGCATTGGTTTATGAAGTATTCTCAAGCACAACTAAGAACCTTAGCAAACATCAAGACCGCAATTGTAACAGAGTTTAAAAAACCCAAATCAGAATCACAGTGCATAACAGAGTTGAAAGAAATCAAGCAGAAACCTACTGAATCGGTATGGGAATTCGACCAAAAATTCAAAACATTGTTGGACCAAGTGAGCTTTGTTATAGCTCCGCAACAGCGTCAAGAATGGTTCATTGCTGTGATGTTGCCCCATATCAGACAACCACTGATGCAACAAAAGGTTGTATCTCAAGCTGAGGCCTTGGAGATTGCAATGAAGTTGGAAGCCTCACCGATTGGAGAAAGTAGTTCTGGGATGATACAGATCCAGAACCAGTTGGCTACCTTGACATGAGAATTACAAGGTATGAAAAATGGAAAAGAACAGAGACATGAACAAAGACATTAGGTTTGGTGCATAGGATGCAAAGGAGAGGGCCACACTAGTGAAAATTGCCCCTTATTTCAAGATTATCTTAACAGTGGTGCACCAAACCCAATAAATATGAATCAGAACCAGGCACCATGGTGTGAAATTTGTAGAACTAGAGGACACCAGCCTGAGGATTGTTACCTCATACAGAAATATGTCAAAACATCCAAAAACTTATACTGTAATTTCTGTAAATCAGTTGGACATGATGAATCCAACTGTCGCGCTTATGAATTGATGAATGAAAGAAAGCGAGATATGGAAGCAATGCGAAGTGCTGGAATGTACCGTGTCCAAGAGGAAAATCAGCCAAAGCAAGAGAACACCCACTATGATCAGGGAGGATATAGAGGCCGTGGTGGTGGATATCACGAGAGAGGAAGAAATACTGGCCAAGCTCAAGGAAGAGGACGAGGATAGGTAATATGCTATAACTGTGTCTAGCCAGGTCATGTATCAAGAGAATGTACTAATCCATGCACCACATGCAATTACAGTAAATCATTTGATCATGTGATTGAAGATTGCCCTGTGCTTGAGGTAGAAATGCAGAAGCGGAGAAGAACAGAAACACTGAACCCTAACATCCAGTTGATCGCATCAGAGAGCAGACCTACAGGTCAGAGTGTTAATGCAGTAACGCAAAGTGGCGCTGATACAGGAAAAGAAAAAAGCACAGAAGCCTCAACTTCTAGAACAATTGATCCTAAGAAGAACCCCGGAGAAATAGTAGTAATTAGAAAAGCTTCCGGGAAAGCACCTCCATTGAAATTACAGAAAAATAAATAAATATTTAAAGAAGTGTGGGACATGTTTAAACAACCACCACCTACTTCACCAAGGATCCCGTTGCGCAGTCAAGAACCGCAAATAGAAGATATGCCACTGGCATATGATCAAACATGCACTGCACCAGATACATCTATTTTTGTTGCGCAGTTTCTACACAGTTGCATCAAGTTATTAAAAAACAAAGACACTCTTATGGAATTTGAAAAATGGATAAATCAGTATGAACCATGCAATAAGAAAGGAATAGCACATGGCGCAGTACATAACATAAGGAGTCCCAAAAGAACTGGTAGGGAAATGCAGTTCAGTGCACAGATAGGAGACTACGAGATGGACGAGATCATTCTTGATCTCGGATCTGAAGTGAATGTCTTGACCAAGCAGACATGGCAGGCGATGGGAAAACCAAAGTTACAGTGGTCACCTATACAGTTAAGAATGGCTAATCAAGGCATAGGTATACCACTGGGAAGGTTAACCAGTACCATTGTCGACATTGACGGAGTACGAAGTTATGCAGATTTCAAAGTAATTGAAATTGTGGATGATAGCAACCCTTATCCAACACTGCTAGGCATTGATTGAGCAATGACGAACTCCATCGTCATCAATCTGAAGACAATGAAAATGATATTTGAAGGCAATGACATAAGGGTCGTCGCACCATTGGATCCTTCGCAGGGGGAGCAATATGTTGAACCTATTCAAGAAGAGTACAGAGCTAAATACCTTGACCGTATCTATAAAATGATAACAAATGATGCAGATTATACTCATCCTACTATGGATGGAATGCTCAGCTGGCGCTGCGGTAGTTCTTGCATCTCAGACTCTGAGGCAGGATTAGAAAACTGGCAACACAGAATGCATGAAGTATCTTCTAGGAGATGCGCAAGAATTACAAAGTCACTCCGATGGATTGGAAAGCAGGTAAGTCCAATCCCCACTTATGATGGTACAAATAACGTCTATTCATTTATCAAAGAATACACTGCAGCAGTTGTAGATGAACAACGCATCTCAGCATTAGACATGGCACTCTGCGAGATACCTGCCAGATGGTGGGCTATGCATAAAAAGACATTGACAACTTGGGACCAGTGCAGAATCAAACTACAGATTAGATATGCTGATAAGGTTACATTACCATTTGAGAAATACAATGGCCAGACAAATACAAAGGATCATATTGGAGCCTGTGCAAAAGTGTGGGAAGAAAGACCACAGATAGAATGGGTACATCTCTTTGTGCATACGTTGGAGGAGCCTATTCGAAAGAAATGGTACCTAGAGGAGGAGCTACGCAGAGGAACATCGGATTGGTCTGTCCTTACTGTGAGCTTCCAAAAAGACTTTAGCTTTGAAGATGACCATCTGACTATCCATGACACGCTGCAGATTATCAAGAAAAATATATTTACACCAGATTACACGGAGGAAAACATAACACTAAAAGAGTTTTTTGAAACAAACAAAGTACTTGCGAGTCTACAACCAGATTGGTCAGAACAAGTAGAGCAAGTCATGGACTATTATAACTTAGCTGAAAAAGATGAAGATAAGGAAGACAACGATGAGGAGGACCCGTGCAATATAAAGATCCCTGAATCTGAAGGAATGCGCGAAGTAGAAGGACCTCCATTAGAGATTCTTGATATAAGTGGGTCGGTCAAAACAAAGAAAGTAAACATCAGTACAAGTGAAGAACCGAAGTTCGCAGCAATAGGAGACTACTTGGATGATGATATAGTTGCGGAGATCACAGCTATATTACAAGAATATTAGGAATTATTCCCGACGAAGTTCACAGAGATGAAAGGCATCCTGGGAGACTTAGGACTGATGAGAATTCCACTTAAGCTAGGAGCGAAACCTATTAAACAAAGGCCATATAGACTAAATCCATGCTACAAAGAACGAGTTAAGACAAAACTCGACAAGATGCTCGATGCAGGAATCATTGAACCGGTTGAAGAATCTGAATGGATAATCCCGATGGTAATCCAAGACAAGAAAACAAAGGGTGAGATTAGGATCCGTGTTGATCTCAGAAAGTTGAATGATGCCTC
The DNA here is from genome assembly GCA_027924585.1 of Larix kaempferi. Taxonomy (NCBI): domain Eukaryota; kingdom Viridiplantae; phylum Streptophyta; class Pinopsida; order Pinales; family Pinaceae; genus Larix; species Larix kaempferi. The sequence goes on along the minus strand of BSBM01000391.1, from coordinate 25,837,278 downwards.
GATACATGATCCATTTCCTACACCTTTAACCGACGAAGTACTTGATAACATTGGAGGAAATGAGGCATACTCTTTTACTGATGGATTTTCTGGATACCATCATATAAGAATTGATCCATCCGATAGGCACAAAACCACTTTTGCAACAGAATGGGGGTCATTCCAGTATACAGTGATTCCTTTTGGTTTGAAGAATGCACTAGTCATATTTTCAAGAGTGGTGATTGCAGCATTTAAAGAATTCATCCACAAATTTTTAGAAGTTTACTTTGATGATTGGACCATTTTTGGGTTACTGAAGAACCATGCCGCGAACCTCAGAATGATGCTGGAAAAATGCAGACAGCATCAGATTTCATTGAATTTGAATAAATGTATTTTCTGTGTTCCCTATGGGATTTTTCTGGGACATATCATGTGTAAGCAAGGATTGATGGTTGATCCTGCGAAGATCGCAGTTATTGTAAACTTGCCTACACCAAATTCAATTAAACAATTGCGCACTACACTAGGGCATACTGGATACTATAGGGAATTCATAAAGGGGTATGCATAGATAACTGCGGCAATGGAGAAGCTTTTAAAAAAGGATGCACCGTTCGTTTGGAATGAGGACTATGAGAAAGGATTCGACACATTGAAAGAAAAAATGGTCACTGCGTTGATCCTAGTTTTTCCAGACTCGAAGAAGCCATTTCACGTACATGTTGATGCTTCATGTATAGCATTGGGTATTGTTCTTGCGCAGCTAGGAGAAGGAGGCATTGATCATCCCATTGCATATTCGAGCAGAAAGCTGTCATCTGCTGAGAAGAACTATACCATTACTGAAAGGGAAGGACTTGCAATGGTATATGCACTACAGAAGTTCAGGCACTATTTGCTTGGTGCGCACTTCTCAATGTTTACTGACCATTCTGCATTAAAATACCTAGTTAATAAGCCATTGTTAGGGGGGCGAATATGCAGATGACTCTTACTCTTCGAAGAGTATGATTTTGAAATAGTAGTTAAACCAGGCATATTAAATTTAGGCCCTGATCATCTATCAAGGATTGAATAAAGAGACGAACCTACGAATATAGAAGACAATCTTCCTGATGCACAATTATTTTCTATACAGTTTTTCGATGATTATTATCAGGATATCATTGATTTTCTAACTACCGAGTTCGCACCTACTGAATTCACTATGCAGCAAAGAAGTAGCTGGCAGTGCGAGCCGCAGACTTCACCATTGTCGCAGGACAACTCTACAAGTTAGGACCTAATGAAGTACTGCGAAGATGTGTATTGGAACATGATAAGCCACTTGTATTAGTTGATGTGCATTCAGGAGTAGCAGGAGGCCACTATGCAGGAAGAGATACTGCACAGAAGATATTGCGCGCAGGGCTATGGTGGCCTACGATTCATAAGGAATCCAAAGAACATTGTCAGAACTACGATGTCTGTTAGAGGACAGGGAAGCCATGAAGAAGAGATGAAATGCCGTTGAACCTTCAGCTGACCTTGTAGGCATTCGACAAATGGGCAATCGATTTCGTGGTACATATTAACCCACCGGGAAAAAGAACTGGTGCTAGGTACATTATTGCTGCAACTGACCACCTCACCAGATGGGAAAGCGCAAAACCAGTCAAAGATTGTAGTGCAGCTATAGCCACGCAGTTTATCTTTGAGAACATCCTTACACGATTTGGATGCCCAAAAATTTTGATGAGTGATCAAGGCACCCATTTTCTGAATAGAGCTATCGAAGCTTTGACTGAAGAGTTCTACATCCATCATCAGTGCAGTACGCCTCATCACCCACAAGCGAATGGAACTATTGAAGCATTCAATAAAGTACTTGAAAATGGGCTGACCAAGATATGCAACGTAAATCGTGATGACTGGGACCTGCACATTCCATCTGTATTATGGGCATACAGAATGACATGCAAGAAATTAACTGGACATACACCTTTCAAATTGGCTTATGGACATGAAGCAATAATGCCAATGGAGTCATTATCCCTAGCTTGATAATAGCTGCATTTATAGGGATGGCAGATCGCGCAGCACTAGAAGAAAGTCTGTTACACTTGCTTGGGTTGGAGGAAGAGCACTTCATCGCGGGATTCCACCAGCAAGTGCAGAAAGAACGAGAAAAAGCATGGCACGATCGCCACATCAAGAATAAGTCTTTTTAGGTAGGTGATCTAGTCCTCCTGTATGATAGTGAATTCATGAAGTTTCCTGGAAAATTTAAAATGCATTGGATTGGACCATATACTATCATACATGTCACTAATGGAGGCGCAGCCCAGTTATCTACTTTAGTCGGTGATACATTACCCAATTTGATAAATGGAAGCAGACTAAAGCTTCCCCACAATAGTCCTGCTCCGCAGCATCTAGTATGATTGGAAAGAAGGAAACGTTTCTAGGTGCCAAGTATAGTTGGAATTGGGCACTAAAAATTGTGGAAAAGTCTGTACACAAACTTGTATAGATAGATCTATACAGCGTGCAACGTTGTTGAAACTGCAGGAAAAAAAAATGATGATAAGAAAGGAAAAGAAGCAATGCGCTATTGCGACATTCAAAAAGCAACCCTGAAAAGAAAAGAAATTATACACTGCGAAGTCACTATGCAGAACCAAAGATTGCCTGCCACGCAGTTCGACGCAAGGCTCCAGAAAATAGTTTTTACGATGTCGGTCAGAAAGATAGCCGTTATGAAGTAATTTCTACCTCCTCCTCAGGAATTTAAAGCACAGACAGTCGTTCTGAACGACTTAATGATGGAAGTGACCGAAGCATCCACCGTATTTGGCCAACAGATACCGCCATTAATGCTTATCTAGCTGTTGAAGGGCGCGAAGGAGGGTCCGATGCACCTATAAATAACACTGCATATTGTCTCGCGGGCGTTACCAAAGCACTTAGAAATTCTTCCACATATTGTTTTCTAGGTTAATTCTGCAAATTATCCACTGTTAGCCAAGTAGTGAGCAAGTGAATAACACCAAGGTCCTTTATTGAAAAAGAGTTCATGGTCGAAGAGACTTTGAGGTTGTTCCAACATGGAGGAATTGACGAGTTAATGAGAACCCAAAACAAGAAAGTCGTCATTGAACCAGAACAGGGTCCAAGAAGATCACCAAGACACGACCCCTCAATGCAAGACAAAGGGAAAAATCCAATAGCGCCGAGATCAAAACTACCAAAGATAAGTTCGGTAGGGCCAAATAGGCCCCTTGCTGATAAAGAGATACCTTTAACTATGACTCCAGAATATATCTCGCCGTGTGCAGTGGATGTGTCGGCCATTAGACTGCTGAAGAGTCCAAAGTATGAGATACCACTCTCAGCAATATCGAAGCATGTTGAGGTGGAAAAACATCTGTTGGGAAAGATTCCAGAATGAAAATGGGAGGACTATGATCTGCTAGAAATGCAGAAGGAGAATCCAACCGAGCTGAGGTTCCCACAGTTCCAGCCCGACAAATACATGTGTTGGAAGAAGAATGCAAAGGGAAACCTCACCTTGGTCGCTGAGAGCTGGTTGTCCAGAGTATCCAAGTCGGGGCTACTCAACCTGCTTAGGCTCCCACATTTCGACAGATCACCGGAGCTCAACGCATTGGTGCGAACTCTTATGGCTCGCATCCACCAGGGATATTTATGGCTGGACTAGAATGTCGACTTGACAATTGACTTAATCTATCGGATAACTGGATTGAGCAAAAGGAGAGCAGACCCAAGGAAGTTCTTCTAGGGGAAGACAAAGGATAAAGAGGTAGCTGCATTGATGAAGCAAACACAATCTGTGGTCAAAGGGAAGCAAGGCTTCCAGATGGATGACATAAACGACCAAGCAATAAGGTTTGTCATGCAGCTGTTAGCGGGAAAAATTCTAAGAAAGTGCAAACCGTTAGAAGTCTCTGCAGGCACAGTACTACTTGGTGCTGCATCCGTCGAGGGACAAGAATTCAATTGGTGCCAATATCTACTAAATGAGTTCCTTGAGGAACTGAATGACACACAAATCAATGGTGGTTACTTCCACTTCACCTGGCTAATCGTACTGATCTCCTTCCTGGGGTGGAGGGAATGGAAGCAATATGTCGTAGTGGTCACGGACACTTCGGACTGCAGAGGTGCTCGATATTAGAATCTATGGGTGAATTTGAATCCTGAAAGACAGCACGAGATAGTGCTGGTCTTTTACACATACTATGACCAGCTGCGCGGGGCCATCATGCTTACACCTCGAATACCAAAGCAAGTAACAAGCAAATATATCTGCATTATAAATTTCTATGCTGCGATGAAATGCATCTCGATTTCAACTAAAGCGCAGACGAAGAATCCTGACTGGTACCCAGGAAACTGTTGGAATATTTAAGCCTTCCTACCATTTAATTAATTACATAAGATTCATTAATTGATCACTTGTTGGTTAATTCTATGTAATAATTGAGGAAATTGCCATTATGTTGCCCACAAGGCAACTTGGGAGGATAAGATTCCATCTGAGGTGTGTTCTACAAGTCTCCTAGGCCACTTGGGTGCATTCCTAAACAATTCTGGATAAGATTTGTGAAGAAGGGATCATTTGTGAAGAAAGCTACCGCTTTTACTGCTTTTTCCCCCAAAAGAAAGAGCTAGTCAACCTAGGAAAGTGTTTTATTCACCAAAAACTTTCCTTAACACTATTTCCACCCAAATTTCATATTTGGAATTTATTTTAACTATATTTCACCTTCATCTCACTAATTTAGCAATTCGTGAGATTTTGAGCAGATTTGGAAAGCTAACTTGCCACCTAAGGGGGATGGGCAGTTTTAGAAAGTATGATGGATGAAAGATTCTTTTGGCATATTTAGCCATTCGAATTATTGTTGTAATGTTATTTAATAACATCCTAAAACATTCATATGTTGGATGGTGTAATTATTATTCATGAGAAGTAATACATAATTCCATTCTTGTGCATTATTTTTGTGTCTTTGAGCAGTTGTGTGAGATTTTTGATATGAGAGAGGTTAATTTATTGCATAGTTCTTGGATATGATTTGATTTTCACAGAAACTACCATATCTATGAGGAATATATTGAGAATATCATGAAGGAATGGCCAGCTGAATTCCGAGTTGAGGTTGTGGACATCCAAAGTGATTCTAGTGAGGATAACCCTATCTCATGTCCCATAGTATAAGATAAATATTTAGGCAAAAGGAATGATGTTGGGAGTCCTTCAAGACGCAAGGAACCAAGGAAAAAGAAGAAATCAAGCAAAGACTAATTGGACACAGTGCTTCGCGAGGATGACTACCTAATGATCGCCGCGAAGGTCACTGAACAAATGGAGGAGCTCTCGACTGATAAGGAGAAGAAAGAAAAGGAAATTCAGGATAGTTTGGACCGGAACCTGACCACACTACAAGGAATTTCCCAAAAATTTGATGAAGTAAGTATAAGATTACCCTTGCAACGTGAATCAATAGCTGAAGGGCAGTCAGCGGGAACTTCGCAGCAGCAAATCACCGTTCCTGCGAGGTCACGTGTTGTTCATCTACAACCATTATCTATAAGGTTTCCATTACTTGATCAATTAATGCTAGATATGAAGAATGTAGAGCACGTGGAGCTTGATCTTGCAAAAATACCATTTCTAGGACTAGATTACTTGTAGACCCAAGTCTCTGAATAAATGCATGATAGAACAATAGATGCACTAAAAGGACAAGCAGAGATGCAAGCAGCTAACAGATAAGTAGAGGAAGAGAGCTCACGGAAAACTATGCAATTGCAAGATGAGCATGATTGTCAGCTGAGATTGGAGACAACGATCACTGTGGTTGCAGATAACATTGATGATTTCAAAGTACAACTAGAACCAACAGATACTGTTGTCAAGATTGGCGATCTGGTCAATAGTCTTAAGATGGAGAAGGATGACATGGAAATTCCCCATGAGTCAGAGATTACTGCCTTGAAGGCACAGATCAATCCACAGACCCCACCAGATGAACAACAATTAAGGCAAGGAGCAGTGAAAACCGCGGCACAAAATATTGCAGCCGAAGTAGCGAAGTGCCAAGGGTTGTTGGACGCAACATCGACGCCATTCACTGCCCTCGAAGAAGACCAGGCATTGCAGGAAGTGAAGGATACTGTAAAAAAAAGCAGGTTACATTGGAGCAGCTGGATACAGAAGTAAAAGCTCTTCTACCAAGAGATAGGCTACCAAAGTACCGAGAAATCAACACGCTGAAAAATGAAGTACAGGCATTGTGGGAAAAAGAAAGTGAACTGGGAGATAAATCACAATCTTTGCCAGAGGATGCCCGCACTATCTCAAAATAGATCGAGGATAAGTTAAAAGAGTTGCGTGAGAATCAAGTGCAAGTGGAAGGCCAGATCGACAACGAAATTACACTAGACATAATGGAAACAGTCCGGCAAGTCGAGCAGGACACAAAGCAAGTGGTCAACAAGTTGTTCAACACATACAATGAGTTTGCTGCGAAGATAGCCTCGTAGTCGGAGGAACAACTTGGCAGTGTTGCAGGTGGCTCGGGGGCAAGCCACATGTAAGTGTTAGGGGCCTGTTGGGCTTGGCCTAAGGAGGTCAAATTTTGAACACATTTAGTTTTGGAAGCTGCGAGGAGAAGTCCAGCACAACTTTGGTATGCTGCGATGTTGCATGTAGCGTAGTGTCGACAGGGCTGCGAGGTCGGTGCCACAAGGGTTACAGCGCCGCGATGTGCCACGTCGATGGAGATCCAGCTAAGCATAGCGTGGACAGATGACGGTAGTTATTTTGGTTAGGTCACAAAAGACCTATTTTTGGAAAAGATCATCGATAACTACCAAGCAAGGGGTAGGTACAAATCGGGAGGTAGGTGACTGATCATAATAGACAGAAGACTACTACTACTTGAACCAGTTATCTAAGGCCATAAAAGAAGGAACAGCTCAGCGGAAGCAACCTATTGGTGCGTGTGTGACAAAAGATCCGTTGCCATAGACCAGTAGTCCGGTTTTGGGAAAAACCACGACAGTTTTGTAAACCTAAGGGTTCTGCCTTCGTAAATGTAAAGACATGACCTACGGGTCTTGATCTATAAATAAGGAAATTTTGTAAGGGAAAGGGTTAACTCTTCATTTTTGTTGATTATTATTGAATATTGTTATATATGTAAGATTGAAGCATTGTAAAGTCTATGCAGCGAAGTGTGCAGAGACCTAATTTTGAGAGAGAGAGAGAAGAGCGTCTGCAGCTGAGTGTGCAGACGAAGAACTGTTGTACCCATTTCCTGAGATAATAAACAACAGTTCTTGTGGACGTAGCTTCCCATCCGGGGGAGTGAACCACGATAAACCTTGTGTTATGTGATTGTTGTGTATGATTGCCATTATTTTTACTTAAATTACTTACAGTGCATGCATAAAGTTACTGTTATCTGATATATGTTTACGTTTATCTGTATTCATCACGGAAGGGATGGAATAAGATGTTAGTAGTTCATGTATGGATGGATGTTAACATTCCAGCACTTATAAGTCCTCGAATGAATGAATCTATGAGATAATCACACACTTAATTGTTAAGGTTGAACAGTGGTATCAAAGCGCACAACACCGTGCACCTCACTCATCTGTATAAGTTATGATGTTTATCGGTCTAAGTAATGATGAATGATTAAGGATTATCCAATAAGATTGAATAGAAGTGATTGGGTCTCATAACGACTGCGCGGTCTAGTTGACACACCGGTCCATAAGAAGTGCTGCGCGATAAGTTGTTGATAGCTTATCGACCTAAGAGTGGAAGTAATCCCAATATCCAGTTGTTGAAAGCATTGGCTGCACCGGCATCCTTGCTCGCTGCGACATTCAACGCAGAGTAGAATACCTCACGCAGTCACTGACCGCAGTACGCAGTCTGTCACTGCGATGCGCATTAACCAATTGAAACACTCGCATCACAAGGTTGTGGAAACCTACTTCTGCAACCACCCCCCTCAGCTTCGCCTCGAGTGAGACCTCAGGCTGCTTGCAATCTGTTGTTGAAAGGATCGGTGAATAGGGGTTTTGTTGGTATCTTGTAATGCGAAGTACTTGGGTCTACATTGGAAAACCTCTAGATCAGAAGGAAGACCAACAATGTACATCATAGAACATAAGCTGCTAGTAAGCAAATGATAGGGAGCAACCAGCCCATGATTCATAATCTTGTCATAGAAGGGAGTGGGGAAAGGATTTGTTGAGGAGAGAAGAAAGTTTTCCACCAGAAATATAGGTAAGAGTGTATATTCCATACCTAGATACGACTCCAGTAGAATAGATAACAAATCCTACAGAATAAACAAAATCACGAGTAGTGTATCCATACCCTACAACATTCGACCACTGTAAGTATAAAATATTGTAATTGTATTGAAGACCTGTAAAAGATGCACTAAGAAAATGTAAGTTTCCTTTCATAGGACTTATCTTCATGAAATTGCTCATAGATCTAAAAAATATCTCATTGATCACAAGAAATTGGCTTACATTAGAGGAGTAGTGCATTGCTTTGATCGTTGTGTTGTGGCTTGGAAGATGAAGCTCTCTCGCCAATACCCCAAGACCTGAAAGGCCCAAACCCAGTCATGCTCAGATTCTAGCAGTGCAACATCTTTGTGTACAAAGACATAGACATATAGGTGGCATAGCATTGCATTGAGAATTACTTGCATCCTCAGAATTAGAAGTTAGAAAGAAAACAACATGTACAAAGATTAAGCAAGAAAAACTATGGAAACATCTCTGCTAATGCCCTTTACACTGAAAACACATTAATTAGAAGAAAAGAGAAAAACATTTGAAACAAACCAGGAGAAAACAACTAAGCTAAAACCCCATATTATGAGCAACACATTTAAATTTCATAATCAAAGAAACTACAGATAAGTAAACATTGCAATATTTTCAGACATTTCTTAGCACATGCATCTGAGAAATTAAGTTGCAGTAAATTTGTAAAAATAAACTAAAAATTTAGAGAAAAGTACAAGCTAGGTCATCATTGTTCAAGCAGAAAACACAGAACACGGTGAGCATACACCATACCACATGGACATAAAGAAAAACCAGTATATAGACATGATATTTCTAATCATCTTGGCAGTTGCATAACAAGAAAAGCATTGCACAAATACCCAGAAAATAGAAGGCAACTGATGTCATAGTTTAGTGAAATTATCACCTATCATTATATTTTGTTGATGATTGTTGCATTCAACTTGTATAAACAAATCAACAATAGATCTAAAAGTAAACATTCTAAAAAGAGAACCGATGATAGCGACATGAACAACATAGACATAAACATTCACAATGAGGAATATATAGAAACAGATAACCAGAGTTAGCATTCAAGCACCATGCAACTTGCCAAGAATGCTCCTGGCTATTGTCCACATGCCTTGCTTCACTCCCTACTTCCACCATGCTCACTGCCTCGACTTCCGCCATTCTCACTGCCTCGAGAAGAGGCCAAATAAGGAGTGCAAAAGAGTGATTATCCCAAAGACAAAACCATACAAAAAAGTTACGTTAAAATGCATTGGTCTTCGTGAGAACTAATACATTTTATGGCAAACTGATTTGTTTCTTGGCAGGCTGGCAGGGACTAATGATGGAAGAACAAAATTCAATAATTTAAAATTTCAACCATGTATACAATTGTATTTTGAACTATTTGATAAGTATTATAATTAAATCCAATGACATAAATTTGCATACATTGTAAAACAAAATATAAAGATATAAAGATAAAACCTAACATTTCATATACATTTTATAGTACTTATCTTTTTGGAAAATGTTCCTCCAACTAGATGTAAATGAAGGATGTTCTTGATAGCCTTAGGTATTATGTCATGCTTATTATTTTTATGGAAAATACCCCCCTAGTTGAGGCCATCATTACACAAGGATGAAACTCTTAAGAAATTCTAGTTATTCCAAAAGATGAATACTCTCTGCTGCCAAAATCCACTCTACAACTATCCCAATCAACAAAAACTCTTCCCTCGCAGCCTATACAACACAAGGAATGTGATCCCCTTCTCTACACGTAGTCCATCAAGCTATCTCAATTCCCTTCTAGTGCTCCAACATAGGTTATCCGAGGAATCTTATTGTTGGGATTCCATACCTATAGAATAAGAGAGAGAGGGGGGTGTTATAGCTTAAAATGACACTTTTCCGTCTGTGACGACACTTGCATCGCTTGGTCGCATGACGACACTTCTTGAGATCAAGTTTAGTCACACAACATGACACTTTTGGATTGAAGGGTCATTAGGGAAACTTAACATGGTTGAAATTACCTCACTCTTGGCCCATTTGATGGTTATAACCCTTAGGAACATTTTTCCAGACCAAACCATCTCTTGAAAATCATCAGAAAACCCTGTTTTTGGCCATTTTCCCCCAAAAACGCTGGTATTCTATGCATAAAGTAGGGCATACTAGGATGTGTGCGCTACTTTTATGCTTGTAGAGTAGTGCACAACTTGGAAAATATGCAACTCCACTTCAATAAAGTAGCGCACACCTCAGAAATGCGCTACTTTGCTTCACTAGAGTAGCGCACACCTTGAAAAATGTGCTGGTTTGCAGTAGGAAGAGTAGGGCATTTTCTTGTACTAGTCAAAATCTTGAATTTTGGTTTAGTTGAGTTGGTTGGGGAACCTCCTAATTGGTTATAACTACTTTTCCTCTCCTTCATTGACTATATAAGGAAGGTAGAAGGGCCATGTGAGGGGACCAAGCCTATAACAATGTTATGCTGGAGGAATGGAGATCCTCATCCCCCTCTCTTGTGCCTCAGTTTTTGATAAACCCTAGCATAGCTGATTAGAGGCTGGGATCCTTGGAGAACAGAAACATGAGACCTTGAATCTAGGTTTCGTGAAGTGCCAAGCTTGAAGGATGGTATAACTTTATGTACTTGCTTCATTCATTAATAAAGATCAGACGTTCTTCCCTTTCCAAATATGACCTATTCATGTGTGTCTCATATTTGATTACAGTTTGCTTATAGTTTGATGTCTTGTTTTGTCATGAGTATCAGTCTTATATATGTAGTCAAATGTATTTGAGAAAGGTATGAAGTAGTTTTGTAGATGTGGGCATTGCGACACTGAATAGCATTGAAGAGAAAGGAAGGAGAAGGCTTGGATCAACCTTCTGAATAAAGTGCACATATATCTAACCTTAATCTCTTCACTTACTTGTTGTACTTGCAGAACATTTGTAGGTCTATCTTTCATACCTGAAGTTGGTAGTTTCTCCCTTGAACTATAGGTGTATTTTCCTCACAACAGAATGGCTACTCCGCTGGTGGGGGGGGTTCCTAACTGTGATTTTCTCACCAAGTAGCAATTCACCATATGTGCAAACACTTATACTTGCTACTTTCAAACCATAAAGTTCTTATTCTATAAACCAAATAAGTTAAAGGTGAGAAATGACCCTTTGATCGTTTCCTTCCTTATTGGCATTTTTCTCCAATTATTTCCACTACAATATTCTTATATTTATGCAACCTCCTTTATTGTTGTAGCAAGTTCCAATGTTGTTTTGGGTTCTTCTCAAGTCCCATTTGAAACAATTGTCTCCTTAATTTTAATTTCCTAAATTTCCTTATGTTCACCCTTTCATTACTGCTCCATTTACCTAGAGAATTTTTAGCCAATCCCATCTTAACCTTCCTATTTTCCAACCCTCAGTAGCACTACAAGATTCCTTTGTTATCTCCTTCCCTTTGCTATCTTTTCTCAATATTAACTTTACTTAGTCTTCCTAGCACTTTCTAGTGCTCCAGTTAATTCCATTCTAGTTCCATTTGGAGTCTTCTCAATGTCCATTCTCTTTTGTAAACCATATGAAGTTTGAATACACATTTCACTTGTATGATCTCTTTATTGTTCCATTTTAGGAGTCACTATGATATCTTATGTCCTTCTTTGATTTGTTGTCCAATTGTGTACTAAGAATGCACTCAGCATTATTTATCTTCATATTTTTCTAACAATACTTATTGATGGGTGGAATCATTTCTTCTATGTTGTATTGTCTAGCCACAACTTAAGCATTCATCATATCTCATCTCATTTAATTTCCTTTCTTATCTATATTTGTCTAGGATTCCTTCAATTATGGATCTTGATTTTATTTTCTATGGAACTCCTCACCACAATTATTAACCACATAATAGATCCAAACTCACTAGAATTTATTATTGCATAATTAACAACTTCTATCTGAGTGGAAATTCATCATTTCTTACCCTTTTGTACACATAAGTTTCTAGTGCATCTCCTACAACTATTTTGGGGATGCATGTACATTTTTCCACAAGGATTATTCACTAATTTTATGTGAGCTTCATGTTATTTTAGCGCTAATTTGTTTCATGTTCCCATTTGTTGTCATGTATCCTTAGAAACTATATATGATAACTTATTACCATGAATAAGCGCTCACACAACATTTCCATGTAATCCATATTTCACATTATGAATATTGTCAATACATTGCATCCATTTTGGCTAAGGCCCCATCAAACATTCTTAGTTCTTTCTTTCCACCTGATTGTTTATTAAATACAATTTCCAAGAATATCATTTTCTTCATCATGGATGTTTAAACACATATTAACAAACATTGCCATAATAATATCACCTTGAATATCCCTAATCATTGGCAGTACTATCATGTTACCAGGCACTCAACCATGTTTTAGATTTTCACAATACTAGTGAACAAGCAATTTAACCCCAATTGCTCTCCCAAGTGTGCATCCACTTCATTGTAAGAGAACCATTTCGACGTTCATATAGTAATACTTAGTTAATTTCACCTATGGGAACACTCCTATATCATCCTAATTTTTTCCCCAAAATTTAGTATATTTTGGAGGTCGCCCACATTGAAAACTATCTTTCACAGTCAATCCTATAAGCTCTATTCTACTTGCTTTCTAAAACAATTGGAAACATGTTTAAAAAATTAAAAATTTCCATTATATTATACCTTACTTTACCTTTCCATTGATTGTAACTGGACTTATTTATGAGTTCTTAGATAAAATTTAGTCTATGAATGTCACGTCCTCGGTCGCCTTGGTACCCTTCAGAGGTGATGAGAGACAACCCTGATACATTTTTTTTCCAATAATTCGCTCAATTTTTACATGCAGCTGCAATGGCCTCAGATCGACAATCCGCAATCTCCTTACTGCAATCCGTAGTCAGAATTCAGAAACCGTATTGCCAAATTCACCTTTCTGAAGAAATTGTGCTCCCGATTTCCGCAATATACAATGCGGAAGTCAGAAGCTGGAATTCAATTCACAACCTCGAGAATTACTCGTCAGGCTTCCGCAATTATGCAATCCGCATGCAGAACTCGGAAGTCAGGATCTTGAAATCGTCGTCCCGAAGAATTTACTCCTCCGATTTACGCAATTCCTGAACACGCATTGCAAAAGTCGGAAATTGGAAACTCCATTTCATAACCTGGGAAAAAAACACCTTCTGAATTCCGCAATCCTCAATCCACTTTGCGGGTGTGGAAAGTCACAAATCCAAGGTTCCAACCTTGTGGAAATATCCCTTACGAATTCCGCAATCCACAATCCACTTTGCGGTTGTAGAAAGTCGGAAGTCTAATGCTCCAACCCCGTGGAAATCACACTTACAAATTTCGCAATCCGCCTTGTGTATTTAGAAATCCAGAAGTCTAACCACACAATTCCAAAGGGCTATCCCTGACCTCTGCAATCCGCAATCCGCATTGCGGATGCGGAAGGTCGGGACCACATACCCCCGCACCTACAAAATTCTTAGGGTGATAACTCCTCCATCCTTGGACCAAATTGGACAAGTACTATACCATTGGAAAGCTCTTGGAGAGCTATATACAATGGTGTGACTTCATATCCCCAAATTGTTCTATGGTCCATGGGGGATGATTTTATCCTATGTCACCTAGGAATTAATTAATTAATTAATGGATGGATGTGGAATTGACTTATGGAATATAACTAAGGGTGAATTTGGGTAATTAAATGCATAAGGTGGCCCCCCCATGAAAATATTAATCCCCAAACTAAGTGCTAAGGTGAATTATTTTAATTAATTGGGAAATTTTGAGCTAGGCCTCTAATTTAATTAAATAATTAATGATTTTGGATTTTGGAGTGAGGAATTAATTTATTTTATTAATTATCTCCATTTATTAATATTTTGGCAAGTGGATGATGTGTGCAAGTGGGCCAAGAGGGAATACCCTTGAGGATATTGTTGCTAAATCAAAACTGGAGGTTAGAAAATAGCAAGCGATGAAAAGCAGGAAGGTGTAAGATGTTACCAAAAGAAACAAGTGGGAAAAAACCATAAAAATATAAGGGAGGTCGAAATTTACAAAAGAGAACTCAATTTACAAAGTAGGAAAGTTTTACAAGGAAGGAAACATCTTGAGACACAAGGGGGCACAGTTTCTAAAGGAGAGAAAAGGTGTAAGAAGAAAAGCAAGAAAGTATATGCACTCATGGGTGACCCATTCTCACAGGTCACCAAGACAATTAGCTTTCTCAACATGTCAACATGAATTCTATAAAAGAATGGTTCCAACTCCCATTAAGAAGTTTTGATCATTTGTGAAATTTGCTTGAGAGCTCTGAGCTTCTCTAGTGTTGAGAGATGTGCCTCAACAACCTTGGGATATGTTCCTCAAGTTCTAGACAGGTATCCAGTCTATTCCAAAGGTTCATGTTGTTACTGATAAGATGTTCATCAGCCATACTTGAAGATTGTGCAGCCATGGGAAGAGGATCCATTACGCAAAAGTGCTTGAAGAGAAGACATTGGAAAATCACTGCAGAAAGAGGCTCTCATTACTGAAGAGAGAGCTCAGAATCTCTTAGAGAGTTCAGTGCACCATTTTACTATGTAATTTCGACCTCTAGCAGCTCATATCAGTCCCATACTGATATTATGACCCTTATACCCTTCTCCAACCCTTTCTCCTTCCTGTAGGGGAAATACTAGTAGTTCTAGTGGAGAGGAAGCTCTCATTCTTGAAGGAGGAGTCCAGTTCTTATCAAAAAAGGTGTGCACAGCCCATGAGATCTTTTTTTCACCTGTATCAGCTCATCACTTAGATATATCAGAGATCAGACCCTTCTACCCTTCCTCCAACACTTTCTCCTTCCCTATGGGGGAAAACTAGCTATTGGAGGCCTCCAGAGGCATTGCTGAAGAGATTGAATATAATAATTCTTCCATAACTCTGATTTTGACTTAAAAAGCATATTTATATGATATCATGTGTTAATATACGTTCATGGTTGATATTTGAACAATTTTGGTGGGTTTGGTACTCACTATCAAGACTAGCTATTCTAGCTTTGCGAGAATAGTAGTTAATGGATGAGACTTAATATTTGACAGATCTGATGTAATATTCTGATTTCGACCTGGAAGTGTATTAAATGACATATTAGAGTCTTAAATATTACGGTGACTGATATTTTTATGATTTTGTGGATTTGACTCCTTCAGAAGTGAAAACTAGCTCAATTGCTAGCTGTGGAGAGGTTTATTGAAGGAAGGAGGTAATCCATTTGCAATATCTACCTAAAATATTCAATTTAGACTTTTTGTACATTAATAAGTCATATAAGAGCCATTAATTTCTGAAAAACAGAGTAGTACATTCTTTTAATAAGTTTTTACCCACCAGAATAGAAGACTAGCTCAATGTGCACCTATAACTAGCTAGTTTTGGCATATCGTCAGTATGACATAACTATGCTACAAATTAATGATATTATTCTTGTATGTGGTCATAATAACACTAATAAATACCCCCATTCTTTGTTCCTAAATTTTTGGTTGAATCTCAACTCATTAGAAAAGCCTGGAAATCTGCAACCTGTGCAATCCTCAATAGCACCCTTGGCTCCAATTCTTCCAAATGCTTTCAGAAATTCCCAAATCATCAAGGGATTTGGTCCAGCCTCTGTTTTAGATCCCCATGACTGATATTCACACTTTGGTAGCCTTCAGTAGTCCAATTCCTGTCTAGTATGCATATGCTGGAAGCCCAGGAAGCCTCGAAGTAGGAAACCATTTAACTGTTCTTGAAAAGTGAAAGGCTCCGGTACATTGTGCATATGAATCACTATTCAGACCTTAATTGAACTGCTGCTGCACACATCCATACAAATTCAAGAACCTAAACCTTTCCAAACTCATTCCCAGAACCGTCTCAGTCAGCCCTCGACTAGCTTTCCCAAGACTAGTTCTGCAACTAGTTTTCCTGTTTACTAGTCAGTGTCTTAAATTTTTAATTTTTGGGATAAATTTTTAAGTGATATATGATCAGGTATATTACATTGGTATCAAAGCTCTTTACTCTACTCATGTGGAGAGAAGACTCTTAATTCAATGAATTTGCAGTGATGTCAATGTTCAGTGAAGAAGATTCCTACTCTGATGATTTTTATGAGCAATATGATGATGAATATGTTGAGCAGTATGAAGAGTATTGTAGAAAGTATGGGGAATACAATTTCCAAGAAGTACCTTCTACAAGTATGTCCCATGAGATCATTATTGGTAGAAGATACTATGGTTATTCTGATAGCCATATGCAAGAAAATGTTGCATGTTCCACAATCATAGAACAACTTTCTGTGGAAGAGAGAATGAAGAAATTTGAAGCTTCATTGGATTCAATGATTTCACACTTCATGAGAATTATTGGATTCTCTTCTAGAAGATCCTCCAAGAATATTGACCCTAAAACAACCAAGGTAGAAGCTTCATTATTTTTCTTGGGGAAGCAAAACCCAAAAACCAATCATGATGTTGTTGACAGAATGGAAGAAGAATCTACTACAAGATTCTATGTTGAGGATCTCAAGATCACCTCAGAAGAGATTGGTACTATTAGGGGTTGAAAATAAGGAGCTACGTTGGAAAGTTGAAACTCTTGACGTTTCGACCCCTACTCTGGGATCATCATTTGTGTGTGTGTGTGTGTGTAAGTTCTTATGTGAAGTAAATTTATTAGAGAACAGAATGGAAGAAGAATCTACTGCAAGATTCTATGTTGAGGATCTCAAGATCACCTCAGAAGAGATTGGTACTATTAGGGGTTGAAAATAAGGAGCTGCGTTGGAAAGTTTAAACTCTCGACGTTTCGACCCCTACTCTGGGATCATCATCTGTGTGTGTGTGTGTGAAACTCTCGACGTTTCGACCCCTACTCTGGGATCATCATCTGTGTGTGTGTGTGTGTGTGTGTGTGATCATCATGCGTGTGTGTGTGTGTGTGTGTGTGTGTGTAAGTTCTTATGTGATTATGTGAAGTAAATTTATTAGAGAAGAAGGTTTTAGGTTTATAAAATAATAGGTTTGTTTTTGGTTTAATTAATTTTTAGTTAAATTTTATTATTAGTTAAGTAATAGATAATTATTATTAGTTTACGTTAAATTTTTATTATTAGTGTAATATCTTATGTGATGTAAATTAATTTGAGAAGAGGTCAGTTTTAGATTTATAAAATTTTTTGGTTTGGTTTGATTTAATTTAATTATTAATTATTAATTATTATTTAAATTTTTATTATTGGTAAAGTTTTAGTAAGAATTAAATTACTAAAACTTTACCAATAATAAGAATTTAAACAAAAATTAATAATTAATAATTAAATTAAATTAAACCAAACCAAAATTTTTTATAAACCTAAAACTGACCTCTTCTCAAATTAATTTACATCACATAAGATATTACACTAATAATAAAAATTTAACTTAAAGTAATAATAATTATCTACTACTTAAATACTAATAAAATTAAACTAAAAATTAATTAAACCAAAACCAAACCTATAATTTTATAAACCTAAAACCGACTTCTTCTCTAATAAATTTACTTCACATAAGAACTTACACATATATATATTTGACGGGCATCTTACTCATTTCCCTCAGGTTTTAATGGTTTCTTGATGATGATCCCAGTGTAGCGGTCGAAACGTCGAGAGTTTCAACTTTCCAATGTAGCTCCTCCTTATTTTCAATTGCTACTGCGTAATGACTACTTTCAAACTATTAGGGGTGTTGAGTCATATTTTGGATCAGATCCAAAAGAAGAACATAAATCAAATCCAAAGTCACCACCTGAGCTTCATAGTGAAGCATAAGTTGACCACACATCAGTTAGATGTGAACTAGTAGAATTGGTGGCAGAACAAGGCACCATAACCCCACCCATTGAAGAGTGAAGCATGATGCCAAGGTATGGACCTCATTCATATTTTTGTACTACTTTGTATCATGATGATTTTTCATCCACATCAAAGGATAATTATTGCATAAGGGATTCCCTAGATGCTAAGTCTTGGATCCTTAGTGATAAGGGTGAATGTAGTGACAGGACTGAATCACTCGAAAGGTGTTTGCAGGATGCCCACATGGTTGGAAGAGAACCTACTGAGGAATGTTTTAAGTGTGAGGAAGCATCTAATGATGTGTATTATCATATATATGTGGTAGAAATGGAATCCCCCATTGGTGAAGGTGCTATGGATGCAAGATCCATGGAGAAAAAAGGTCTTGTAGCAACATAAATTGAAAATGAGAAATTGGTGGAAGACCAAATGACCAACATACCATCACAAGGAGGGGAAAATATAACACATGGGAATTTTGTAAATTCTGATATTTATGTGCCTATGTGTTAGTCTGATGGGGCAATCACTTCTGAGGAGGATATGGCCTTGGTTGAGCCCCCAGGGTCCGAGACTCCTGAATTAGGGAGAGCTGTTTTGAGTGACAATCATCAGTGTTGTGTCAGGGGCTTTTATGGAACTCACACCACTTCCCGGTGTCCTTCTTTGTCTTTTCTTTACCCTTACCCAAATCATATACAGAGATATATTGCAAATAACACAGTGATACAGTAAATACATATTCTATTAAATAGCGGAAATAGAACAGACTGTAAAATACAATAGCTGGAATGGTGGTAGCTATCTCTGAGAAGAGATGTGGCCGCTATGCTCATTCGTGCCAAGATGAATACAAAGAGAGGCCGAAAGGGCCTATTTATCATAAGCATGATGGAAAGAATCCCAAACATCCAAAAACCTAACCCTAGAAGATGAACCGTCATAAAGTTTGCGGCCCCAAGGTGGTTAGTTGAACAGTCAACTTCCTGGGGTCATAACTTTTGCATACGATCTCCGTTTGGGGCGCTCGGTAGCCCGTTGGAAAGGTCTATCTGAGATTTACAACTTTTGAATGGGCCCAAATGAATTCCGTTGGAAACCATTTGGTCCCCCAAATTGCCAAAAAATTTCGTTTAGGTCCTCAAAATGGCTCTGGAAGTTCAGGACCCGAAAAACTGCTAAAAATAGTAATTTACCAAAATTGCCAGAAGACTGTTTTGAGCCAGTTGGAAGAGGTGGGCCGCCACCGATATCCACCTGGATCAATCCTCCCTCCTTAGGAAGCAATGGTCTCCATTGCATTAAATCCCTTATCATATGTCGAGCTGTGTGTCGAATTGAGCTCTTGGTGCGACATTTGCTGAAGTGGAAAGGTTGCCTTACTTTGACATCTTCAGAGGGTTGTAATTGTTGTTGATGGATGCGCTGGAGCTGTTCAACAGTTTTGGTTGTAGTGGTATCCTTGGTATGCACCGGTGTGGATGGTTTCTTTTTGGAGGAGCACCTTGAATGCATGGCCTTGCACTGTAGAGGTACTCGAATAGGCGATGCTGCACTAACTTTGTGTTTTTCTTGTTTCTGCTGAGTAGAAGGATAATCTGCAGAGGTTGTGGATGTCTCTGCGATCTGATGTTCACCTTTAGTGGCATTTGTGAATAGGAAAAATTTCCCAGTGTGGGAGATTATCTTCCTGCCCTGCTTGGTCGGGCTAGGTGAAACTGTCTCTGGTATCCGATAGAGTTGTCCTCCCAAAGTGACAATGAAACTGCGAGGTCGGGATTCATATATAGCATGACACTTCCACATATATGGTTGTCCTAAGAGAACATCACATACTTCAAGTGGGGCCACATCACACAATACCTCATCTTTGAAGGGCTTGATGTCATTTTGTAGGCGACATTGGTGACTGACACGGATCCTTCATCCTTGGCTTAGCCATCCGATGGTGTATGGTTGTGGATGTGGCATTATTGGTAGCTCCAATCTCTTGATGAATTCTTCTGAGATCAGGTTCTTCTCGCTGCCACTGTCCACAACAAAGTGTACAGGAATTCTCTTCACCCACATCTGTGAGTGGAAAAGGCGCTCCTCTGCCTCGGACTCTTTAGGCTCCTCTGGCTGAATCTATGTGGTGGCAACAATGACACTGGGTTCTTCATCAATGATCTGCTTCCCTTTTTGCGCGGCTGTGAAATTAGGTTCCGAGCCAGAATCAGAACTGGGATCTGATTCTGAAGCTTTGATCTCAGCCACCAATGACTGTTTTGAGCGACAATCATCAGTGTTGTGCCAGGGGCTTTTATGGAACTCACACCACTTACCGGTGTCCTTCTTTGTCTTTTCTTTACCCTTCTTCGCCTGTGGTTGGGACTGGTTGTCCTTTTCTTGCCCTGTGCTCTGCGAGCCAGAGTTTCCCTTGCCCAGTTTTTGCGCAGGTCCGAAGTCACGCTTGTTCTTTTGCTGAAATTTTTGCTCAATTTTGACAGCATATCGATAGGCGGATCCGAGTGAAGAGATTTCTAGGAAATCCATCTCTGTTCAGATGTACCGGTGTAGGCCACTGCGATATTTCAGTACTAGGTGCCGCTCGGAGTCCTTTATACCTATCTTTGTGCGCAAGGTATGAAATTTGTTGGTGTACTCCGACACCGTTTGGTCCCTCTCTTGATGCAGAATGGTCCATTTTGTGTACTGGTCATCATAGTTTCCAACAGGGTAATATTGTTTCTTGACGGCATCTATAAAAGAGACCCAAGTGGGATTGGAATATTCAAACAATCCAGACTCGTCTGATGAGTTTTGATCACAATAAGTTTCCCACCAATTTTTGACATGGGGGACGGCCTTAAGGAGAGCAAAGATGATCTTTTCCCTGTCGAAAAATTGGTGTACAGAGAAATACCCTTCTAGTAGATTCAACCATTTATCTAGAGCATTGGCATTGATTTGGCCTTCAAATAAAGGGATATCAAAATTAACTTGTACCTTGAAGGGAGTCGTATCTCCGAAATGGCTGCTCGTTGAGGGTGCATTTGCCGCTGTTGGCATGCGTTGAAGGATTTGGGCGAAATTATCCATCATCTCGTTCCTCTGTCGCGTGAGGGCTTCCTCGAGCAACAACTTGATAGGATCTACTGCTCCGTCGTCTCTCTTTTCTTCCACCATGGGATGCTGTTTGGGGTGGCGAGAGTGGTCTTCCCCAAGTGAAACTAGTTCGAGACCCAACTCTCTGTATCCTGACCTCGTCGGGGACATGCACCGAGAAACAATCAAAGAGCAGACCGCTCTGATACCATTGATCCGGATTTATGTGGGAACGAAACAAAAGATAGAATATACAGAATCATATACAGAGATATATTGCAAATAACACAGTGATACAGTAAACTCATATTCTATTAAATAGCGGAAATAGAACAGACTGTAAAATACAATAGCTGGAATGGTGGTAGCTATCTCTGAGAAGAGATGTGGCCGCTATGCTCATTCGTGCCAAGATGAATACAAAGAGAGGCCGAAAGGGCCTATTTATCATAAGCATGAGGGAAAGAATCCCAAACATCCAAAAACCTAACCCTAGAAGATGAACCGTCATAAAGTTTGTGGCCCCAAGGTGGTTAGTTGAACAGTCAACTTCCCGGGGTCATAACTTTTGCATACGATCTCCGTTTGGGACGCTCGGTAGCCTTTTGGGAAGGTCTATCCGAGATTTACAACTTTCGAATGGGCCCAAATAAATGCCTTTGGCAACCATTTGGTCCCCCAAATCGCCAAAAAATGTCATTTAGGGCCTCAAAATGGCTCTGGAAGTTCAGGACCCGAAAAACTGCTAAAAATAGTAATTTACCAAAATTGCCAGAAGACTGTTTTGAGGCAGTTGGAAGAGGTGGGCCGCCACCGATATCCACCTGGATCAATCCTCCCTCATTAGGAAGCAATGGTCTCCATTGCGTTAAATCCCTTATCATATGTCGAGCTGTGTGTCGAATTGAGCTCTTGGTGCGACATTTGCTGAAGTGGAAAGGTTGCCTTACTTTGACATCTTCAGAGGGTTGTAATTGTTGTTGATGGATGCACTAGAGCTGTTCAACAGTTTTGGTTGTTGTGGTATCCTTGGTATGCACCGGTGTGGATGGTTTCTTTTTGGAGGAGCACCTTGAATGCATGGGCTTGCACTGTAGAGGTACCCGAATAGGCGATGCTGCACTAACTTTGTGTTTTTCTTGTTTCTGCTGAGTAGAAGGATAATCTGCAGAGGTTGTGGATGTCTCTGCGATCTGATGTTCACCTTTAGTGGCATTTGTGAATAGGGAAAATTTCCCAGTGTGGGAGATTATCTTCCTGCCCTGCTTGGTTGGGCTAGGTGAAACTGTCTCTGGTATCCGATAGAGTTGTCCTCCCAAAGTGACAATGACACTGCGAGGTCGGGATTCATATATAGCATTACGCTTCCACATATATGGTTGTCCTAAGAGAACATCACATACTTCAAGTGGGGCTACATCACACAATACCTCATCTTTGAAGGGCTTGATGCCATATGGTAGGCGACATTGGTGACTGACACGGATCCTTCGTCCTTGGCTTAGCCATCCGATGGTGTATGGTTGTGGGTGTGGCATTATTGGTAGCTCCAATCTCTTGATGACTTCTTCTGAGATCAGGTTCTTCTGGCTGCCGCTGTCCACAACAAAGTGTAGGGGAATTCCCTTCACCCACATCTGTGAGTGGAAAAGGCGCTCCTCTGCCTCGGACTCTTCAGGCTCCTCTGGATGAATCTATGTGGTGGCAACAATGACACTGGGTTCTTCATCAATGATCTGCTTCCCTTTTTGCGCAGCTGTGAAATTAGGTTCCGAGCCAGAATCGGAACTGGGATCTGATTCTGAAGCTTTGATCTCAGCCACCAATGACTGTTTTGAGCGACAATCATCAGTGTTGTTCCAGGGGCTTTTATGGAACTCACACCACTTACCGGTGTCCTTCTTTGTCTTTTCTTTACCCTTCTTCGCCTGTGGTTGGGACTGGTTGTCCTTTTCTTTCCCTATGCTCTGCGAGCCAGAGTTTCCCTTGCCCAGTTTCTGCGCAGGTCCGAAGTCACGCTTGTTCTTTTGCTGAAATTTCTGCTCAATTTTGACAGCATATCGATAGGCGGATCCGAGTGAAGAGATTTCTAGGAAATCCATCTCTGTTCAGATGTACCGGTGTAGGCCACTGCGATATTTCAGTACTAGGTGCCGCTCGGAGTCCTTTATACCTAGCTTTGTGCGCAAGGTATGAAATTTGTTGGTCTACTCCAACACCGTTTGGTCCCTCTCTTGATGCAGAATGGTCCATTTTGTGTACTGGTCATCATAGTTTCCAACAGGGTAATATTGTTTCTTGACGGCATCTATAAAAGAGGCCCAAGTGGGATTGGAATATTCAAACAATCCAGACTCGTCTGATGAGTTTTGATCACAATAAGTTTCCCACCAATTTTTGACATGGGGGATGGCCTTAAGGAGCGCAAAGATGATCTTTTCCCTGTCGAAAAATTGGTGTACAGAGAAATACCCTTCTAGTAGATTCAACCATTTATCTAGAGCATCGGCATTGATTTGGCCTTCAAATAAAGGGATATCAAAATTAACTTGTACCTTGAAGGGAGTCGTATCTCCGAAATGGCTGCTCGTTGAGGGTGCATTTGCCGCTGTTGGCATGCGTTGAATGATTTGGGCGAAATTATCCATCATCTCGTTCCTCTGTCGCGCGAGGGCTTCCTCGAGCAACAACTTGATAGGATCTACTGCTCCGTCGTCTCTCTTTTCTTCCGCCATGGGAGGCCGTTTGGGGTGGCGAGAGTGGTCTTCCCCAAGTGAAACTAGTTCGAGACCCAACTCTCTGTATCTTGACCTCGTCGGGGACATGCACCGAGAAACAATCAAAGAGCAGACCGCTCTTATACCATTGATCCGGATTTATGTGGGAACGAAACAAAAGATAGCATATACAGAATCATATACAGAGATATATTGCAAATAACACAGTGATACAGTAAACACATATTCTATTAAATAGCGGAAATAGAACAGACTGTAAAATACAATAGCTGGAATGGTGGTAGCTATCTCTGAGAAGAGATGTGGCCGCTATGCTCATTCATGCCAAGATGAATACAAAGAGAGGCCGAAAGGGCCTATTTATCATAAGCATGAGGGAAAGAATCCCAAACATCCAAAAACCTAACCCTAGAAGATGAACCGTCATAAAGTTTGCGGCCCGAAGGTGGTTAGTTGAACAGTCAACTTCCCGGGGTCATAACTTTTGCATACGATCTCCGTTTGGGACGCTCGGTAGCCTGTTGGGAAGGTCTATCCGAGATTTACAACTTTCGAATGGGCCCCAAATAAATGCCGTTGGCAACCATTTGGTCCCCCAAATCGCCAAAAAATGTCGTTTAGGGCCTCAAAATGGCTCTAGAAGTTCAAGACCCGAAAAACTGCTAAAAATAGTAATTTACCAAAATTGCCCGAAGACTGTTTTGAGCCAGTTGGAAGAGGTGGGCCGCCACCAATATCCACCTGGATCAATACTCCCTCCTTAGGAAGCAATGGTCTCCATTGCGTTAAATCCCTTATCATATGTCGAGCTGTGTGTCGAATTGAGCTCTTGTTGCGACATTTGCTGAAGTGGAAAGGTTGCCTTACTTTGACATCTTCAGAGGGTTGTAATTGTTGTTGATTGATGCACTGGAGCTGTTCAACAGTTTTGGTTGTTGTGGTATCCTTGGTATGCACCGGTGTGGATGGTTTCTTTTTGGAGGAGCACCTTGAATGCATGGCCTTGCACTGTAGAGGTACCCGAATAGGCGATGCTGCACTAACTTTGTGTTTTTCTTGTTTCTGCTGAGTAGAAGGATAATCTGCAGAGGTTGTGGATGTCTCTGCGATCTGATGTTCACCTTTAGTGGCATTTGTGAATAGGGAAAATTTCCCAGTGTGGGAGATTATCTTCCTGCCCTGCTTGGTTGGGCTAGGTGAAACTGTCTCTGGTATCCGATAGAGTTGTCCTCCCAAAGTGACAATGACACAGCGAGGTCGGGATTCATATATAGCATGACGCTTCCACATATATGGTTGTCCTAAGAGAACATCACATACTTCAAGTGGGGCCACATCACACAATACCTCATCTTTGAAGGGCTTGATGCCATATGGTAGGCGACATTGGTGACTGACACGGATCCTTCGTCCTTGGCTTAGCCATCCGATGGTGTATGGTTGTGGGTGTGGCATTATTGGTAGTTCCAATCTCTTGATGACTTCTTCTGAGATCAGGCTCTTCTGGATGCCGCTGTCCACAACAAAGTGTAGGGGAATTCCCTTCACCCACATCTGTGAGTGGAAAAGGCGCTCCTCTACCTCCGACTCTTCAGGCTCCCATGGCTGAATCTGTTGGTGGCAACAATGGCACTGGGTTCTGCATCAATGATCTGCTTCCCTTTTTGCGCGGCTGTGAAATTAGGTTCCGAGCCAGAATCGGGACTGGGATTTGATTCTGAAGCTTTGATCTCAGCCACCAATGACTGTTTTGAGCGACAATCATCAGTGTTGTGCCAGGGGCTTTTATGGAACTCACACCACTTCCCAGTGTCCTTCTTTGTCTTTTCTTTACCCTTCTTCGCCTGTGGTTGGGACTGGTTGTCCTTTTCTTGCCGTGTGCTCTACGAGCCAGAGTTTCCCTTGCCCTACTTCTGCGCAGGTCCGAAGTCACGCTTGTTCTTTTGCTGAAATTTTTGCTCAATTTTGACAGCATATCGATAGGCGGATCCGAGTGAAGAGATTTCTAGGAAATCCATCTCTGTTCGGATGTACCGGTGTAGGCCACTGTGATATTTCAGTACTAGGTGCCGCTCGGAGTCCTTGATACCTAGCTTTGTGCGCAAGGTATGAAATTTGTTGATGTACTCCGACACCGTTTGGTCCCTCTCTTGATGCAGAATGGTCCATTTTGTGTACTGGTCATCATAGTTTCCAACAGGGTAATATTGTTCCTTGACGGCATCTATAAAAGAGGCCCAAGTGGGATTGGAATATTCAAACAATCCAGACTCGTCTGATGAGTTTTGCTCACAATAAGTTTCCCACCAATTTTTGACATGGGGGAGGGCCTTAAGGAGCGCAAAGATGATCTTTTCCCTGTCGAAAAATTGGTGTACAGAGAAATACCCTTCTAGTAGATTCAACCATTTATCTAGAGCATTGGCATCGATTTGGCCTTCAAATAAAGGGATATCAAAATTAACTTGTACCTTGAAGGGAGTCGTATCTCCGAAATGGATGCTCGTTGAGGGTGCATTTGCCGCTGTTGGCATGCGTTTAATGATTTGGGCGAAATTATCCATCATCTCGTTCCTCTGTCGCGCAAGGGATTCCTCGAGCAACAACTTGATAGGATCTACTGCTCTGTCGTCTCTCTTTTCTTCCGCCATGGGAGGCCGTTTGGGGTGGCGAGAGTGGTCTTCCCCAAGTGAAACTAGTTTGAGACCCAACTCTCTGTATCGTGACCTCGTCGGGGACATGCACCGAGAAACAATCAAAGAGCAGACCGCTCTGATACCATTGATCCGGATTTATGTGGGAACGAAACAAAAGATAGCATATACAGAATCATATACAGAGATATATTGCAAATAACACAGTGATACAGTAAACACATATTCTATTAAATAGCGGAAATAGAACAGACTGTAAAATACAATAGCTGGAATGGTGGTAGCTATCTCTGAGAAGAGATGTGGCCGCTATGCTCATTCGTGCCAAGATGAATACAAAGAGAGGCCGAAAGGGCCTATTTATCATAAGCATGAGGGAAAGAATCCCAAACATCCAAAAACCTAACCCTAGAAGATGAACCGTCATAAAGTTTGCGGCCCCAAGGTGGTTAGTTGAACAGTCAACTTCCCGGGGTCATAACTTTTGCATACGATCTCCGTTTGGGGCGCTCGGTAGCCCGTTGGAAAGGTCTATCTGAGATTTAAAACTTTTGAATGGGCCCAAATGAATGCCGTTAGAATACTTTTGGTCCCCCAAATTGCCAAAAAATGTCGTTCAGGTCCTCAAAATGGCTCTGGAAGTTCAGGACCCGAAAAACTGCTAAAAATAGTAATTTACCAAAATTGCCAGAAGACTGTTTTGAGCCAGTTGGAAGAGGTGGGCCACCACCGATATCCACCTGGATCAATCCTCCCTCCTTAGGAAGCAATGGTCTCCATTGCGTTAAATCCCTTATCATATGTCGAGTTGTGTGTCGAATTGAGCTCTTGGTGCGACATTTGCTGAAGTGGAAAGGTTGCCTTACTTTGACATCTTCAGAGGGTTGTAATTGTTGTTGATGGATGCGCTGGAGCTGTTCAACAGTTTTGGTTGTTGTGGTATCCTTGGTATGCACCGGTGTGGATGGTTTCTTTTTGGAGGAGCACCTTGAATGCATGGCCTTGCACTGTAGAGGTACCCGAATAGGCGATGCTGCACTAACTTTGTGTTTTTCTTGTTTCTGCTGAGTAGAAGGATAATCTGCAGAGGTTGTGGATGTCTCTGCGATCTGATGCTCACCTTTAGTGGCATTTGTGAATAGGGAAAATTTCCCAGTGTGGGAGATTATCTTCCTGCCCTGCTTGGTTGGGCTAGGTGAAACTGTCTCTGGTATCCGATAGAGTTGTCCTCCCAAAGTGACAATGACACTGCGAGGTCGAGATTCATATATATCATGACGCTTCCACATATATGGTTGTCCTAAGAGAACATCACATACTTCAAGTGGGGCCACATCACACAATACCTCATCTTTGAAGGGCTTGATGCCATTTTGTAGGCGACATTGGTGACTGACACGGATCCTTCGTCCTTGGCTTAGCCATCCGATGGTGTATGGTTGTGGATGTGGCATTATTGGTAGCTCCAATCTCTTGATGAATTCTTCTGAGATCAGGTTCTTCTGGCTGCCACTGTACACAACAAAGTGTAGGGGAATTCCCTTCACCCACATTTGTGAGTGGAAAAGGCGCTCCTCTGCCTCCGACTCTTCAGGCTCCTCTGGCTGAATCTGTGTTGTGGCAACAACGGCACTGGGTTCTGCATCAATGATCTGCTTCCCTTTTTGCGCGGCTGTGAAATTAGGTTCCGAGCCAGAATCGAAACTGGGATCTGATTCTGAAGCTTTGATCTCAGCCACCAATGACTGTTTTGAGCGACAATCATCAGTGTTGTGCCATGGGCTTTTATGGAACTCACACCACTTCCCTGTGTCCTTCTTTGTCTTTTCTTTACCCTTCTTTGCTTGTGGTTGGGACTGGCTGTCCTTTTCTTGCCCTGTACTCTACGAGCCAGAGTTTCCCTTGCCCTACTTCTGCGCAGGTCCGAAGTCACACTTGTTCTTTTGCTGAAATTTCTGCTCAATTTTGACAGCATATCGTTAGGCGGATCCGAGTGAAGAGATTTCTAGGAAATCCATCTCTGTTCGGATGTACCGGTGTAGGCCACTGCGATATTTCAGTACTAGGTGCCGCTCGGAGTCCTTGATACCTAGCTTTGTGCGCAAGGTATGAAATTTGTTGGTGTACTCCGACACCGTTTGGTCCCTCTCTTGATGCAGAATGGTCCATTTTGTGTACTGGTCATCATAGTTTCCAACAGGGTAATATTGTTCCTTGACGACATCTATAAAAGAGGCCCAAGTGGGATTGGAATATTCAAACAATCCAGACTCGTCTGATGAGTTTTGCTCACAATAAGTTTCCCACCAATTTTTGACATGGGGGAGGGCCTTAAGGAGCGCAAAGATGATCTTTTCCTTGTCGGAAAATTGGTGTACAGAGAAATACCCTTCTCGTAGATTCAACCATTTATCTAGAGCATTGGCATCGATTTGGCCTTCAAATAAAGGGATATCAAAATTAACTTGTACCCTTAAGGGAGTCGTATCTCCGAAATGGCTACTCGTTGAGGGTGCATTTGTCGCTGTTGGCATGCGTTGAAGGATTTGGGCGAAATTATCCATCATCTCGTTCCTCTGTTGCGCGAGGGCTTCCTCGAGCAACAAATTGATAGGATCTACTGCTCCGTCGTCTCTCTTTTCTTCCTCCATGGGAGGCCGTTTGGGGTGGCGAGAGTGGTCTTCCCCAAGTGAAACTAGTTCGAGACCCAACTCTCTGTATCCTCAGCTCGTCGGGGACATGCACCGAAAAACAATCAAAGAGCAGACCGCTCTGATACCATTGATCCGGATTTATGTGGGAACGAAACAAAAGATAGCATATACAGAATCATATACAGAGATATATTGCAAATAACACAGTGATACAGTAAACACATATTCTATTAAATAGCGGAAATAGAACAGACTGTAAAATACAATAGCTGGAATGGTGGTAGCTATCTCTGAGAAGAGATGTGGCCGCTATGCTCATTCATGCCAAGATGAATACAAAGAGAGGCCGAAAGGGCCTATTTATCATAAGCATGAGGGAAAGAATCCCAAACATCCAAAAACCTAACCCTAGAAGATGAACCGTCATAAAGTTTGCGGCCCCAAGGTGGTTAGTTGAACAGTCAACTTCCCGGGGTCATAACTTTTGCATACGATCTCCGTTTGGGGCGCTCGGTAGCCCGTTGGAAAGGTCTATCTGATATTTACAACTTTTGAATGGGCCCAAATGAATGCCTTTAGAAACCTTTTGGTCCCCCAAATTGCCAAAAAATGTCGTTCAGGTCCTCAAAATGGCTCTGGAAGTTCAGGACCCGAAAAACTGCTAAAAATAGTAATTTACCAAAATTGCCAGAAGACTGTTTTGAGCCAGTTGGAAGAGGTGGGCCGCCACCGATATCCACCTGGATCAATCCTCCCTCCTTAGGAAGCAATGGTCTCCATTGCGTTAAATCCCTTATCATATGTCGAGCTGTGTGTCGAATTGAGCTCTTGGTGCGACATTTGCTGAAGTGGAAAGGTTGCCTTACTTTGACATCTTCATAGGGTTGTAATTGTTGTTGATGGATGCGCTGGAGCTGTTCAACAGTTTTGGTTGTTGTGGTATCCTTGGTATGCACCGGTGTGGATGGTTTCTTTTTGGAGGAGCACCTTGAATGCATGGCCTTGCACTGTAGAGGTACCCGAATAGGCGATGCTGCACTAACTTTGTGTTTTTCTTGTTTCTGCTGAGTAGAAGGATAATCTGCAGAGGTTGTGGATGTCTCTGCGATCTGATGTTCACCTTTAGTGGCATTTGTGAATAGGGAAAATTTCCCAGTGTGGGAGATTATCTTCCTGCCCTGCTTGGTTGGGCTAGGTGAAACTGTCTCTGGTATCCGATAGAGTTGTCCTCCCAAAGTGACAATGACACTGCGAGGTCGAGATTCATATATAGCATGTCGCTTCCACATATATCGTTGTCCTAAGAGAACATCACATACTTCAAGTGGGGCCACATCACACAATACCTCATCTTTGAAGGGCTTGATGCCATTTTGTAGGCGACATTGGTGACTGACACGGATCCTTCGTCCTTGGCTTAGCCATCCGATGGTGTATGGCTGTGGATGTGGCATTATTGGTAGCTCCAATCTCTTGATCAATTCTTCTGAGATCAGGTTCTTCTGGCTGCCACTGTACACAACAAAGTGTAGGGGAATTCCCTTCACCCACATTTGTGAGTGGAAAAGGCGCTCCTCTGCCTCCGACTCTTCAGGCTCCTCTGGCTGAATCTGTGTGGTGGCAACAACGGCACTGGGTTCTGCATCAATGATCTGCTTCCCTTTTTGCGCGGCTGTGAAATTAGGTTCCGAGCCAGAATCGAAACTGGGATCTGATTCTGAAGCTTTGATCTCAGCCACCAATGACTGTTTTGAGCGACAATCATCAGTGTTGTGCCATGGGCTTTTATGGAACTCACACCACTTCCCTGTGTCCTTCTTTGTCTTTTCTTTACCCTTCTTCGCTTGTGGTTGGGACTGGCTATCCTTTTCTTGCCCTGTACTCTACGAGCCAGAGTTTCCCTTGCCCTACTTCTGCGTAGGTCCGAAGTCACACTTGTTCTTTTGCTGAAATTTCTGCTCAATTTTGACAGCATATCGTTAGGCGGATCCGAGTGAAGATATTTCTAGGAAATCCATCTCTGTTCGGATGTACCGGTGTAGGCCACTGCGATATTTCAGTACTAGGTGCCGCTCGGAGTCCTTGATACCTAGCTTTGTGCGCAAGGTATGAAATTTGTTGGTGTACTCCGACACCGTTTGGTCCCTCTCTTGATGCAGAATGGTCCATTTTGTGTACTGGTCATCATAGTTTCCAACAGGGTAATATTGTTCCTTGACGACATCTATAAAAGAGGCCCAAGTGGGATTGGAATATTCAAACAATCCAGACTCGTCTGATGAGTTTTGCTCACAATAAGTTTCCCACCAATTTTTGACATAGGGGAGGGCCTTAAGGAGCGCAAAGATGATCTTTTCCCTGTCGGAAAATTGGTGTACAGAGAAATACCCTTCTAGTAGATTCAACCATTTATCTAGAGCATTGGCATCGATTTGGCCTTCAAATAAAGGGATATCAAAATTAACTTGTACCCTTAAGGGAGTCGTATCTCCGAAATGGCTACTCGTTGAGGGTGCATTTGTCGCTGTTGGCATGCGTTGAAGGATTTGGGCGAAATTGTCCATCATCTCGTTCCTCTGTTGCGCGAGGGCTTCCTCGAGCAACAAATTGATAGGATCTACTGCTCCGTCGTCTCTCTTTTCTTCCTCCATGGGAGGCCGTTTGGGGTGGCGAGTTTGGTCTTCCCCAAGTGAAACTAGTTCGAGACCCAACTCTCTGTATCCTGAGCTCGTCGGGGACATGCACCGAAAAACAATCAAAGAGCAGACCGCTCTGATACCATTGATCCGGATTTATGTGGGAACGAAACAAAAGATAGCATATACAGAATCATATACAGAGATATATTGCAAATAACACAGTGATACAGTAAACACATATTCTATTAAATAGCGGAAATAGAACAGACTGTAAAATACAATAGCTGGAATGGTGGTAGCTATCTCTGAGAAGAAATGTGGCCGCTATGCTCATTCGTGCCAAGATGAATACAAAGAGAGGCCGAAAGGGCCTATTTATCATAAGCATGAGGGAAAGAATCCCAAACATCCAAAAACCTAACCCTAGAAGATGAACCGTCATAAAGTTTGCGGCCCCAAGGTGGTTAGTTGAACAGTCAACTTCCCGGGGTCATAACTTTTGCATACGATCTCCGTTTGGGGCACTCGGTAGCCCGTTGGGAAGGTCTATCCGAGATTTACAACTTTCAACTGGGCCCAAATGAATGCCGTTGGCAACCATTTGGTCCCCCAAATCGCCAAAAAATGTCGTTTAGGGCCTCAAAATGGCTCTGGAAGTTCAGGACCCGAAAAACTGCTAAAAATAGTAATTTACCAAAATTGCCAGAAGACTGTTTTGAGCCAGTTGGAAGAGGTGGGCCGCCAGCGATATCCACCTGGATCAATGAGAGAGGCATTCGCATTTTTGTTAAGTTTTGAGAACACCAAGGATGGTGTTGTTCTAAGGGGGAGGGAATTGTAATATCCGTATTTTGACCCTTAGGTTTTATTGGCTTCAATGTAAATATTGTATACATGCAATGTGTGTTTTCCCTAGTGTGGAGCTCAAGGCCAAGGTCCCACTAGAGGATATTCAGGTTTTATTTAAAAGAAAATTATTCGACATTTTGATTATCCATGGGATATTAACCCATGAGATATTGTAAATGATGTAAAAATTAAATATTGCAATAAAATACCAAGAAAACTTGGTAAGGAGGAAACCAATAAGAAGGATCCATGTGTATCCAATGGGGAGAGGTGAAGGGGTTGTGGGATTGGAACCCATGCTGCCACATGTCAATTTGTGAACCCGTTTGAATCCCCATGCTAACATTTAATTTTGTTGGAATAAGGTGGTTAAGAAGGCCTGTTCATGAAGTTGATGGAGTATGGAGTATCCCTGCAAAATCCGTATGGTAGGGTATGCCTGTATTTTGTCTTGTCCCTTAAGCCACTCTACCTCCTAGGAATTCTCTCACCCTAATCCCTATCCCATGGTTGACCAATGAACCTCAATAATCACACATTGCAGAGCCCATCCATGAAGGACAAAGAGAAAAAAATCATGATTTTGTGTAAGCACGAATTTGCAGAACTAAAAGCAGATAGAAACCCTACGTAGGAAGTGAATTGGTGGGGATATCCATGGATCATACCCTGGGGCTAAATTATAGAGTGTCATAGGCTTAGAAAACCTTGGAGAAGACCTTGATCTGATAGCAAAAGAACTGAGTTGCGGGACAGAGTTTTGGCCACAACCCTAAGAAGCTTCTACCTATAATAACAGAGAAGAAGGAAAGAGATAGGTTGGAGATACTTGATGAACCCAGTAAGGGAAAAAGTATCATGAAAACAACAGTTTGTACCTTTCTATTCCCACCCTGAAGATCACCAGATGGAAGGGGCCTTGAGGGACTGTGTAGTAGAGAAGAGGGCCTTCCTTGTTTTGGGTGAGGTAGGTAATGTGGGTGCCATGTTTGCTGAGTAGTTGAGATGCATGTAGCTCTGTGGTTGAGATCACTGGCTTAGAAGCATCCTCCTATTCCCTTACATGCCTGATAACCCAACTATATGTTGGCTTAGCATTAGGGTGGAGCCTTGACTGTGAGAGAGCATATTTATCCCTCCTTAATGGATACACAACCCAACTCGGGGGTGGTCTCTCAGATGAAAGAGTATAGGATGGACAAAGACCTATAATTGGGTGGAACGTTGCTCTCACTTAGCCAGTTGCTTAGGAAGCTTCACTTCCAAGATAAGTGCTTTCTGTGGTGTAAAATGATGTTAGTTTCCCTATTTTATTTTATCCTTTCTATGTTCAAGGTATTGAATGAATCATTAAATGAAATTGATCAATAGGGAAACATGTATAATCATGAGTATGAGGCTGAGTTCATGTTTGAATGCTTCATCAATTGCATGAGTTTAATGTAATTCTAACCTTGCAGGTTCTAGATGCATTGACTAGTTTTAGTTCCAGAATATTTGTTTAGTTATACATTGCATTCACCTTTATGAGGGATTGCTTGAATTCATATGGACTGGGGGAAATGAATTAGACAACCCCCTGTTGTGTTTCATGACCCCTCTTTGGTTCAAGTGAAGAGAGAATTCATGCAGAAGGTGGACAAAGTTCTTTGCAGAAGGGTAATGATGCATTGAAGGAGTTTCAGAAATAATTAAGTTGGATAAATGGACAATTCAGAGAAATCATATGTGATAGGGGATCACATGTAATATCCATGATCATATATCACTTAAAAATTTATCCCAAAAATTAAAACTTTAAGACGCTGACTAGTAAACAGGAAAACTAGTTATAGAACTAGTCTTGGGAAAGCTAGTCGAGGGTTGACTGAGATGGCTATGGGAATGAGTTTGGAAAGGTTTAGGTTATGGAATTTGTATGTATGTGTGTAGTATCAGGTCAAGTAAGGTCTGAACAGATATTCCTAGGCACAATGTACCGGATCCTTTCACTTTTCAACAACAGTCAAACGGTTGCCTACTTCAAGGCTTCCCGCATATAAATACTAGACATGAATTAGACTACTAAAGGATACAAAAGTGTGAATATCAGTCATGGGGATATAAAACAGAGGATGGAACAATTCCCTTGATTGTTTGGGAAGTTATGGAGGTATTTGGAATAATTGGAGCCAAGGGTGCTATTGAGGATTGCACAGGTTGGAGATTTCCAGGCTTTTCCAAATGAGCTGTGATTCAACCAAAACTTTAGGAACAGAGCATGGGGGTCTTTATTAGTGTTATTATGACCACATACAAGAATCATATCATTAATTTGCAGCATAGGTATGTCATACATGAATATATGCCAAAACTAGCTAGTTATAGGTGCACATTGAGCTAGTCTTCTATTCTGGTGGGTAAAAACTTATTAAAAGAATGTACTACTCTGTTTTTCAGACATTAATGGATCTGATATGACTTATTAATGTACATAAATTTGAAATTGAATATTTTAGGTAGATATTTCAAATGGATTACCTCCTTCCTTCAATAAACCTCTCCATAGCTAGCAGTTGAGCTAGCTTTCACTTCCGAAGGTGCTGAAGCCACAAAATCATAAAAATATCAGTCACAATAAGATTTAAAGCTTTGATATGTCATTTAATACACTTCCAGGTATAAATCAGAAGTTTACATCAGATCTATCAAATATTAAGTCTCATCCATTAACTACTATTCTCACAAAGCTAGAATAGCTAGTCTTGATCTCTAAGAGTACCAAAGCCACAAGAATTATTCAAATATCAGCCATGAATGTATGTTAACCCCTGATATTAGATAAATATTCTTTTTAAGTCAAAATCATAGTTATGGAAGAATTATCACATTCAATCTCTTCAACGGTGCCTCTGGAGGCATCCAATAACTAGTTTTCCCCCACAGGGAAGGAGAAAGGGATATAGGAAGGGTATAAGGGTATGATCTCTGATATATGTGAATGATAAGCTTCTATAGGTGAAAAAAATAGATCATGGGCTGTGCACACCTTTTCTGAGAAGAAATGGACTCCTCCTTCAAGAATGAGATCTTCCTCTCCACTGGAACTACTAGTCTTTTCCCCACAAGGAAGGAGAAAGGGTTGTAGAAGGGTAGAAGGGTCAGGATATCAATATGGGATTGATATGAGCTGCTACGGGTTGAAATTATAGAGTAAAATGGTGCACTGGGCTCTCTAAGAGATTCTGAGCTCCCTCTTCATTAATGGGAGCCTCTTTCTGCAGTATTCTTCCAATGTCTTCTCTTCAAGCACTTATGGGTAATGGATCCTCTTATTATGGTTGCACAATCTTCAAGTATGGCTGATGAAAATCTAATCAGCAGCAACATGAACCTATGGAATAGACTGGATACCTGTCAAGAACTTGGGGAACATGTCCCAAGGTTGTTGAGGCACATCTCTCAACACTAGAGAAGCTCAGAGATCTCAAGCAAATTTCACAAATGATCAAAACTTCTTAATGGGATTTGGAAGCATTCTTTTATAGAATTCATGTTGAGCTGTTGATCAAGTTAATTGGATTGGTGACCTGTGAGAATGGGTCACCCATGAGTGGATAAAGTTGCTTGCTTTTCCTCTTACACCTTTTCTCTCCTTTAGAAGTTGTGCCCCCTTATGTCTCAAGATGTTTCCTTTCTTGTAAAACTTTCCTGCTTTGTAAATTGAGTTATCTTTTGGAAATTTCGACCTCCCTTATATTTTTATGGTTTTTTCTCATTTCTTTCTTTTGGTAACATCTTACACCTTCCCGCTTTTCATCCCTTGCTATTTTCTGACCTCTAGTTCTCATTTAGCAACATTATCCTCAAGGGTATTCCCTCTTGGCCCACTTGCACACATCATCCACTTGCCAAAATATTAATAAATGGAGATAATTAATAATATAAATTAATTCCTCACTCCAAAATCCAAAATCATTAATTATTTAATTAAATTAGAGGCCTAGCTCAAAATTTTCCAATTAATTAAATAATTCACCTTCGCACTTAGTTTGGGGATTAATATCTTCATGGGGGGGGCACCTTATCCATTTAATTCCCCAAATTCACCCTTAGGTATATTCCATAAGTCAATTTCCACATCCATTAATTAATTAATTAATTAATGCCTAAGTGACTTAGGCTAAAATCATTCCCCATGGACCATAACAAAATTTGGGGATATGACAGTCCTCCCCTCCCAAAATTGCTTGTCCTCAAGCAATTTAGTTCAGGGACTAATACTACAATTCCATCCAAGCATAATTATGAATTTTCTATCTCTCCTCCTGTTGGTGACCACAGTAGTCACCCATTCTTTGTACCACAACAAAAATCATCAGAATCATGGGTCCCATCAATTCAATGGAATTGAAACATTTGCTCCCTCGGCATGCTCCAACTATTCCATATATATGTAAAACTACCCAACTGAATCTGAGTGGGTCCATCATGCTACTGCTGCTCAACTCTGATCATAAGCTTCTCATGTCTTCCCCAAGAGTCTGGTCCCTCATGCAGTTCCCCATGAAGGGAACTAGTCCACCATTCAACAAATGTAGATCTTAAGAAAAGAAAACTGGATTGCTCTCCTGGATCCCACTGCTTATGGTGCTTTCTTCCAAGCCCAAATGACATCAGGAACAAACTTTCAACCCAAGGAATGCTAGGATCCCATGGATTGTGCAGCATTCTTCCAAACAATGTGACATTCTGAAGGATGCCAGGATCCCAATACCGAGTTGGAATCTCTCCATTTCTCTTTCTCATGAAAATTTTTATTATGCATTTGTACACTTGAGCCTTCTGTGAATGTGTACTGGAAGTGTCTAATGGCTGCAAATTATGTTTTTTCTGCTGCTTGCAAACTATAGAAAAATTAGCAATATTAAAAACAATTTTCTTGCAACAAAACATAAATTTTTTACCTTCCAAATTTTCCTTTTCAGTGATGCCTCTATCCATCCATCCAGTGGATGAATCGGAGATCTTGCTTGTTGATTTACATGAGCTATAATCAGACATCTCTTCTGCAATAGGATCTATCTTCCACGGGGATAGATCATGATCCTCCTGTTGTACATGTGACACAAACCATAAAATTTTCTCCACCCATTGTTCATTCTCCATTGGTGTTACTGAATCTAGGACATGTGGGAAAGAGCTGTGAACCTTCTTTGCATGTCTACAATCTTCAGTAATAATAATTATCGCTGCAACTTCTTCATTGTTAGCTAGCCCAAATTGGGTGCTCACATCCCACTCTTCCATGGGTGAGTGGCTATCTTCAAGGAACGGCTCAAGTTCCCTTGGAAAAAAGTCAAGTGCTTAGTTCTCATCAAACTGTTCTGCACAATCTCCAAGCACATATAAAAATGAATGATCCTCATGATACACCATCTCATGAGGTTCCTCCCTATGATCAATAATGCTTTAATCCAAATTAAGTTTACTGAATGGTGTGTAGGAGGGTAGGGGTCTTTTCAACTTTTCATGAAGCTGCAATATTTCTGTATTGGATTCTTGGAGGGAACTTTGAGTGCTTCTCAAAGAATCTTGGGTGGCCATCAATTCATAATTGAGCTTTCTAATCTTTTCATCATCCTTCATGGATGCACCATGAAACAAATCTACAAGCTCCAGCAAACTATCTCTATCAGAAACCAGGTTTAAGAAATTTTCTTTAATGCTTGTCATGCTTTTCTGAAATTCTTCCATGTCTCTAATGGAAGACTGTTCTCCCAACTTCCAACAAAGGTTATTCATTAAGGAATGGGTGTCATTAAGGGTTTGAAGGGATTCTTGGATCTTGCATTCATTCAAGTCTTCAATTTCCCTTCAAGGAAATGAGGTTCTGGGCCTTATAAGAAAACGTGTCATGGATGAGCATGAGATGAGTAAGATATTTTAAACCAATAGAATTTTAGTATTTTGGTCAACCGTCATGGTTGAGTTGGACAATAACTAACTACATATAAAACTCACCTTGGTTAAGATTTTGAAAAGTTCATCTCGAAATATGATAAATATACTTGAAATAATAAATATAGAGTATTTTATATTATCACTACTTCTAATTTCTTTAAATCATAAATTTCACATTAGTTAAAAAGATAGTGGAGCAATTTTGAAATAATAAATATACTTGAAATAATAAATATAGAGTATTTTATATTATCACTACTTCTAAATTCTTTAAAATATAAATCTCATATTAATTAATATGATAGTGGAGTAATATTGAAATAATAAAAACATTTATATAACTAATCTCTTAAAAATGTCATAAATAAATTTAAAAAATGTCATAAATAAAAGAAAAATAGGAGAGAGATAAAATAATATTTCACTATTTTTGCGATAACTTTCACCTCTGAACTCGAAATTTGACTTTTTTTCATACCGTTGGAAAGGTCTCATCAAGACCTTTCCAACGGTATCAAAAATGTCAAATTCATAGTTTGGGGGAGAAAGTTATCACAAAAATAGTGAAATATTATTTTATCTCTCTCCTATTTCGGAGGAGAAAGTTATTTTTGCGATAATTTTCTCCTAAAAATTCAGAATTTTATATATTTAGTACCGTTGGAAAGGTCTCGCCAAGACCTTTCCAACGGTACCAAAAACGTTAAATTCTGAGTTCGGAGGAGAAAGTTATTGCAAAAATAATGAAATATTATTTTATCTCTCTCCTATTTTGCTTTTATTTATGACACTTTTTTAAATTTATTTATTTTTATTTTTAAGAGATTAGTTATATAAATGTTTTTATTATTTCAAAATTACCCCACTAGCATTTAAAAGACTTCAAAGTAGTGATCATATAAAAAAAAATAGTGATTGTTTATTTTTAGTATTATTGTAATTATATTTTTTATTATAATTTTAGTTTTTTTTTAGTTTTAAATTTTATTAAATATATAAAAAGTAGTGGCGGTACATTTATTAAAAAATTTATGACTATATCATTTATTGTGTATGCAAAAGAATCTAAACCTTTCATTATTATTTTCAACCATCATCTCTTAACTCTACACAAACCCAACATACTTGTCAACTACCATTAATGAGATATTATAGGTTGACCTTCACTAGATAACACCTTTAACTTAGTGTGACATGGCATATTTGTAGTGTGATGTGGTTTTTTTATTATTTTCCTTAGGAGGCCCATTTTACACCCCAAATTTCCTCTAATGTGCACCATCTGATTGCTACAGTGTACAAATCTGTGAACCCACCTGCGCCACTTCTTTCTTTAGATTCTCCTTTTGAGATAATTTGGTGGTTTGGTGACGAGTCGCCTTCGACTGATAATAATACTAACATTGGCTTCAACGGGGACATCCTCTTCCTCCTAGAAGAGGTTGAGAATAGTAGACTAGTGCCTTTTAATCATTGGGTTGTGGAGTCATTCCTGTTCGTTACTCTTATTGGAAAAAGGAGCCACAGAAAATAATCAGATAAAAGGTAACAAAAACTGATCAGAACCCTTGAAAAACAGAAAGGAAGCAAATATGATACAAATATGATACATTGGATCCATTCACAAAATAGGATAAGGAACTAGTAATGAAAGAACCCCTTTAGGAATCTCCTGTTCACAGGATTTCCAAAGCTTTCACCATTAAGTTGGGCTAACTCATATGTGTTGTTGTCCCGGACCGTGATGATTTTGAAAGGACCCAGCCATAGGTTGTTGAACTTCCCGTGTTTAGACCTTTCTTCTTTTCTGGCATCCCATTTCAGAACAATATCTCCCTGCTGAAAATCCTGAGAAATAGCCCTTCGGTCAAAAGTTGCTTTTACCTTGTCTTGGTAAATTCTAGAGGAGTCGTCCAGCTGTTCTCTGACCTGTTGGACTTCTATCAATTGATGAATTTTCATTCCCATATCATTCGGTTCTTCATTTTTTGGTTGTAACAGCTTCATTACCGGGAGGCCCAACTAGATCGGGAGGACAACTTCCTTTCCATAAACCAACTGAAACGGTGAAGTCCCTATAACCCTTTTGACGTTGATTCTGTCTTCCCATAACGCAAACTTTAATTGGGAGTCAAAAGACCTTTTGTTTGTACTGATCATTTTCTTAATAACAGTCACCAGGCTCTTATTTGAAGACTCGTCCAAGCCATTTCCCTACAGATAGTATGTTGTTGAATGAATTAATTCAATATTGTAATTTTGACAAAAGCTCATCATTTTATATGATTTGAAGGCTTGAACATTATCTGTAAGGATCTTCCTCGCATAGCCAAATCTTGCCAAAATATTGTCTTCTAAGAAGTTTATTATAACTGATTCATTTGCGTTCCTAGTGGGAATAGCTTCCACCCACTTAGTGAAGTAGTCAATGGCTGTAAGGATCCACCTGTGCTGGTCGCTAGAGTGAGGGTTTATTTCCCTAATAAAATATAGACCCCACTACTGGAAAGGCGCTTCCACTCTGATGGGCTTGAGAGGTAATGTCTTCAGCTTCTGCTTTCCGGAGAACATTTGGCATTCCTTGCATGCCCTGACGATGTTGCTGGAATCCGTAAATAGAGTGGGATAGAAATAACCTGCTCATAATATTTTATGAGCCGTCACCCTCCAGGCATGATGCCCTCCACACATACCTTTGTGAAACTCAGTAATTGTTCCCTTTGTCTCTTCTTCCACAATACAATTAAGCAAGATGCCAAGTGGATCTTTCCAGAAGAGGTAACCATCCAAAACATAGTACTTGACCACTTTGAGTTTAAGGGATCTTATTTTAGATTTCTCCATTTCAGGGGGATAAGTAAGATGCTGTAAATAGTAAACTATGTCCCCGTACCACTCTGACCTCAAAAAATTCTCAGCCACCTGGTCAGGAAGGTTTTTTCGACCCTCTTTGTTTTCCTAACCGAGGAATTGATTGATCAAATTGATCTCAAGGGCTTGGCAATTGGATTCATCTAGCAGCTTAGCTAATCCCTGCCCTTTTACCAACTTGGTAGGCTTAATCTCCATATCGTACTCTTAGATCTTGGAAATCCACTTTCCTCTCCTTCCTGCACTATCAGGCTGACACAAGATATCTTTAATAGTACTCCCCAGGACATGAGCGATGATCTTGGAATGCAAGACGTAGATCTTGAATGACTTGAGTGATTTAACAAGTGCATAGGCGTGTTTCTCCATTGTGCTATATTTTAATTCTGCATCTCTCAGGGCTCTGCTGAAGAAAGCAATGGGTTGTTCATGCCCTTCCTGATTTTTCTGCAAAAGGACTATTGCAATAGTAACTTCAGAGGAAAAAGAGAAAATTAGGAAATCCTTTGTGTTGTCCGGGCTAGTCAAAATAGGCACCTCTCTTAGGGAATATTTTATCCATTTGAAAGAGTTTCTCAAAGATGTGTTCCATTTTATCTCAGCATCTTTTCTCAACATGTCAGTGATTTCTTTCATTATTTCAGCAAGATTAGGAATAAACCTTCATAAAAAAATTATTTTTCCAATGAAAGACTGTACCTCCTTCTTGTTTCGTGGGAGTTCGATTAGCTTGATAGACGTCACTCTTTCTGGGTCTATCCTCATGCCCTCCTTAGAAACGATATGCTCCAGCAGTTTTCCTTCTATCATGGCAAAAAAGGACTTCTTTGGGTTTAGATATAGGCCATACTTTCTGCATTTCTCAAAATTTTGCTTTAGATGCTGAAGATGGTCTTTGTCAGATTTAGAAAATACGGTCATATCTTCCAGGTATATAACAATGAATCTATCCTTTTTACCGATGAATGTTATGTCCATGGCCCTTTGGAATGTTGCACCAACATTCATAAGACCGAATAGTATCTTGTCATACATAAAGGTTCCCCATGGTGTAGGGAACGGTGTCTTTTCCCTGTCATCTAGGTGCATTGCAACCTATTTATAGCCTGAGAATCCATCCATCATAGATACCTGGGTTGACCCAACCATCTTTTGCATAATATGATCCATTTTGGGTAAGGGTTAATTATCCTTCAATGAGCATTTATTTAGGTTTCTGAAATCAACACATAGTCGGATCTCGCCATTTTTCTTTCTGACAGGCACTAGGTTAGCCACCTATTATGAATACCTTAGAGGGATGATGATTTTTGCGTTAAGAAGTTTCCTTACTTCTTTTTCAATTACTGGAAACAAGATGGGGTTCACCTGTCTCAACTTTTGTTTAACTGGCTTAGCATCAGGTTTTAAGGGAATCCTATGTTGTATTATGGTAGTATCATAGGTTCTGATATCTTCATACTTCCAAGCAAAAACATCCACATACTCTTTGAATGATTCCTCATACCTTTTCCTTTGCTCGATTGTGAGGGACTAAGAGAGTTTAATGAAATTGGGGTCTTCCATGGTACCCAGATTAAATTCCTGCACGGCCTCAGTAATTGGTTGTACTGCTGGTTTGATTGAGATCTCATTTTTATCAAACAATTGTTCTAGAGGAATGTTGGTGTCCAATATTGTCACCATTTTTTATCATTTAATTTACTCGAAGTGGCGTTATTTCTATCGTTTTTGCTATAGTAAGTTGTTTTCTTAGCCATTCAGCTCATCAAACAGTCCAGGTATGCACAAATTCACTTATCATGCAAATCTTATTATATTTCATATATTATGGTTTATTTATGATTAAAATGATGTTTTTGGGCATAATTAACACTTATGGTTTTAATTGACAGGCTATGATTTGCATATAACCCATCGTTCAGACCATGCGCTACGTGCTCAGCCTAAAACGATTTCAACTCATCGTTCAGCCCTCCGTTCAACCCGCGAAATCCGTGGTTGATACACCTCAGACCGTTGGATGAGGAGAAGGACACTTGGGTTCTGTTTGACACGCAATGGGCATGGTTAATGAGCCATTTCTCTAGAAGTTTTGACCATAGGCCGCCAAGCTTGACAGCACATCCTACGTCCACATCAACGCTCCAAGCCCCTGATTCGTCTACGCATTCAGCCTGGAATCACGCACGTCTGCTCAGCTCTCGCTCACACCATCATTCTAGAAGGAGTCAGCCTATTCACACTCAGTTGGCCAACATAACACCCATGTCCATGCTCAGTCTACCCACGTAACTCCTTTGCCCATGTCGATGCTCCAGCATATGCTTCTGCTCACGTTTTGAGGAAACGAATGCTCAGTTCTTCGAATTGGGAAGGATTGACACCAAGGAGCTGGGTGGATGCTCCCTGCACTGTTATACATCATTTAATCAGTTGTTACAATCATTTAAACGCCTCTATTTTTAGAGAGGTCGACTCTGTCGACCCTCTCACCATTGTAACTTATAAATACTTGCCTCTGTGATTGAGACGAGTTAGTCTTTAGCTTCTAAGTTTATGATGTTTTTCAGTCTTAGTCTAAGCATTTGCAGTCATAGATAGTGTGAAGACAGAGTTTGTAACTTTTCTCAAGTTAATGGAAGTAATAGTTTGTTGATGTTCTGTTGGTAGCTGTTTAAGTTGAGCTAGTTCACCCTCCGATTGTTGGGAAGGGCCCCTCATCAACTAGAGCTTTTATTTACATTTTCTGCATTTCTTTTCTTGCAATTAACTAGTTTCTTTCCTGTATGTGTAATCTAATTCGTTTTTCCTGTGTGTATTATCTTCATCCTTATGTAATTAATATTCTGTTGTTAATACAACCTTCCTTCTTCTGAGTTAGAATGGTTGACCAATAGTTCAGTAGTTTAATAATGTGTAGTTTGCTTTCAATCCTTCTTCCATCATCATAGTTAGATATTGCTTCCAAATTCTTCCATAGTTAGTATTCCTTTCCTTCTTTTCTCCTCTGTTAGTTTTTCTTCCTGTTTGCTATAGGTTAACTCTTCTTTCTTCTATTCCAACCTTCTCCCTTCTTCTATTCCAACTTTCTTCCTACTTCTCATAGAATCATTATTT
Source organism: Larix kaempferi (assembly GCA_027924585.1). Classification (NCBI taxonomy): domain Eukaryota; kingdom Viridiplantae; phylum Streptophyta; class Pinopsida; order Pinales; family Pinaceae; genus Larix; species Larix kaempferi. The sequence goes on along the minus strand of BSBM01000391.1, from coordinate 25,792,428 downwards.
CTCTTAGGTAATGATTTGCGTAGATAATTTATTAGCCTCTAATCATCTCTCTACTGCTTCCTGTGCACTGTAGGATCATTTGCATAAAGCCAACTGGTAATTAAATCATTCAAAAAATCTTTTTTTCCCTCACTTTAAACCATTTTCCTCCATTTGGATCATCATTCGGATTGCCATTCAGACCGGCGTTTGGATTGTCATTCGAACCTATGTGTTTTCTGCATTATTTTAGGCCTTTTTCTGAATCTAATTTCTTCTTCCTCTTAATCATCATTCTTCTTGTTGCTCCTTAATAGTTTGAGATGTAATTTAATCTTGTTTTATGTTATTTGGAGTTTTTAATTCAATTTCCATCATTATTTCATCCTTTCTCATTTCCTCCTTATTCCCTTCTTATCTTTCTTCCAAACTTTAGTTCTTTAACCTATTTTGTTACTTAGTTACTGTCTAATATGTATTAATCTTGTTCTTAAATAGTTTTTTTCAAGTTATAGTTGATATTCTTTGAATTGTTTTAGTTTGTTAATCTTAAGAATAGTTTCTATTTAATGAAGATGTTCATGTTGTAAGATCTGGATTAATAATAAAATATCTTTATCAAGTTTTCTACTTGCTTCCAAATCTAATACAGTTCAGTTTAACATCTTTCTTAAGTTTTCTATTTGCTTCTAACTTACATTAGTTTCATGTTGTTCCCATATGGATAGACAATAGTTCATAATGTTTAAAGTTAGTGGTAGTCTGTTGATTTTTAGTTTACATTTGTTTGTAGAAGTTAAGTTAGATTTACTTCCATTTAGCTTCCTTATTACATTTGAAAGTCACTACGGTAAATTTACTCCAGTTCCTATTACATTTGATGTATGTAATCAAGAAGAATGGAATTAGATGGTTTAGTCTAAATTAATGTACATTTACAAGTTCTCCCTATTAAACATCTAATATCTGCAGCTCCGATTCTATTCATAGTCGCTATCGGGAAGTTTAATTGAGTAGTTTCTTATTTTCTAGAAGTAATTTTTTTTCCAGTATTTGTTTCCATATTTTTTATTAATTAACCATAGAAGTAGAGTAGTATGATTTAGTACTATTCTGATCTGTGATTTAGGTGTATTCTCAAATATTTAACTCGGTTTTTCATTTTGAAAGATCTTTCGATCTTTTTCCTTACTAAACATTTTTAGGTCTGACACACCTGAAACTTTAGAACCGTTTCTACCTTGGCATATATTTTGCTTTCAACTCTAAGTTTACTAATCCTGGTTGATAATTAATCTTAGGTGTTGTTTTTAATTTGAGATAGTTCACACACCCAACATTTTGGCGTCGTTGCCGGGGAGTTGAAATAGGTAGAATTTCAGTTGAAGATAGGTAGAATTTCTCTTCCAAAACTTAGTGATAACTTAGATTAGGCTAGTGGCGGGTGAGCGGTAAGACGAGAGGTAAGAACTTGCGCATCTGTTATAACAAGCATCCCCAAAACCCAGCAGTAGTAGTTATGCAGTCAAAGTTTCTTTCAATTATAAATTGCTTTCATGAATAGGTCTAGAGATTCACAAGGTAGATTTATTAAAACTCAAATTCCTACTAACCTATACGGGGGATGCACCACCCCAACTACTAACTCAACATAAAGGTATCAGAAGACACCAAAAGGGGATAGTCCTACTTGGAAAGCTAAAGAAACCTTCTCTGGAAACATTTTAAAGGAAATCATAGGGACACTAGAACAGTCGGTTCATAAATAAATTCCACTAGAAGAACCTCAAGCTCGTATTGAGACTGAACTTAGACAAGAAGAAACTTTTAAGGGTAAAATTTTGGAACCTCCTAACCCTCCGTTAGTCCAAAATCCCAAAGACACTACTTTTTCAGTAGTGGGTGGTCCAGATTTGGTAGATTTTGTCAATCCTGCACAAGTAGATGCTCTTTTTGGGAGCTCTACAAACATCGTCATCTCACAAATTGACACAACAATAGTAGAACCTCCTGGACTAGATTCCCACGTAGCTGATCATTCTCCTCCTGAAAAGAAGAATACCCTTCCTGAAAAAGAACGTTGGGATATCCCATATTCACCAAGAAAGGAGCCACCTAGATTTTCTCTCTTTAGTAATAGAATATTCATGGAGGATGAGCATGAAGATCATGTCCAACAAGATGAAGAAGATGGAGAAGTTAGAACTGAAGGTACCTTTGGTTTTCCCATCTTAGACACCGCACAAGATGTTACTATGAAAAATATACCTCCTTCCTCACTACCAACTTTCTATGGAAAAAGCAGTGAGGATCCAGACACATTCTTGTTTGAGTTTGACATTTTGTGTAGAAGTTACAATTACCTACAAGATGGTCAAAAACTAAAACTTTTTCCTGCCACATTAAAAGATTCTTCTCTTCAATGGTTCATGGGATTAAGAGAATCTAGTATTAAATCTTGGGAAGACATGAAGAATGCATTTCTTTGGAAATATCAGGATTACTGTAGACCAAAGGACTCTCGCAATGATATTTTTAAAATCCAACAGCTTGAAGACGAGAGCCTGGAGAACTATCTCGAAAGATTTAACTCTGTGTTACACAAATCTAAATATAGTGATCTTCGGGAAGATGCAGTAAGAACACTCTTCCTTAAAGGAATCTTAGAATAATTCTTGGATAACCTTAATCTCATGGTAGCAGGAGACATTTCTCATAAATCTTTTGCAGAGATTTGTGAACTATGTAGGAATTACTCTAGGAGAAAAGGGAACGGTGGAAGACACTTCCGAGAACCTTATGTTCGAAATCCAAAAGGAAACACATCCGGTACTAGTGGAGTTACAAGGGTAGAGATAGGGAACCTGTTAGAAAACTTCAAAACAGATATTTTAGGAGCTATGGGTTCTCAACTAGATGCATTACAAGCTAAAAAGAGACAGGATGAAGAGTGTGCAGCAATGAGTATTCTCCGCCCTAGGTGTAGAACTAAACATCCTCAAAGAGAATGTCCATTAAACAATGTTTCAGTTTGTCACCTCTGTACAGAAGAGCATCCCACTGATAGTTGTCCATCGTTGCTCGGGTTGCAAGTTGTATACAAGAGTGGAAATTTTGGTGAAACATCTAGGAGGCCTTGGTAGCCTAGGGATCAACCTTCAGGTCAGGATTTATCATTCCAATTTCCACCTTACTACTATCCTTATCAACCTTCGCAACAATGGAACCCCTTGGGTTGGCAGGATTGGCCACCGCAATACCCTCCTCAAAATGCTCAACAACAGTAATGGCCTCATTGGTGGATAGGACAAGATTTTGCTCAACCATCTCCTCCTATGACTAACTATCCTTACCCACCTAATGTTCAACAACTTTTGCCTGGATATGCACCTCCTTCACTACCCCCTATCCCAAATCAACCTCATCATTTCCAGAATATGAACCCTCCAAGACCCACAATATTACCCGCATAGCCGATACCAAATCCTAACAACAAACCAACCCAAGCTCTTAATAACATTGGGTTGTTACCTCTTCCATCATATGCTATTTCGTCCACACCAATACATGAAGTTCAATTGCGGTCTGGAAGAGTTTTGCAAGATCATCCTAAGTCGTCAGTTGTTATTCAGGAAGAAAATGAAGAAGAAAATGTACCTAATGCAATTTTAAATGATGTCATTCTTGAAAATGTGGTTGTTCCTAAATCTTCAACACATAATCTTCCTCATAAAGAAATAATATTGGGAAATAAATCACCTCCATATCCGGAGCGTCTAATAATAGAAAAACCTGTAACTTACCCAGAATATAACATCATTAATGAATTGAAAAATATTTTTATTAAGATTCCTTTATTACAAGCCATTAAAGATATACCAATCTTTGGTAAAGTGATAAAAGAACCCTGCATTAAGAAACCAGGTAAGAAACAAAAAGACCCTCCAACAATACATGTCATAGGTGAAATCTCAGATTGTATAGTAGAATAGCCTAGAATTCCAAAGTATACAAATCCAGGAAATCCTGTAGTAACTGTTCTCATTAACAACACTGCTATAGAGAACACACTCATTGATCTAGGGGCTGTTGTTAACCTAATGACTACTACAGTTTTAGAAGCTCTCTAATTAGGACCATTCCTCCGCCCTACCCCAACAATGTTAGAACTAGCAGATCGTACTATGGTACAACCTACTGGGATATTAGACGATATTATGGTATTTAGTAGCCTCATGGGAATATCCCGTCAACTTCATGGTTATTCAATCAAAAGACCCATCTAGGGGGCATCCTATCATTTTAGGAAGACGCTGGCTGGCTACCGCTAATGCATTCATAGGATGTAGGGATGGAGAGATGGTCATCTCTGACGGGTTATCTACAAGAAGACTAGATTTATACCCACCAGCACAGTTCGTAGCTGAGAGCTTATTTTGGTTAGATTGTCCTTTTGGAGAAGAAAAGTTGGAAGAACTTTCCTTTGTTAGTGATCTCTCTTGGTCACTTCAAGAACAAAATATTGAAAACGTGTTGAATCAATTCATTTCCTCCACCACATGTATATATTTTCCTCAGTCTTTTTCCCAACTTGACCAGATTTTTGGAGACAAATTTCAAGAAAACATGAGTCTCTTAAGATTTACAAGTACACCTTGTGTCTTTGCAATCGAAGAAAATACAGGATCTTATACCATACCATGTGAGGTTAGTTTCGAAAAATTTCTACATATAAATGCAGTTTTAGATGAGAGTCAGCAAAAGCAATTGTTAAAAGTTCTCAAAAGTCAAACTAGAGCTTTCGCTTGAGAATACACCGATATGAAGGGTATACACCCAGATACTTGTATTCACCACATTTACACAGACACAAGTATACCTCATGTCAGACAACCCCAGAGGAGAATGAACCCAACTCTCAAAGATATAGTAAAAGAAGAATTGCAAAAACTTCTTAATGCCGAATTCATTTACCCAATTTTCAATAGTAAGTGGGTGTCTCCTCTGGTAGTAGTTCCAAATAAAGTCACAGGGAAGTGGCGTATCTGTGTTGATTTTCAAGAATTGAACAAGGCCACTCTTAAAGACTATTTAACTCTACCTTTTATAGATTAGGTGTTAGATACCCTATCGGGGAAACAATACTTTTCTTTCCTAGATGGGTATAGTGGGTACAATCAGATATTAATAGCACCCGAGGACCAAGATAAGACTACCTTTACTTGTTCTTGGGGGACTTATGCCTATAGAGTGTTACCATTTGGCCTTTGTAATGCACCTGCTACTTTCCAACGTGTAGTTCTAGGTATCTTTGCTGACCTTATACATGATTGTGTAGAGGTCTACATGGACGATTTCGCAGTCTATGGTAATACCTTCCTTGGCCCTCGAAAACCTTGAGACAGTTCTTATTCGATGTCAGGACACAAACTTAGCCCTTAGTCATGAAAAATGCAAGATGTTATTAACTGAGGGCATAGTTCTAGGACATCATGTCTCTCTTCAAGGTATCAAGGTGGATCTTGCCAAGATAGATATAATTGTCAATCTTCCTCCTCCAAAGACTCTGAAGGAAGTTAGAAGCTTTCTTGGCCATGCAGGTTATTATAGGCGGTTTAGAGAAAATTTCACCAAGATAGCCGCACCCATGTTCAAACTACTCATGAAGGACACAAAATTTCAATGGACTGAACCTTGTCAATAGGATTTTGAAACTTTAAAAGCAAAGTTATCAGTAGCACCAGTACTTAGGGGCCCTAACTGGTCCCTTCCTTTTCATATCTATACTGATGCATCCGACATAACTATAGGGGCAGTCTTAGGTCAAAAAGAGGAAAAGTTATCTTCTTCCATTTATTTCGCTAGTAAAAAATTGACTCCTGCAGAATCAAAATACACTGTCACCGAAAAAGAGTTCCTCGCAGTAGTCTATTCCATTAATAAGTTTCGTCATTATATCACAGGATATGAAATTTTCATATATACTGATCATTCTGCTATTAGATTTTTGATGAATAAACCAATTACCAATGGCAGAGTGACTCGGTGGCTTCTTCTGTTACAAGAGTTTAATATTACCATTGTTGACCGTCCTGGTCGAGAGAATGTAGTAGCAGACTTTCTCTCCCGAATTCAAATTGACAATGATGATAGTCTTGTTGATGATAGCTTCCCAGATGAACATTTATTCGCTGTGTCTGTTCGAACCCCATGGTTCGCAGACATAGCCAATTATTTGGCAACTGGAAAGCTACCAAACCATCTCTCTCCACCCAAAAAATGTAGAAACATAGTTCAAAGCTCTAACTATTCTTGGGTGGATAATGATCTCTTTCGTACCAGTCCTAACCTTATTATTATAATATGTGTATGAGAGGATGAGATGGCAGAGATTCTTCATGCATGTCATGGTGGACACTTTTCTGATAAAAGAACAGCATATAAGGTTTTACATTCTGGATATTATTGGCCAAGCATCCTCAAGGATGCTTCCAAATATGTCAAGGGATGCGATATATGCCAAAGAATGGGTAAACCTACGCCATATGATGAGATGCCTTTGCAACCTCAAGTTATGATTGAGCCTTTTGAAAAATGGGCTCTAGATTTTGTTGGATCAATTTCCCCTATGTCTTGTAAGAAAAAGTACATTCTAGTCTATACAGATTATGTCACCAAGTGGGTAGAGGCCAAAGATGTATTATGAGCCACAGAGAAATTAGTGGTAGAATTTATGTATGAAGAAATATTTACCCGATTTGGTGTACCTAGGAAAATTGTAACCGATCAAGGATCTCAATTCACTTCCAAGTTAATGAAAGAACTTACTAATAAATATGGTATTAGACATTGCAAATCTTCAGCATATCATTCTCGAGTGAATGGTCAAGTAGAAATCACAAACAAAGTATTAGAAGCTATCATGACCAAGACCATTCAGTTACACCACAAGGACTGGGAAGATAGGCTCCCAGAAGCCTTGTGGGATTATAGAATAACTTGGAGAAACACCATTGGCCACACACCTTATGAACTTGTTTATGGAAAACAGGTTCTCCTACCCATTGAATTTCAGGTTAAGACATTTCGTATGGCTGCTCGGTTAGGAATGAATTTAGAAGAAGCACAGAAACAATGAATCCTACAAATAAATGAATTAGACGAGATTAGATAGGATGTTATCCAACGAACGATCTTAATACAAAATCAACGTAAAAAATGGCATACATATACATTAAACAAAAACAATTTAAAACAAGAGACTGGGCATTACTTTTCGATTCGAGATACAAAACTTTTAAAGGTAAATTGACTACTCGCGGGATGGGTCCTTATTAAATTGTTACAGCTTTCGATAATGGATCCGTTAAAATTAAAACAATTGATGATTCTCAAACTTCCTTTGTTGTAAATGGCCATAGACTTAGACTTTATCACCAACCTATATCTAAACAAGACTTTGTACAGAATGCCTTACAACAGTAGGAGATGGAACTAGTAGAAGAGGAAATCATTCCTCCTCCTCCTAATCCCTGAAATTTCTAAAGGATTGTCTTTATTTGTACATATGTAAATATATTGTGTTTTTTGTTTTAATTATAATAATGAAGAGTTATTTCTGACAAAGTTGATTGTATTTATACAGGGAATTTCATTTGTATGATGAGCTCATGAATTTTTTGCCATTAAAAACATGAAAACTTTTCTCCCTTTTTTAGATTTCTTATGACTTTGTTGTACGCATGTTTTGTTTTGAATAAATCATAATCATCTAACAATGGTTTTTGCAGCTTAATTACAAGGACCTTATCCGCTCATGCAATATTATTGAAAGGGAAGCACTTAAAAGAAAAAAAAATTCCTAATCCCTTCCCTTTTTTAAAATTATTGTTGAAACTGACATTTTTAGCAAAAGATAAAGTGTTTTTGCAACCATTTCATTCATGATTTTGAATATGGTATTTGATTTAGGCATGCACATTTATGATTATCGTTTATAACTGTTGCTTAAAAGACCTATTTTAATTTCTATAATCTTAACAAAAAATATACTATCTTACACCTATGCATTGGCTTATCCTAGACTCATTATCAAAACTTGTCTCTTAAAACATCTTTTAAAGGTAACTTAGAAGTGAATGTTATTTTTATTCTTGTGGGGAACAATACTGAATTCTCATGAAAAAGATAGATATAGATCAAAGAATGGCTTTAGGTTATTATCTTTTGACATAATCTTTAACTTTGGCTATTATAAGTAAAAAGTTGCTCATAAAGGTTTGTTCTAATATTTGGAATTATGTGTTTAGAAGGCTTAGCACACTCTAGTACCAAATGACTTCCTTAAAATATATATATATATATATACATATACATCATTATACGAAGCAAACCCGCCGGGGTACTGAACAGGCCTGCTGGCAGCGGGTCCATGCTAAGTAAAATCTTAAACAAGGAAGCTAGGTGAATGCAAGTAAACCTGTCAGGGTACTGAATAGGCTCGTTGGCAGCGAGACTATGCTTGCATGGTACCAAGATAAACCCATCGGGGTACTGAATAGGCCTGCTGGCAGCGGGTCAATATCGGGTAAAAGAGATCGGTTAATGAATTACTATGCACGTGATTCATATATAAGAAACCTGAGTATACAAACACATGTTTTGGCCAATCATCTATACTGTCATTTGAGAATAACTATAAGTTGAACTTGGACCTTGTCATCTAATTCAAACAATACCTAGGATATTATTATCCTAGAAATTGGACCCATAATTATAAAAATGACACAAGCTTTATAGACACCTTATCTATATCTTGGGATGACAAGAAACCTTTAAAATGAGTCATGGATGGCTAGTTTTCCTTTGGCATATTTCATATCAAATTATACTATCATTCTTCATATAGTTCTTTTAAGCACTGTTCTATTCTTTATGATAAATGTCCATATCTGAATCATTTACATGTTTAGTTAATATCACATTTTCTTGAGAAAAGTATTACAACATTTTTTTTTCAGCTATTGATAAAATAATTGAATATCTAATGCTCTTTTTGCTGACTTGAGGACAAGCCATATTTTTGGTTTGGGGGAGGATTAGAACTATTTTTAAGCATTTTTTAAAAAAAATTAAAGAAAAAAGTTTATTTATCTCTGAAAGTGATAGATGTTTGCAGGTTAATGCAAAAGAAGAAGGCAAATTGTTTTAATTAAATACAAACAAAAGGGGACATGACTTAAAAGTTCCAGAAAGCAAAGTTACAGCATTTCCTGTGCACTAACAGCCTTAAAAATTCCATGCAAAAATCAATTCCAGTTGGTTTCAACAATAAAAGTTTGTATAGACAAAAGTCTGTATGAAAGGATGAATGGCGGATCGAATGCCGATCCAAATGCAGTGACGAATGCATCAAATAAGCAATGTTTTGAATAAAAGTGCTGAAGAAATTTTAGCTTATATATTTCAAATAGCATGCTAGATATTTTTTAAAATTCTAACTAACCAATGATGATAGGGATCAATCAAACGTCAAATCTTGCACTTGGTTTTATTTCCTTATTCATCTCATCTTGTTAAATGAACGAATCTTGTGTCATCACGAATCATTGTATGACCACTATGGCCTTACCTGTCGTATAGATTGTCAGCACATGGATCGGATCCTTGTGATCTCCCACGTGTAGAACATCCCATTACGTGAATCTCGTTCAACCTGTCCAAAGCTTGGCTTTGGACATGGTTGAATTTTCTATATCAAACAAGCATCTACCGGATTCACGCACTTCAATTCTGGCACTTAACTCAAGATCTTCAAAGTACAAGTGTGATCTTTCAAAACACGCTTTACCTATGACCATCTAGCCATCCAAACAAACCTCAACTTAACTGATGACTGTGTAAACTTTTGCTTCACACTGTTCACCCTTCATTTCTCTCTTGCGAGCTGCGTCCTCTGCAAATTCCTTGTATCCCCTGCATTTATCTATTGTTTCCCCTGTCCTCTGTCAGCAATGCCTAACCGTTGTGAGCCAGGTAGCTACCAAGATCTTCTTCACATCCCTGAGTTTAAAAGATGCCATGAGTTCTTCTCTCAAGAAGGTTGGAATCCGTTTCTCCACCGTCTTGATGGTCACGACCATGAGATTTCGTTGCTGTTTGCCAAAGGTTTTGATGGCAAAACGGCCAAGGTTGGCCATCTTGTTTTCTCCGTAAGGGAAGAGTCAATAGCAGTAGCTACGAAGCTCCCTATAGAAGGTGCCCGATGGAACAAGCATTTGTTTCTTCCACAAGAAGCTCACCAGTTTGCTCTCAAGCCCGATTTTCAACACATTACTAGCACCAAAGGTTTTCATAGAGAAAGGATCAAGCCAGAGTACTTGAACCTTTTGACCATTATCATTCACTTAGTCACCTGCGAAGGTAAGTTCATTGTTTTTAAAGCTTGCCATGTTAGACTGTTAGCTCATTTTGTCAATAATCAGACCTTAAATTTCCCATTCTACTTTTTAAAGAGCTTGGAAAAGATGTCGAGTCAAGTTAGAAAGAATACCATCAACCCTTCTGGCAGCTTATATCACCATTGTCTCATTAAGCTTTTAATCATTCATCAGCTAGAAGAGAGAGGTCAGACTTGGGATGATTTTGTTTTTGAGATCTTAAACACTCATTTATCTACTGTCAAATCTTCCCCTTCTCAAGAACACCTTCATGCCCAAGAAGAACCAAATGCTAAACGTATACAATTTGATGAGAATTCCTTAGAAGATATGCACTCTGTCCATTCAATACATTCTCCTACTGAACCTAGAGAGACAAATCATGACCAGTCCATTGATCAGCCTGACATTCAAACTATTAGTCAGCCCTCATGCTCAAATTCTCAGTTGGATGATCATACCTTTGAGTCATCCCTCCTCACACTAGCTAATGCATCCGTTCAAATGAGTGAAGCCCGTGTTGCTAGAAGCTCTCCTGCATATAACAAAGACAAAAGATCTGAAGAACAGACTATCAATGCTGAGACATCTCCAAAAAAGAAGATTCCTCAAATAGACTTGGAGCATGATATAGAACAACCTATTTTGAGTCAGCAAAAGTGGGATCAGTTAACCCAAGAGGTAGCACAATTAACAGAACAGAGTCAAAGCTATGTGGAGACATTCTCCGAGCTCCTTGAAGAGAATAAGATGTTGCGTACATAGTTGAAAAGCACTAAATGCTCGGTTAACGCCAAAATAACATCCAATGCTATCCTTAGAGTAAAGTATAATTCCTTAAGGGGTAATTTCAAGAAGCTCCAAGCCAAGCATGCATCTCCATCATTCAAGTCGAAGACCGCTACTACCACAGCTCGGCCTTCTTCCTAATTACTTTTTGTTTTGCTCAGTGGGACCTGACATGACTTTGGTTTGGGGGAATGTTGGTGTCCAATATTGTCACCATTTTTTATCATTTAACTTACTCGAAGTGGCTCTATTTCTATAGTTTTTTCTATAGCAAGTTGTTTTCTTAGCCATTCAGCTCATCAAATAGTCCAGGTATGCACAAATTCACTTATCATGCAAATCTTATTATATTTCATATATTATGGTTTATTTATGATTGAAATGATGTTTTTGGGCATAATTAACACTTATGGTTTTAATTGACAAGCTATGATTTGCAAATAACCCATCATTTAGACCATGTGCTACGTGCTCAGCCTAAAATGTTTTCAACTCATCGTTCAGCCCACGAAATCCGTGGTTGATACACCTCAGACCATTGGATGAAGAGAAGGACACGTGGGTTCTGTTTGATACGCAATGGGCATGGTTAATGAGCCATTGCTCTAGAAGTTTCAACCATAGGCCACCAAGCCTAACAATGCATCCTACATCCACATCAACGCTCCAAGCCCCCAATTCATCTGCACATTCAGCCTGGAATAACTCACGTATGCTTAGCTCTCGCTCACACCATCGTTCTGGAAGGAGTCATCCTATTCACACTCAGTTGGCCGACATAAATCCCATGTCCACGCTCAGTCTACCAACATAACTCCTGCACCCACGTCGACATTCCAGCATATGCTTTTGCTCACGTTTTGAGGAAACGAATGCTCAGCTGTTCGAATTGGGAAGGATTGACGCCGAGGAGCTGGGTGGATGCTCCCTGCACTGTTATACATCATTTAATCGATTTTTACAATCATTTAAACGCCTCTATTTTTAGAGAGGTCAACTCTGTCGACCCTCTCACCATTGTAACTTATAAATACTTGCCTCTGTGATTGAGACGAGTTAGTCTTTAGCTTCTGAGTTTATGATGTTTTTTCAGTCTTAGTCCAAGCATTTGCAGTCGTAGATAGTGTGAAGACAGAGTCTGTAACTTTTATCAAGTTAATGGAAGTAGCAGTTTGTTGATGTTTTGCTGGTAGTTGTTTAAGTTGAGCTAGTTCACCCTCCGATTGTTGGGAAGGGCCCCTCATCAACTAGAGGTTTTATTTGCATTTTTTGCATTTTTTTCTTGCAATTAACTAGTTTCTTTCCTGTATATGTAATCTAATTCGTTTTTCCTATGTGTATTATCTTCATCCTTCTATAATTAATATTCTGCTGTTAATACAACCTTCCTTCTTCTAAGTTAGAATGGTCGACCAATAGTTCAGTAGTTTAATAATTTGTAGTTTGCTTTTAGTCCTTCTTCCATCATCATAGTTAGATATTGCTTCCAAATTCTTCCATAGTAGTATTCCTTTCCTTCTTTTCTCCTCTGTTAGTTTTTCTTCCTGTTTGTTGTAGGTTAACTCTTCTTTCTTCTATTCCAACCTTCTCCCTTCTTCTATTCCAACTTTCTTCCTACTTCTCATAGAATCATTCTTTCTCTTAGGTAATGATTCGCATAGATAAGTTCTTAGCCTCTAATCATCTCTCTACTGCTTCCTGTGCACTGTAGGATCATTTGCATAAAGCCAACTGGTAATTAAATCATTCAAAAACTCTTATTCTCTCACTTTAAACCATTTTCCTCCATTTGGATCGTCGTTCGGATTGCCATTCAGACCGGTGTTCGGATCGTCATTCAGACCGGTGTGTTTTCTGTATTATTTTAGGCCGTTTTCCAAATCTAATTTCTTCTGCCTCTTAATCATTATTCTTCCCGTTCCTCCTTAATAGTTTAAGATGTAATTTAATCTTGTTTTATGTTTTTTGGAGTTTTTAATTCAATTTCCATCATTATTTACTCCTTTCTCATTTCCTCCTTATTCCCTTCTTATCTTTCTTCCAAACTTTAGTTCTTTAACTTGTTTTGTTACTGAGTTACTGTCCAGTATGTATTAAGCTTGTTCTTAAATAGTTTGTTTTCTAGTTATAGTTGATATTCTTTGAGCTGTTTTATTTTGTTAATCTTAAGACTAGTTTCTATTTAATGAAGATGTTCATATTGTAAGATCTAGATTAATAATAAAATATCTTTATCAAGTTTTCTACTTGTTTCCAAATCTAATATAGTTCAGTTTAACATCTTTGTTAAGTTTTCTATTTGCTTCTAACTTACATTAGTTTCATGTTGTTCCCATATGGATAAACAGTAGTTCATAATGTTTAAATTTAGTGGTATTCTGTTGATTTTTAGTTTACATTTGTTTGTAGAAGTTAAGTTAGATTTACTTCCATTTAGCTTCCTTATTACATTTGAAAGTCACTACGATACATTTACTCCAGTTCCTATTACATTTGATGTACGTAATCAAGAAGAATGGAATTAGATGGTTTAGTCTAAATTAATGTACATTTACAAGTTCTCCCTATTAAACATCTAATATCCGCAGCTCCGATTCTGTTCATAGTAATTATCGGGAAGTTTAATTGAGTAGTTTCTTATTTTCTAGAAGTAATTTGTGTTTCAGTATTTGTTTCCATATTTCTTATTAATTAACCATAGAAGTAGAGTAGTATGATTTAGTACTATTCTGATCTGTGATTTAAGTGTATTCTCAAATATTTAACTTGGTTTTTCATTTTGAAATATCTTTTGATCTTTTTCCTTACTAAACATTTTTAGGTCTGACAAACCTGAAACTTTAGAACCATTTCTACCTTGGCATATATTTTTCTTTCAACTCTAAGTTTACTGATCCTGGTTGATGATTAATCTTAGGTGTTGTTTTTAATTTGAGATAGTTCACACACCCAACAAGGAACCGGTCCTTTCCGGATGAAGTCGTTCTTTAACTGTAGATCCTTGTGGTCAGCAATCTATTGCATTAATCCATAGGTTTATGTATCCTCTATCTGTGAATTATCTTCTTCTATCTCTCCAGGATCCTGATCTATGTCAATGCTTGATAACTCCTCGACAAGCTGCAGGAAGCATTTGATTTGTTGGTTGTCTTCAAAGACCTTCTAGTGTTTGATGTTTTCAGGGATGGAAGGATGATATCTCATTTCAACCTCGTGTTTTAACTTCAGCTTCTTGGGAGGTTTGAAAGAACTTTCCATCAGGGCCAATGCATCAGCTTGTTGATTTTCTTCCCGGAAAACGAAGGTAACGTTAAAGGCATCAAAGAAATTTTCAATGAGGTCCCAGGCCATATTTTTGTATGCTCTGAGTATTGGGTGCTTGGTTTGATAGACACTTCTAATCTGATTCACCACCAGTTCAAAGTCTCTAAAGACCGACAGGTATTGATTTTCAAATCCCTTGCCACTTTGAGGCCCGGGATAAGTGCTTCGTACTCAGCCACATTGTTTGTGATGTCAAACTATAGCTTGTAAGACAGATTGATTTCACCCCCTAGGGGTGACAATAATAATGCACCTGCCCCAGACTCCTCTTTGGTAGACGCCCGGTCGAAAAAGAGTTTCCAGACCCGATTCCTGCTATCTTCAATGACTGGTTCTGTTGTTTGAACATGTGCGATTTCTTCTTCAGATGGATCTTCTGATGATAATCTATAACATCCCATGTCCTTATCAGTTGCATATATAGGATAATTCATAGGACTGTCTTAATCGCTTATAACATAGGAAAACATAGCTTCTATATATAGCCGTCGGGTCTCTCTAGCAAAGACGGGTATTGTAGCGTACTTCATGTCCATCTACATGGTTCCTCCAAGATTTTTGGCTCAGCTTCTTGACAGAAGCATGCCATATTTAGCTGGAACATCTGCTACCACCACGTCCATCATTACGCTTTTGGCTGGTATCTGGGAAAGAGTGACCACCAGGTCTTTTATCATCCCTATGCATTTTACCTTTTTGGAATCGAAACTGTAGAGATCATGATATGGCCTGGTGATTTCCAGTCCCAATTTCTCCATAATAAATTTGGGCATTAGATTGTGAGATGCTCCGGAATCCAACATACAGTTGTGCAAAATCTTTTCATGTACGTTCAGGGTAACGTAAAATGGGGCATTAGGTTCTTCCGTATTATCAATGTGTGGGCCACATTGAAAAGTAGGAGCTTCATCATTTAGATTTATGGAATCTTGTTGATCGATACTTTCGGCCATGTGTAGCATTTTTTCAATCTGGCTCTAGTACATAGGATTTCTTATTAACTCAGTCAAGGGAACTGCTATCTTTAATTTGTTCAATTCTTGTTCCAAACTGAAAGAGGTGGGCCCTTCTCTGGAGATTGGTTCAACTCTCTTTTGGGGGCTTATAGCTGGATGATTAGGAGTATCTTGGATTATGGTTTCATTTCTTTTATGTTTGGGGAGGTCTTTTTCTTTGGATAGGGAGGCCGCTTGAGGAGAGCTTGCTTGAGATGACTTCCGTGGGGACTTTCTAAGAATAGGTCTGCTCTGTTTATTTGATTCCTATGGCCTTGGTCTCAAGCTGTACTTTATTTGTGGTTTTTCTAGCTGAGCGTTATGGAAAGCAGGATAATCATCAAGGAATTGGTCATTTTCGTGGGATTCAAGGAGATCTGGGTCGGCTTCTTCATATAAAAGTGAACTCTCATAATATTTTCTAGTGAGGTGCATGAGGTGGGAATCTTCCTCCATACAATTTAGTTTTTCATCAAAATCTTCATAATCTTCCTCTACCGTGATTCCGACCAGATTATTTTTTTTCTCACGGACAGGAGACCTTAATGGATGTTCCTCATTTCTCTTTTCTCTATATTCCATCTGCAGATTGAAAGGTATTTTGAATTGATTACGAGGATGAACAGGTGACTGCCTGTTAGGACTTCTACTCTCTAATTCCACCCCGATAACTTTATTTGATAGGTTCTTGATGATGCGGATCATCTCATCAATCTTTGCATCTTGAGAATCTTTTATTTCTGAAGAAATGCCTTCCTCTTTGGATTTTCCTTTGTCTTTAGGTTCAGCATCACTGGTCATTTTAATATTCCCCCCTACTCTCACATTTCCTTCATATCGCTGAGTGAGAAAGTCATCTATGGCATCTATGGCATCTTCTTTCCCTTAATGTTATGGAAAAATCTGAAGGGAAAGTGGCTCCATAAGTGACTCGAGCTGCTGCTTCGATGGGGTGAATGTCCTCAAGAATTCTGAAATATAATTTGTTAAATCTTACTGTGAATTCAACCACATTTTTAGAGCCGCTTTTCTTGAGGGTGGAGAATTCTGTTAGATAGTAGATATTGTCTTGTTTAATACCCCACTTCTTGAAAAAAGTGGTTTCCAAGATTTCTATTGTGCTGATGGAGGCATTAGGTAAAGATCTAAAGCATTTTTTGGCCTCTCCTTCCAGCGACTGAGCAAAAATTTGCATGAATACATCATCGTGCTCAATTAGGATATTGTCTGTGAAGTCTTAGAATCAGTCCACATGGTCCTCGGCAGATGTCCGTTTGCTGCGATCATAATTTGGCAGCAGCTTCAGGTAGTGGGTAGGCATATCATTTAGGGGCATGGGTAACTACAGAGGTCCATGTCGGATTTCCACCCATCTTGGTGTTCTGGGTGGTGGTGGTGGTGGCCCTCCGCCTCCTCCTCCTGTCATGAGATGGCTGGCGTTAAAAATCTTTGCCTGCAAGGTAATGAGAGACTTGGGAGGATGGTATGGGCTGTCAATTCTTTGTTTGCAGCTGGGATCTTTCATAAACTAGGAAAATCACAAGGAGTGTGAGGATCCTAGGGAGAAGGTTCATTTTCTAAGGCTCGAATAATAAATTCGGACTGAGGGAATTGGGGGCCAAATAAAGGGGAGGAGAAGCTTCGTTGATAGTTAGGTGAAGTATACTGGTATCTCCCACGTCTATGTCTCCAAGAAACCGAATCTTCGAGGGCCAAAAATTATTCGTGGCTTGGGTTCTGGTGAGTGTGTCTTCATCCATATGCCAGGTTTGCTGCTGTGGACTCGCCAAGTGGATTACAACCTGCCATCCAATTTCATCCACTACAAAACTAGGAGCGTATGATTGTGTCGTTGTCCCTAGGGAAGATTTGTCTTCTTGATTGCATTCCCCGGCAACGATGCCAAAAAAGATGTTAGTCCCAGAGACGTTCTAAGGCTGTCTTTAGAACTGTTCCTGGGCATCAATAATACATTCTGAATTCTTTGCTGAATCAAAAACACATTTGACAGAAAATAATGTAGAATTTCAATCTTGAAACAAATGGGCAGTATTTCAATGTGCCAGAAACCAAACTTTGAGTATCAAATGGAAAATGAATGGCATAAAATAAAGGTATTGCAGAGAGTAAATCTTTATCGTATATTGAAGAATGACGTGTTGATCCTAAGAGAGGAATTCAATAGTCCTGAAAAAATGACCACAGAACCGTCACTGAATGATACATATCTCCTCCAAATAAATCAACATGAAAACTTCACGTACTAACCACCTTTAGAATAAATAAATTTAATCATATGCACTCCTATTAAACTCAGAACAGATCTGTGAATCATACATAAATGAAAGAGATGAAGAACAAGAGGAAATACTAACTGTACACATTAAAACTTTGAATCCATAAAACTTCAAGATAGGGCAATAATATCATGCTTTCTGTATTGATCGAACTGTCAAATATATGAAGTGATACTTCTTACAAAAGAGATCTGACCCTTTGGCTAATGCCAATTTGGCTACATATAGCCTTCCTATCCTCTACAACATAAATTGTTACAATCAGTTACAGCTCAACAACTTTAAGTTTTTCTGTTTGTACCTCCTAACAGAGTTTGTTACAATATCAGTCATATGGAGCACTACTAGTTATCCTATGACTGTGACCTGGGAGCATGTTTCTAGCAAAGTAGTACGTCTGGCTGAACAAAATTGTTCGCCACCTTAAGGCATACAGGTATTATTGATGTAACTTCTTTCAGAGCTATTAAGAGCCTTTTAAAAACTCGTTGGATCACATACAGCCTCATGGAGACACAGATGTGACCACTCTGCTGATGAATGTTGCTTTGCAGACCTCTATCATCTATCCCTTCTACCCCATCCAATCCCTTTTCTCTCGGACCTTCTTTTCGACGAGGCAAAAGTTTACCTCTGCTGTTGAGCTGTGGAACAGGACCTGATTCTGTCATCACCTCTTTCAAACCGCTTAGGTACTACTGCTCCATCATTTGATCGTCCTTTGCTGGGACCGGCGTATCCCCTCCTTCCATGATTCTGCATCTAGAAGGTCCATTTCCCTTTTAACCACTGTGATAGCTGAACTCTCCTTAGACATCTCGAGTGAGATCTCATGCTTTCTTACCTGATTGTCTTCAAATGAGCGTTTGTCATCTGCCCATGGATGCTGGTCATCCGCATCCTCGGTGCCCCCTCCGAGCCACCACTAGAGATAAAATGGGCCATTGAGATCACCTATCTTTCAGTTTTAAACTAATAGACCATGATCAATCTGCGCATCTCAAGCTCTGTGCTATGGACTAGTGGCGCTCAGGAGCTTCATGACTCAATCTTATGCAATAAAGGGATTATTTATAACCTGGATTGCTTGATTTTTGAAGGACACACTCTACCTAAGCAATCGTTACACAGTTTTTTCCCAAGCTTTACATGCTCGGAGTGGACTGTAACCTGTATGGTGGCGGTGACAACAATAAGTATTGGGAGACGCTTCTTCAAAGTGATGGCGGGAGCTGACAAGACTACAAAGGAATCTCCTTGAAACATGTGGGAACAAGCCACCAAGTGACTATATACCAGAAACCACTAGTGGCTTTCAGGACCCTTAGAAGGCGGTTTAGGGAGACTCCTCAAAGTCCCCTGAACGATCTTGGGATCACCACGTGGATGTAGCGGTTTTCTCTCAAGGGGAACAGGGAGTGATAAACATCATGCAACTTCACCATCTTGACACTTCGTTGATCGTTGATTCTTCGGCCAGCCCCTTTCGAGATCTAGGCCAGTAGGATGCAACTTATAAGAATGGGCCCAGCTATAGGTACAACCTCCCTGCTTGGCGCCTTGTGGTTCAAACCGCCATAGCACCTTAAATGGTTTCAGGTCCCCTAAAAATCAGTCTGGGAAAAATGCCTTAAGGCCCCTGAGAACCTGAGAAGCTGACACGTGTCCGAGGCATTTTTTGGTCAGGGGTGAACTGGGCCAGAGTAATCATGAAATGCTCGAGGGTCCTGGATGTGCTCGTCTAGAGTCGGTCTATTGAAACTCTGAACTCCAGCTATGCCATCTCATTGCTACAGTGTACAAATCTGCAAACCCACCTGTGCCACTTCCTACTTTAGATTCTCCTTTTAAGATAATTCTGTGGTTTGGTGACAAGTCGCCTTCGACTGATAATAATACTGACACTCAATATATTAATAAACAAAAGAGAAATATAAATAATATATATTTGATTTACGTAGAGTTAATATATATTATGAAGTATATGAAAAAAGGGGGGGTTGGATGAAGTAAGAAAATATATTAAATATATGCAATCATGATCACATTGAATGACAATATCCAATTATCAAACTATTGTGAAGTTAGTGTATGTTTGAAAATTACATTAAACATGGTTAATCAATAGAGCAATATGGAATCAATGATTAATACATAACTAAGCAAAGAAAACAAAGAAACATGAGACTCTATATTCATTAAACGTTGGCATCATTAAGAGAAAGACAAGCATAGTGTTGCTAGAATCAAATATGAGAACTAATATGCGTATCACATGTGTAGTCATATACGACATGGTGAGTATATGTTATTAATTGTGTTAAGCAAAAGCATGCCCTTCGCATTATAAGAATGGAATTAGGTATGATTTACAATGTAGAAGGCTTGTAATATTGTATCTAGTTGTACAATGTACTTTTGTAGAGGTGGTAGGTCAAGATTCACGTTGTTCATGAGTTGATTGCACTATTGGAAAAAATAGTTAGTATTATAAGGATGAAGCAATCTATGTGTTAAAATATAAACTATAAGTATTATGTGCATAACATGAGAATTGTGTGTCGAAATTCTCCTTTGACAAGTGTTAATTGGTAAGGTGTACTCATTTGATAGACATGGCGCTATCCAAATTATTATATAGCACATCATTCAAGATACTGTTGAGATTTGAGTCTAATTAAATATAATAATGAGAAAGTAATTGGTGATTATTAGAAAGAGATTCAATGAAGCTAAAAATCGATAAATGAGTCATAACAATACATATTGAACCTAAGGAAATGTTATATGGGAGACATGCTCATCCAATGAAAAGAACTACAAAGTATGACATTGTGCTAACTAGTTGGGATAAAATCCACTTGATAAACCTTGACGAACTTAGATCGATTGTGTATATAATATATAGTATGAGAACACATCGCTTGTGATAAAATAAGTAAAATTACATTGTATAGACATGTTGATCATGGGACTAGTATGGCTAAGGTATTCTATTCGGAAGGAATAGAGATATGGTATCTAGATTTTTCTTAAAATTGTGAATGACCATAACTTCCGGACGAAGTTTCTTGAAGGGTGGCTATATGTATCACCCCATATTTTCGCAGTCATTAATTAAAAACTCTAATGTGAATTAGCTTAGCAATGCATTTTCTTATTATCTGTTTGACGAAGATAGATTAATTAAGATGATTATTATGTGGACATGTGGACTCCTTTGAGGTATGTATGGTAAATGGAATTTATTGTTTAATTTATTAATGGAAATGAATGTGTTACTTCATATTTGACATGCAAATTGAATATAAAATATCCATATGTGGTATGTTAATTTAGTTGTTTGCAAAAGAACTTACATGATTATATGTAAATGTCGTTTAAGTGATATGGAGTAACACTTGAAAGAGTTGGGTATGTCTATACATGAGTTTCATGTTAATGATGAACTATTCCACATGTTGATTGGCTACGAGATAGGTGGATTCATATAGTACCAAGGGGCATGAGATGTCTTGGACATCAAAAGGATAATGATGTTATATCAATTTTTCATGCTATTTGATTATGAATTCCAATATTTCTATGACTTGTGGGTGAGTGTGAATTTTGATAAGAATTGTGAATTGCCCAAATTTTTTTAATGACAAAACCCCTTAGATCAGTGATGGCACAATATGGTTGATGTAGGGTGTTGACCCTAGTATTATCAGGGGGTGGAGGCATTTCCCACCGTTTATTCTCTGAAACCCAGAGTCGTGGGAGGGTTGTGTTGTGCATGCTCATGTGGATGTGGGATGACGACTAGTGGGTGCTTGTTGGAAAATCTTGGTCGATGTGTTCGATTGACACTTCCGCTTACGGGTTCTATATGTGGTCATATGTGTAGTCGAGATTCCATGGTATATTCCAGCAGAGGATGGGATGGTGAGGTCAGGAGCTGGAAGTAGTGGTGATCAGGTGGTTGGAGTACTGATGGGATAGATGGGACCAATGATGGATTGGATTGTGTTCTTGATTTTTATTAACCATCATGATTATATGCTCAATTTCATCATTATGTTTACCTAATTCTGTTTTATTGATTCTGTATGAATGTTATGAATGATGAATGATGCATTGTTTAATTGTTCTTCTATATGTTGTTTGCAAGCATGTAATAATGATATATTAGGAGCATTAAAAGTGATTATTAGTACCCATGCTTAAGACGTGTGCACTGGCCATGTATACACCAATTCGTGAGTACAATACTATGATGGGTCGATCGATGAATAAATTAATATGATTATATTATCTATTAGTAACTTGGTTGATGAATTGTTGAAAGCATTACTTGTGTGTTGAAAGTATGAGTTTGTTGACTTGTTTAATTTTTTTTAGATTTATATAAATTGATTGGATTATTGAATGACATATATAATTATATACATATAATATAACATATGTCATAGTATAATATAATATGTGAAAATATCTTACTTGACTTATGTATAAGAGGATAATATAAATAAATGGATATAGATAGGATTGCACAATTTTTTAGAAAAGAGATGGCATAGTTGCATTTAAGATAGAAGCATGACAAGTGAGACTTTGCAACCATCTTTATTAATATTTTATTTATTTAATCAAATTGTTTTTTTTAAGAAAATGTATCTATTGATTGTTCACTATTATTTTATTGGAATTTCATGATGGATGAGGAGGAGGAGGAGGACTTTTGATATAAATAGGAGACTTGAGATTGGGAAGAGGAGGTTCTTTTTCTCTTGAAGGATATTTTGGGGAGGTTTTCATAGGAAGGAGAATTTTGGATATTTTGGGGGTATTAGAAGTTTGGAAGAGTTGGAGGAGTTTGAGAACTCTTGGAAGATTTGATACATAGCCTACTAGTGCATCACCGTTCTGTTCTCTGGGGGTCTTGGGCATGGATGGTCAGGAGGGGATTTGGACGGGACCATTCAATGGATTCCTGGGGCTAGGGAGCTAGCTAGGAACCTAGTTGGCTTGGAGGTGAAACTGTGGTTCCGCTTTGGGCAATGAAGATGGAAGATGGAAGCTTTCTTTAGTTTAGAATTCATCACCATTCTTTTATCGAGGTATTTTTTGTTGTTATTTTAAGTTGTTTGTTAGGAACCTATGTCAACCCTTCTCTTTACTATGTTAGTATATTGTTGTTGGACGCATATGCTTTGTAAGTCGTCCCGTAGTATTTGTTGATCCGTAGTTTATATTAGCCCATAGTATTGACCCATAGTATTGGACGCATATGCTTTGTAAGTCGTCCTGTAGTATTATATGTCCCATGGTTTTGACTCATAGTATTGGGCATATACTTAGTATATAAGTGTGTGTTGAGGTCATTGAAGGCACCGTCAAGATAATTGTATTTAGCTTGCTCAAAGGAGGTTGCCCCCTCGAAGTGGCTCGTGATCAATATAAAAGTGATTCTGTTCTGTTATTTCTGATATCTTGTGTATTTGCATTAATTAATTATTGCAGGTTCATCACATCTGGTATCAGAGCACTTTCCTTGGCACAAGTGGAAATTTTTTTTCTTTTTTTGGGCGGCGACTTTCAAATCAATTTCTGAAACTTTCTGCACAAAATCAGAAGAAACCGATTGTATATCTGAATTCCTCTTTCAAAAATACGCAGTTTCAAAAAACAAATCATCTCATTTGGAGTTCTAAAAGTGGAGATATCGCGGATTTAAAATCAGTAATTTTTCAGAATTTCGGTGACGACCGCGGAAATTGCGGTGAGAAAATATTTTGACCGAGTACCCATATTTCTATTCCGCTTTCATGGGTAGAAGCAGAGTGGTTGTTCCAGTTCCAGAAACATGCTATAATAGTGATTCTGAGCAATATAGGTCCGGTTTTTGAACATTGGGTGGAATTTCTGCCCAAATTTTTTTTGTTGCAGGTTCGGATTTGGGAATAATCCCTATCCGCTTAACTGTGGAAAGTACTTGGGAATAAGCCCTAAAACTCATTGTGAGGAGTACCACAGGAACCCCGAAGTAGCTGGCCCATTGAGAGGACCTGCCAGCAAAAAGGGCAACGACCCCTACCTAATTGACTAGTTCCCACCCTTGAGGTAAACCAAGAGCTGTCGTTTGTGGCAAAGCAGTTATCAGTTTTACCTGAGCCGTGGAGTGAGGGGTACTGCCCCAATACGCAAGCCGTCAGACAGCATTGGTGGCCGAGTGAAGACCCTGAACTGTTAGGAAGCCGCACATACCTGGGGTCCATATCTACGTTCAGCTGAACTATTGTCGATCACTGCTGCGCCGTTTCAGATCCATTTTGCAAGCCGTTCCAGATCCAGCTGTTCGACGTTGTTCCAGATTTCTTCTGAGCCGTAGCTGCTCCAGTCTATAAAAATAAAAATTAAAAAAAATCAGTTTTTCCTCCATATCTCCCTTGTTTTACCTTTGTTTCCCTTGAAATTTTCAGGGAACTCCTGTCATTCCATTCTGCATATTTCATTCCTGAGGACCCTATCCTCAATTCCCCTTCCTACAGCCCGAAATCTCACATTTTCCTATTTTTAGGGTTTGCCATAACTTCCTCAGATTTCACCCAATCACCTTCAAATTTTACCACAGAGTTCCTTTCTGAATTCTGCTTCTTTGTTCCCCTCTGCCAAATTTTCCCATTCTTTCACCCCGCTTCTGAAATCCTCATTTTTGCTTCCTTGTCTATCCAACAGTGTCCAAAACCTAGTCAAACCCCAATTATCCTTCTGATTTTTTCCCAAATCCAACTTTTCCCTTACTGAAGTAGTTCCTGTTTTTGTTTTCCTACCCAGTCAACCAAAAAAAAAAAAAACCTGGTTATGGTTGTCACCTGTGCAGGAGCACACACCATGGAGGAAGCACTGGCAGCCATCCAAACCAAACTCCAAGATCTGGATGAAAAAATTCTCAGCCTCCATCTACAGCATTCAGCCATGAACAATACCAAACAGCCAGAATCTTTTGCAGCCACCGGGTTCTCTGCTTCTAGCAATTTTCGTGGGTCGAAGCTTGATTTTCCTCGCTTCAATGGTACTGATCCGACTGGATGGATATACAGAGCAGAACAATATTTCAGTCTGCATAATACTTTTGATGTTCAGAAAGTTCCACTTGCATCCTTTCATTTGGAACATGAAGCCCTTCAATGGTACCGTTGGTACATCAAAGCTCATCCCGAGCCAAACTGGATAGATTTTTGCCAACTCATTTTGCCACGATTTGGTCCTAGTGCTTTTGACGACTTCACAGGAGTACTCACTAAACTTCACCAAACTAGCACAGTGAGAGAGTATCAGATGGAATTTGAGAAACTAGCCAATCACACAGAAGGATTGTCTGATGAATTATACAGGAGTTGTTTTATCAGTGGTCTCAAGGATGAAATCCGCTCAGAGGTCAAAATGTTTTGTCCCAACACAATGATGGAAGTCCTAGGGTTGGCTAAGTTGGTCGAAGACAAGATCGCAGCTCAACAACACTCCAAACCCACATTTGTTCCCTTCAGAAATATGGGTTCCCAACGACCTCCCATCACGCCTGCTCCTCAACCAACTCCTATCAAGCATTTGTCTGAAATAGAAATGCAGGCACGCCGAGAAAAAGGGCTTTGCTATAATTGTGATGAGAATGTCACTCAGGGACATAGATGTGTTCAACAAAAGCTCTATCTCTTGGATGTGGATTCTCCGTCTGCCTTAGAACTTGGTGAAGAAGCTACAGATACAGTAGATGATCCGGTCAACATGCAACACCCGCCTGTTGACACCCCATCTCAGGACGACCCACCCGAGATCTCTCTCCATGTTGTAACGGGCGTCACCACCCCACAAACAATGTGGGTTAGGGGATACTTCAAGAAGCTCCCTCTTACCATACTCATTGATTCTGGTAGCACTCATAACTTCATTGACCCTCGAATTGCCAAACAGGCTGATTGTTTTGTCCATCCTTGCTCCAACTTTGAAGTCATGGTTGCCAATGGGGGCACCTTACCTTGCAAGGGGAAGTGTCACAATGTGTGTATCTCTATGGAAGATTATAACCTACGCTCTGACATGTTTGCCTTGCCCTTAGGCGGATGTGATGTGGTTTTGGGCGTTCAATGGTTACGCACACTTGGCCCCATCTTATGGGATTTTGTTGAACTTTGGATGCAGTTTAAAGTCAATGGGGCACAACACAAATTTAGGGGCTTACAACCAGGGTCTCTCTGCATCATCAGTTCACATTGCCTGGAAAAAATCCTTAAGAAGAATTCACATGGTGTCATCGCTCAGCTTAATTCCATTCAGATGCACCCATCAATAGTCTCCACTACTCCCTTTGCTAGATATGGAGGTATCTTTGTTGAACCAATGAGCTTGCTGCCTTCAAGAGACCTTTCCGGTAAGAATGTAGCCACATCTACCTCTCAGCAGGAAAAGATGGTTATTTTGCATGCAGTACAGAAGTGGCAGCCATACCTATTAGGCAATTATTTCTGCATCAAGACTGATCTCTCGAGTCTGAATTTTTTTTTGGAACAATGGGTCTCCTCCCCAACACACCTGCAATGGGTTATCCAACTCATGGGTTATCCCTATGTGATCACTTACAATAAGGGTAAGGACAATATGGTGGAAGATGCTCCTTCTCGCACAATTGATGACCCAGTTTCTCTTACAGCTCTTTCTCTGCTTGTTCCAAATTGGTTGCAATATGTTCAACAGGGCTATCTCTTCTATGAATTCCATGCTTCTTCATCAACAGGGCACTCTGGGTTCTGCAAAATGTATGACTAGGAACAATGTAATTTCTTTTGGCCGAGACTAAAAATGACAATTCAACAGATGGTGGCTAACGATGATACTTTCCAAGTCAACAAGGGGGAACCGACACTCCTTTCGGGATTGATCAAACCCTTTCCCATCCCTGCACAGCTTTGGCCAACTATTTCTATGGATTTCCTAGCAGCGCTCTGGTGGTACAATACCACATCTCAAAGGACACCATATGAACCAGTCTATGGACAAACACCGCTAGTTCTTCTTCCATACACCCTTAGCAGCTCCCCAGTTCAGGAAATTGACTCGGTTCTTCGAAATCGTGATCAGATTCTTCTCATTCTGCAGGACAATCTTCACATGGCCAGAATTCGCCGAAAACAACAAGCCGATCAGCACCGTTCTGAGCGCATTTTCCATGCAGCTAACAGGGTTCTTCTTCATCTACAACCTTCCAAGCAATCCTCCTTGACACTCCAAAGGCGTCAGTGGCCCGAAATGCAAACCGAGGATGCTACCGGGGAACCACTCCTTCAGATTCTGCAGCAATTTCTCCAACCAAAGCTTTGAGGACAAATCTTTTTCTAAGGGAGAGGGGATGTTAGGAACCTATGTCAACCCTTCTCTTTACTATGTTAGTATATTGTTGTTGGACGCATATGCTTTGTAAGTCATCCCGTAGTATTTGTTGATCCGTAGTTTATATTAGCCCATAGTATTGATCCATAGTATTGGACGCATATGCTTTGTAAGTCGTCCTGTAGTATTATATGTCCCATGGTTTTGACTCATAGTATTGGGCATAGACTTAGTATATAAGTGTGTGTTGAGGTCATTGAAGGCACCGTGAAGTTAATTGTATTGAGCTTGCTCAAAGGAGGTTGCCCCCTCGAAGTGGCCCGTGATCAATATAAAAGTGATTATGTTCTGTTATTTCTGATATCTTGTGTATTTGCATTAATTAATTATTGCAGGTTCATCACATTGTTTATATGCTGTTATAAAATCCTTATATGCTACTGTTGGCTCGGTTTTGCAACCAAGCTTAGTGCTATGGGCACCTACTAACTAGTAGTAGCAGTTTCAATAGAAATAAAAACAATAAACTAAATAAACAATACTTTTCATGGATCTAAGCAAGAATCTAAGCAAATAATTTAAATATTTCAAAAATCAAGAACAAGAAACATAAGAAATAATTTTTTGTATTGAAAAGTGGGGGGCAAGCAAGTGCTTGCGATATTACCTCCAATGGTGAAGGTTGATGTTGAGCAACTCCCAAGATGAGTAGCTCCAAACTCCAATAGGTCTCTTTCTCCAAGGTTGCTTCAATGGCTAAAAGTGCTCATGGGAGATTTCAGCAGCATAAGGATGAGATAATGGAAGGATGTGAAATGAGGAGCCCCTACCACCTTTTTATAGGTTTTGGTGGTGAGGAATACCATTTGTGGTTTTGTGGAAACCAATGGTATTGACCAACATGGTTTAGGTAATTTTCCCTCCTTTTTCCTTTTTTGAATAAAAATAATATTTTAATTCCCTTTTTAATATTTTTGGGAATTTGGACCCTTTTTGAGGGTTTTTTATGATTTTCTTGGAAAAATAATCTTTTTTAATGGAAAAAGGGGTGTACCAAGGTCTTTTGGTGACCTTTTGTTGGTTTCAGAGGCTCAGATGGTGGAAAAGTGGACAAATGGGTCATGTGAGTAAGGGAATGAGCTAGTGAGCACTTTTTAGGTGTTAACAGATTGCCCCCTGATGTGTGAGGGCAGGAGCTCATCGTATGGCCGATAGACATCATAGTTCTTTTGTCCTTTTTCTGGGTTTTAGGGGAGAGAAGAGACCGTTTTGGAGACTGGAGCCACGGCCCTTGGAAGCTGCAAAAACAAAAAATATTACATGGCCTCAATATGAATGAGGTATAATCTCTGATAAAGGACGAGGCGGGCATTCCCATGCTCGTATCAAGGCATATACAAAACAATTAGTCCCAAGAAGGGGGATCTAATACGTGAAGAAATATACTGGTACATCATAATGGTCCAGAGGGGACATGATGGTGGGATATACTCATGATCATGAATGATCTCAATAACTGATACAGTGGATCAACTGTGGAACTGCTGAAACTGAAGGTGTCCAACATCTGTAGGGACTCAAAGACTATGAGTCAAATCTGGGAATAAATGTAACTGTATACTCAAGGGAGTATGAAACAGGTGTGAATCTGAATATTGTCGCCATGCGCAGCCCGGATAACTATAGGAAAAGTGTAACTGATATTATCCATAGGAAGACTCTCAAATGTGGAGGAGTCAGGAGGTATCCGGGGTCTTCGACTAATAACTGAACGGACCAATACCCTGTGCGAGTCTCAACGATGCGATCAAGGTGTTGAAGTCGAGCATGTGAGAAACAACCATTGGGAGAGGCACTGAAGATTCCTCTCGAAATGATTCGTAGGCACTCATCATAAATGGTAATGAGTCCAAGACACAGGGGCCTCTAGGTCTATCCTCTGGAATAAATGTGGTTGTCGTCGACAGAGGGAGACCAGCAACTAACAAGGCAATGATGTTTCCTTGCTAGGAGCGCGAGGTGTAAACGGAAGTGATGTAGTACTGCTGGTAGGACTGACATACTTGGGGGATGGGAAATAACTGGGTCAAAAAATGGGTAGACTCAAACTTCCTTTGTTCAGAGCATGATGACATGGTTGACCTGGCAGTGTAGGGAACTGACTTGTAGGTGCAGGGATCATCTTTGACTGAATGGTATATATTGACTCTGGGGGGGGGGGGACAAGCTGATGGTAGCTGTCGAGGGAGTTTCAGGGTGACATACTGCAGAATACTCTGAACAAAGGCGACCAAAAAATGGGGAAGCTGTTATGCGAGTAGCCAAGAGGCACCATTGATTCCTTCTTCGTAGTTTTAATGAGCTCCAAGAAGGGATAAAAGTGTGCTCTGAAATGGTACGGTCCTGTGGATTTTGTGAGCCCAGGACGGCTGATGCTCATGGTTGCTTTCATGTTTAGAGAGTCTGAAAACGGTAAGTGGACTCTGTCGGTGTTCTTTTTCGTAGTTTAGTCTCCAAGGCCCGAAAAAGCATAAACTGATGCGGATGGAGAACTCTTCTAGCCGATGTGACTAGAGTATACCTTTTTCGTAATTAGTCTACGAGGTCCGGAAAAGGGGTAAACTTATACCAGGTAGACGCCCTTTCAGATACGTTTATCGAGCATGAAAGGAAGCAAGATTGCTCGGCGATCTTTTCATTGTTTTAGGAGTCAGAAAAGAGCTTAACAGAAACTCCCTAAGTGCCTTTTTCGTAAAAGGGGTTGCTCGGCCCGAAAAAGGGATAAAATTATACCGAACAAAAATGGATTGACGAGGACGAGAAAAGGTCTCAAGCATCGTCATCTGTGCGGAAAACTGGATCCGGCGACATAAGATACATCGAAAACGGAGAACGGCCGATGTGGCACGCAAACCGAGGCGACGAGGGGGCGTGGAAAAAATGCCCGGAAAATCTAAAGGTGAGAGCGAGAAATGGTCTCTAGCATCATCAAGGGCGCGGAAAACTGAATCCGGTGATATAAGACACATCGAAAATGGAGAACGGCCGATGTGGCACGCAAACCGAGGCGACGAGGGGGCGTGGGAAAAAATGCCCGGAAAATCTAAAGGTGAGAGCGAGAAATGGTCTCTAGCATCATCAAGGGCGCGGAAAACTGAATCCGGTGATATAAGACACATCGAAAACGGAGAACGGCCGATGTGGCACGCAAACCGAGGCGACGAGGGGGCGTGGGAAAAAATGCCCGGAAAATCTAAAGGTGAGAGCGAGAAATGGTCTCAAGCATCATCACGAGCGCGGAAAACTGAATCCGGCCATATAAGGCACCTCGAAAACGGAGTACGGCCGATGTGGCACGCAAACCGAGGCCACGAGAGGGGCTAAAAAA
The DNA here is from genome assembly GCA_027924585.1 of Larix kaempferi. NCBI lineage: Eukaryota > Viridiplantae > Streptophyta > Pinopsida > Pinales > Pinaceae > Larix > Larix kaempferi. Next base: position 25,761,848 of record BSBM01000391.1, on the reverse strand, counting down.
TGGTCAAAAAAGGACCCCAGGAAAAACGGGAAACGGAAGGAACCTCTATGAAGTTCTCGCTGTGCTGATCCCAACGGTACCAACGGTTTGAGAAATGGACTTCGTATGACACCGCAATGGTTGTTTGAAATTTGTGGAATTTCTATAAATAGGACGTGGGGCCCAATATGACTTGTCATTGTCACGTGCGAGTTTGATAGAGCAGTCAGAGCTATTTCTCGATTTCCGGGAGATTTCACCGTTGGTTTTCGATTTAGCGAGTTGCAGGTAACTCTATTCGCCTTAACCTAGTCAATTATGTCTTTTTTAGTTGGCGGTGGGCCCCCGAAAGCCGCGAAACTCCACGTTGACTCTCCAACGTGGAACCGCGCGGGTTTCGGGGCGGAACCCGCGATGAACCGCGCGGGTTTTAGACTCACAGTCGCGATGTTCATCGCGACTGTGAGGTCGGAACCCGCGATGTTCATCGCGTGTTCATGGGTGACAGTCGCGATGTTCATCGCGACTGTCTGGACGAAACTCGCGATGTTCATCGCGAGTTTTTTCATGGAACCCGCGATGGTCATCGCGGCTTTTGTGGAAAATCCGCGATGGTCATCGCGGCTTTCTGTGAAAAAGCCGCGATGGGATTTTTTCTAAAAATTTTATGCTGGGGCTAAAATTTTCTATGTTTTCTTGGCAGGATGTTGCGGAGGGCTCAGTCCGTATGGCGGGAGAGAGATATTGATGCCGAGATTGTGGCGAGGATTGAGGATGATGGGGGGGTGAGACAGACCTTAGCCATGAGCGGACTCTTGAAGTTCGCTCAGATACCTTATATCCGTTCAGTGAGGAGACTCCTGAACAAGCTCGTTCAGTGGTGGGTGCCGGCAGAGGGTGCCTTTATTATTGGTGGTGAGAGGTTGGAGATTACTCTCACTGATGTATATTTTTTGACCGGTTTGCCTCGCTTGGGTGAGGTGGGTGATATCTCTCCGAGGTTGCCTCCAGGCGTGGATATGGAGGACCTCTTACAGACCTTTTGTGGGGATGACGTTGTTTTGGTAAACAGCTCTATCAGTTTGAAGTTCCTACGTGAGTGGGATATGCGGGCCGTTGGTGCCTGTGTTCTGAGGGTTTTGGGTGCTGCTGCACCACATCGTATGTCTGGGGGGCAGACGGTGTTGGTGGACTCCGTTCTACGGGGTACTTACTATGCTTGGGCTCAGATGTTCTTGGCCGGTGTCCGGAGAGATCTGGACAAGGCCGTGAGAGAGGGAGGTGAGTTCTGTTACGCCTCATTTTTATGTTGTTTTTTCTTTGAGCGGGTGCCGACCCTACGGCCACACGTACCGGTTCGTGCTGGTCTTCCTAGCGAGCCTCGTATGATGAGGTGGGGGCAGATGATGCCTCGTGCTGGCGGTGGTATCCGTGGCTTCTTTACAGAGGATTTTTTCCAGCAGTGGGAGCAGATGCCACTGGTGATCGAGGACTATCCATACGCCGGTATGGACTACCGGGGAGACCCGGAGATGCCACGTGCCCCAGGACAGGCCTGGAGCTTAGACGGTATGTTTTTGTGTCTTATGTGATGTTTATACCATATGTATTATGATTGGTCATGATGATGTCTGTTGTATAGTATCTGATGGTTCTACTTGCTTTGTGCAGATATTGGTCCGGTACCACCACCTGACTATGTGGCTCGGCAGGGGCGGGCGATAGTGGTTGCGCGTCCTCCAGTACCTGTACGTCCTCCTCGTGGTGGAGGATTTGGAGCCCGTGGGCGAGGGGTTGGCCCTCAGGACGATGCTATAGATGGTGTTCGACGGACTTTGGCCCGGATCGTAGCTAGACTTCCGGAGGATGGCTGGAGGGACCTTGATCGGGACATTTTGCAGGGATGTCTCGGTGCACCGCCCGAGTGGCAGTCACTGTTGTTGAGGGCAGCGGTGCTTGCCGCGAGACACGGGGGTGGTGGAGGAGATGCTCCGGCAGAGCCGGCCCCGGGGAGGATACGTCTGAGGGACGACCCAGCAGGGCCAGCCGAGCGGCGAGTTCGGGGTCGTCGTGACCCGGCTGGGCCAGCGGAGGTGGAGTCGGAGGAGGAGCCGGAGGAGGATCCTGAGGATCCGGAGGATCCTGATGATTAGACGTCATTGTACTTGCCCCCAAATGCTCATGAGCATATGGGGAAGCATTTTTGTATGACAGATGTATTTTGTGTATATCGAGTGCTGAGGGCACTTATGACATGTAGACTTTTTGGTTCGTATATATATGTGGATATATATTTTGGATATTTTGATGTGTATGCACGTGGATGCACTTTGTCTTTTGTATATGCTCATGGAGGCACATGTTATGCACGTGGATGCAGTGTATTTGTAGATTTATATATGCCCGTGGAGGCACATGCTATGCACATGGATGCATTATTTTGGTTTGTTTTATGCCCGTGGAGGCACATGTTATGCACGTGGATGCAATATTGGTTTTTTGTATATGCCCGTGGAGGCACATGTTTTGCACCTGGGTGCATGTTTGTTTATGGATATGACATGATGTGATTGGTGTGCCAGTCGAGGACACTGTTGGCCATATTATCTGCTACACTATTGAGGTGTCTTGGGACATGTGTGAATGTAATGGATTCAAACTGTCTAACCATTTGTTTAGTGCGCAGGAATTTTCTGAACAGACAGGGATCGCGTACCTGGTAATCATTGTTGAGCTGGGAAACTAGGAGCTGTGAGTCCAAGAAAACGTTGAGGTGACGTATGCTCATCTGGAGAGCAGCGGCCAGGAGACCGGTCACGGCATCGTATTCAGCTTGATTATTGGTGGCGGCACCTAAACATACTCCATCGATGTGAATTAACTCATGTGAAGGGGAGTATATTACCCAAGCTGCGGAGGCGAGATTGGGAGACCAACGGCTTGCACCATCAGCGAAACCGATATGGCAGAGTGGAAGAGGCTCCATCTGTGGTCATGCAGGGAAAACAAATATTTAGGTTTTTTGAAAAATTTTTGTGAACGAAAAACGTATGCCTATACTAAAAAATGGACGATGGTGTCCATGAGATTTTCTATGGGTAAAATCTTTTAAGGTACAACCCGTTGCGTGGGTTGCGTAAGGTGTTGCCTTCTGAATCGGTCAGAATGTATGCCCCCTGCCCGAGGCAGGTGTGTATGATGTAGGGGCCTTGCCACATAGACACGAACTTCCCTTTTCCGGTTTTATCATGAGCTTGATCGTAAGCGAGGACAAGGTCTCCCTCCGAAAAGGTTCTTGGGTGGACGCGTTTGTCGTAACTTAGTTTCGATCTTTGTTTAGCGGCTTCCATGTTTTGAATGGCTGTGCGCCGATCTTTATCGGCCTGCTCTAGGAGCAGTAAACGTTGCTCGATCGGGGAAGTATCTGGTAGGAGCTCAACGGCGATGTGTAAAGCTGGGATCTGGCACTCAATAGGGAGGACAGATTCTACACCGTGAACTAAATGGAAAGGGGTAAAACCGGTGGCGGTTTTGGTTGATGTGCGGTAAGCCCAGAGTGCTGGGAAAAGCATGTGATGCCAATTGGACTTGTGCTTGTCTACAGTGCGTTGGAGAATGGTCTTCAAGATTTTATTGATCGCTTCGACTTGGCCGTTTCCTTGGGGGTAGTAAGCGGAAGAGAAATGGTGTTCGAATTTCAACATGGTTGATAATTCTTTCCAGACGGCATCTTCGAAGTGAGAGCCGTGGTCAGAGACTAGCTGTTGTGGTACTCCGAAACGAGCGATGACGTGGTTGAAGAAAAACCGCGCCGCGGTGTCGGCTTTGCAGTTATAGGTCGGCATGGCTTCTGCCCACTTGGTGAAATAATCTACGGCCACAATGATGTGTTTGTGACCGCCGGCTGACGGGGGGTTGCAGTCGAGGAAGTCTATGGCCCATTTGCAGAATGGTCCAACAGTGATGACTGGATGAAGGGGGGCAGGGGGGGTTCTTGCTTTGGGGGCAAAGAGCTGGCAGTTCTGGCAATGCTTGACTGCGGTGATGCAATCAGTAAACAACGATGGCCAAAAATAACCTGCCCGAATGATTTTCTGGGCGGTAGCCATGCCGGAGAAATGGCCTCCACAGGCACCGCTATGACAATCATTGAGGACTTGTTCTGCCTCACTATGGGATAGGCAGCGGCGTAAAATAGTATCAACGCCGCGTCGGTAAAGTACATCTCCAATAAGTAGGTATCGGGGTGCGTGGTGTCGTATGCGACGGCGTCCATCACGATCGATGTGTGGTCGGAATTTTTGTGTACGGAGGTAAGTCAAAATGTCTCCGTACCAAGGGTCGTCCGACGAAATGACGAAGATCTGCTCGTCAATCAGGTCCGTATGGATAACGGGTGATGTCGAAGAGGACGGGAGATCTGTAATTAAGTGAGCAAGCGCGAGGGCTTTGGTGCTTTTGGGAGTCTTGAAAGTAAGGTCATATTCCTGGAGGATAATGACCCATTTAGCGACACGACCCTGAAGGAGTCTCCTGGTGAGGAGGTAGACCATGGGGTTGGAGTCGGCCACGACCGTGGTATGACTAAGCAAAATGTAGTGTCGTAGTTTTTGTACGGAAAAGACTACAGCTAGGGCTAATCTTTCCTCGTACGGGTAACGTAGAGGTGGGCCAGACAAGGTCTGGCTGACGTAATAAATTACATGCTCTTTGTGGGAAGCATCTTCCTGGACCAAAACTCCGGATACGGCATGTTCGGATGCCGAGACGTAAAGGGTGAAGTCTTGGGAGAAATCCGGTGGGGATATCAAGGGGGCTTGTGTGAGAGCCTTCTTGAGGGCTTCGAATGCCGTGTCAGCTTGTTCGTCCCAGACAAAGGGTATGTGGGTACGAAGTAAGCGTAAGAATCCATGGACTTTGGTGGCGTAATCAGGAACAAAGCGCCTAAGAAAATTGGACCGACCTTGCAAGCTCTGAAGCTGGCGAAGCGTGCGAGGAGGGGGAAGTTCTAAGATGGCTTTGACTTTCAGGGGATCAACGGTGATCCCGTCTTGGGAAACAATGAAACCCAAAAACCGGCCTGCCGGGACGCAAAAGACACACTTGTGTGGGTTCAAGCGGATTTTATATTTACGACAACGCAGGAAAACTTGCCGGAGGTCGTTAAGGTGGTCTGATCGTTTTCGGGAACGCGCTGTGAGGTCGTCAAGATAGACCCGCAGGATATGGACCAAGTCGTGAAAGCAGTAGGTCATGGCTCGCTGGAAAGTGGCACCAGCATTTTTAAGGCCAAAGGGCATGACTCGATAGGAAAAGGTGCCCCATGGGGTGGTAAAGGCAGTCTTGTACTGATCCTCCTTGCGGATGTGAATCTGGTTGTATCCGGAAAACCCGTCCATGAAGGATAGGACCTCATGGCCCGCACACTCATCAATGAGTTGGTCAATGAATGGCGTGGGGAAATTGTCTTTTGGACAAGCGTGGTTTAGGTCGCGGAAATCAGTGATACTCTAAGGGTGCCTTGCTTTTTGTTGACAGGGACGGGGTTCGACACCCATGTGGTGTACGGAATAGGGTAGATGAAACCTGCTGTTCGAAGTTTCTCGACTTCAGCCTTGACAGCGGGGAGCTTGGCAGGGTGAATAGGTCGCTGTTTCTGACGAACAGGGGGTACTTCCGGCCATGTATCGATATGGTGTTCAATAATGGCGGGGTCGAGACCAGGCATCTCGGTATAGGACCAGGCGAAGACGTCTCGGAACTCTTGAAAGAGTTTTTTGTATGCCTGAGTTTCTGCTTGAGTGCAAGATGCGCCCAGCGAGATGAGCTCAGGTTTCCCTGGTGTTATGGAAATGTCTATCTGTATGGTGGGGGAAATGTTGGACATGTTCCCTTCTTCAAAGGCATCCGGTGCTGGGATGGGGTCCTTTAACCAATCGACCTTAGCAGGTATGAAGTCTTTCGACTCGACTGATAGCTGGTTGGATGCGGTGGAGGTAGATGCTTCCGGGAGGAAGTACGAGCGATGATGCATATCATCCCAAGGGTAGTCGGGTGCAGTGAGTGTTTCCAAAATCTGCTCGTCAGTATTGAAGTAGTCAGACCATAAATCAAGGGGTTCTGGTTTGAAGGTTGTCGAAATCATATATATCGTATTGACTTCTTCTGACGAGGATGATGGTGGAGGGTGAATCTCCTCGATGAGGGGAGGAGATATCTCTAAATCGGCATTGTTTAATTCGTACAGCGCTGCTCTATAGTCTGGTAGATCAGGGCAATGGTGTGAGTAGTGGCCGTAGACACTGCATATAGCACAAGGATGGTTAGTGCGCAGTGATTTGTCGCGAGGCTGTAGAGGTGGCTCTAATTTGACTACTGGGATGCCGATGTCATCGTCCAACATATTCATATGTTCTTGGAGTGCCGGTAAATGTGGGCATTGATGAGTTGGATGGCCAATTTCATCGCATAATGAACATTTGGGGGGAGCTCGAAACACCGGTGGGGGTTTGGCTGTCTTAGGAGGTGGTATGGCAGTGTAGGGTTGTGGACCTCTGCCCCCAGTGGGATTAGCAAGGAGAGGGGGATCCTTTGACGTCGACGCAATCGTGAGACCCGGAGGAGGTTTCATTGACGACGAAGGAATATTGAGGTTAGGAGGAGGTGTCGTTGCCGACGAAGGGATCGCGACGCCAGGAGGAGGTTGATTTGTGGTAACAATAGGTTGTACCGGTTGGAGGATGACGTCTGGTGTCGGTAATCGAACGGGAGGCGGAATATACCACACGGGTAATCCCAATGTTAGCCCGGGTAGGCTAAGGGTAGCCATAACCGGGGCGCTTACTACACCCGAAGGAGGAAATAGGAAGGGGATGGTGTGGATGGGTGTAACACCAATGTGACTGGGGATCAATGGTGGTTGACCGCCGGCTGTTTGCGTATTCTGCGAAACAGTACAGAGATTTGCGACCTGTGTCTCCGGTGTCGGTGGTGGGATGGCCTGGAATGTAGAGGTCATTGGTGTATCCGAATACAGTCCGGGTGCCACAGAAGACACAAAGGAGGTAACTGCACTAGAAGCGGGTTGTTCAATCATGGGGAGAACATTCTCCGGTGCTGCAGGGGCGTTGGGGTCATAGTAGGTGAGTTGGTCAATTTTGACCACGCGGCCCTCATGGGGGAACATCATGGTGCGGAAGACGGAGGAGGCGACCGCTTTCATGGCGTACATGTAACTGCGGCCAAGTAAAAGGTTATAGTCAAGCTGGGCGTTAATGACCTCTATGTCGATGAGCACAGTCTTCCCACCTAATTGGACAGGTACCTTGGGTAATAAACCTTGAGGTTGAGATGACCGGCCGTCGTAGGCCCGCAATGCAGTGGTGGATTGCTGGAGAGCAGGGGAGCCCAACTTCTGCCAAACAAAAGTGGACATGACGCATGTGGATGCACCTTCGTCGATGATACATCGATGAATGACAAGATTCCGAATAGAAACGGAAACTTGGACTGCTATGGTAGAAGGCAGTCGTGGTTCAGATTGGTCTAAATCAAAGGTCATCAAGTTCGAATCATTTGGGTCAATCGCCCCAATGGCGGAAAGTAAAGTCTTGCGCTGAGTAGGACAGGTTTTTAAGACTTCTAACGCAGACATGGCTGCGGGAGATTGAGCTAAGTCATCTACGATGTTGTAATTGGACGCAGCTCGTGCATTGGGGTTGTTGTTGATTCGGCGAAGGGGGAAGCGAGGTGCTTTAGAAGCGCCATCAAGTGGAACCTGAGGTATACGCAATGTCTGATCAGTGGGATTAGCAGTGGTATCCTTTTCGGCGGGGGGGGCTTCAGAAGTCGGTCCGTATTGATTCCGACGGGTTTGGATATTGACGTCAGCGGTGGACATCATCAATAAGTGGTGGGTGCCTGAATCAAACATGGGTTGATCAGGAGCTGTGTAAGTAATTTGTTGTGGTTGCACGTTGCCCTGTTGGGGGGCTAACGGCTGGGTGTTTACCACCCCCTGTGTTGGAAAGGGGTTTTGGAGAACCAGAGGTTGTTGTGGAGGTGGTGGGGGGTTGGGTGGTGGCTGAGGAGCCGCCTGCCCTTGACGATGGGCGTCATTTGTCCATAGTTGTCGAGCTCGCTCGAGATGTGGGCAAGCGTGGGTATAGTGGCCATAGACACCGCAAATGGAACAAGGATGGTTTGTCCGTAAATTAGCATTTTTAGGTTGCTTAGGTGGCCGATCAGGATTCTGATGAGCGGGCGCCGCGTTATTGTTTTGCGGGGGCTGGGTAGGTTGTGGAGCTTGGTTACGGTTTTGATTGTTTCCACGGTTGCGTCCTCTTCCGCGGTTGGGTTGTCCACCCTGGTTGCGTTGGTTATTTTGATATTGGGGCTGCTGTTGTTGTGCGTACACATGCCCTTGAGCATTGGGGGGATTCTGAGGAGCCGCAGGTGCGGGAGCAGGTTGCGGTGGATAGTATGCAGGTGGAGCTGGAGGTGGTCCAGTTGCCTGTTGGGGTTGTTGGTACCCCTGCGCTGGTGGAGGTGTGAGGTTAGCCGGTGCAACCGGTTGTGGGTAATGCATGGGCTGTTGTGGAAACTGCATGGGGTTTTGTACCGTAGGTTGAGCATAGTATGTAGGAGGTACATATGCTGATGGCGCTTGGCCATAACAATGTTGTGGACAAGAGGGTCCATGAACATGATGGGTCTGGTTTATTGGAGCATAAGAAGTTGTTGCTCCGGAACTGGATGTAGCCCTAGAAAGGTCTGGGGCGGGCATGGTGCTCACCATACTGAAAGGTTTTGCTTGCGGTGTAATTTGGCCAATAATGCCATCAGCGGCATGTGATTCCCCCGGTGTGTCACCGCGTGCAGAGTCGCCTCGTGGGGCGTCAGGTATGATGGTGTATAGGTATCCTGACTGGGCATAGATAAGGTCAAACTGTTGGGCCTTAAGGATGGCCTCCTCTTCAGACTGGGGTCTTTCAGAAGCTACATCCTTCGCAGTGAGGGGAAGGAGGGATTTAAGGAACCAGTCTAAAAAGATTCGGTCGTCTAATTTGATCTTGCATAGGCTTCGGCGCCGACGCCAATCATGGATATGGTCAGTGATGTGCGTGGCCGTGTTCTGTCTGCAAGACAGTAGGATTTCGACGCCCGCATCATAGCGGACCGGTAGCTGAAAGAACTGCAGGAAGGTCGAGGCAAGGGAGGTAAATGAGGAATGCGTCCCATGGGGTTGCTCGATATACCATTTGGCTGCAGAGCCAGTGAAGGTGCGCTGTAATAAACGGAGGCGGATAGAGTCGTCCACTGTGGAGTTGGAGGAACACCATAAGTGGAAAGACATGATGTGGTTCTGGGGGTCTTCTCCGGCCTTTCCCTCAAACTTAGGGATGTCAGAGGGAAGTTTAGTGGGCATGTGGGGCCAAGCAAGGTCATGCCTGATGGGGTCATTCGTAAGCCTAGCTAAATCTGGCAAGTTGAGACTTGCCATGTATGGTAGACTAGCGGATGTGGTGATTGGAACCGGGATTGGCCTAGCCATTGTGGTATGGTGTAGGGGTCCAGTAGCTCCTATAGGTATGCTAGGTATGGCGGGTATGTGCCCTCCAACAGGTGTGGCCTGATATGGGTTAGTACTCCCAAGTGCAACTTGGGTTACACTTGGGTTAGGAATCGCACTAGGGATTCCTGGTATATTACTACCGAGTGCAATGTGGGTTACACTTGGGTTAGGAATCGCACTAGGGATTCCTGGGATAGCATTCCCAAGTGCAACAGGAGTGACACTTGGGTTAGGAATCGTACTAGGGATTCCTGGGATAGGGTTTGTGGAAACCGAAGGGGGTATGACCCCCATGTTGGGCATGCCCATGACAGGTTGTGGTCCTGTGCTAGGCATTCCTAAATGTGGAGTGTTACCCATATTGGGCATACCCAAGGGGGTGGGTGTTGTCATGGATGGTATCCCCGCAGAAAGGTCTACGGATGTCTGACCTATGGTTAATGTAAATTGTGGATCTTCTGGTGTTCCAGACATAATTGTGGTAGGTGGTAACTCTGTGGGGTTTTCGGATTCTACCTCCAAATCAAAGGTGAAGTGGGGTATGTCAGAATCGGATGACCGTCTAGATGATCGACGATGTGTCGAATCAAGGGATAATGCTCTGCGTCCGTGACGTGGAGAGCCAAGTGGACTAAACTCTGGGAGTTCGCCCTGTAGACGACGAGAACGTCTAGAATTCTCAATGGTGAGAATATGTTTTTTATGTAAAAATTTGTTTTAAGTATCAGGTGGTGATATATGTATGTAAAAGACTCAAAACCCTAATGCAACCAAGGGTGCAAAAAGGGGAGTGAAAAAAGAAGGCTCACAGGCCAAAAAATCAATCCTCAAAAAATGCACTTATTCTAGCAGCTGTGCTACAATAAGTGGAGGAATGCAACAACCGGTCAGAATACCAACATGCAAGCGGCTCCTAGAAAAAATAAGTGTAACTAGACTCAAAAGGTGGTAAAGATCATGCAAACACCTAATCTAAAAGTATTGTGACTCAAACAGACGATATCCCCTGCAAGGTGATGAAATCCAAGTCAGACAATATGAATGTAGAGACAACGGCTAGATATCCCCCTACCGGGAGGGACACCGGGTAATCAATCCTAAAAAGACAGGCTACTAGGATACTCCGTTCATGACGCGTCGAGAAAAGGTAAATCTGCCGTTTGGTCCTTTGATCGCAATATCCCAATACAGGGATATCCCGAGAACTGCGAATGGTAGCCCTTCGGTTACTGAATGGGTTTCGGTATCCCACTCAGGCTTCCGGAACCATCCTCGCGACTTCAACCCTCCTAGGGGAGAGGCCTTCCCACAAACCGGTTGTGACCGCGCCAAAAAGTACTAAGAGATTTTAGCTCCCTAATTGGACAACTTCTATGTCTCAGATGTATGAACTGAGGGGTGTTATTGGAACACCTATCCCCCCAATACTACCTAGCTACAAGAATTCTTTTCGTGTTCCCCAAGTGGGGTTAAGAGTGTGTTCAAATTAGGGTAAGTTTTAAGTCTTAGTTCAATTAAGTGATCGTGTGAGTGCACGTGAGGTGTTATAAACTGAACTTGAAAAAATTAAATGCTTTAAGGGAAATTTTTCAAAAAATAAAGGACTTTTCGAAAAATAACGAGCAAATATTTAAGACTTTTTCACTAAAAAGAAATTGATTTGTTTTTTCAAAAATAACTCAAAAAATAATGGATTTTTTGGATTTGTGAAAGCAAATAATAAACTTCTAAAAGAAATAAATGGATTTCTTCGTTTCAATAAAATTTGCTAAGGGCAAGATTCTAAAGAAGTAAACAAGAAAAAATTTGAATCTAGATAAAGAATGCAAAATGAATCTTTCTTTCACTTTCTTGAAAATTTTTAAAAAGATTTCTATGTATGCACTTTTAAATAGTAAAAAATTTTTCTAAATCTGGAAAATATGCAGAATTTGATACTGTAAAAAATGTGCTATGGGCAGAAAGTACAGTAAAAAATATTTTTCAAAATCGGGATGGCCGAATGAAAAAATTCAGCCGCGCGGGTTTTGGACGAACAGCCGCGATGGGCCGCGCGGGTTTTGGCCGAACAGTCGCGATGGACCGCGCGGGTTTTGGACGCACAGTCGCGATGGACCGCGCAGGTTTTGGGCGCACAGTCGCGATGGACCGCGCAGGTTTTGGGCGCACAGTCGCGATGGACCGCGCAGGTTTTGGGCGCACAGTCGCGATGGACAGCGCGGAAAAAGGCCGCGAAGCCGCGGTGCGCAGCGCGGAAAAACACAGAAAAGTCGCGATGGACCGCGCGACTGTCTGGAAAAAGGCCGCGATGGACCGCGCGGAAAAATGCAGAAAAGTCGCGATGGACCGCGCGACTGTCTGGCAAAAAGCCGCGAGGCGGAAGCCGTGCACGGAAAACGAGAAACGAACTCAAAAATTTAAAATTTAGGGCTGTTTTTTGGGGCCAAATCTCAGAACAGCAATGGATCTGCTGTCTAAGATGGCAGATCTATGGATCTAATGGTTAAAAACTCATAAAAACTAAGATTTAATGGCAAAGCTAGAGATCTAAAGTTCAAACCAAAGCGGAGTCGCCAAAAACGTTGGCTCGGTTTTGCAACCAAGCTTAGTGCTATGGGCACCTACTAACTAGTAGTAGCAGTTTCAATAGAAATAAAAACAATAAACTAAATAAACAATACTTTTCATGGATCTAAGCAAGAATCTAAGCAAATAATTTAAATATTTCAAAAATCAAGAACAAGAAACATAAGAAATAATTTTTTGTATTGAAAAGTGGGGGGCAAGCAAGTGCTTGCGATATTACCTCCAATGGTGAAGGTTGATGTTGAGCAACTCCCAAGATGAGTAGCTCCAAACTCCAATAGGTCTCTTTCTCCAAGGTTGCTTCAATGGCTAAAAGTGCTCATAGGAGATTTCAGCAGCATAAGGATGAGATAATGGAAGGATGTGAAATGAGGAGCCCCTACCACCTTTTTATAGGTTTTGGTGGTGAGGAATACCATTTGTGGTTTTGTGGAAACCAATGGTATTGACCAACATGGTTTAGGTAATTTTCCCTCCTTTTTCCTTTTTTGAATAAAAATAATATTTTAATTCCCTTTTTAATATTTTTGGGAATTTGGACCCTTTTTGAGGGTTTTTTATGATTTTCTTGGAAAAATAATCTTTTTTAATGGAAAAAGGGGTGTACCAAGGTCTTTTGGTGACCTTTTGTTGGTTTCAGAGGCTCAGATGGTGGAAAAGTGGACAAATGGGTCATGGGTCATGTGTTAGTATATAAGTGTGTGTTGAGGTCATTGAAGGCACCGTGAAGTTAATTGTATTGAGCTTGCTCAAAGGAGGTTGCCCCCTCGAAGTGGCCCGTGATCAATATAAAAGTGATTATGTTCTGTTATTTCTGATATCTTGTGTATTTGCATTAATTAATTATTGCAGGTTCATCACATTGTTTATATGCTGTTATAAAATCCTTATATGCTACTATGGTTACATGATGCTTATATGTTGCTTCCACCAGTTGAACTTGCATTAAAATTCTCATGAAATTCCAAAATGAAAACAAAATAGATGTTAATTAGATTAAAATGCATAAAACCTTTCGAGGCATTACACATAATAATTTATATAAATTATATTATTAATATTATCATTTTACAATTATATAAATAGAAAAAGTAGGGTTATGTCGCATTGCGATGTTTATGTCGACAATGCAATGCAACATAAATTCATTAATATTAAATGTCATCATTCATTAGGGATTGTGTCACATCGTAGCATTTATCAACCGTTATGTCACATTTTGATGTTTTTTTATGTCAAATTCATTGATTGATACATTAAGCAAGTGTTATGTCACGTTTTATGTATGTCGGATCTAGACATTAGTTACAATATTGATATTGTATTTTAAATGTTCATATTGTACTTTAAAAATTTGAATGTTTTATAATTGAAGATATAAATTATAATGTTAAAATTGTATAAATAAAATAAGTGAACATTACATGTTCATATTTTATGAACACTATACTTAAATTTATAATTTATTTAACATTTATAAAATTAAAGTGAATAACATAATAATTTATATTAAGTATATTATTAATATTATCATTTTAAAATTATATAAATAAAAAAAATCACTACTACATGTGTTGATATATTATGAATAGTATATTCATATATTTATATAATCTATTTACTATTTATTAAATTTAAATGAATAATATAATAACTTATATAAATTAAATATGATGTTATTTATAAAATTAAAATGTCAATATATTGCAATTTCAAATATAAAACAAAAATGTTTAACATATAATATTATTAAGAGTACTATCATTATATTTAAAAAATATTACTATTTAATCAATTATTAATTTACAATTAATTAATTAAATATTTTATTTTTTAATATTGTAATTAATTATTATATTTGTTAGGTCACTTTTTATGTATGTCAACTTTGACATTAATTACAATATTGATATTTTACTTTACAATTTTTATGTTGTATTTTAAATTTACTTTACAATATTGATATTTTACTTTACAATTTTTATTTCTGAAGAAATGCCTTCCTCTTTGGATTTTCCTTTGTCTTTAGGTTCAGCATCACTGGTCATTTTAATATTCCACCCTACTCTCACATTTCCTTCAACATCTATGGCATCATCCTGCATATCGCTGAGTGAGAAAGTCATCTATGGCATCATCTATGGCATCTATGGCATCTTCTTTCCCTTAATGTTATGGAAAAATCTGAAGGGAAAGTGGCTGCATAAGTGACTCGAGCTGCTGCTTCGATGGGGCGAATGTCCTCAAGAATTCTAAAATATAATTTGTTAAATGTTACTGTGAATTCAACCACATTTTCAGAGCCGCTTTTCTTGAGGGCAGAGAATTCTGTTAGATAGTAGAGATTGTCTTGTTTAATACCCCACTTCTTGAAAAAAGTGGTTTCCAAGATTTCTATTCTAATGGAGGCATTAGGTAAAGATCTAAACCATTTTCTGGCCTCTCCTTCTAGCTACTGAGCAAAAATTTGCATGAATACATCATCGTGCTCAATTAGGATATTGTCTGTGAAGTCTTAGAATCGGTCCACATGGTCCTCGGCAGATGTCCCTTTGCTGCCATCATACTTTGGCAGCAGCTTCAGGTAGTGGGTAGGCATATCATTCAGGGGCGCGGGTAACTACAGAGGTCTATGTTGGATTTCCACCCATCTTGGTGTTCTGGGTGGTGGTGGTGGTGGCCCTCCGCCTCCTCCTGTCATGAGATGGCTGGTGTTAAAAATCTCTTCCTGCAAGGTAATGAGAGACTTGGGAGGATGGTATGGGCTGTCAATTCTTCGTTTGCAGTTGGGATCTTTCAGAAACTAGGAAAATCACAAGGAGTGTGAGGATCCTGGGGAGAAGGTTCATTTTCTAAGGCTCAGATAATAAATTCGAACTGAGGGAATTGGGGGCCAAATAAAGGGGAGGAGAAGCTTCACTGATAGTTAGGTGAAGTATACTAGTATCTCCCACGTCTATGTCTCCAAGAAACCGAATCTTCGAGGGCCAAAAATTCTTCGTGGCTTGGGTTCTGGTGAGTGTGTCTTCATCCATATGCGAGGTTTGCTGCTGTGGAGTCGCCAAGTGGATTATAACCTGCCATCCAATTTCATCCACTACAAAACTAGGAGCGTATGATTGTGTCGTTGTCCCTAGGGAAGATTTGTCTTCTTGATTGCATTCCCCGGCAACGACGCCAAAAAAAATGTTAGTCCCAGAGACGTACTAAGGTTGTCTTTAGAACTGTTCCTGGGCATCAATAATACATTCTGAATTCTTTGCTGAATCAAAAACACATTTGACAGAAAATAATGTAGAATTTCAATCTTGAAACAAATGGGCAGTATTTCAATGTGCCAGAAACCAAACTTTGAGTATCAAATGGAAAATGAATGGCATAAAATAAAGGTATAGCAGAGAGTAAATCTTTATCGTATGTTGAAGAATGGCATGTTGAGCCTAAGAGAGGAATTCAATAGTCCTGAAAAAATGACCACAGAACCGTCACTGAATGATACATATCTCCTCCAAATAAATCAGCATGAAAACTTCACGTACTAACCACCTTTAGAAGAAATAAATTTAAGCATATGCACTCATATTAAACTCAGAATAGATCTGTGAATCATACATAAATGAAAGAGATGAAGAACAAGAGGAAATACTAACTGTACACATTAAAACTTTGAATCCATAAAACTTCAAGATAGGGCAATAATATCATGCTTTCTGTATTGATCGAACTGTCAAATATATGAATTGATACTTCTTACAAAAGAGATCCGACCCTTTGGCTACTGCCAATTTGGCTACATATAGCCTTCCTATCCTCTACAACATAAATTGTTACCATTAGTTACAGCTCAACAGCTTTAAGTTTTTCTGTTTGTACCTCCTAACAGAGTTTGTTACAATATCAGTCATATGGAGCACTACTAATTATCCTATGACTGTGACCCGGGACCATGTTTCTAGCAAAGTAGTATGTCCGGCTGAAAAAAATTTCTCACCACCTTAAGGCATACAGGTATTATTGATGTAACTTCTTTCAGAGCTTTTAAGATCCTTTTAAAAACTCGTTGGATCGCATACAACCTCATGGAGACACATATGCAACCACTCTGCTGACGAATGTTGCTTTGTAGACCTCTATCATCTATCCCTTCTACCCCATCCAATCCCTTTTCTCTTGGACCTTCTTTTTCGATGGGGCAAAAGTTTACCTCGGCTGCTGAGCTGTGGAACAAAACCTGATTCTGTCATCACCTCTTTCAAACCGCTTAGGTACTACTGCTCGATCATTTGATCATCCTTTTATGGGACCGACATATCCCCTCCTTCCGTGATTCTGCATCCAGAAGGTCCATTTCCCTTTTAACCACTGTGATAGCTGAACTCTCCTTAGACATCTTGAGTGAGATCTCATGCTTTCTTACCTGATTGTCTTCAAATGAGCATTTGTTAGCTGCTCATGGACGCTGGTCATCCGTGTCCTCAGTGCCCCTTGCGAGCCACCACTAGAGATAAAATGGGCCATTGAAAGCACCTATATTTCAATTTTAAACTAATAGACCCTGATCAATCTGTGCATCTCAATCTCTATGCTATGGACTAGTGGCGCTCAAGAGCTTCATGACTCAATCTTATGCAATAAAGGGATTATTTATAACCTGGATTGCTTGATTTTCGAAGGACACAGTCTACCTAAGCAATCGTTACACAGTTTTTTCCCGAGCTTTACATGCTCAGAGTGGACTATAACCTGTACAGTGGCGGTGACAACAATAAGTACTAGGAGATGCTTCTTCAAAGTGATGGCAGGAGCTGACAAGACTAGAAAAGAATCTCCTTGAAACATGTGGGAACAAGCCATCGAGTGACTGTATACCAAAAACCACCAGTGGCTTTCAGGACCCTCAGAAGGCGGTTTAGGGAGACTCCTCAAAGTCTCCTGAACGATCCTGGGATTACCACGTGGATGTAGTGGTTTTCTATCAAGGGGAACAGGGCGTGATAAACATCGTGCAACTTCACCATCCCGACACTTTGATGATCATTGATTCTTCGGCCGACCCCTTTCGAGATCTAGGCCAGTAGGATGCAACTTATAAGAATGGGCACAGCTATAGGTACGGCCTCCCTGCTTGGCGCCTTGTGGTTCAAACCGCCATAGCACCTTAAATGGTTTTAGTTCCCCTAAAAATCAGTTTGGGAAAAATGCCTTAAGGCCCCTGAGAACCTGAGAAGCTGACACGTGTCCGAGGCGGTTTTTGGTCAAGGTGAACTGGGCCAGAGTAATCGTGAAATGCTCGAGGGTCCTGGATGCCCTCATCTAGAGTCGGTCTATTGAAACTCTGAACTCCAGCTGTGCCATCTGATTGCTACGGTGTACAAATCTACAAACCCACCTGCGCCACTTCCTGCTTGAGATTCTCCTTTTGAGATAATTCTGTGGTTTGGTGACAAGTCGCCTTCGACTGATAATAATACTGACACTCAATATATTAATAAACAAAAGAGCAATATAAATAATATATATTTGATTTATGTAGAGTTAATATATATTATGAAGTATATGAAAAAAGGGGGGGGTTGGATGAAGTAAGAAAATATATTAAATATATGCAATCATGATCACATTGAATGACAATATCCAATTATCAAACTATTGTGAAGTTAGTGTATGTTTGAAAATTACATTAAACATGGTTAATCAATAGAGAAATATGGAATCAATGATTAATACATAACTAAGCAAAGAAAACAAAGAAACATGAGACTCTATATTCATTAAACGTTGGCATCATTAAGAGAAAGACAAGCATAGTGTTGCTAGAATCAAATGTGAGAACTAGTATGCGTATCACATGTGTAGTCATATACGACATGGTGAGTATATGTTATTAATTGTGTTAAGCAAAAGCATGCCCTTCGCATTATAAGAATGGAATAGGGTATGATTTACAATGTAGAAGGCTTGTAATATTGTATCTAGTTGTACAATGTACTTTTGTAGATGTGGTAGGTCAAGATTCACGGTGTTCATGAGTTGATTGCACTATTGGAAAAATTAGTTAGTATTATAAGGATGAAGCAATCTATGTGTTAAAATATAAACTATAAGTATTATGCGCATAACGTGAGAATTGTGTGTCGAAATTCTCCTTTGACAAGTGTTAATTGGTAAGGTGTACTCATTTGATAGACATGGCGCTATCCAAATTATTATATAGCACATCATTCAAGATACTGTTGAGATTTGAGTCTAATTAAATATAATAATGAGAAAGTAATTGGTGATTATTAGAAAGAGATTTAATGAAGCTAAAAATCGATAAATGAGTCATAACAATACATATTGAACCTAAGGAAATGTTATATGGGAGACATGCTCATCCTATGAAAAGAACTACAAAGTATGACATTGTGCTAACTAGTTGGGATAAAATCCAATTGATAAACCTTGATGAACTTAGATCGACTGTGTATATAATATATAGTATGAGAACACATCGCTTGTGATAAAATAAGTAAAATTACATTGTATAGACATGTTGATCATGGGACTAGTATGGCTAAGGTATTCTATTCGGAAGGAATAGAGATATGGTATCGAGATTTTTCTTAAAATTGTGAATGACTAAACTTTCGGACAAAGTTTCTTGAAGGGTGGATGTATGTAACACCCCATATTTTGGCAGTCATTAATTAAAAACTCTAATGTGAATTAGCTTAGAAATGCATTTTCTTATTATCTGTTTGACGAAGATAGATTAATTAAGATGATTGTTATGTGGACATGTGGACTCCTTTGAGGTATGTATGGTAAATGGAATTTATTGTTTAATTTATTAATGGAAATGAATGTGTTACTTCATATTGAACATGCAAATTGAATATAAAATATCCATATGTGGTATGTTAATTTAGTTGTTTGCAAAAGAACTTACATGATTATATGTAAATGTCGTTTAAGTGATATGGAGTAACACTTGAAAGAGTTGGGTATGTCTATACATGAGTTTCATGTTAATGATGAACTATTCCACATGTTGATTGGCTACAAGATAGGTGGATTCATATAGTACCAAGGGGCACGAGATGTCTTGGACATCAAAAGGATAATGATGTTATATCAATTTTTCATGCTATTTGATTATGAATTCCAATATTTCTATGACTTGTGGGTGAGTGTGAATTTTGATAAGAATTGTGATTTGCCCAAAGTTTTTTAATGACGAAACCCCTTAGATCAGTGATGGCACAGTATGGTTGATGTAGGGTGTTGACCCTAGTATTATGATGGGGTGGAGGCATTTCCCACCATTTATCCTCTAAAACCTAGAGTCGTGGGAGGGTTGTGCTGTGCATGCTCACCTGGATGTGGGATGATGACTAGTGGGTGCTTGTTGGAAAATATTGGTCGATGTGTTCGATTGACACTTCCGCTTACGGGTTCTATACGTGGTCATATGTGTAGTAGAGATTCCATGGTCTATTCCAGCAGAGGATGGGATGGTGAGGTCAGGATCTAGAAGTAGTGGTGATCAGGTGGTTGGAGTACTGATGGGATAGATGGGACCAATGATAGATTGGATTGTGCTCTTGATTTCTATTAACCATCATGATTATATGCTCAATTTCATCATTATTTTCATCTAATTTTGTTTTATTGATTATGTATGAATGTTATGAATGATGAATGATGCATTGTTTAATTGTTCTTCTATATGTTGTTTGCAAGCATGTGATAATGATATATTAGGAGCATTAAAAGTGATTATTAGTACCCACGCTTAAGACGTGTGCACTCGCCATGTATACACCAATTCGTGAGTACAATACTATGATGGGTCGATCGATGAATAAATTAATATGATTATATTATCTATTAGTAACTTGGTTGATGAATTGTTGAAAGCATTACTTGTGTGTTGAAAGTATGAGTTTGTTCACTTGTTTAATTTTTTTTTAGATTTATATAAATTGATTTGATTATTGAATGACATATATAACTATATACATATAATATAACATATGTCATAGTATAATATAGTATATGAAAATATCTTACTTGACTTATGTATAAGAGGATAATATAAATAAATGGATATAGATAGGATTGCACAATTTTTTAGAAAAGAGATGGCATAGTTGCATTTAAGATAGAAGCATGACAAGTGAGACTTTGCAACCATGTTTATTAATATTTTATTTATTTAATCAAATTGTTTTTTTTTTAGAAAATGAATCTATTGATTGTTCACTATTATTTTATTGGAATTTCATGATGGATGAGGAGGAGGAGGGGGACTTTTGATATAAATAGGAGACTTGAGATTGGGAAGAGGAGGTTCTTTTTCTCTTGAAGGATATTTTGGGGAGGTTTTCGTAGGAAGGATAATTTTGGATATTTTGGGGGTATTAGAAGTTTGGAAGAGTTGGAAGAGTTTGAGAACTCTTGGAAGATTTGATACATAGCCTACTAGTGCATCACCGTTCTGTTCTCTGGGGGTCTCAGGCATGGAGGGTCAGGAGGCCATTTGGACGGGACCATTCAATGGATTCCTGGGGCTAGGGAGCTAGCTAGGAACCTAGTTGGCTTGGAGGTAAAATTGTTGTTCCGGTTTTGGAAATGAAGATGGAAGCAAGTCGAGGGGAAGATGGAAGCTTGCTTTAGTTTGGAATTCGTCACCATTCTTTTATCGAGGTATTTTTTTGTTATTTTAACTTTTTTATATGCTGTTATAAAATCCTTATATGCTACTATGGTTACATGATGCTTATATGTTGCTTCCACCAGTTGAACTTGCATTAAAAATCTTATGAAATTCCAAAATGAAAAAAAAAAGATGTTAATTAGATTAAAATGCATAAAACCTTTCGAGGCATTACACATAATCATTTATATAAATTATATTATTAATATTATCATTTTAAAATTATATAAATAGAAAAAGTATGGTTATGTCGCATTGCTATGTTTATGTCGACAATGCAATGCAACATAAATTCATTAATATTAAATGTAATCATTCATTAAGGATTGTGTTGCATTGTAGCATTTATCAACCATTATGTCACATTGTGATTGTTTATGTCAAATTCATTGATTGATACATTAAGCAAGTGTTATGTCACATTTTATGTATGTCGGATCTAGACATTAGTTGCAATATTGATATTGTATTTTAAATGTTCATATTGTACTTTAAAAATTTAAATATTTTTATAATTGAAGATATAAATTATAATGTTAAAATTGTATAAATAAAATAAGTGAACATTACATGTTCATATTTTATGAACACTATACTTAAATTTATAATTTATTTAACATTTATAAAATTAAAGTGAATAACACAATAATTTATATTAAGTATATTATTAATATTATCATTTTAAAATTATATAAATAAAAAAAATAAAAAAAATCACTACTACATGTGTTGATATATTATGAATAGTATATTCATATGTTTATATAATCTATTTACTATTTATTAAATTTAAATGAATAATATAATAACTTATCTAAATTAAATATGATGTTATTTATAAAATTAAAATGTCAATATATTGCAATTTCAAATATAAAACAAAAATGTTTAACATATATTATTATTAAAAGTATTGTCATTATATTTAAAAAATATTACTATTTAATCAATTATTAATTTACAATTAATCAATTAAATATTTTATTTTTTAATATTGTAATTAATTATTATATTTGTTAGGTCACTTTTTATGTATGTCAACTTTGACATTAATTACAATATTGATATTGTACTTTAAAATTTTGATGTTGTATTTTAAATATTCCAATTTTTTTATAATTTAAGATATAAAATATAATATTAATCAATTATAATCTTAAAATTGTACAAATAGAATAAGTCAAATTACATGTTCATATTTTATGAACACTATATTTATATTTATAATTTATTTAACATTTATAAAATCAAGTAAATAACATAATAATGTAGATAAAGTATATTATTAATATTATCATTTTAAAACTATATAAATAGAAAGAATCACTACTGCATGTTGATATATTTATGTTATGTATGTTGATATATTATGAATAGTATATTAATATGTTTTTATAATCTATTTACTATTTATTAAATTAAAATTAATAATATAACAACTTATTTAAATTAAATATGGTGTTATTTATAAAACTACAATGTTCAACATATTGCAATTCTAAGTATAAAATAAAACTGTTTAATATTAACACATAATATTATTAAAAATATTATCATTATATTTAAAAAATATTATTATTTAATCAATTATTAATTTATAATTAATTATTTATTTATTATATTTTTTAATATTATAATTAATTAATTAATTATTATATTTTTTAATATTATAATTAATTATTGTATTTGTTATGGCAATGTGTGTTACCAGCTTTGGACATTAATTATAATATTAAAATTGTATAAATAGAATAAATCAATGTTACATGTTCATATTTTATGAATACTCTATTTATATTTATTATTTATTTAATATTTATAAAAATAAAGTAAATAACATAATAATTGATATAAAATATATTATTAATATTATCATTTTAAAATTATATAAATAGAGAAAATCACTACTACATGTTGATATATTTTGAATAGTAGATTCATATGTTTTTAAAATCTATTTACTATTTATTAAATTTAAATTAATAATATAATAACTTATATAAATTAAATATGGTGTTATTTATAAAATTAAAATGTTCAACATATTGCTATTCCAAGTATAAAATAAAAAAAGTTTTTAAGACATAATATTATTAAAAGTATTATCATTATATTTAAAATTTTTATTATTTAATCAATTATTAATTTACAATTAATTAATTAATTATTATATTTTTTAATATTATAAATAATTATTATATTTGTTATGTTAGTTTATTTTCGAACATTAATTACAATATTGATATTGTATTTTAAAATGTTCATGTTGTATTTTAAATATTTGAATTTTTTTATAATTTAAGATATAAATTATAATATTAATCAATTATAATGTTAAAATTGTATAAATAGAATAAGTCAATGTTATATGTTCATATTTTATGAACACTATACTTATATTTATAATTTTTTTAACATTTATAAAATTAAAGTAAATCACATAATATTATCTAAAGTATATTATTAATATTATCATTTTAAAATTATATAAATAGAAAAAATCACTACTATATGTTGATACATTATGAATAGTATATTTATGTACATTTATTTTTATAATCTATTTACTATTTATTAAATTTAAAATAGTAATATAATAATTTATATAAATTAAATATGGTGTGTTTTACAAAACTAAAATCTTAAACATATTGCAATTCCAAATATAAAATAAAATTATTCAACATATAATATTATTAAAAGTATTATCAATATATTTAAAAAAATTATTATACAGTGTTACATATCTTTCGCCATAGGCGCTTCAATGAGCTTTTCTATGTATATGGAGACGCTTCAATGAGCTTTTCTATGTATATGGAAAGCCATCGCAATTTTTTAATCAAGATTAAGGCAACTTTTTAATCAAAATTAAGGACGAGCGACTTTGATGAAGGATGAGGGCATATTCTTCGTCGAGCACATATATCCAACGAAGGAGATTTAAGGTGGGCGGAAAAGGTACCCAAAGGTTTATCAAATTAGCAATAATCACCCGTTTCTTTTGTTTAATCGAGCTATTTTGCCGAGAGAACGAACGGTTGAAGCGATCGCCTGTTTCTTTTGCGGGGAGTTGAAGCGATCAAAGGTTGAAGATGGACCGGTGCAAGATGGATGTGACCTATGAATCCGTTAAAGGAGAGGTCGAGAGAGCAGAGGAACGATAAATTCCCGAGCTGGGACGGGATGGTGCCTTTCAGGGTCATGTTGCTCAGATCGATTTCTATAACTCGCCATTCGCGGGTGTTGCTGCTGCATTTGATCCCCGTAAAGTTGCAGAAGTGGTTGGATGTATGATTCCAGTTGCGCAGAGCGAGCGAGGGATCGCTGGTTATGGCGAGTTTCAATGCCATTAGAGCCGCCACAGCTGCTGCTTCACTTCCCTCCAGCGGTGGCTTGGCTGAGACCAGAGAAGAGGCCATTGTCACGAATGATAAGAAGCAGAATGAGATAAAGACTGAGCAGCCCATGGTCGCTGTAAACGCAGGAATTTCGGGTTTTCAGTGCAAATCAATGAACCGTAGACGAATTGATTTCAGTTTTCAATACAAATTAATGAATTGAATATATGTACTGACTAATTCCGGGATGCAGCAGAGATAGTTTTCAAGATCATAAAAAAGTAACTAAACAATTATGTGTTGTGTATATGTATGTTATAATGATTGTTTCTTCCGTAAATTTAATTAGGTTCCACTGATAATCTCATGGCCAATCAAGTGAACAACTTGGGAAGCCAGGGGATCGTTTACCGGGAAATGGGAGAAGCAGTTCATGATATTGATATTGCTGCCCGCGAAGACAACTTGCAGCGTGACATAAATATTGCAGTTGTGGCTTATTTGGATCGCCAGATTTCGCTGTTACACGCTGCCTACGCAACCTGTAGTAATGGCATATACAAATGCTTAAATATTTACGTGGCCATTCAGGGAGGGCTTCTCGCTGCCCTCTTCTGTTATGCACAGCAAATGAAGGCCGGGCCAACAGGTTGTAGCGAGGGATGGTGGACTAGAGTTCCACTCATTCTGTTAGCCATTGCCTCTGTGTCACTCATTTACGGTATGCTTCGTCAATTTGTTGGGCAGTTCCGCCCGCTCAAACGTGGACGACAATTCCAAGAAGACCGTAGCAATTTTCTTGTTGCTCAGCATGGAATTACATTGACAATAGGGAACCGCTTTCTGTTGTTAAACTATAACAGAGAAAGCGTTAGATGTCATGAAGAAGAAGATCATATTAATTCAGAGAAATACAATCACATAACCTGGTGGACACCTGGTGGGCTGCAGAGAGAATTGCATTTTTTGGTATGTTGATGGCGATCTCACTGTGCCTCCTGATATTTGTTTCGCTTCCTCGAAACAAATAGAATGATGAGTTTCGTAAATAAATAGAGGTTGTTTTTGGGTGCCACGTAAGGCAGTTCCGCATTGCCTTTGAGTGGTTTTCAACATCAATTTTCCCATACCCGGATGTATCAAAAGTGGACATGTGAGGGTTGTTTATATTCCGCAACCACCAATCTTCATTCCCTTTTTGTGTATGTAGATGATGCGGGATGACTTGAGAACCGTCGATCTTCCTTTACGACTCTTACAAACATCGTACACAATACATCTCGATAGATTTGTCACCCTGGCCATGTCTCCACCTGCCACATTAAATTTTTCAAAAACAACTTTCAAATAAGGATCCTCAAATCTAAATTTGAGGATCGTTATATTATAGATTTGATTTTAAAAATTTATATTATCAAATTCTTTATGAACGATCGTTATATTATCTCGATAACAACGTGGGAGTAAGGATCGTTCATAAAGAATTTGATAATATAAATTTTTAAAATCAAATGAAATTTCAAATAAAATATGGTCTAATCTAAGGAGTTACTGTGTAAAATTTCAAACTGATATGATATGGTGTATGGGAAGTATATTAATCAACTATTTTTTTAAGAAAGATTTATATATCATATTTTTTAAATAAACAAAAATAAAATTTAAAAAATCACATTTTCTTTCACCTATATTTTCTTATATGCTATATTTTTATTAATTTGAATAAGGTATAAGTGATTTATTATATTAAAAAATATAATGAATATGAATTGAATTTAAATTTATACATTTTTTTGTGATAGCAAAATCTAACATAATTTATCTATCAAACTTATATATAGATAGATAGCAAAACTTATTACAATTCACTTGTGAAGAACGTCTCACACAAATATTTCTTACACACAGTTATTCCAAAAATTAACTTTGAATATGACAAACTCTGTAAATTTACATTCTAAAAATGATAACGTACAACTATATATTATTAAAAAAAATTATATATGCTTGGTTAATACGAGATTTTCAAAATATATAAAAAAAAAAAATTAAGATAACAATTCTGTTTAGAAATTTTGTATTAACTATAACAGAAAAAGAAAGTCAATAAATTTTTACTCAAGCTCGAGACAACATATTAATAATTAGTGAAAGATCTTTTATTTCAATATCATAATCTTGTTGCGAGTCAATAAATTTTTACTCAATCTCGAGACAACATATTAATAATCAGTGAAAGATCTTTTCTTTCAATATCATAATCTTGCCGCAACATTAGCTAAAGGAACTCAACCTTTAGATTGAAACAAACCTAAACTGGAACTTTTAAAAAGGAATATCAGCACTGATTTCTACTTGTACGTTGTTATCGAGATAATATAACGATCCTGAACTTTCAAACTCTTGATTTGATTATTTGAAATTTGATTTCAATACATCTCGATAGATTTGATTTTAAAAATTTATATTATCAAATTCTTTATGAACGATCCTCAGTTGCAGCACCGCTTTATGAACGATCCTTACTCCCACGTTTCTAAATTCATCATCCAGTACTCGCATTCCATTTCTTCCATAAAGGAGAGGGTTGGCGCTCTTTTGCCCTCATTCAACAGGGAGCAGTCTGAAAAATTAAAGGGCTCTTTTGATCTAATTGGCATAGAGAATCCATAATTATTTAAAAACCAGAGTTATCCTCTCCCAGTAGTTTGTATTTGGGCAGGGTTTGAGCCAAACATGTGAAGGGTTCTTGCAGAGAGGAGACCATGCAACAACTACATAGATTTCTTTCTGCTATTCTTTGTATTGTTCATCTGCTAAGTGATGTTATATGTCAAACAATCGTCGAGTTGATGAAGCTGCTGCAAAAAATTAAAAAAGGAAATGACATTAAAAGCTTACCGAATTTGATGAAGTAAATAGATCGACGGCTCTTGCGGAACCATCCAAAGGCCATGCGGAACCACCTTTTGCATGTACGAAAAGGCCATGCGGAACCACCACCATAAATTGATGTTATATTCAGAAAATGGTGAAAATTGATGTTAATAAAAGATGCTTTTGGGATGCCAAGTAAGGCAGTTCCGCATTTCCCTTTGAGCTGTTTGCAATACCATTTTTCCATATGCGGATGTATCAAAAAAATGACGTGTGTGACAGTGGTATTGGTTTCATACCGCAACCACCTATCGTCCTTATCTTTAGTGCATGTAAACGATACAGGATGAATTGAGAACCATCGATCCCTTCTTTATGGCTCTTGCAAACACCCTAAACAATGCATTTTGCTCCATGATATGTGATACGACAGGTTAGATGCCAGATTTCAGTAGACTCAATCGATCGGACCATATGACATGGATAGAGTAGCATTGTTTCATTTCATAATATGCAGGTGCCTGATTACAGTGCAATGCAATTCAATAAATACGTTAATGCTAACAACAAACAGAAAACAAAAAACAAAGAAAGAGCAGATAGAGTGATACCCCATACGGCGAGTTGAGAGATTGTATGACAGCGTCGTCCCAGACATTTCCGTGATGATTGGCAGTGCGTCGAGGGATGGAAGATTCATTCTTCAAAATGGTGGAAACATATTCGGAATTCTCAGCCATAACTTCAACTCGCTTTCTGTTTATTATAAAACTACGCTCTGCAATGTTATTTCTATGATGAATGGAAACAAGCGGATTGCCTCTATATAGAGAGAGCCTAAGACTACCATTGGTGATAGGTGTATGAGATAAGATGCATTGTTAACATATGTATTATAGTGTAACCATATATTCATCATGGTTAAAATGTTCGAAGTACCACATTAAACCATCCTAACGTCATCCATATATATGCGAATAGACGAATAGACGGAGCAGTTTTTTACTATACAGGTTTTGTATGATATTGTCATTTTAGAGTTGATAATGTGGAAGGAAAAAATGAATAGGATTAGGGTCTTTCAAGGTAAAAGACAAAGATAGGAATAATTGAAGTCAGGTTTTGTATATTGTCATTTTAGAGTTGATAATGTGGAAGGAAAAAATGAATAGGATTAGGGTTTTCTAAGTTAGAAGACAAAGATAGGAATCATTGAAGTCACTTGATATGAATTTATTTTCAATAATTCAATTTTAATTTATATTTTCAATGTTTTCAATTTGCTTTAACTTAAGTCACTTGGCTGAATTTATTTTCAATGTTTCAATATTTATTCATATTTTTAATGTTTTCAATTTACTTTTTTTTTCAATGTTTTCTATTAGTCAACTTCATTCTAGAAACATATTTTTAAAGTATTATCCATGAAACAGAATAAATATTATAAAATTAAAAGATAAGAATATTGTATATAATATAATATTGAATTTGTTTCTTTGGCTGGAAAAAAATAGTATTGAATTTGTTTCCATGTTTTCAATTTGTCAACTTCCTTCTTTCTCTGGAAACTTTCTCTTTTAAGTATTATTTATAGAATATTTGAAATATTATATATAAAAAAAATATTGTATGCTTTAGTAGGACTATTTGCTGAGATTCAATTATTTTCATTTCTTTATTTGCAGTCCAAAATAGAAGTACAACTTGATGAAAAACCAAAATATAAGTACAATTAGATACAAGAGTGATCTGTATTTAGAAAGATTACATATAAGATTGCACCAAAGAAGGAACCTAGAAAACAATTTTTTACAACCCTTAAGCAAACTTCTTCTTTGTTGGAGGGAACTTGCTTGTCTATTGAAGCATCAAGAATTGTTATTGCATTCACTAAACCGTTTTGCCAATTTGTTTAGGTCGGAAATCAATCAAAAGATTTTGGAATTAGCCAAATTGGACTTCAATATACTGCAATACATATATCAGAAAGAGATACAGTTTATTACAAGGTAGTAATCTAGACTTGCCATTTTCATAGTTTAGTTATTGTGTACAGGTTTTTAACAGATATATATGGAGTTGAAGAATTCAAGTCTCCTAATCTCTTGACGGAAGATCTTAGCAAAGATGTTTAGTGGACAAATAGATATATCCATGCTAAAGATACAGATAAAAGTCCAAATTGCCCAACTAAATTATAAAAACAATTTACTATAGTATATGGCAAAACAATTTACTATATGGCAAAAAAAATCCTTTAATATTTAATGTTTAAGATTATGAAACTCTTATTTAAATTATAAAACAATTTATTATAATATAATAAAACAAAAAAGTATGGCAAAGTTATAAATAACTAAAATATTTTGGATATTATTTCCACTTCAATGAAAATTACTTATATTATTTAATTATAAAGTGAAAAACTGAAATTATTAAAAGTATATTTGATTAAAAGGAAAATCCTTTAATATTTTAGATTATGAAGTGTAATTTAATCTTTTAATGAAGTATCTAAATTATTGAATAAATTAGGGTTTAGTATTAAATAACTAAAATATTTATGTATTTTGTATTGAAAGGATTTCAAATATTTTATTTTGTTTTTAGTAAAATAAATATTTTAAAATTAATACAATTATATAATTTTGGGTTTCTGAGACATATATGATCAAACAAATTCTTATAAAATATTTAAAGTAATTATATATTGAATTTATTAAAAATATATTTAACTATAAATATTTTGTAAAAGAAAAAATTATATAAATATTATCAGGTATCACTTATACAGATACTATAAAATCATATAAATAAAATTATATAAATAATTTAAATATAACTCTTTAAACATTATAAAAATAAAATTATGTAAATAGTTATTGTTTATAAAAAGGTAATTATATAAATAAGAAATACAATAACTTGATGTAATCATTAAAGTTACGTATTTTTTTTAAATTTATATTAATCTAAAGTAAATTAAATTTACATTGCAATATTTAATATAACATTTAGATAAAAACTTTATAATGTCACATTTTTAATATGGTTTATATTTATGAAAGTATATGAATTTGGAATGATTTAGTCTGCAAATATTAAAAATGAATTTTTATTTTTAATACAAAATTTATATTGTAATGTGATATAGAAAAAATTTTAAATTTACATTGCAATATCCACTATAACATGTAAATTATAAAAGTATACAATGTTACTTTTGAATATGGACTATATTTAGTGCTAAAGTATTAAAAGATAATTTCTATTTAATTCAAATATAATATTTTAACATGGTTTAGAAATTAATACAGTATATACATTCATAAATAATAATTGTAAACATTATAAGAAATTCTTGTTTAGGTTTTTTTTAAATCATATCATTTTCACTTTTTTGATCAATTTTAGCTATGAACCAAGTCAATTAATTCAAGATCATTCATTGTAAAAATATATGTACACATAATAAAAAATCTATAAATATGTGTGCTTTTTAAATGATATCAATTTAAATTATATTACGAGTAATTCAAATTTACATTGAAACATGCAATGTGACATTTAAAATTATAAAAAAGTATATTGTCACATTTCAATATGCCTATATGTATTTAAACTAGGAATAATTTAATTTGATAGTACTAAAATACATGAGTAAATATAAAACATTCAATATTTTGATCTAATGTAATTTTAATACTAAACAATATAAAGAAACATAGACATAATTCTACATGACCATGCAAATGTGATATAACCATTGAGGTATATAGCAATTCAACCATACTCAAACATAGTGAACCCTTAACAACAATTAATGGTCAACTAAAGTCAATTATGTCCAACCAAAAGTTGACCAAATTCAACCATGGAAAACCAAAGTCAACAATCGTCAACCATGGTCAACCATAATCAACCAAAAGTCATCCATGGTCAATCAAAGTCAACCATAGACAACCAAAGTCAATCATAGCAAACCAAAAGTCAATCGTGATAAACCAAAAGTCAACTGTGGTTATCCAAAGTCAAACATGGTCATCCAAAGTCAACCATTCTCAACCAAAGTTGACCATGAATAGCGAAATTCAACCATGGCCAATTAAATGACCAAATTCAACGATGGCCCAGCATGGTCGACCATGGTGGACTTTGGTTGTCCATGGTGGACCAAATTCAACTGTGTTAAACCAAGTCAACCAATCTCAACAATAGTCAAATATAGTCACCAAAGTGAAATAAAGTCAACCATGGTTAACTAAAGTCACCCATTGTCAGCCATCAGTGTTCAACCAAAGTGAGCCATCGTAAAATATGGTTAACCATCGTCAACCAAAGCCACTCAAAAGTCAACCATGCTCAACTAAAGTCTACCATAGTCAACCATGGTCAACCAAAGCCAACCATGTTCAAACATAAGCCACCCAAATTTATTCATGTTAAACTAAAGTCAACCATGGTCACCAAAACGTAAGCCATCAAAAAGCATACTTGAATAAATCCAAACAAAGGTCAACCCTAGCTAACCATAGTAACCCATGGTCAACTTAAGTCAACCATAGTAAATCTAAGTCAACCATGGTCACTCATAGTCAACCATGAGTAACCATGGTCAACCATAGCCAACCATTGTGACGAATGGTCAACTAAAGTCAACCATGGTAAATCTCAGTCAACCATGGTCAACCATCATCAACCATGGTAAACCATAGACAAGTGAGCCAAATGCAATCATGGCTAATCAAAGTCAACCATGGTCAACAAAACACAACAATGGTTAACCATAGTTATCCAAAGGTCTACCAAAGTCAATCATGGTAAACCAACAGTCAACCATTATCAACCAAATTCAACCATGGTTAACCAATGTCAACCATGGTCAATCATAGTGAGATACAAAGTGTGATTAGTTAACCATAGTAAACCATGGTTGAGCATGTGGTGAACAATGGTTGCATGGTTGACCATGGTGAACCATATAAATAATCTTAATTCCTTTCTAATTTGTTCATGGTTGACCATGGTCAACCATGGTGGACCATAGGAAACCATGCTCAACCATAGATAACCATAGTAAACCAAAATTCAATGAAACTTGCCACGTCGCATTGTGACAAAACCTACCATATTGCATTCAACCATTCTCAACCAAAGTCAACCAATGGTTGGCCATGATTAACCAAAGTCAACCATGGTTAACCATTGTCGGATCTACATGGAGTATACAGTCAGTAGGTATGTTTATGGTTTTAGTTGTTTCGTTTTGGTTTTTTAATGTGTGGAAGTCAATTTGTTTTTGTTTTTAGATGTTTCGTTTTTCGTTTTTTAAATGTGCTTATAAAATTTGCAGGTCAATCCGTTCATTTCATTTGGCGAGTTGGTGGTTGTTCTTGTGTGTTTGCTACGACGAATAGCTTCAGTGTCGAGTTAACGTGTTCAGCATGGAGTTGATATTGCGTTAATTTCTCAGGTACGTTTTGAGTTTGAGTTGTTTCGTTTTGGTTTCGTTTTCATATTTTTATAGTTTTATGTTGCTAATAAAATTTGTTGATGTTTGCAGGAAAAGTGTTTTTGTTTGGCGAGTTGGTGGTCGTCTCCGGTGCGGCATTGGCATTTGTGTCTGGTTCGAGAAATTGTTGTCTACGAGTTTGGTTAACAGGTATGCCTATTTTTCTCAAAATCTTGAGATATTTCATTTAGCATTTAGATGGTAGGTTTAGTTTAAAAAAATTAATAAAAATATATTTGCATTTGAGAATTAAAATTAGATTGTTTAATTTTTTTTACATTAAAATTTTATGTTCCTAGTCATGAACAGAGTTGGAAAACTCTATTCATGAACATAATTGGTAATTCATATATGGCATTCAATTATTTTTTTGTGTAAATTACTTTTTCAATGAATTGAAAATAATTGATTAATGAAAT
Source organism: Larix kaempferi (assembly GCA_027924585.1). NCBI lineage: Eukaryota > Viridiplantae > Streptophyta > Pinopsida > Pinales > Pinaceae > Larix > Larix kaempferi. Next base: position 25,728,859 of record BSBM01000391.1, on the reverse strand, counting down.
TTAAAGTCACATGTTGAAGATCTTAGGGGAATAGAGTTTTTCAACTCTGTTCATGAACAGAGTTTTTCAACTCTGTTCATGAACAGAGTTTTTCAACTCTATTCATGAACATATTTTTTCAATTCTGTTCATGAACAGAGTTGAAAAACTCTGTTCATGAACAGAGTAGTCCAATCTCTGCGTCTGATCTCAGGCAATATAAGTTTACAACAATTTTAGCTTTTGCTATGCATGAATTTCAAATGATTTTAATGGGGTGGTATGATGGTGGTTAGACTAATGTAAGGATTAGCTTACAATAGGTATGTAATATGAATGCAATGGGTAAACATGACCGTATTTAACCTAATGAAGTATGAATACTAGATTAACGTGATTACACCTGGTAGCAATATGTGATTTACGTATGACATATGTTATGGAAATGAGAGCATCATTATAGCTACTATATAAATAAACATAGTACAAGCATAAACATAGAACACATAAGCAATATAGATCAAGCTTTAATGGTATTGAAACTAGTATGATTAATTGAATTCGTATAAGTAACATGTGATCACAAGTTAGTAGTGAAAACGAATGGTAGTGATAGAACATTACATGATAGTATAATAACCATTGAAACAAGCATTGAACATGGAAAGAGCTGTGTTCAAGCTGTTAGACATTTAATATGGGTTGAATCACAATAAGTAACCTGAATATTGAATATCATACGAGCCTCTCCATTACATTATCTCTTCATAACTTATACAAATAACGTGATATGAGCTTAATCAAGCAGTTACCTTTACCTTTATAAATTATAAATCTTTTTAATATAACACTTCACTAGTTTTGTCATAAGATAACTTTGGTCGTTTAGATAAAATATAAGACTAACACATAAGGGAATTATAAATTATAAATTCTACGACATTCGGTGTATGTTTTGTGGTTATTTTTATTAATATTTGTATTATATCTACATCCTTATTGAAAAACTTAGCTTCTTTATTAGATATGTTTTAAGTTTGTAGAATTAACATGTAGAATTTGAATATGTTATGAGTTGACATTTGTGTAAGTTTAGATATCATATCAAATGGAAAGAGTGGAGTCTTCGAAGCGAAAGCGTAGGAGGTCATCACATTCATCGGGAGTTGGTGTACCAATTGGTAATAGAATGTTGTTGAATTCACCTCGATATTCGAGTTTACTGTATGGGTCACAGTCATCTGACCACCAACAAGGTGATAGGGCTACAAATGATTCCCTTTTATCTTCTGTGGGAGAGTGTCGATCTCAACATTCTGTCGGTATGAACATTAATGTTTCAATACATGTATAATTTGTATTTTTGTTTGTTTCGAAAGTTTGGACAAGGTTAAACACTTGACTTTGGTTATATTTGAAGCAGAGTGAGGTTCAAAAGATGTGCGTAATTCTACAGAGCAGGAGGAAGATCAAGATAGGATTGTAGATGATGGAATAGGTGTGGGTGCAAAGCAGGGTCCTGAAGATCCTCCTAGAGCTAGGACGACATATGTTCCACTAGCTGAAGGTTGTACACCCATATCAACTTATCCGTCTGATTTACCTAATGAGCTTCCATGGGAAGGTGTTGTGCAACAAACTATCCTTGAAAGTTGCAGATCCCACTACAACAGGTTGAACAATGTTCTTTCTACTTTGGATCTCCCTCCAGAGAGCAGACAAAGTCTAGAGATTCTTTTGGGGTCATTGCAAAAATTCATTGATGCATATGAGGAACTCGGACCAACTACGAATGGTTTTGTTCATTTGATGCAGAGGTGAAGGGAATAAGTTATGGGTCCAGACAAGTGGGAGGTTGTGAAGGAGAGAGTGACCAAAGGACAGGCTAATTCAATGTTTAATTTCAAAGAAGGCCTTAAGCGAAAAATGTTGAAAGTGCAATATTTCAAGCATCCTGAAATTGCACATCTAATATATGATCAGTTCCTTGCAGCTTATGGTCGATTGCCATGGAACGATGAGGTTCCTAATTATTTTGCTAGATTTTTCTATGTGGATTTTTTTTTAGGTATGAAGCCAAACTATACTGATATTCCTTCTGAATTTTATGGAGTTGGAAAGGTTCAAATATATAATCGAAAATGTGCTCTTAGAGACCCTACAACTCTTCGACCTGCACCCGAAATACCTCGCCCACCCAGGGTTGTGGCATTAACATTGGAGATGGAGCCCACATCCCAACTTGGGACAACCGCAAGGGATTCTGTTGGTGATGGTTTAGCGTCAGCTCTTGTTGAAGTAGAAGTGGGATTGGGTCGAGAAAGGGCTCGTGCTACTATCCGTCAAAAGTTTGTTTACAAAACGAATGATGAGGTAGATGGATTGAGCATCGACGATCTCAGGGCTTATGCCAAGTCTTGTCGCGACATAGCTTTAGACGTGTTATCCAATGACACATCGAGTATGGGAGAGGTTTGTTGATTATGCTATGACAATCTATTTGATCTTTTACTCATTTTGAATTGAATCTTTTGTTACATCGTAATAAGTACATTAAGCAAATGTATTTTGTTTGCAGTTTTCTAGAATGCTGAATGCACATAATTTTCGAGTCTCCACTAGTCAAAATGAAGAGCGTCCTGGAGAGATATATTTATTATAATATTTATGCTTGAACTTGATATATATATATATATATATATTTTAATTTTAATAAATATGAATGTATCTTATTGTTAATTTGACTTATCCATGGAGGTTTCTTTAGAATCGAACTTTTTAGATGATTTACCATCTCTTATGAGCTAATGATTTTAATTTTCTTGTTTTGGTTTTAAGTTAATTGCTTAATTTATTTTTTGCTTCCACTATGTTTTATTTATTAACAAAATTTAAATTTTAGGGGAGAGACCATATGGAAATTGGGGGTGAAGATTTAGGTTCTTTGATGAATGCGGATATTGGCACCTAGGTAATTTTGTTTAACTTGAATTGATCTCTGATATAAGTTTAATATTTTATATTTTTTGGATTTATTTTAAAATTGTTTAAATACTTTATTGGATTCATAAATTGCTTTTGTACATGTTGCAACTTGGCTCTCTTAGATCCTTTGGAGCCAAAGGGAAGACTTCGGTGGAAAAAAGTGGTGGACACGCATTCAGAGAATTTGATGTACAACTTTTTTAATAATTGAATTGTTCTTTCATATATAAGTTTAATGTTTTAATTTTTTGAATTTAGTTTAAAATTGCTTAAATAATTTATGATATTAATATTTTGTTTTTATACATGTTGCAGGCTGGGTTGAATTCAAAGGAAGGCCCTAGTGGAAGATAGTGGTCTAGACTTATGGATAGTGGTCCAAACTTTCTTGTTTTTGTTGATATATATATATTGTAGTTGTTTTGGACATCGAGGGTATTTATTTTTGGATTATACATATGTACATTGAACTCACATGTTCATGAACTTTTTTATTGGATTATATATGTGTACATGTTAATTATTTAGCATATTTGCCACTTGGTAAAATGTTTAGAATATGTTTTGCATGAATGTTTAAAATATTAAGAATGAATGTTTGGAACTTTTGATAGGTGTAATCTAAAGTTAGGGAATGTTGAATGTTGAGAATGAATATTATGGTAAGAATGAATGTTGGGAAAGAATGAATGGGAGGCGTCAAGAATGTTTAAAATGTTAAGAATGAACATGTTTGAAATTTTTGATATAGGTGCAATCTAAAGTTGGGAAATGCTGAATGTTAAAAATGAATGTTATGTTGAGAATGAATGTTATGGTAAGAATGAATGTTGGGAAAGTTTTGAATCCTAAGAATGAATTGGAATTGTCACTTGAATGTTTAAAATGTTAAGAATAAATGTTTGGAACATTTAATAGATTCAATTTAAACTTAGGAAATGTTGAATTTGTTAAAAATGTTCAATGTTATGGTGAGAATGAATGTTATGGAAAGAATGAATGTTGGGAAAGTGTTGAATCATAAGAATGAATGGGAAGTGTCAAGAAGGTTTAAAATGTTAAGAAATGAATGTTACCAAAGTTTAAAATGTTAAGAAATGAATTTATTACCAAAGTTTTAAGAAGTTTAAGAATGTTACTTGATATGAATCTTTAAGAATGAATGAATGTTAGGAATGATTAGAATTTTTGATAGGAATATGAAGTTTTAATAGGTTCAATTTTTAATGTTATGAATGAACATCTATGAATTGTTATTAAAAGTTTCAATCTTTTGGTCGTTTGATCGATATGATGTTGCATATGTATTTCAATTTTTAACTAATGTTTCTTATATATGTTCATTGTTCAGGTACTTTGTAGTTGGTGAATTTGTAGATGTTGTTGAAATCATGGCAAATGGGGATAAATGATTTTTTGTTTTTTAATCACAAGTGAGGATTCCCAGATTGTAAAGTTTATGCTAATTTAGAGCAATGAATTTTAGACAACAATTCGATGAATTTTTAACGGTTTGTTGTAAATAATCATTGTTCTAATTTAGCATAAGCTTCACAATCTAGGAATCTTTGTTTGTGATTAAAAATCAAATGATCGTTATCTCCATTTGCCATGATTTCAGTTATGTGAATTTACATGTAAGAGATACATTATCTTTGTGAAACAATCATTTATTTAAAAACCATATAGATTAACAACTTGTTTTAAAAAACTCATGGATCATATTTATGGCGAAGTACATTAGAGAAAAATGTTCAATGGATTAGATGAATACAAAATCTAGTAGGTTTCCCGGTGATTTCTCATTGGCATCAATCAATCAAAAGTAAAAATTCGGGGCGGAATGTGGAGATAGCCACATCCGTTATCTCATCCCTTAAGTGGTCTAATAGACATATGGGGACCCGAATAAAGTACTTTATATCACAAAATTACAAATTAAAGACAAACATTCCATATAGCTGAAATACAACATTTTTGAACTTTTTCCAATTTTTATTAAAAATTTCATTACCAAATAATTTTTGAATTCATTTTTAAGCATGCTAAAATACAACCATTTAAACTCTTATTCTAGTTCTCATTCAAGATCATAGTCATAAAATTCAATGAAAAAAATATATTGTCCACAACATTTGTGACATGGACAAAAAATATATTGTACACAACAATTGACATGGACAAAAACATAGATCAATTCATTTTTGATATATAGTTAAAAACATCGCAATGGATTGCCATCCTGAATTATCCGTTCATGGTCACATATGGATAGTTTCCATTTTTTGGTTTTTAACTGTTTTTTTTATGAAACTTGTACCAACCTTATTCGAGATGCACATACTAAATGACTATACTGACAACATATAACATCAGGTTCATAATCTTGAAAGTAGACATAATTTTTAGTCACATGGGTTTGTTGAAAAAAATAACCTTTTAAAATAATGGATCCTCTCTCGTATGTAAATCTGTTGTCATTGTAATCTTCCAATAACTTCATCTTTCCTTCAGTGCATCGCATCAAATAATATTTCACATTTCCGTTGTTGTCTAAAGGTGCAATCACAGCGAAAACATCTCCTGTGCAAATTACAATTGGTGTTAGCATTTTTAAATCAATTAAATTGACTATACACATAAGGTGATGGACAAGAATGAACAATCAACTTAAAAGTCAAGTAAGTTCATTACCTTCTCTAACAAGATCTGAAATTCTATCGCCATCAGATGATATTGCTATTTCTTCTAATTCTAATTCTTCTACACTTGCTAGTGGCATTTTTTCCTTTGGATTAATCTCTGTATGTTTCCAAGCTTTTACGTAGTTGTTTGTTATGTTTTCACAAACTTCTGTAGATTCAACATTTTCAGTGCAAAAATGACAAAAGAATGATTGCTTTCTACTGTTAGATGCAAACACGTTTTGGAATGATTTTGTTTGAATAGAGTGAAGATCTCTAGTCCCATGTATGGTGCTAGCGTCAATGGTATTGATCTATTTATATCTTGGACCCCAACAAGCCAAAAAAACCTACACAATAAATGATAAATCACAAAGAACAAATTTTAATGTTAGTGTACGTGTACTTAAATGTTAGTGTACATTTTTTTAAATTTCAAGAAATAATATAAATTAAAAAAATCATGTACATACCTGCGCACATCTTTTGATTGTTGATTATAATCATGGCTTAGATTTAATTGACACCATTGGACAACCTCTGCAGTTGAATGAAATCATGCAGAAGAATGGTTCATTTGCCATCTTCGAAGTGTTAGTTTTACGCATGCTCCTGCACCATCATGTTCACCTTTTCCATGTCCAGTTTCAAAGAAATTCCAGCGATGTTTAATGTTCAACGCTTTATAAAGTCGACTTACCAAAAAAATGATCGTGAAGATTTAAATTGACCCGCACATCCATCAGACCATATCCAATGTTCATTGAATTTAACTTTGCATTTTTTTACTGAGTCATGGAAAATATTTTCTATACAATGTTGAACAAAATGTGTATTGTGTGTACGATCATCGCTGATATAGAAGTGATATTCTTTAATCACATCTCGATTGTCACATGTGCTTTCAATGCCATTAACATCCTATTGAGAATGTCTATATACAACATGGACAAATATCGAAACTTGGTCAGAGTGATAGTATTCACTCTGTATCTCTTTTTGTGCAGCAAATGTATAGTTTTCAGCAAATCAACCACGGACAAAATTGTTCCAAGTGAAAAAATTTCACGAGACTATTTGAATTGAAGATCTTGCCATCGTGCTCTATGTGAATGTTGGGTGTATTTATAAATTTCACTTTCAAATTTTTTGAGAAAATCTGTCACGCATATCTTATCTTCTAGCAAATCAATTCTTTTGGAATGTGAATCACTAGAACTTGGAGTATAATTAATGTATTCGTATCTCCTCCAATCAACATTTACATTTGACAACGATTGATCATTATCGATAGGATATTTATTGTGGAATAACACCAGATTTCCACAATGATGACAATGTTTTCCATTGACACATTTCTTATTATAAAATACTTCATCGTGATTTTTCTCACATAGAGTTTGAGATATGAATTCACGTATTGTGGGCGGAGGTGGTGAATTTGTCCAAGATATTTTACCAAATTCAAGAAATGTGTCATAATATAACTGAAATTGCACATAATAATGGCAACATGTGTCACGTATAGTAATAGGTATAACATACCATGGTTTTTGTTGCACAAATGTAGTGATTGATATATTAATTCGACGATAATATTCCTTGAATTTATTGAACAATTGTACTTATGTCATGTCCATTATATGTTTTGGTTGGCTTTCATATACATTTCGTGATATTCTTTTGCGCATCACATCTCTTGAATTTGGTGAAACTCGAGCATGTTCCAACCAATATTCCCGTACAATATCTTTAACACCTGCTCCCATTCTATATTTGTAAGGTTGTCTACAAATAATTTCCCAGCAAGCAAGTTCATTATTTTCATCTATTTGCATTCTAAATTTGCTATGTTAGTATAATGTCTTTCTTGATGTTCCAACTGCTTTTACTAGTTCTATTGTCAAACGCTTTTGTTTAGTAGTAGCTGAAACAATTGTTGTATGAATTGATTTACGTGCAGCACTGATATCTTTCTTCCTGGATTTTTTAAATTTTTTTATTGCGTCACCTATATTTTCTATCACAGTATGTTTCAATTTCGACTCTTTTTTCATCTTGTGAATAACCAATAATGATGTAGCACCTTATAACTTCTTGGACACTAATAAACATCTCAAAATTTGTGCTTGTCCTACTATTGAGTAATCCTTGAGAACTTCATCACGATATCGTGCAACATGTATTGGTATTTTTTCTCCATATTTATCGCAATCAATGTCTTCTAACATTTCATTATCAATGGTAAAAGTACCTATATGTATCAAGTTAAATTTAATTTAACATATATCCAAAAATACAATTCATTATAAAAAATGAATTTGCAAAATATATGATATATACATACCAGGTCCAATTTCTGGATCTTGAACTTGATCTTCAATATTGACTTCATCGACATTAGCATGTAAATCACTATTTTCATCTTCAACAATAGTCTCTTCAACTTCAATTTGTTCTTCTTGTACTCTATTTTCAATTTCCATTTCCTCAACATTATCATGTAAATCTGTATTTATATCTTCAATAATTCTCTCTTCCGTTTCGGCAACTCTTTGTTTTTTGACATTATATCTGAGTTTTTGTTTTTATCTATTAGCATCATCATCACATTTACGATCACCTTTTTTTTGACGTTTTCTCTTATTGCCCATGATTGTTTGATCTATAGATGATAAATTAAAGAATCATCACTTTATAGTAAAAATAAATAAATTAAAATTTTAAAACATTTAGAAAATTTATAAAAACATGAACTGAAATTTACTTCACCTTATAAAAATCTTGTAAGAGTCTTTTGAAGAAGATCTCTTTGGAATTAAATTTCCTATGAAAAAACTCTTTGAACAGAAATCTTCTTTGAAAAAAACCTTCTTGGAAAGAAATAACAACTCCTTGACAATAAATCATCTTTGAAAAAACCCATTGAAAAATAATAAGAACACCTTGTAAATAAATCTTCTTTGTAAAAACAACTGGAAAAAAAAACTTCTTTGAAAAAATATCTAGGAAAAAAGCCACTAGGAAAAAATACTTTGGAAAAAAACTTATTTGTAAACATTTCTTGGAAAAAACCCTTGTAAATAAATAACTCATTTGCAAAAATACTTTGAGTAAACAACTCTTTGAAAAAAACCCTTTCAAAGAAATAAGAAGTGCAAAACTACCTTGAAAAAAAACCTTTTGCAAAATACATTAGCAAAACAACTATTTGAAAAAATTCCTTTCAAAGAAATAAGAGGTACAAAACTACATTGGAAAAAAACCCTTTGCGAAATACCTTAGCAAAACAACTATTTGAAAAAACCCCTTTCAAAGAAATAAGAAGTGCAAAACTACCTTGGAAAAAAACCCTTTGTAAATTACCTTACCAAAACAACTTTTTGAAAAAATCCCTTTCAAAGAAATGGAAAGGAAAAATACATTTTCTTTGCAAAAATACTTTGGAATAAACAATCTTTAAATACAACCCTTGGAAAAAACCTCCTTGGAAAGAAACATTCTTTGATAAACCACTTTGAAAACATGTATAAGAAAAGAAATATTTTGAAAAAACTCCTTGCAAAAATGCCTTAGAGAAAAAAATCATTTACAAAAATGTCTTAGAAGAAGACTTATTTACAAAAATGTCTTACAAAAAAACTCCTTCAATGTGCCATTTGGAAAAAAATAAGAAGAAACATACCTTGTAAAAACCTCCTTTTGCAAAAAATATCTTCTTTGAAAACCCTTTCAAAAATAGCTTGACAAGAAATATGCGAAGTTAAAACATGCAAAAATAGTAAATCAATTTAGGTTTATTTATACGAGTATAGAAAACGTATTTTTTTTCCGGTTGACAAAAAAAAAATTCGTTTCATTATTCGACCGAATAACCTTTGCTGTTATTGACGGTGCCATTAAGAAAAAAGATTATTTGGCCGAATAATCTCTGAGACATGGAAGCTTGACAATTCTGCAGAATTTTCATGTTTCTCCATTTTCGGAAGGGAAAAACAACCTCTTCCACTACAAAACGAATGTTGGACTTGATACCATTAGGTTCATCATTGAATCTACTTTACGTGGGTATAGATTTTGTTGTGTATAGATACGAACTGATATTTTTAATGTTTTATTTTTATAACATGTGTCGAGTTTGGATTCATCTCTTTAAAAAAATGGTGAAAAGAAAAATCCATAACTTTAAAAATACACCACCACAAAAATTGAAAAAACTATGGGAATTTTAATTGGCGTTTCTACTTCAAAAGGGTATTCGTAGATTTTTTATTTTTAGAGTCAATTGAGAGAAAAGTGGTGCAACAAAAAACATGTTGAAAATTGACTAAGTTTCCCCATTGATCGAATTTAAAAAAATATAATAATTAGTATATAGATCCATTGGTTACAAACTTATAGTCAGGCACTAGTACATTGTGTGTAGATTGTTATAGCATTTTCTGTTTTTGAAAAAAATAAGTCTAACAACGATTTTACTGACGCAACAAATCATGACTATTTTGTAATCTTTCAATTTTATAAGAACACACTGTCAAACATTTGCGAAATCGACATATCAAATCTCAATAATAAAAAATTGAAAAAATTATGAATAGAAAGATAACATAATTCTTTAAAAGTTTTCTTTTTACTACAAAGTGAAATTCTAAACAAAAGTATCACTTTTGTTTGCCCAAAGTTGAGAAACATGAAAAAATCAGAATTATTTTCTCACGAGAAAATTATTTTATTTATTTAATCAAATTGTTTTTTTTAGAAAATGAATCTATTGATTGTTCACTATTATTTTATTGGAATTTCATGATGGATGAGGAGGAGGAGGAGGACTTTTGATATAAATAGGAGACTTGAGATTGGGAAGAGGAGGTTCTTTTTCTCTTGAAGGATATTTTGGGGAGGTTTTCATAGGAAGGAGAATTTTGGATGTTTTGGGGGTATTAGAAGTTTGGAAGAGTTGGAAGAGTTTGAGAACTCTTGGAAGATTTGATACATAGCCTACTAGTGCATCATCGTTCTGTTCTCTGGGGGTCTCGGGCATGGAGGGTCAGGAGGTCATTTGGACGGGACCATTCAATGGATTCCTGGGGCTAGGGAGCTAGCTAGGAACCTAGTTGGCTTGGAGGTAAAACTGTGGTTTCGCTTTGGGCAATGAAGATGGGAGCAAGTCGAGGGGAAGATGGAAGCTTGCTTTAGTTTGGAATTCATCACCATTCTTTTATCGAGGTATTTTTTTGTTATTTTAAGTTGTTTATATGCTGTTATAAAATCCTTATATGCTGCTATGGTTACATGATGCTTATATGTTTCTTCTACCAGTTGAACTTGCATTAAAAATCTTATGAAATTCCAAAATGAAAACAAAATATATATTAATTAGATTAAAATGCATAAAACCTTTCGAGGCATTACACATAATAATTTATATAAATTATATTATTAATATTTTAAAATTATATAAATAGAAAAAGTAGGGTTATGTCGCATTGCGATGTTTATGTCGACAATGCAATGCAACATAAATTCATTAATATTAAATGTCATCATTCATTAGGGGTTGTGTCGCATTGTAGCATTTATCAACCGTTATGTCACATTGTGATGTTTGTTTATGTAAAATTCATTGATTGATACATTAAGCAAGTGTTATGTCACGTTTTATGTACGCCGGATCTAAACATTAGTTACAATATTGATATTGTATTTTAAATGTTCATATTGTACTTTAAAAATTTGAATGTTTTTATAATTGAAGATATAAATTATAATATTAAAATTGTATAAATAAAATAAGTGAACATTACATGTTCATATTTTATGAACACTATACTTAAATTTATAATTTATTTAACATTCATAAAATTAAAGTGAATAACATAATAATTTATATTAAATATATTATTAATATTATCATTTTAAAATTATATAAATAAAAAAAATCACTACTACATGTGTTGATATATTATGAATAGTATATTCATATGTTTATATAATCTATTTACTATTTATTAAATTTAAATGAATAATATAATAACTTATATAAATTAAATATCATGTTATTTATAAAATTAAAATGTTAATATATTGCAATTTCAAGTATAAAACAAAAAAGTTTAACATATAATATTATTAAAAGTATTATCATTATATTTAAAAATATTACTATTTAATTAATTATTGATTTACAATTAATTAATTAAATATTTTATTTTTTAATATTGTAATTAATTATTATATTTGTTAGGTCACTTTTTATGTATGTCAGCTTTGACATTAATTACAATATTGATATTGTACTTTAAAATTTTCATGTTGTATTTTAAATATTCCAATTTTTTTATAATTTAGGATATAAAATATAATATTAATCAATTATATGAATAGAATAAGTCAAATTACATATTCATAAATATTTTATGAACACTATATTTATATTTATAATTTATTTAACATTTATAAAATCAAGTAAATAACATAATAATTTATATAAAGTATATTATTAATATTATCATTTTAAAATTATATAAATAGAAAGAATCACTACTGCATGTTGATATATTATAAATAGTATATTAATATGTTTTCATAATCTATTTACTATTTATTAAATTTAAATTAATAATATAACAACTTATATAAATTAAATATGATGTTATTTATAAAACTACAATGTTCAAGATATTGCAATTCTAAATATAAAATAAAACTGTTTAATATTAACATATAATATTATTAAAAATATTATTATTTAATTAATTATTAATTTACAATTAATTAATTAATTATTATATTTTTTAATATTATAATTAATTATTATATTTGTTATGTCAATGTGTGTTACCAGCTTTGGACATTAATTACAATATTTAAATTGTATAAATAGAATAAATCGATGTTGCATGTTCATATTTTATGAATATTCTATTTATATTTATAATTTATTTAACATTTATAAAAATAAAGTAAATAACATAATAATTGATATAAAATATATTATTAATATTATAATTTAAAAATTATATAAATAGAGAAAATCATTACTACATGTTGATATATTTTGAATAGTAGATTCATATGTTTTTATAATCTATTTACTATTTATTAAATTTAAATTAATAATATAATAACTTATATAAATTAAATATGATGTTATTTATAAAATTAAAATGTTCAACATATTGCTATTCTAAGTATAAAATAAAAAAAGTTTAAGACATAATATTATTAAAAGTATTATCATTATATTTAAAAATATTATTATTTAATCAACTATTAATTTATAATTAATTAATTAATTATTATTTTTTTAATATTATAAATAATTATTATATTTGTTATGTCACTTTTAGGTTATTTGTGAACATTAATTACAATATTGATATTGTATTTTAAAATGTTCATGTTGTATTTTAAACATTTGAATTTTTTAATAATTTAAGATATAAATTATAATATTAATCAATTATAATGTTAAAATTGTATAAATAGAATAAGTGAATGTTATATGTTCATATTTTATGAACACTATACTTTTTTTTCCAGAAAAAAAAAAAAAATCATATTCATTCATCTTACTAAGATCTCAATACATTCCTTAGGTGCTGTTTGAAAGCACTATGCATATCACTTGACTACTTAACGTTGCTACCAGCCTTGCCTGAAAAGCTTTACAAAAAGGTACTATGGATATCAGTTTACAACCAGAGACGCGCGCCCCAGCCATTTTAAAAAACTTAACTAAGTGGTGAATTGGAAACTACAAACAGCCACCTATTATAATAATAATAGAGCTTAGGCTTGAAATACAAAATGGTGAATTGGAAACCTATAGCATTTTTACAATAGTCACCTATTATAATTATTACAGAGCTTGGACGTGAAATCTTAACCGGGATTTAGAACAAAAAAGATGTCAGCCTGCTAGTCTTTTCCTCACGAGAGTCCTGAAAGATAGTAATTGATTTGCACATATCAGCTTCTTCAAGGAGACCTCCTTTGGACAGACCATCCACCTTATCGTTCTGCTCTCTGAATATGTGTACGAATTCCACCTTCCGGAATTTTTGTACCATACTATCTACTCTAATCCCCAGATTTTGCAGAGCATGGTCTTGAAAACTGATGTCCTTATTCATTCTTTTGATCCACAGTTCGGAGTCTCCGTAAACCCTGAGATCTTTCACTGCAAGAGCTTCCGCCGACATCAGGAGTACTAATAACGCTAGTCCTTCTGCCCTGTTGTTAGTACCTTCTCCTCCATTGGCCTGGAAATTCACCTCCTTTCCAAGGTGTGCTATGTGACCTCCCAACCCACATATCATATGAGCGCAAGCTCCATCAAAATAACCAACTGAATCTCCCTCTTTATGGTTCTGTTCCTTCACTTTTCTGACCTTATCTTTACGCTCCTTGCCTTTGAAAAACTTATACAATGATAAGACTTGAGCTGTAACTACAAAGCTCGGAACCTGCTTATCCTCGAAAATAGCATAGTTTCTAGTCACCCAAACCTGCCAGATCACTAGAAAGAGAATACTTTTACTTTTTTTAAGCACCTCGTCTTCAAACCATGCTTTTACCAGCCCTTCAATACTATCAGCTTCCTTGATCTTCCCCAGCTGGAGCTTGTCCACTACCTCTTTCCAAATCTGTTTAGTGTATGAACACTTGAGAAATAAGTGCTGTACATCTTCGTCTTCCTTCATGCAGAGGCTGCAACGGCCTGGGCCTGCCAAATTGCGTCTTTTTAGTTTGTCCCAGGTTAACACTTTGTCTTGAATAACAAGCCAGACCATGATCTTGCTTTTATGCGGAGCATGAGATTTCCATAACCGAGCTCCCCACCACGGTTTATCCACAAGACCTTTTGTAGTGATTGCCTCGTACGCAGCTTTAACAGTAAAATTTCCCCTATCCTCTTTTCCTTGCCAGCGTAAAACATCATTTGCCTCTCCCAGCCTGATAAAACCTCTCCTTAAATCGTCGATCCAGGTACTCCAGATCCCCCCCCATACCTCCGGAATCCTCATCCTTTCCGCAGAAAGCCAATGCTGTCTGAGACCTTCTCTGTGCGAAGCCACGTCTGCTAGGACCCTATAACCTTGCATCTGCAGCCAAATGTTCAGATCCTGAGGGAAGTCAAGCCTTTTTTTCACTCCTCTGTAGGGGTCACTTCCAATTCTGGCCTATTGCCCATCTTCCACTTCCCATACTAATCTTTCCTCCACAAAGGGCAGAGCAGTAACAATAGATTTCCAGAAGAGTGAACCGCCCTTACTGGTCTTCTCCGTCCTTCTTAACCATGTTATGATAGTATCGTTTCCCAAGTACTTATACCTGAGAATAGATTTCCAAATACCTTGTTTGGATATGAACTACCAAGTCATTTTAGACGCCAGAGCCTTTCTGAAGAAGAACAGATTCTTGAAACCCCATCCGCCGGCCTCCTTAGATTTAGAAACCGTTTCCCAAGAAGTCCAATGAATACATCTTTCCTCCTTCCCCTTCCATAGAAAATTGAAAAATAGCTTGTGGAGCGTATGTAGCGTGCCCTGTGGAAGCTTAGCGTTTATCATCCAGTACACCGGAAGCGCGCTGAGCACACTTTTTATCAAAACCACTTTCCCTCCCCAAGAGAGGTACCTGTTGCACCAAAAATTTATACACTTTCCACTTTCGTGACCAGCCATTTCCAAACATTAAGACCGTAACCATTGGGTTTTAGATGAAACCCCAAGTACTTGAAGCCCTCCCAGAGCGGAGCAATAATCATTGGCAAAATCTCTGTAAATATGGTCACGTCTTCCGAGTCCAACTCATTTACATAGAAGGCAGATTTATCCATGTTAGCCTCCATACCCATGGCTTTACTGAACAGCCAAAATAAATTTTTAACCACACGGGCTTCTCCTACAGAATTTCCCAAGAACAAAAGAGCATCGTCGACAAAGAAGATATGGGTAATGCGAGTGGTTCCGAAACAGATTCCCTCCATCTCATTATTTTCCACGGCTTTCATTATCATCCTACTAAGACCATCCATAACTAAGAGAAACAGGTAGGGTGATAACGGACAACCCTGCCGGAGACCCCTGGCCAGCTTGAAGAAACTCTACGCCGATCCATTTATGAACACTATACTTATATTTATAATTTATTTAACATTTATAAAATTAAAATAAATAACATAATATTATCTCAAGTATATTATTAATATTATATTTTAAAATTATATAAATAGAAAAAATCACTACTATATATGATGATATATTATGAATAGTATATTTATGTACATTTATTTTTATAATCTATTTACTATTTATTAAATTTAAATTAGTAATATAATAACTTATATAAATTAAATTAGTAAATTAAATTAACTTATAATAACGATAAATTCCCGAGCTGGGACGGCATGGTGCCTTTTCAGGGTCATGTTGCTCAGATCGATTTCTATAACTCGCCATTCGCGGGTGTTGCTGCTGCATTTGACCCCCGTAAAGTTGCAGAAGTGGTTGGATGTATGATTCCAGTTGCGCAGAGCGAGCGAGGGATCGCTGGTTATGGCGAGTTTCAATGCCATTAGAGCCGCCACAGCTGCTGCTTCACTTCCCTCCAGCGGTGGCTTGGCTGAGACCAGAGAAGAGGCCATTGCCACGAATGATAAGAAGCAGAATGAGATAAAGACTGAGCAGCCCATGGTCGCCGTAAACGCAGGAATTTCGGGTTTTCAGTGCAAATCAATGAAACGCAGAGGAATTGATTTCAGTTTTTCAATACAAATTAATGAATTGAATATATGTACTGACTAATTCCGGGATGCAGCAGAGATAGTTTTCAAGATCATAAAAAAGTAACTAAACAATTATGTGTTGTGTATATGTATGTTATAATGATTGTTTCTTCCGTAAATTTAATTAGGTTCCACTGATAATCTCATGGCCAATCAAGTGAAAAACTTGGGAAGCCAGGGGATCGTTTACCGGGAAATGGGAGAAGCAGTTCATGATATTGATATTGCTGCCCTCGAAGACAACTTGCAGCGTGACATAAATATTGCAGTAATGGCTTATTTGGATCGCCAGATTTCGCTGTTGCACGCTGCCTACGCAACCCGTAGTGATGGCATATACAAATGCTTAAATATTTACGTGGCCATTCAGGGAGCGCTTCTCGCTGCCCTCTTCTATGCACAGCAAATGGAGGCCGGGTCAACAGGTTGTAGCGAGGGATGGTGGACTAGAGTTCCACTCATTCTGTTAGCCATTGCCTCTGTGTCACTCATTTACGGTATGCTTCGTCAATTTGTTGGGCAGTTCCACCTGCTCAAACGTGGACGACAATTCCAATAAGACCGTAGCAATTTTCTTGTTGCTCAGCATGGAATTACATTGACAATAGGGAACCGCTTTCTGTTGTTAAACTATAACAGAGAAAGCGTTAGATGTCATGAAGAAGAAGATCATATTAATTCAGAGAAATACAATCACATAACCTGGTGGACACCTGGTGGGCTGCAGAGAGAATTGCATTTTTTGGTATGTTGATGGCGATCTCACTGTGCCTCCTGATATTTGTTTCGCTTCCTCGAAACAAATAGAATGATGAGTTTCGTAAGTAAATAGAGGGTGTTTTTGGGTGCCACGTAAGGCAGTTCAGCATTGCCTTTGAGTGGTTTTCAACATCATTTTTCCCATACCCGGATGTATCAAAAGTGGACATGTGAGGGTTGTTTATATTCCGCAACCACCAATCTTCATTCCCTTTTTGTGTATGTAGATGATGGGGGATGACTTGAGAACCGTCGATCTTCCTTTACGACTCTTACAAACATCGTACACAATACATCTCGATAGATTTGTCACCCTGGCCATGTCTCCACCTGCCGCATTAAATTTTTCAAAAACAACTTTCAAATAAGGATCCTCAAATCTAAATTTGAGGATCGTTATATTATCCGGATAGATTTGATTTTAAAAATTTATATTATCAAATTCTTTATGAACGATCGTTATATTATCTCGATAACAACGTGGGAGTAAGGATCGTTCATAAAGAATGTGATAATATAAATTTTTAAAATCAAATGAAATTTCAAATAAAATATGGTCTAATATAAGGAGTTACTGTGTAAAATTTCAAACTGATATGGTGTATGGGAAGTATATTAATCAACTATTTAAAGATTTATATATCATATTTTTTAAATAAACAAAAATAAAATTTAAAAAATCACATTTTCTTTCACCTATATTTTCTTATATGCTATATTTTTATTAATTTGAATAAGGTATAAGTGATTTATTATATCAAAAAATATAATGAATATGAATTGAATTTAAATTTATACATTTTTTGTGATAGCAAAATCTAACATAATTTATCTATCAAACTTATATATAGATAGATGGCAAAACTTATTACAATTCACTTGTGAAGAACGTCTCACACAAATATTTCTTACACACAGTTATTCCAAAAATTAACTTTGAATATGACAAACTCTGTAAATTTACATTCTAATAATGATAACGTACAACTATATATTATTAAAAAAATATTATATATGCTTGGTTAATACGAGATTTTCAAAATATATAAAAAAGAAAATTTAAGATAACAATTCTGTTTAGAATTTTGTTTTGACTATAAAAGAAAAAGAAAGTCAATAAATTTTTACTCAAGCTCGAGACAACATGTTAATAATTAGTGAAAGATCTTTTATTTCAATATCATAATCTTGTTGCGAGTCAATAAATTTTTACTCAAGCTCGAGACAACATATTAATAATCAGTGAAAGATCTTTTATTTCAATATCATAATCTTGCCGCAACATTAGCTAAAGGAACTCAACCTTTGGCATTGAAACAAACCTAAACTGGAACTTTTAAAAAGGAATATCAACAATGATTTCTACTTGTACGTTGTTATCGAGATAATATAACGATCCTGAACTTTCAAATTCCTGATTTGATTATTTGAAATTTGATTTCAATACATCTCGATAGATTCGATTTTAAAAATTTATATTATCAAATTCTTTATGAACGATCCTCAGTTGGTTGCAGCACCGCTTTATGAACGATCCTTACTCCCACGTTTCTAAATTCATCATCCAGTACTCGCATTCCATTTCTTCCATAAAGGAGAGGGTTGGCACTCGTTTGCCCTCATTCAACAGGGAGCAGTCTGAAAAATTAAAGGGCTCTTTTGATCTAATTGGCATAGAGAATCCATAATTATTTAATAACCAGAGTTATCCTCTCCCAGTAGTTTGTATTAGGGCAGGGCTTGAGCCAAACATGTGAAGGGTTCTTGCAGAGAGGAGACCATGCAACAACTACATAGATTTCTTTCTGCTATTCTTTGTATTGTTCATCTGCTAAGTGATGTTATATGTCAAACAATCGTCGAGTTGATGAAGCTGCTGCAAAAAATTAAAAAAAGGAAATGACATTAAAAGCTTACCGAATTTGATGAAGTAAATAGATCGACGGCTCTTCATACATTCCGCACCATCCACATGCTCGGGAGATAGGAGAATCAGTGGTTGCAGAATACAAACCACCATCACATGCGTCATTTTTTGATACATGCCCATGTGGGAAAGACAGTATTGGAAACCATCCAAAGGCCATGCGGGACCACTGTATGTACGAAAAGGCCATGCGGAACGACCACCATAAATTGATGTTATATTCAGAAAATGGTGAAAATTGATGTTAATAAAATATGCTTTTGGGATGCCAGGTAAGGCAGTTCTGCATTTCCCTTTGAGTGGTTTGCAATACCATTTTTCCACATGTGGATGTATCAAAAATGACGCGTGTGACAGTGGTATTGGTTTCATACCGCAACCACCTATCGTCCTTATCTTTAGTGCATGTAAACGATACAGGATGAATCGAGAACCGTCGATCCCTTCTTTATGGCTCTTGCAAACACCCTAAACAATGCATTTTGCTCCATGATATGTGATACGACAGGTTAGATGCCAGATTTCAGTTGACTCAATCGATCGACCATATGACATGGATAGAGTATCATTGTTTCCTTTCATAATATGCAGGTGCCTGATTACAGTGCAATGCAATTCAATAAATACGTTAATGCTAACAACAAACAGAAAACAAAAAACAAAGAAAGAGCAGATAGAGTGATACCCCATATGGCGAGTTGAGAGATTGTATGACAGCGTCGTCCCAGACATTTCCGTGATGATTGGCAGTGCGTCGAGGGATGGAAGATTCATTCTTCAAAATGGTGGAAACATATTCGGAATTCTCAGCCATAACTTCAACTCGCTTTCTGTTTATTATAAAACTACGCTCTGCAATGTTATTTCTATGATGAATGGAAACAAGCGGCTAGAGAGCCTAAGACTACCATTGGTGATAGGTGTATGAGATAAGATGCATTGTTAACATATGTATTATAGCGTAACCATATATTCATCATGGTTAAAATGTTCGAAGTACCACATTAAACCGTCCTAACGTCATCCATATATATGCGTATAGACGGAGCAGTTTTTTACTATACAGGTTTTGTATTATATTGTCATTTTAGAGTTGATAATGTGGAAGGAAAAAATGAATAGGATGAGGGTCTTCCAAGGTAAAAGACAAAGATAGGAATAACTGAAGTCAGGTTTTGTATGATATTGTCATTTTAGAGTTGATAATGTGGAAGGAAAAAATGAATAGGATTAGGGTCTTCCAAGGTAAAAGACAAAGATAGGAATAATTGAAGTCACTTGATATGAATTTATTTTCAATAACTCAACTTCAATTCATATTTTCAATGTTTTCAATTTGCTTTAACTTAAGTCACTTGGCTGAATTTATTTTCAATGTTTCAATATTTATTCATATTTTAAATGTTTTCAATTTACTTAATTTTTTTTTCAATGTTTTCTATTAGTCAACTTCATTTTAGAAACATATTTTTAAAGTATTATCCATGAAAAAGAATAAATATTATAAAATTAAAAGATAAGAATATTGTATATAATATAATATTGAATTTGTTTCTTTCGCTGGAAAAAAATAGTATTGAATTTGTTTCCATGTTTTGAATTTGTCAACTTCCTTCTTTCTGGAAACTTTCTCTTTTAAGTATTATTTATAGAATATTTAAAATATTATAAAAATAAATAAAAAATATTGTATGTTTCTGTGTAGTACTACTTTTTGCTGAGATTCAATTATTTTCATTTCTTTATTTGTAGTAGTCCAAAATAGAAGTATAACTAGATGCAAAACCAAAATATAAGTATAATTAGATACAAGAGTGATTTGTATTTAGAAAGATTACATATAAGATTGCACCAAAGAAGGAACTAAGAAAACAATTTTTTACAACCCTTAAGCAAACTTCTTCTTTGTTGGAGGGAACTTGCTTGTCTATTGAAGCATCGAGAATTGTTATTGCATTCACTAAACCGTTTTGCCAATTTGTTTAGGTCAGAAATCAATCAAAAGATTTTGGAATTACCCAAATTGGACTTCAATATACTACAATGCATATATCAGAAAGAGATACAGTTTATTACAAGCTAGTAATCTAGATTTGCCATTTTCATAGTTTAGTTATTGTGTACAGGTTTTTAACATATATATATATATGGAGTTGAAGAATATAAGTCTCCTAATCTCGTGAGGGAAGATCTCCGCAAAGATGTTTAGTGGACAAATAGATATATCCATACTAAAGATACAGATAAAAGTCTAAATTGCCCAACTAAATTATAAAAACAATTTACTATAATATATGGCAAAACAATTTACTATATGGCAAAAAAATCCTTTAATATTTAATGTTTAAGATTATGAAACTCTTATTTAAATTGTAAAACAATTTATTATAATATAA
The DNA here is from genome assembly GCA_027924585.1 of Larix kaempferi. Classification (NCBI taxonomy): domain Eukaryota; kingdom Viridiplantae; phylum Streptophyta; class Pinopsida; order Pinales; family Pinaceae; genus Larix; species Larix kaempferi. The sequence goes on along the minus strand of BSBM01000391.1, from coordinate 25,707,337 downwards.
TAAAACAAAAAAGTATGGCAAAGTTATAAATAACTAAAATATTTTGGATATTATTTCCACTTCAATGATAATTACTTATATCATTTAATTATAAAGTGAAAAATTGAAATTATTAAAAGTATGTTTGATTAAAAGGAAAATCCTTTAATATTTTAGATTATGAAGTGTAATTTAATCTTTTAATGAAGTATATAAATTATTGAATAAATTAGGGTTTAGTATTAAATAACTAAAATATTTATGTATTTTGTATTGAAAGGATTTTAACTATTTTATTTTGTTTTTAGTAAAATAAATATTTTAAAATTAATACAATTATATAATTTTGGGTTTCTCACACATATATAATCAAACAAATTGTTATAAAATATTTAAAGTAATTATATATTGAATTTATTAAAAGTATGTTTAACTATAAATATTTTGTAAAAGAAAAAATTATATAAATATTATCAAGTATCACTTATACAGATATTATAAAATTATATAAATAATTTAAATATAACTCTTTAAACATTATAAAAATAAAATTATGTAAATAGTTATTGTTTATAAAAAGATAATTATATAAATAATAAATACAACAACTTGATGTAATCATTAAAGTTATGTAATTAAAATTATGTATTTTTTTAAATTTATATTAATCTAAATTATAGTAAAAGTAATTTAAATTTACATTGCAATATTTAATATAACATTTAGATAAAAACTTTATAATGCCACATTTTTAATATAGTTTATATTTATGAAAGTATATGAATTTAGAATGATTTAGTTTAAAAATATTAAAAATGAATTTTTATTTTTAATACAAAATTTATATTGTAATGTGATATAGAATTTTTTTTAAATTTACATTGCAATATCCATTATAACATGTAAATTATAAAAGTATCCAATGTTACTTTTGAATATGGACTATATTTAGTGCTAAAGTATTAAAAGAGAATTTCTATTTAATTCAAATATAATATTTTAATATGGTTTAGAAATTAATACAGTATATATATTCATAAATAATAATTGTAAACATTATAATAAATTTCTGTTTAGGTTTTTTCTAAATCATATCATTTTCACTTTCTTGATCAATTTTAGCTATGAACCAAGTCCATTAATTCAAGATCATTCATTGTAAAAATATATGTACACATAATAAAAAATCTATAAATGTGTGTGCTTTTTAAATGATATCAATTTAAATTATATTACGAGTAATTCAAATTTACATTGAACCATGCAATATGACATTTAAAATTATAGAAAAGTATATTGTCACATTTCAATATGCCTATATGTATTTAAACTAGGAATAATTTAATTTGATAGTACTAAAATACATGAGTAAATATAAAACATTCAATATTTTGATTTAATGTAATTTTAATACTAAACAATATAAAGAAACCTAAACATAATTCTACATGACCATGCAAATGTGATATAACCATTGAGGTATATAACAATTCAACCATACTCAAACATAGTAAACCCTTAACAACAATTAATGGTCAACTAAAGTCAATTATGTCAAACCAAAAGTTGACCAAATTCAACCATGGAAAACCAAAGTCAATAATAGTCAACCATGGTCAACCATAATCAACCAAAAGTCATCCATGGTCAGCCAAAGTAAACCATAGACAACCAAAGTCAATCATAGCAAACCAAAAGTCAACCATGATCAACCAAAAGTCAACTATGGTTAGCCAAAGTCAAACATGGTCATCCAAAGTCAACCATTCTCAACCAAAGTTGACCATGAACAGCAAAATTTAACCATGGCCAATTAAATGACCAAATTCAATGATGGCCCGGCATGGTCGACCATGGTGGACTTTGGTTGTCCATGGTGGACCAAATTCAACCGTGTTAAACTAGGTCAACCAATCTCAACAATAGTCAAATATAGTCACCAAAGTGAAATAAAGTCAACCATGGTTAACTAAAGTCACCCATGGTCAGCCATCAGTGTTCAACCAAAGTCATCCATCGTAAAATATGGTTAACCATCGTCAATCAAAGCCAGTCAGAAGTCAACCATGCTCAACTAAAGTCTACCATAGTCAACCATGGTCAACCAAAGCCAACCATGTTCAAACATAAGCCACCCAAATTCATTCATGTTAAACTAAAGTCAATCATGGTCACCAAAACGTAAGCCATAAAAAAACATACTTGAATAAATCCAAACAAAGGTCAACCCTAGCTAACCATAGTAACCCATGGTCAACTTAAGTCAACCATAGTAAATCTAAGTCAACCATGGTCCCTCATAGTCAACCATGAGTAACCATGGTCAACTATAGCCAACCATTGTAACGGATGGTCAACTAAAGTCAACCATGGTAAATCTCAGTCAACCATGGTCAACCAAAGTCACCCATGCTCAACCATGGTCAACCATCATCAACCATGGTAAACCATAGACAAGTGAGCCAAATGCAATCATGGCCAATCAAAGTCAACCATGGTCAACAAAACACAACAATGGTTAACTATAGTTAACCAAAGGTCTACCAAAGTCAACCATTATCAACCAAATTCAACCATGGTTAACCAATGTCAACCATGGTCAACCATAAACAATCATAGTGAGATACAAAGAGTGATTAGTTAACCATAGTAAACCATGGTTGACCATGTGGTGAACAATGGTTGCATGGTTGACCATGGTGAACCATATAAATAATCTTAATTCCTTTCTAATTTGTTCATGGTTGACCATGGTCAACCATGGTGGACCATAGGAAACCATGCTCAACCATACTAAACCAAAAGTCAACAAAACTTGCCACGTTGCATTGTGACAAAACCTACCATATTGCATTCAACCGTTCTCAACCATAGTCAACCAATGGTTGGCCATGATCAACCAAAGTCAAGCATGGTTAACCATTGTTAAAGATAGTCAACCATGAGCAACCATGGTCAACCATAGCCAACCATAGTAACCCATGGTCAACCATAGTAACCCATGGTTAACCATAGTCAACCATAATCAAGCATGGTTGACCATGGTCAACCAAAGTCAATCATTGCAGACCATAGCCAACCATGGTAGACCGTAGTCAACCATGGTCAATGATAGTCACCCATCATGAACCAAAGTCAACCGTGATAAACCAAAAGTCAACCTTGATAAACCAAAAGTCAACTGTGATTAGCCAAAGTCAAACATGGTCATCCAAAGTCAACCATTCTCAACCAAAGTTGACCATGAACAGTGAAAGTTAACCATGGCCAATTAAATGACCAAATTCAACGATGGCCCAGCATGGTCAACCATGGTGGACTTTGGTTATCCATGGTGTACCAAATTCAACTGTGTTAAACCAAGTCAACCAATCTCAACAATAGTCAAATATAGTCACCAAAGTGAAATAAAGTCAACCATGGTCAACTAAAGTCACCCATGGTCAGCCATCAGTGTTCAACCAAAGTTAGCCATCGTAAAATATGGTTAACCATCGTCAACCATAGCCAACCAAGCCAGTCAAAAGTCAACCATGCTTAACTAAAGTCTACCATAGTCAACCATGGTCAACCAAAGCCAACCATGTTCAAACATAAGCCACCCAAATTCATTCATGTTAAACTAAAGTCAACCATGGTCACCAAAACGTAAGCCATCAAAAAGCATACTTGAATAAATCCAAACAAAGGTCAACCCTAGCTAACCATAGTAACCCATGGTCAACTTAAGTCAACCATTGTAAATCTAAGTCAACCATGGTCACTCATAGTCAACCATGAGTAACCATGGTCAACCATAGCCAACCATTGTAATGCATGGTCAACTAAAGTCAACCATGGTAAATCTCAATCAACCATAGTCAACCATCATCAACCATGGTAAACCATAGACAAGTGAGCCAAATGCAATCATGGCTAATCAAAGTCAACCATGGTCAACAAAACACAACAATGGTTAACCATAGTTATCCAAAGGTCTACCAAAGTCAACCATGGTCAACAAAACACAACAATGGTTAACCATAGTTATCCAAAGGTCTACCAAAGTCAACCATGGTAAACCAACAGTCAACCATTATCAACCAAATTCAACCATGGTTAACCAATGTCAACCATGGTCAACCATAAACAACCATAGTCAACCATGGTCAATCATATTGAGATACAAAGAGTGATTAGTTAACCATAGTAAACCATGGTTGACCATGTGGTGAACAATGGTTGCATGGTTAACCATGGTCAACCATATAAATAATCTTAATTCCTTTCTAATTTGTTCATGGTTGACCATGGTCAACCATGGTGGACCATAGGAAACCATGCTCAACCATAGATAACCACAGCAAACCAAAATTCAATGAAACTTGCCACGTCGCATTGTGACAAAACCTACCATATTGCATTCAACCATTCTCAACCATAGTCAACCAATGGTTAGCCATGATCAACCAAAGTCAACCATGGTTAACCATTTTCAAACATAGTCAACCATGGTCAAACATAGCCAACCATAGTAACCCATGGTCAACCATAGTAACCCATGGTCAACCATAGGCAACCATGGTCAAGCATGGTTGACCATGGTTAACCAAAGTCAATCATTGCAGACCATAGCCAACCATGGTGGACCATAGTTAACCATGGTCAATGATAGTCACCCATCATGAACAAAAGTCAACCATATGGTTGACCATGGCTTCCTTTAGTTGGCAATGTTTAACCATGGTTGGTTAATAATAATAACAATAATAATAATAACAATAATAATAAGAAGAATAATAATAATGGTCAACCATAGTGAACATTGGTTTACAAAAGTCAACAAAATTCAACTATGGTCAACCATTGCCAACCATAGTCACCATGGGAAACCATAGTCAACCATAGTGAATTAGTCAACCATAGTTAACCGTCGTTAACCATAGTCAACCAAAGTCAACCATATTCAACCAAAGACAACCAGAGTAAACCATGGGCAATCATGGCCAACTAAAGCTAACCATAGTCAACTATGGCCAACCAAAGTTAACCATATCGAACCAAAGTTAAAAGTTAAATAAGTTTAGTGAATGGTGAGTTGTGGCAAAAAAAAGTCAACCATGGTCGACAATAGTCAACCATAGACAAAAGTTTAACAAGGTCAACCAATAGTCAATTACGACAAAACAAAGTCACCCTTAGCCAACCTTGTGCAATCATAGTTATCTTTAATCAATTAGTTAACCAAAGTCAACCATAGTTAAACAAAGTCAACAATAGTCAACCATGGTCAACCACTGTTAATCAAAGTCAATTATGGCCAACTTGTTGATGCCTCGGAGATCGCAGCATCAATCAGAAAGGGATCCTCCCTGGTAGACTATCCCAATTAGATTGTCCACCATTTGGTGTGGGGAATCCGTCCAGTTAGTGGTTCCAGCAACTGTGGGTTTGGAGATTTGCTCCAATTATACCGGTTATGGCCCGATCCACCATTCTTTTGATTTTATTTTTTTAGAATGATATGCAAGTGCCTAGACTATTTTAATCTAAATGCAAGACTGGAAAACAAATCTGTATCTAAAACTGAAACAAATCTAAACTATCCCTGCAAGGAGCAAATTGTGAAAATGAGTAATGTGCTGGAAGATTCACCTAAAATTTAACAGGCAGCCATTAAATCTTAAAAGAGAGAATTCATTTGCACAGAGAGAAGCAAGATCATTCAATACAATGAAATAATTCAAGACAGTAAAGAAAGATCTCACAGCAAAGTATAGAAGTCACAGGAATAATCCAACATGCATCCAATATTCATTTCCATGCGAAAAGACGTCCTCTCCAGGCTCTTATTAGGTAGATTTTATTTTCTTGAAACAAGTGCAAGGTAGCTCGTACAAGTCCAGAAAATTATTTCCCTCCCAAAAGTCCTTTACACTGTTTCCTAATCTTCTATTTGTAATATTACAAAATGCCCTTTGGGCTGCCACCTGGCTCTTTACACTTGTCACCTACAGGCTTTTCCCCTTTTAATAGACAAAAATGTGACCTTTTCTTAAACAGAAAATTACTTAAAAAAGAAAAGGACAGCTGTCCAATGGATCCACGTTTTTATACATATGAAATCCAAATTACAAAAGATAGGAATTAACGCTTTAATATCAGCACGTTCACTCTTGGGCAGGTGCTCCAGCTGGGAGAGAAGCACTCGAGCTAGCTGGTACTGCTGCTACTGCTGGGAGAGAAGAAATCAGGCTGGCTGTTACTTCTACTACTGCTGCTCCTTTCTTTTCCTCTTCTGCAATGTAATTAAACCATATACCAGTGTCCCTTATAACTACATTTGTTGAGGCAGGGAGCAAGATTTTCTGAGAAGTTACATCTTTACTAAGCTCTGCTCCAATGCCCTGAATTTCTGCTACTGCTGCTTGGTGTATTTCCTTAAGCAAATGATTGTGTGTTGATGACATCCCAATATAATGATGGAGATCATCAATAGCTAAGACATCAATCTTCTTTACATATTCTGTTTAGATGCCCAGCTCTTCCTTCGGCTCAGATAAACGTTGCTCTTTGTCCGGGAACTCATCAAGGGACTGCTGGAAAATCAACTTGCACTTGTCATGTACTTCATGGATTCTTTGATAAAGACCATTACTTCTATCCATTGTCCCTCGGATATTGGCCATTAGCTTAAAGCCACAGTTCCTGCAGAATTCCATCAGGGCAATATCTTCATTAAAACCATCTACAGATTTGAGTGGAAGATGCTTGGGGAAACCAACCTTCCCTTCTCTCCATTCCATCTGGCTCAGGATATTTGTTTTAACCCGAGTATATTTACCCTTAAGCCTGTTGGATTCTGCATTAACTTCTTTTAATCTAACCACCATGGCTTTGAGCTTGCACACTTCCTCAGTAATCAGCTCCTGAGTGTCATGCATTTGTTTCAAGGTGCTACAAGACATCTCATGGAAGGGAGACATATCTATCGCTCTGCTCTCTGCCTGCTCTATTTGCTCAACCAATACCTGCTTATCTGCTTCTAGGTGGGACACTTTAGCTTCTGCATCGTTCTTCTCTGCTTCTAAGACCATCATCTGGACCGCTAGGTGTTCCTTTTCCTCTTCTAAAAGGTTATACTTGTCTGACAATTCCTTATGTTCAACAGATAGGCGATTATACCTATTCACTACGAGATCTCTATAAGCCTGCTCGTTAGCCATAGTGTGTTGTAACATGCGAGCTCTCCTCTTTGTCGACTCAACTTCTTTAACTATATCGGCCACATTGTGCAGCGTTGCTTTTGTTGCCTCTACAGCGGCGGATTCCGTAGCTAAGGGAGCCTTATTTGTATTTTGCATTACTGTGGTCTCCTGGTGGGTAACAATATCTTCTTGGAAGAGTCTCTTTATCCTCTCTTTTGATTTAAGGACCATTGCCTTCCTCTTCTTATCATAGACAAATTCATCCCATCTGGACACGGTATGCTCTCCTGATGGAGTGTAAGGGACGATTGGGAGATCTATAATATTTATTTTTGCTTCTGCGGGTGGGGTCTGGACTACTTGAGCTGAATCTGTTCCCACATTTTGGGTACCAGAGACACCTGCTTGTGCTATGTCTATTTCCATATCCTGGGTGCCGTAGCCACCTGCCTGGGCATCTTCAACTGTCTTGAGTTCTTCTTCCGTCTTTTTCCTCACTTTAGCTTGTTTCCTTCTCTCTTCTTCTTCAACTTGCGGCTGATTCTCATTTCCTTCCACCTGCTTTGCGTCTTATGCTTCTTTTTGCAGCCTTGCATCTTCTGCTTCTTTCTACAATCTTGCATCTTCTGCTTCTTTCTGCAATCTTGCCACTTCAGCTTCTTGCTGCAACCTTGCTTCCTCTTTTAACCTCTGTTCTTCTTGGGCTCGGGCATCATCTGCTTCTTTCTCTTTCTGCAGGCTTGTTTTTTGGGCCTTGGTAGAGCTAGAGCTTGCTCCACTTCCTTGGAAACAAATCTGCAGCTCAATCATGTTGCTGATACCTCTAAATGCCTCTTCCTCAGCATCATAATAATGAGTGTACTCAAAATGAGCATAAATTTCTTTACAATGCTCGGCAACTTTTCCCTGCCTATCATTCCTATGGAAAATTACTTCGCCGAAGTGGAAAGCTTTCATCTCTTGAACAAACTCCTCGGCTGAGACAACCCCTGAGAATTTGTAGGCTCTTATGCAAAAGGGTAAAGGAGGGAAAGAAGCCTTATGCTGCTTGTTAAGCACCGCTCCGATTCCATCCAGGAAAATTTGTCTCACTGCTTCCTTGAGGACTACATAGTTAGTAGCATACTTCAGCAAAATATATGGAGCTTTAGTCCCTCCAAACATCCTGATGTAGGTTCCTTGCTCTAAGAAATAAAAGTCTCCATAGTTTTCCAGTATCTCCATGGCATTTTTCGACAGACAGTTGGGCTCTTCCTTGAATATCTGCTCATATAGGGGCATGATGAACCCCTCACAGATGAGGTTATAGCTGGATCTGTAATTTTGAGCCCACATTATCTTGTAAGCAGTGTAAACCGGGGTGTTGGCTCTATCCCACGTGCAACCTAAGCTGGGAAAAGATAGCTTGGCCAAAATACAATCAATGAGATATGAAGACATGTAAAATTCTGCCTTTTTTAAGGCCAGACCTTCTCTTCCAGCTGCCACCATTGATGCCAAATTGTCTGACAGGATAGTAGCCCAGTCAAACACAGTTCCTTTGAATGCTACGAAGTGGATGATGGGGACCCACTATATCCTGTATACAGTGCCATCGGGCATGCCGAAAATTCTGCATAGCATCAGGGCGATTAACCTGAAAGGAGGTATTAGATTCTGAACATCATATTCGTCATTACCTCTCTTTCTTAAGTGCTTGCCTGCGACCAATAATTTTTTGGCCATTTCAATATTGTTCATCTGGCCCAACCATTCATCACTCAGAGCTTGCTGGGGACATGAGAATTTATAGGCTGCAGAAACATATGCTGGGTGGAATGAGGCGATGGCTACTCCCTCGCTGTTATGTAATACTCTTGTCTCCGCATTAGTATGCTCCAGTATCCACCCGATCACTTCAGAACATGGGAACAATTCAGGGCGGGTAGAAGCTCTAGCTATGCCTGAAGTTCTGATGTTGCGGTAGATCTGTTCTTCCTCCAATAATGCATCTAGGATATCCTAGTCCCTGATCATCCTGTAAATGTCGCCCCACCGGACTTCAGGAGGAATGCCGGTGGTGCACCTAGTATCTTGGAACATAGTTTCAATCTTGAGTGGTACTAGCTCTGGTTCCATTACTTTAGCCTTCTTCCTACCACCTTTTGGCATCTTGGCTTATCCTTGCTAGCAACCAAAAATAAGTCATTATAAAAATGTGCCACCTATTATGAGATTTTAACAAAGAGCAGCACCAATTTAACATGCTAATGATAGATATAGACAAACTATGAAGCTGCATGTTGGGGGAGAAAAATAAATCACTCCAAACAAAAGTATGGTTCTGAGACTTGATTATCCCAAGGAGACAAAATTTGGAATGCTTCCGAAAGGTAAGCATGCGACGTGGAAACAACTTGCTTCCCACCTAGCCCTAGGAGAGAGGGTATCCTTCATCATTGCGCTTCTAATGGTCAGTGGCGGGTGAGTCCGGAGTGAAACAACCTTAGGACGAAACAAGAGACCGCTTTCAACCTTCACAAAAAGCTGAGGGGTTTAGCTAACCGCTACTTGTTATTAATAATATTTACGAGACTTGGTATGGACGGCTCGGAGCTTGAATGAGGGCGACGATGCCTAGAATCGTGGCTGGTGAAACTTGGGGGGTTATAGCTATGGTCTTTTAGCTGGTAGGAACGAGAAACCAAAGGGGCCTTGGCGGTGTTAAAAACAAACATAACGACGTATGCACCAATGTCTATCAGCCAGTAAAAGATGGGAAAAACCCACAGGTAACTTGACGTGGAGATAAGACAGAAATAGTGGTTAAAAAACCTACCTGGCAACGAGAATGTGGCTGAATGAGGTGGACGCGGACGTGGACGAGCTGAGCTGGAGCAGTTTGGCGTGGTGTTCTCAACGGTGTCCATTTGAACGAAAATTAACAATGCGGTCGGCCAAACCTTCCATGTCCCTTTTAAAAAGTCTAGACATGTGCGGCGTAAAACCGGTTGGTGGTGTCATTAAACGGGGTTTTAATTTTGTACGGCGCGGTCACCTCAAGCGGTCTCGATATTTGTGTACGGTCGCCACTTGCGGGGCGGGCTTGCGAGTTTCACCCGCAATTGAGGAACGTTATGGTGAACTGCCTCGGCGTTTCGGAAGAGATTGGCGAATCCTTCCAAAATGCAACCTTTGAAAACTTGTCGCGGGCGGTTTCGCTGGGTTGTCCCGCAGTTTCGGGAGAACATAAGATTTCTTTTCGTGATTTCGATGGAGATATGCTAACGACTTCCGCAATTGCGAAACAATTCCGCGAAGGTTCCCGCCGTTTCAGGAAGGATTGGCTAATGGCTTCCGCAACTCGAAAAATTTCTAAGTCTCTCCGTGGGGTTTCGGGAGAATAACGTGAATGCTTCCACAGTTGCAGAAGGCTTTCGCAAATAGATTTCGCAACTTCGGAAGGAAAACCTGAAAGGTTCCGTCGTTTCGGAAGGCTTTCGCGAATAGCTTCCGCAACTCCGAGAGCAAAAGACTTAAGATTTTTTCAATGAGACCAAGTCCTTCGGCGGCTTTTCGGGAGAATAACGTGAATGCTTCCGCAGTTGCAGAAGGCTAACCCAAATGGTTCCGCTGTTTCGGGACGGATTGGCGAATGGCTTCCACAAGTCGAGAGAAAAGACTTAAGAATTTTTTCAATGAGAAGTCCTTCGGCAGTTCCGGAAAAGATATACGAACGGCTCCCGCAGTTTCGGGAGGGGAACCTGAATGGTTTCGTAGCTTCGGGAGGCTTTCTTGAATTTTTTCCATTTCGAGAGACTTTCCCAAATAGCTTCCGTAGCTTCGAGAAATAATTTCTAAGTCTTTTGCACAGCTTCGGGAGGCTTATACGAATGGCTCCCGCAGTTTCGGGAGGATAAGCTGAATGGTTCCACAATTTTGAGAGGATAACTTGAAAGGTTCCGCAACTGCGGGAGGGTAACTCAAATGATTCTGTAATTTCGAGAGGATAACTCAAGAGGTTCCACAACTGCGGGAGGATAACTTGAAAGGTTCCGCGACTTTTTAAGAGAACTTCACGAATTTTAACCTTAGAAGAAAACTTGAAATGCTCAAAGCAGGATTTTCAGTTGAACACAAAGTAAAAAGGAGAATTGACCTCTTAAGGCAGCCTTTTTAGAAAAATAGAAGAAGGGGCCCCAATATGTACAAATTTTTTTGGGGGGGGATGTTGCTGCAACAACAATTGGCGAGTCGCTGGCGAACACAGATCTCTGAAAAATTCATCTCCATGATCCGAAACCTTATTAAAAGACATCCATCTTATATGCAATATTCAACTGAGCATTTGAATTTCTGTGAAGGAAGAAGGCACTTTACCTGCTAGCCATTGGGGAAAGGGGAGCTTTGACAGAGACATCTTTAAAACTCTCAAAGGGCCAACATATGGGATTCATTTTAGAAGGATCATCTTTCAGATGGCTACTGCTGTCGAACTCCACAGGATTTGCAACACTTTCTCATGGACATTATTGCTCTTGTTCCTCATTCCCATGCCGCTTGCATCCTTTTGGATGTTTGTACTTTTGACAGCTCTGCTGTCTGAGCCTTCCAGAGATATTTTCTTTAGACATGATTTTTGATTTAGGCTCCTCAATCCATAATGTCCTTTTGCATGAGTTAGAGATTTTATTGGTTTGATCAAGCCTCACGGACGGAGAGGAGCCTATTTTGAGCTGAGCCTTTTGGACAACCTTCTTGATTTTACATGTCTTTGCTTTTGTCTCAGCCATGCTTTAATTGAGGTGAGAATCTCTAAAAAACAGACCCTTGAAGATAAGCCATTTTGGTTGTTCAATTTGCAGCATGGAGTCATTTCAATACCCTATGTCCTCGGGATGTGCTACTCTCCATGGGTCCAACTTCAATAACCTCCTTGAGATGCCTTTAAGTGTGAGATTGGGTGGAGCCCAAAGATAGTAATAAAGATGGTCATAGGTCTCTGCTATTTAAACAGGATTAGTGTGACTAGCAGAGTAGGCTTCCTTTCTTCTGAAAAAGGTTCAGCGAGAGCAAAATACATAGGTAAATTTTCATTCGAGCATAGTTCCGGACTCATGGGTTGTGATATTTCTTTGAGAGACCTATATCGAAGAGAAACTCAACCGAAGGTGCTTTCAGAAAACAAACTTGGTGCAAAGGTTCAAATGACAAGAAAAGAAACAAAAAGAAAATGGCTGAAAAATAATGAAAACAAAAGCTAAAGCAACCACAAAAGAAAGTTTTATTTATGTACAGAAAGTCTCCGCGAGACTATGCAAAGTATTGCTTCAGGGCGAGGCCATTGAGAGAAAGGGTTACTTCTTCTCCCTCGAGGTCTGTCAACTTATAAGTGGATGGGCCTATATTTGCCGAAATTTGGTACGGGCCTATCCATAAATGTTGGAATTTCGTGTGCATTCCTTTGCCTTCATGATTATGGTCCCATTTCAGGACTAAGTCCCCAACTTCAAAACTTCGTTTACCGGACTTCCTCTTATCGAACCATCTCTTAACTATGTCTTGGTGTTGATGGAATCGGTCTTTAGCTTTCTGTCGGGCTTCTTCAAGTTGAAGCAGGGTATTGATCCTAGATTGTAAGACTTGGCTACCAGAACCCCGAGAGGCTTGGGACAACTGTAAGGATGGGAGCAAGATATTGGGGGGAAGGATGGCTTCCTTGCCATAGACAAGAGTGAAAAGGGAAACCCCTAATGCGTTCTTTGGAGTCACCTTGTTTGCCCATAAGGCGTTTGGGAGAGCTATATGCCAACTTCACTGGTTTTCTATCACAGTTTTCTTGAGAATTCGAATGAGGTTCTTGTTTGAAGATTCAGCTAATCCGTTTCCTTGAGGGTAATAATTTGCTGAATAGTGCAACTTGATCCCCCATTCATAAACAAATTCATTAATCTTGAAAGACGAAAAATAGGGAGCATTATCAAAGACAAGGGAAATTGGAACCCCAAACCTGGTTATGATGTTCTCTTTCAAGAAGCTGATGACCGCGTCTTCATTGATCTTGCGCAACGGGATAGCCTCTGTCCATCTAGTGAAGTAGTCGGTAGCCGTCAGGATGTATCGATGCTGCAAAGAAGAATTTGGATTTATCTCTCCGATAACATCTATACCCCACTGCTCAAAAGGCTTAGAGATAATAACCGGCTGCAAGGGGCCTGCTACCTTAGGTAATTTCCCGGCACTTCTTTGGCATACATCACAGTTTCATGCATATGTATGGGCATCTCGAAACAGAGTGGGCCAATAATATCCAGCTCTAAGTATCTTGTGTGCTGTTGTCTCTCCTGAATAATGCCCACCTACGGGGCCATCATGTAATTCTTTAACAAATTTACTTGCATCTTCCTTTTCTAGACATCTAAGGAAAACTCCATCATAATTCTTTCTGAAAAGTATCCCATCAATGATTTGATAAGGTGCTAATTTCAAACGGAGTGCCCTTCTTTGTTTAGAGTTCCAGTGCTTAGGTAGGTATCCTTGCTGTAAATAATGCACCAGATCTCTATACCATGACTGAGGAGTTGAGAAGATAAGACATACTTCAACCGAGTTCAGCTTAGCTTCATTCTTCCAATGTTGCTCTTCATCAGTTGAGTTTCCTGCAAGTAATTTGCACAGGCCTTGCCCTTTCATGATCGTGGCTGGTTTAAATTCTAAATCATATTCTTGAAGAGCTGTGACCCAGTTCCCCCTCCTTTCTCCTAGTTCCAAGTCCTTCGGCGACTTTTCGGGAGAATAACGTGAATGCTTCTGCAGTTGCGGAAGGCTAACCCAAATGGTTCCGTTGTTTCGGGACGGACTGGCGAATGGCTTCCGCAAGTCGAGAGAAAAGACTTAAGAATTTTTTCAATGAGAAGTCCTTCGACGGTTCTGGAAAATATATGTGAACGGCTCCCGCAGTTTCAGGAGGGAAACCTGAATGGTTCCGCAGCTTCGGGAGGCTTTCTTGAATTTTTTTCCGTTTCGAGAGACTTTCCCAAATAGCTTCCGCAGCTTCAAGAAATAATTTCTAAGTCTTTTGCGTAGCTTCGGGAGGCTTATACGAATGGCTCCCGTAGTTTCGGGAGGATAAGCTGAATGGTTCCGCAATTTTGAGAGGATAACTTGAAAGGTTCTGCAACTGCGGGAGGGTAACTCAAATGATTCCGCAATTTCGAGAGGATAACTCAAGAGGTTCCGCAACTGCGGGAGGATAACTTGAAAGGTTCCGCGACTTTTTAGGAGAACTTCACGAATTTTATCCTTAGAAGAAAACTTGAAATTCTCAAAGCAGGATTTTCAGTTGAACACAAAGTAAAAAGGAGAATTGACCTCTTAAGGTAGCCTTTTTAGAAAAATAGAAGGAGGGGCCCCAATATGTACACAAATTTTTTGGGGGGGATGTTGCTGCAACAACACAACCAAAGTCAATTGTAGTCGAACATGGTCAAGCATGGTCAACCATAATCAAACAAAGTCAACCATGGTTAAACAATGTACACTTAAGTCAAGAAATGAAGACAAGCATGTTCAACCAAAGTCAACCATATTGAACCATATTCCACCATAGTCAACCATGGTCAACTAATAGTTAATTATGGCCAAACTAGGTCAACCATAGTCAACAATGGTTTACTAAAGTCAAGCAAATTAAAAAATTCAACCATGGTCAACCATGGCCTACCATAGTCAACCATGGGAAACCATAGTCGACCATAGTGAATTAGTCAACCATAGTTAACCACCGTTAACCATAGTCAACCATGGGAAACCATGGCCAACTAAAGCTAACCATAGTCAATGATGGTCAAGCATGGCTAACCAAAGTCAACCCTAGTCAACCATGGATTGAAGTCAACATTAGATTGAAGTCAATAATGGATTGAAGGCAACCTTGGACTGAAGTCAACCTTGGTTGAAATTCTCCCATGGATTAAAGTCAACCTTACGTAAAAGTCAAATATCGATTGAAAGCACCCTTGGATTGAAGTGAAACATTAATTTTAGTGAATATTTCCTAATAGTTAACTATGGATTGCAGTCACCCAGGGATTAACTTCAATCCATGGTCAACAATGAGATGTCATCAACCATGGTTAAACGTACTCAACCAGGTTAACCAAAGTGAACCATGCCTACCCAATGGTTAACTATGGTTTAAAGTGAACTCATAATTTTACAACCTTTGTCGACCATGGTTAACCAACGTTGTTAAATTCAATTTTACGATAGTCGGTCACGATTAACATAGTTAACTACAAAATCAGAAAGAAATATTAATGTATTTATTTCATTTATTTACTTATATTTATTTTTATTTCATTTATTTCCTCATTATTTAATTTCCACTTTCTTATGCTTTTGTTTATCTATCTATTTTATTAAATATTATTGGTTAGTAAATTAATATATATTGATGAAGAATAATAAATATTTTATTTACTTATATTTATTTATTTTGATTTTTGTTTCATTTTTTTCTTCATTATTTAATTTCAACTTTTTTATGCTTTTATTTATCTATCTATTTTACTAAATATTATTAGTTAATAAATTAATATATATTGATGAAGAATAATAAATATTAATACTAAATAATAATCATAACTATTAATATTAACATATTTTTTTTACTATTTTTTTTTATAATACTAAATTATAATCATAACTATTAACATTAACATATTTCATTTACTATTTTGATATTTAATTTCATTAATTAATTTAATTTAATTTCAATTAATTAATTAGTTTAAATTTAATTAATTAGTTTATCTTAATTTAATTAAATTAAATTACTTTCCTATAATTTAATTTAACTTAATTTTTGTAATAAAAATAAATACCATATAAAAATATTTTTTTATTAATATTAACATATTTTATTTACTAATATTAATTAAAATCATTATTTCATCATAATAATTATCATAAAAACATTAATTAAATTTTTTTTTGACAAAAACGAGTAGGTTTTATATTGATAAAACTATGGCTGAGCCATCCAAAAGATACATCTTAGAATTCTGTCAAACCAAAATTCTTCATCACAAATAAGGCCAGAACTTCTTCTTCTAAAGGAACAAGAGACGCACTAAGTCTACAATGCATCTACTTCAGGCAAACACAACTTGCTGAAGTTCAAACAAATTATTTCAAAGATCCAGTTTGACTGCGCGTCAACACTGGATGCCTGGAGAGAGGAGTCTTTTTCTTTTTTATTACTTTCGTCCATTCCTTGGACTGATCTGGTTCGGCATCCGAGAGAGCTTCTTCTGCTAGATCAGCCCAGCTTGGGCCTGTTGAAGACGATGTGGGAATCGGGTCGTTCTGCTGGGTCACCCGGGGTTTTTTCTGGGACTGTTCTGCTGGATCACCCAGGGTTTTTTCTGAGTCTGGATCCTTTGAAATACTTTGGTGAGCTGGGATCGCCCCCTCCCACCAAGTTGGCTTCCGACGAGATTTGGCTAATTTCTTTTTTTCTGAATTTTTGCAGTTAGCAGCTATATGCCCGGTATCAAAACATACTCTGCATCTGAAATTTATGTGTTCGTAATCTAACTTCACAGTCCAAGATCTGTCTTTACCTTGAAGAATGATTTGAGCAGGGAATCCCTTGGTGAAGTCCATCTCAACGCAGATACGAGCAAAGGTTGTGAAAGCCATTTTTGTTTCAGGACTTCTGCTGTGAAATTTCCCAAGAGCATTTCCAATGGATTGCAGGGATTCAGGTCCCCAAAAGTGGAGGGGAAGATTTGGTAAACGGACCCAAACTGGTGTTGAGGAGATGTCTGCAGTAGAGGCATCAAAGGAAGGAGTCCAAGGCTGTAAGGATAGTCCAGATCTGCCCCAAAACCAGGGTCCAGATTTGCAGATCTGGTCCCTATCTTCGGGAGATCCAAAAATGACAACAAAAAACCCTCTAGCACAAGGGCAAATAAGAGCATCAGAGCTCAGAACAGGAGCCCAAGCGGACAAGACCCAAGAATGAAGATCTGCAAGCTTCGGCCAAAAACCATTGAACCTGCAAACCAAGGCGCGCTGAGAGTAGTGATCCGCATGCAGAATGGCTTCCTGACTGACCGGAAGAACCAGATCCGGAGCTTCCACCACAAAAAAACCACACGAACGGCCAGAAGACGAGCCTTGCTGGTGTGGGTTCGAGCTGCTAGCCGCAACAGCATCAAGCGCTTCAACCTTCAGCGAAACGGGGGACTTCAGCGGATCAGAAGGGCATGTCATCCGAGAGGGAGAACTCGCAGCCAAAGAGATCGAGGGGGCGTCAAGAGCCTTGCCCACAAGGCAGTCGGCAAAGGAAAGGGCCATGGCGTCGCAGGAGGAAGCAGCCGAGCGGCCGAGGAGGGAGCCGGCGGCTAGGGTTCGCAGCTCGTTAGTTAATATTGTTTCTAAGGTACATTAATTAAATTATTTAATTAATTTAATTTAATTTAATTAACTTAACTTAATTTAATTTAATTTAATTACTTTAATTAAATTAAATTAAATTAAATTAAATTAATTTACTTTAATTTAATTAAATTAAATTAAGTCAAATTAATTTAAATTAATTAAATTAAATTAAATTAAGTTAAATTAAATTAAATTAATTTGATTAACTTAACTCAATTTAATTTAATTTAATTACTTTCATTTAATTTAATTTAATTATCTTCATTTAATTTAATTTAACTTAATTAATTTAGTTTAATTTAATTTAATTTAATTTAATTAATTTAATTTAATTTAATTTAACTCAATTTAATTAAATTTAAATTTAACTTAATTAAATTTAGTTTAAATTTAATTTAATTTAATTCAATTTAATTTAAATTTAATTTTTAATATGTTTTATTTAATTTAAATTTTAATAGGTTTTAATATTTAATTATATTTAATTTAATTTAAATAATTTAATTTAATTTTTGATATTTTTATTTATTTTTAACTTAATGTATTTATTTTATTTTTATTTTAAAATAACATTTTTATTAATTTATTAATTATTTATTTCTTAGTTGGGTTGACCATACATGGTTAATTAAAAAATGGTAAGTTCCCATATTTTTATGACAGTCTATACAAAACTATTTCTTGAAAAAAGTTAAATAATAGTTATTTTCCTTACTACTATAAAAAAAATGTATTCATAAAACATTCAGGGTACGATAACCTACATTCCCAAAAAACCCCTTAAGGATAATAGCATTTAAAGGCCACTCTCTTCCATATTTCACATTTTATAATTTAATGTAAATTACATTTTTCTTTACTTATTTTTATTTCATTAATTTTAATATCAATTATTTTGTTCTTGAATTCTGTATATATATATATTTTTCAATTGTTTTTAAAATCAACTTTTATTTTTTATTTACATTTAATATTTTATTTACTTTTCTCTTTTTATAAACGATTATTTAAATTTTCTTTAATATCAATGAAATATTTTATTCTCAACTTACCTTTTATTTTATTTTGTTTTTATTTAATTTTTTACATTTATTTAATTTATTTTATATTTTTATTTACTGTATTTTACTATTATATTTTATTTAATATTTTTCATTTATATTTATTTATTATTTTTCTTTTACTTCTTTATTTTACTCTATTTATTTACTTTGTTTTTAAAATTTACTTTTAACTAAATTAAATTAAATTAAGTTAATTTAAATCAAATTTAATTAATTTAAATTTAATTAAGTTAAGTTAAATTAAATTATATTGATTTAAATTTAATTAATTATTAATTATTTTACTTCTTTATTTTACTCTATTTATTTACTTTGTTTTTTAATTTACTTTTAATTAAATTAAATTAAATTAAGTTAAGTTAAATTAAATTAAATTATTTTAATTTAATTAAGTTAAATTAAATTAAATTAAGTTAATTTGAATTTAATTAATTATTAAATTAAATTAAAGTTTAAGTAAAGTAATTAAATTAATTCACTTATATTTATTTATTATTTTTCTTTTACTTCTTTATTTTAATCTATTTATTTACTTTGTTTTTCTAATTTACTTTTAATTAAATTAAATTAAGTTAAGTTAAGTTAAGTTAAATTAAATTAAATTTATTTAAATTTAACTAATTATTAATTATTTTACTTCTTTATTTTACTCTATTTATTTACTTTGCTTTTTTAATTTACTTTTAATTAAATTAAATTAAGTTAAATTAAATTAAATTAAATTAAATTAAATTAAGTTAAGTTAAATTAAATTAATTTAAATTTAATTAAGTTAAGTTAAATTAAATTAAATTAATTTAAATTAAATTAATTATTAAATTAAATTAAAGTTAAAGTAAAGTAATTAAATTAAGTTAAGTTAAATTATATTAAATTAATTATTTTATTTTCTTTAATATTTAATATATTTTAATATTTTTATTTAATTTTTAACGTAATGTATCTCTTTTATTTTAATTTCCAAATAATATTTTTATTATTATTATTTTTTTAATTTAGTTATTTCTTCGGTGCACTGGCTAGTCACTAGCAACAACCACATATTTTAAATGTGGTTGATATTCACCGATCGGCCTATATCAACCAATTTTTAAATGTGTGGCCATGGTTGATATAGGCCGATAAGCGAATATCAACCACATTTAAAATATGTAAAATATGTGGTTGTTGCTAGTTTTATGTTCTCTGTTAGAAACGTGGAATGTCTTCTTTCTTCAAAATTTACATCTACATAACTGGGATACCTATTATGAAGATATCTCATATCTCACATAAACGGAAGAGTTTACACTGACATACACAAAACTGCCATGGAAATCCCAAAGACTCATGTGGCCATCTTCCCTGGCAGCGGAATGGGCCATCTCATCCCTGTTGGCGAGTTCGCCAAGTGCCTCTCAGGCAGCCATGGACTCTCCGTTACCTTCATCACCTGCAAATGGATGTTCTCAGCTCATCTCATGGCTACTTATTCCCACACTATGTTGTCCTCCGGTTTCGACATCAACTTCATCTAGCTGTCGACCGAGGTGGAGATCGAGGGCTCAGATCATATGAAACCCTCAACTTACTTATCTAATCCTTTTGAGAAATCCAAAGAATCAGTGGGAAATACTCTGAGATACCTCGTCCACACTTCCTCTCCTGTCTCTGTTTTCATCATTGATTTTTTCTGCTCTACTATGTTCGATGTGGCCGCCGAGCTCCACATACCCACATACATATTATTCACTTCTGGTGCTTCTGTGCTTTCAGTCACGTTATCCATTCCCAAGCTCGCCTCGGAGATTCCAATTTTGTTTAAGGACATCGATTTTCCAATAGAGGTGCCGAGCACTCCACCAATCCCTAGCAGAGATATGTCGAGTTCCCTTTTGGACAGGTTTGATGAAGGCTTTTATTGGTTTCTGCACCATGCCTCGCATTTGTGGGAAGTGATGGGAATTTTGATAAACACTTTCGAGGAGCTGGAACCTGAAGCAATTAAAGCTCTTGTGGAAGGGAAGATCTCTAATCCGACTGATGTTGGTCAAATGCCTCACATTTATCCAGTTGGGCCGCTCATATCATCGTCGCCGCTTGAAAACAATGACAAAGATGGAGGGCCAGATGGGCGAGCTTATCTCGCTTGTACGTTCAGGAGAGACCTGCCAGCTCCACCTTGACTTTCTTTACTAGGCCCCACTGCCACGCTCCCCCTGTCAGAGGCTTAAAAAAAATTTCGATAAAAATTTAAAAAAAATTCCATCACGTTTTCCCTCCCCGCCAGTGGCACAATGATCGAGGCTCCTCCCCTTCGCCCGGCCCCTCCACCCCTGGCCCCTCCCCTTCACTGCTCATATCCCTATCCCCATCTCTTTCACTGTGCATTGGAGCACTAACCCTACGGGACCACCTATCAAACTCAGCGGGCGACTAGAGCGACGGGATAGGGACCCATCACTAGCTCTGTTCAACGTGTTTTCTTCGCAGGTCAGCTCATGCACTAAGCTCTGCCACTTTGGATTGAACCCCATTTAAGCACTTATTGTTTATGGCATTGAACCCCATTTAAGCTCCTTTCATTCAATTCGTTACTGTAAAAAATTCTGAAAGTAATTTCTTCAAACTTTGATGATAAATTGTTCGATTGTCAGTTGTTGTCAATAGTTTGTCATTACAAATCTTGAAAGGACAACAAGATACATTTTGGAGCCTCCTAACAGTGGTAGGCCGAATTGAATACTTAGGGCGAGCTTTTCTCGCACTTGTAGATTCCCTCCAAGAACAGCTCAACCTCTAAGAACTCATCCAAGGCTCTATTAGTAGGGTGCCCCTGTTAGTATAGCAGATTATCAAAATGGATCCAGTAGAATTAATCTGCCCCAATGCCTTGACAATAAGCATCCCTGTAAATGTTTTTCCAGTTCGGGAGGCCCCTGAATGACCGCCAATTTCTTCGTGAGTCCTTGAGTAATGGCTGCTTCTTCACTTTCATCAACAGAATCGCAATGATTTTTACAAACTTCGTGCCAATCAACACTATATTCAACATCCTGTACACTGGATTCAAGACATATCAGTTGTTCATTGAACTGAAGATTCTCTATTGCTCGCATCTGCAAAACCTTGAGGGCATGTACATAAGCCTCATCATAGGCTCTTGTGGATTCAAACATCCAATACTCTGCTCCATTCTGGAGATCAATTAGTTCATGCCCATCCACTGGGGATCTCACCCCTACAATATTTCTTTCACTAAGATTTCTGGGATCCCGATTCAAAACTATTGCCCAAAAAAAGGTCATGAATCCATTGCTGGATATGCAGAGCAAGGAATTATTCATCAGAAGTTTTGACTTCTCCCAATCGACTCTTGCACCACTTTCTACATCAAACCAAACGCCATAATCAACACCATCGTGGCCCCCTCTCATGCCAACATATCTAACAGACATATATATTTGGATATCAAATAAGTTTTTCTTCTTCTTCTGTAACCCAGAAGTACTTCTTAGTTTTCGAAGGGCTTCTCTGTAAGGTGCCAAGAGATATTCTCTGAAAAGCCTGAATTGGGTTTCAAGGTAACTATATGAATCTTGATAAGGCTCGCCCACCTTGTTTATAGGAATGTAATTATCATCCCCTGCATTTTCAGATCGTAAGAGTTCCTCAGCTGAAGGGCCGATTTGGGTTTGTCTAAATCCTTTGTCCTGCAAGACATTTGAAGAATCAACCAAAAGTAACACATTTGAAGAATCAAACAAAACTAACAGTTGGCAGTACATAACAGCAAAAACTAACTCAAATTGTGATTAAATATACATAACAACAAAAACTAACTCGAATTGTGATTAAAGATACATACACAAGTGGCCATTTTTCTACTCTATCACCAAGCTTATAATGCAAGACTACTAGAGATGGGAGTTTCTGTGATCCTGAAGAGAGCAATCCACCTTGTGTTAAAAAGGTTCTTTCATCCAAATGAAGGCCAACATAGATATCTCTTGGCAATAAAATAAATTTCATGAGATGACAATTTCTAGTTCAATTGGCATGTGCATGAACAATTCATAGAGCACAGGGATTAGTATTGGAAAATTTTTCATTTGATATGAAAGGGGTTACAAGACATGGTCTTGTTTACATATCACTTTCCCGTGTCAAAGACATCGATTGCCTCTATCTCATAAACAAGCTACATGAAAATAATTTTTCAGTTTCGACAAAATTTGTTGCTGAAATTGAAAGAATGAAAAAACATGCACCTTTGCAATTCCATTATGTCCTAAACCCATTTCCAATTGCCGAACACATACTAATCTCTTCACTTAACACATGCATTTTGGATTTGCACATTGACAATGTTGCAATTGGCATTGAACTACTGCAAGCAGACATTTTATGTTTGCAAGAAACTCACATGCATATGTCTCCGAAAGATGCAATGTTTCTAGAACAATACAACTATTTAGCGACATGTTATGTGCACAGAATCATTGCAATGACCAAGAAACACATTCCTCTCCTCAACAAAGAAATTTATAAAGAAAATTTGCTTCAGGAAACTATGATTCACCTCAAAATTCCTACCAACATTCTAAAGTTCGTGAATATTTATAATAGGCCAAATAGCAGTGTTGATACACTTCAACACTACATTAAAACCAAAAACAATACACAGACCCTCATTGTTGGTGACTTCAACATTGACATGTTGAAATAGACACCCCAAAAAAACAGAT
Source organism: Larix kaempferi (assembly GCA_027924585.1). NCBI lineage: Eukaryota > Viridiplantae > Streptophyta > Pinopsida > Pinales > Pinaceae > Larix > Larix kaempferi. The sequence goes on along the minus strand of BSBM01000391.1, from coordinate 25,683,952 downwards.
TGCATATGTTTATGGAAAACAAAAACCTTAAATTAAAAACAACTAAGCCCACAACCAATTATGGTGTAATGCTTGATATTTTGGATATATTTATGACCATGGATTTTGTTTTAATATTTCAGATGCCTATTGGACTGATGACTATGCTAGCTTCCTGTCAGTCCCTCTGAAATGAAGTTGAAGTTTTTATTCCCATATTTCAATATGAAGCATTGTGATAATTCCATATATTTAATTCTCCTCCCCCATTTTCATGTTTCAATGCAATTTAAAATTCCCTAGGTTCAATGAATATCACAAATGGATTATCCATTGACACTTGCATTGTCCACTCGAAATAGACACAACACCAAATTTGATGGACTGTTTTGTTTTTTCCCAACGACTTCCTGATCGTGCAATTTTCTATTTCAACTTTTTCTTGTCTTCTTAGCCATTGACTAACATTTTTAAGAGATTATGTCCCCTGTGCCAAAGTGCAATATTCTAGTGTTTGTGAATATTTATGAACAAACATATTAAATTGTCCATATACTTTTCTCCATGTTGGCTTCCTTTTATTTTTTGCAAAATGAAATAGAAACAATATATAGAGAGTGTTGGCTAATGCTTTTACCAATGACATCTTCATTGAAACATTGTCAACAAACAAAAGAAAGTGCAACTTTTCATGCAAAAGATAATTTTTGCATTTCGAACAATTGGTGATGCAGACACTGCTTTGCATGAGCCACCACTATTGAAAAAAAACATAGGTGAAAATGACATTTATTTGAATATTTTCATTTGCATTTCCCATTGAGAATTGCACTGTCTTCCTCTCAATCCTCCCAATCAGCTGCATTTGTTTCTTTCGACTGTCAAAAATTTGAATGTCAAAGACTAAACAATCTTACACATGTCTATTCTTTCTCCAATTCCAATTCCATTAAACAGGAAACATTTACTAGAAAGTGCAATTGCACTGTTCAGCGTACCAGCTCATAGTAGGTTGTTTTCTTCGCTCATCCATGGTGTTCTTGTTATCAGTGTATAAAGTTCTCATCTATATATTAACCAAGAGTGACTTACTGGATTAGTTTTTGGCTGCGCCATTCGAGGATTTAGAAATCCGAAAAAAGACAACAATAGTTTGTAAGTTGATAACAAGTTAAACACCAAATGCTCATTGTTAGCTGTGCCATAAAAAACCAGTTGCAATTCAAAATGAAAGTTAAAAATATAAACCATTATTAAGGACTTCATCATAATAGTTATGCTACATAGGTGACCACAATCCAGTGATTAAAGCAAGCATCTGTAATGATTCCAATAAATGCATTTATGGCTGAAAAACTCTTCAAACTCTAGGGAAACTCACATTCTCTGTTGGCTTTGGTGTACCACACTTCCTCATGTTGCAAACTGTGCGGAAGGAGAAATTAGTGTTGCCACATTTGGGGCGGACCCAATCACCATTAGATAAACCATCTGAGTAACATAAGATAAGATCCAGTCAGATCCAGTCTTGTCAGCTAGCATAGAAGTTGAAATTCTTCTGGCAGCATGAACAGTCCCACAAATTCTTTGAGCCCCAAACTTCGCAGGGTCTATAGATTTATCACCACCTGTGAAGTTAATTGTAGACCTACACAATAATGTCTTTAACAGAACTCGAGCTCTCTCAGCGTTGGAGATATATTCACATACCTGACTGAGAACCTGGGCAATATATTCATATTCATAAAAATCCTTCATCAATATTTAACTATTTAACCTTGTCCAATGATGAAAATCTCATTGCTCTTCACCATTAAATCCAAATCATTTAAACTATTCTTCACCATTAAATCCAAACCCTTTAAACTGTGTTAATCATTCACTTCATATCTCTATATCAATTATCCCACAGCTCATCAGTGCAGAACATGCATAGTCTATTAATATATGTTGTATGAATCAGTTCATGTTCTTTTAATCCTCAATTTGTCTCTGCTCACTATTTATCTGTTCTTTCTATTTATCTAATACGATTTTCCTACAGTTTTCTTAGCCCAATGCCAAGGCCTTGGATATAATTGGGCTAGAGTCACTAATTTTATGGTAGGTGATTTAAAATCTATCAAGGTGGAGTTAAAATTATGTTTGGCTCTGAAATTTTCAATAAATGATAACGATCTTCCCAATGAGAAAGTTCTTCACCAAGGCCACTGGTGCCCAATGTTTGTCTGAATGTAACTGCAACTTGTTTTGTTTTGTTATTTTTGGTTTTCTCTTTCACTGATTGCATTCTTGTTTTGGCCTTTCAGATGGTTTCGAAATGGCAACAACTTCTAGCTCTCGAGGTGCAAGACCCAGAAAAAATAAACTTTTCTGCTTCTGATTTACAATGGAATATGGTTGAAGGCAATGCAATTGCTTGGATCAAATCAAATAGGTATAAAAAGTTCATTATCGGGGAGAGAAAAAACCCATTGTATCCAACAAGCTTTCGAAATAGTTACAACAGCAAATCAAAAAATGAAAATGAAAATGCTGGAAATCAAAAGCATAGAATCGACAGCACCTTGGAGTATATAATGTGAGTTTTTCTCTATAGCCCTTAAACATAAAAAAATAACCATAAAAAACAACTCTCAGGGCAGAGAATACTACTTATATTCACATTCTCATATACAAGTTTCTAGAAACCAGCTGATATTAAAGCATTAGCTGCAACATGAACAATTGATGCTTTGAAATATTGTGATGTATGAAATGTTAATATCTTGTTGTTGCTTGTCGCTTTTGGTGTTCATATGGGCCAGATGACCACCGAGAGATTGATAAACTACCTATTTATATATCTAAAGTGCAGGGCAGAGAATACTACTTATATTCACATTCTCATATACAAGTTTCTAGAAACCAGTTGATATTAAAGCATTAGCTGCAACATGAACAATTGATGCTTTGAAATGTTGTGATGTATGAAATGTTAATATCTTGTTGTTGCTTGTAGCTTTTGGTGTTCGTATGGGCCAGATGACCACCGAGAGATTGATAAACTACCTATTGATATATCTAAAGTGCCTAAGCATGTTAAGGGGAGTCGTCCAGGTCGTAAGCATATAAGATGTGGTTGCCTTTGTCATTTTAGCATCCACATACTCAAGAAGGCACCAGAACGCTGCCTAATCACTTATAGTGAGAGGAATCATATATATATTGGCGGTAAACCTTGTCATGGAAAAGAGACTGATGATTTTGTAGGCACAAGGGCATACCATGCACCTCATATTAGCAAAAAACTATATCAATGGGTAGAAAGATGTTTGCTTTTGGGGATGTCTGTCGAATGTGTACATCAAAAACATCGTGAACTAGTGCATGATAAAGTATCCTCTTTCGAACTTGAGTTTGATCGAAATGATTTTCTCTCACGTGATGACATTGGCAATATAGAGAGAAAATTAGTACATGCCCAATATATGTTTGATAAGAATGATGCCCAAAGTGTGCATATATGGCAAGCTGCAAATCCTGATAAAGTGTTCTACTACTCTGAGTTTGACAAAACCATAGATGATGAGGGTCACATTCCATTCATTTTAGGCATCCAACAACCATTACAGCTGGAATGGATGAGGAAATATGGTCATGATAGTATATTAGCAATGGACTCTACATTTGGAACAAATCACTTTAAGGTAGGTTTATATATCATAGATGTTTTTTTCTTACTATCATTTGTTATTTATAGTATAATTCAAGCATGTAACTGATGTCCTATTTAATTGTATGCAATTCCAACTTTATACATTATTGGCATTCAATTCCCAACATAATGGTGTTCCTGTGGCATGGGTCATCATGTCAAGATCTACGACCTCATATATTGTGAAATGGATGGAAACTCTACTTCTTAAAGTACGCATGGGTATGCTGGAATGGAAATTGAATGCATTCATGGTAGATGATACAGCGGTGGAGATTGGTGCAATTAGGTACATATAGCTAATAGGGTGTGTTTTTTCCATTTCTTGAAATGAAGCGTTGCATACAATATTAAAGTAGGCATATATTTTTAACAGTTTATAACATATTTATTCAACAGGAAGACATTTCAATGTGAAGTCTACCTATGCAATTGGCATGTCAGAAGGGCGTGGCTAAAAGATCTTGTGATGAAAGTTAAAGATGACACTACAAGGCACTCCATGTTTAAGCATTTAGGTGACATTATGCACAACCAAACAAATGGAGATTATGCTCTTGAGGAAGCTAATAGATTTCTGATTGAATTCAAAGGAGAAACTGCCTTTGTTGAGTACTTTCGAGCACGGTGGTTGTTAAATTTTCAGAATCTACTTCAATCTGATCTAGGATCTTAACTGAGAGAACAACATGTACAGCAAATATACAGCATATCATTCATGGACACAATAATGCAAGCACAGAAGAGACACCGAGTTTACTTGGGGAAAACCATAAAGGTGAAAAACCCCAATAACTTCCTCAGAGATAGATAGAGCAATGATACAACCAGAATACAAGAGATAGTCTTCTCCTAGCAGCAGAGCCCCCTCCTCCACAAGTGCACCACTCTCCACAGTGTGAGTGAGAGAATAGAATGTGTAAAATGAGAGAGACACACTCTCTATTTATACACTAACTTGACTTGACCTTTACTCAACTAGGTCAGTCTCAACTTAACCACTTAACATAATGCTGACTGGGCCGACCCCCACTAGGGTGGTCTAATAACCCTTTGACCCACATGGCTTATACAGGGCCGACCCCAGCAAGGTGGTCTAATAACCCATCAAGTATAAGTTAATACACTTACAATATAAATGATGACACTTCCGTATAGAGGAATAATAACATCTCTATAGGAATACAACCACTTCCGTATAGAGGAATAATAACATCTCTATAGGAATACAATATACATATATGTGGAATACATTCCGAAGTTACATATACATCAACACTCCCTCTTAACTAGGAAGGTATTTCTCGACACAGGTCTTCTAGCACAAGTCATCTTCTCTGTATCATCGTCACTGGATAATCATCATCGAGTCATCATCATCGTCACTGCTACTTCTATCTCAATCAATCTATGAATCTACTCGTCATAGGAAGTTCTACAGAGCCAGTCATTTTTCATACTGGACGTAGGCCCACCACCTGCAGGTCTTCGTCATCACTAGCCATACTGTGGAATTCTCAGGACTTATTACATGTGTCACAAAACCTGGCTGCAGCATCCCAGGCTATTACGAGCACACAACTCTACCTGTAGGATCTCCCAGGAGCACATTACATGTTACCCATCACAAAACCTGGTTGAAGCATCCCAGGCTATTATGAGCACACAGCTCTACCTGTCGGATCTCCCAGGAGCACATTACATGTGATATCACCACAAAACCTGGCTGAAGCATCCCAGGCTGTTACGAGCACACAACTCTACCTGTCGAATCTCCTAGGAGCACATTACATGTGGTCCACCACAAAAACTGGCTGAAGCATCTGAGGCCTTTTTCATCCTGTCCAGATCTCCCAGGAGTAAATTACATGTGGTCATGGAAAAACCTGGCTGAAGCATCTGAGGCCTTTTTCATCCTGTCCAGATCTCTCAGGAACAAATTACATGCCATAGGACAAAACCTTGAAAGAGCATCTGCCAGATATCCCAGGGCACAAATTACATGCCATAGGAAAAACCTCAAAAGACTATCTACAAATCTCCCAGGGCACAAATTATATGTCCTCCCAAGCAAAACCTCGAAAGAGCATTTTCCAGATGTCCCAGGGTACGAATTACATGCCATAGGAAAAACCTCGAAAGACCATCTGCAAATCTCCCAGGGCACAAATTACATGCTTTCCTGCACAACCTGTTCCACGGCCACAGAGTATCATCTGATACTCATCATACATCATCCTGATGTACCCATGATCACCCTGATCATCATCACTGCAACATCCTGCTGCATGTCATCTGGAGAAGCTCGTCATCCACGATCATCCTGATCATACAATGCATCCATCTGATGCACACCAAGTATCTACCTGATACATATCATCATACATAGTGTATCCACCTGATACATATCATCATACATAGTGTATCCACCTGATACATAGATACATGATCCACACAATGTATCCATCAACATACATGATCTACCTGATCATACCTGATACATATCAATATACATGATCTACTTGATCATACAATGCATCCACCTGATACATATACAGATACATGGTCGAAGCATCCAACATGATGCATATACATACAAATGATCCAACCGATCATATCCAGCATCCAACATGATACGTACATACATATAAATGATCCAATTGATCATATCCAGCATCCAACATGATGCATACATACATATACATATAAATGATCCAACTAATCATACAAAGCAGAAACTAGAACATCATCTTGATGCTCATCATCCAGCACTTACATCCAGATCCATGTGAAGGATCCTCCTTCCAACATGCTTGGAATGGCTTCAGCAAATGTGTCCATCACTTCTTCCTCGAAGTGTCATCAATCTGAAGAACACCAAGCCTCTCCTTGAAGTACTCGAACTGCACCCTGGCTAGTGGCTTCTTCAACACATCTGCAATCTGCTCGTCTGTCGCAATGTACAGGAGTTTGACAGCTCCTCTCTGCACCATATCCCTGATATAGTGATATTTGATCTCTATGTGTTTCGATCTGTCATGAAACACTGGGTTCTCGGACAGCTTCACACAACTCTAGTTATCACAGAAGATACCAGTAGCATCCAACGAGAGATCAAATAACTTAGATAGTAGCTTCCGTAGCCATACTACCTCACAACTAGCTGAATAGGCTGCAACATACTCTGCCTCAGCTATACTCAGTGCTACGCAAGACTGCTTCCTGCTGAACCAAGAGATCACACCTGATCCCAGACTGAAGCAGCACCCATATGTGCTCTTCCTATCTGCAGCACTGCTTGCCCAATCTGAATCAACATAACCTTGCAGGTTAAATTTTTGATTCGCTTCATACTTGAGCCCATAATCCACTGTACCCTTCAGGTATCTCAGAACATGCTTTACAACAACCAGGTGAACACTCCTCGGATCCGTCAGGAACTGGCTCAATGTGTTCACCACAAAGCAAATATCTGGTCTCTTGTTCGTCAGGTACATCAAGGACCCAATCATCTGACGATGCATAGAGACATCAACCGGCTCAAATGAAGCATCACAAAGAAGCTTCAAATTCGATGTCATAGGTGTGGCCATGGCCTTGCAATCCATCATCCCAAACCTCTTCAGGATCTCTTACTGTATACTTCCCTTGTCCAAGGAAGATTCCATCTGCACTCTGCTACACCTCCATGCCAAAAACAAATAGTGCATCATCCCCAAGTTCTTCATCTCGAACTCGACAGCAAGATTCCACTGTGTGTCAGCAATCAATCTATACTCACCTGATACAAACAGGTCATCCACATAGTAGTATCACTGGATTGCCTTCCTCAACCTTGTAGTAAAGGTTGGAACCCGCTTTACTCTTGGTAAAGACCAAACTGGATAGAAAGCTACCTATCCTACCATACCAAGTTCTGTACATATATGATTTCCTGTCATGTGTCTCAGAACCAAGTGGCTGCTCCACACACACTTCTTCTTCAACTACACCATTCAAGAAAGCTGTCTTGAAATCCATCTAGTGTATCTTCTATTTCATCACTTTTATATTTCTCTATGCTGCTGTCTGCAGCATGCTTGATCTTGATAGATCCATATGGAAGTCATAACAAACTTTCCTTCAGGTCTTGCGACTACATCCCAAACATCATTCTTCATGATCGACGGATCATGGCATTCTTCCCATATCCTGGGAACTTCAATATCTTCAATAGATAATTTTGTTGCTGAACAAATGTTGTAGTTCTTCTTTTGTAGGAGATGGCATACGATCTTTCCTACACAACAAGTTAAATTGCATGATTAGAAAACATCTCATAGTTTTCAGAACAAATTCCTACACATAAAGAAATATGTCATACAGTCATGCAATTATCTTAGCCAATGCTTCAATACAACATTTATCCATATCCCGTAACTTTCTAGATGCCTTCCAATCTCTACCAGAACATTGTTAAGAGTGTGCACAACTCCCAACATGTCAGCAAAGAGGTTTCATTCTAGATAAGTAGCAATGGAATGTTGTACAGTGCCATAGGCTACTTACCCATGCATATTAGTAGTATACTGTTCATCAATGCAACTATTCTAATATGCATAATACACAACCTAATTCTAGGAACATCAGTATATACATTATTGAACAGTATTATTTAAACAATAAAATATGCAAGTAATGACAATTCAAATACTTATCTTTGTTTGTTTGTTGGGTTGACTCCCTCTCAGTCTTTGCTTCTTTTCTGCAACTCCATTCTTATGTGTATTGTGAGAAGTGGTCAACTCCCTCTGAATATCTGCATCCTTGTAGAAACTAATGAAGTGTGCTCATTTGCTTTCTTGCAGGAACAACTGGGGTGTGCTCCCTCTTGATCTTTGCTTCCTGGATTAGCTGTCCTTGAACTTAAATCCATCCTTAATCACTATGCATGCTTATTAGTATCATCATTGTGTTATCCTTGAGGTATCATACATAATTACACATTTATTAGTATAATCTTAATACTATCAAAACACAATAATCTTAAACATGTATATTCATGATCATTCACAGATAATAAACATTAGTATTCAAGGTTTTAGGGAAGTCTTCTTTCACTCATACATTTTCTTATTTGATCATAGGACTCTTCTGGTTAGTTGAATCATCAATTATGGTACGAAACATAATATGCATACAACCATGATTATTCAAACCTATGACTTCATGAATAATCATTATCAACAACACAACAGTATAAGATCCTAACACAAGGTAGGATTCTAGCTTGATATAGGAAAAACATACCTGGATTAGCATGCTAGCTAGATATGTCTAACATACTCGCATAATGTCTTCTGGTTCTCTTCAGTGACTTGTGCTAGTAACCTGCATGTCTCATAAGTTAACCATTGTAGAACCAAGTTATACATACCTCGAAAGTAGTTCTTCTATGTGATCCATGACAATGGATGAATCTTTGTCTTCATGTCACCATGAGCATATGTTCTTGAAGTAGAACATGATTTGACTTTCTTGGTGTACCTTTTTGTGTTAGCAGACAACATAAACCTCATACAACACTATAATGCATTAGTACAATCATAAGTGTCAACACCCTAATCAATGAATATCTTTTATCGTGCATTCATAATTTTATTAAGGTGATACGACAAGTCTAGATTTAATCAAGATTGTACTAGCTGTAATAATATGAAGACAAATATACCATAAACTTAATCATGAACAAATCTCGAAACATACCTGGATAATTCATACCTGTCGATATTGCTTGTAATCTTCTTATTTAAGGCCTTAGCCTCATCTCCCTCTGAAACAGGAACTTCTTCACTCATGCAGGTGACTAATCCATCTTCTTCTAGGATTAACCCAATCCACTTGATTTGCAAGAACTGGATCTGGAGTTGGATTAGGGTTTGTCAGAGAAACCCCAAAAATTCAAACTTTGAATTTCAAACTTCTGAAAAGATAGAAATATGCGCCTTGATGAGTTGATCAAGCTGGTATGCTCAGAATTTGAAAACTGCAAAGTTTCACTCCTCAATTTTTCCTTTGAAACTTCCGGATTCACTGGACATGACCCCGAATTGGGGTTTGATAAAGCCCACTCTTCTACCCCATCAAAAGGTTTGATCCAAATCTCTAAGCTTGTATTTTTATGAGGAGCTTCCAGCCGTGGTCACAGATTTCAAAAATTCCCATTTTTGCAGAAGCCCCAATTTTCCACTTTTCTGATCAAAGTCCTGAACTAGGGTCTGATCAAGCCCGGCCTTCTGCCCAACCAAAAATTCTGATCTTGGTCTCTAAATTTCTATTTTGATGAGTAGCATCCAGCCGTGGTCTCTGATTACAAAAATTCCAACTTTCTCCGAAGCCCTAAATTCCGGAAGCCATGAATGAAGGTACTAAAAAATAATTCTGTTTTGACAGAAATATGTACCTGATTGTTTCTGGTGTACCTCTGAACTTTTTGATCCATAGGGTCTAAAAAAGTTTCTTGATATATCCCGACCTGTTATCTTTCCATCCTGACAGGTCTGACATCAATTGGATTCTCTGAGAGAGAGTTATGCCAAGTGTCGCAATGTGACCTGTTTATGGGATAATACATGAGAGCAAACTTGTACGGCGTGCCACGTGTCACTGTTTCAACTTTGACCTCTGAAAAACTTTTCTAAGATAGCCCGACCTGTTATCTTTCCATCCCGATAGGTCCGACCTCAATTGGATTCTCTGAGAGAGAGTTATGCCAAGTGTCGTAATGTGACCTGTTTATTGGATAATACAGGAGATCAAACTTGTACGGTGTGCCACGTGTCACTGGTTCAACTTCGGCCTCTAAACAATTTTTCTGAGATAGGAAAGTTTGTGTACTACCTGTCTCCTTTTACGAAATTTCATTTGGAGCTTCCTAGCCCAAGTTATGACCTTTTTCCCAAGGTCACCTGATTTTGACTCAGATCTAGAAGAGGCAGAAACCCTATATTGTACAGATCATAAATCACAAAGTACAACGAATTAGAGGTTGTCCTTTGGACACAAGGTACATGGGGATTTAATATTCGACCTGTAAAGGTTTCAGATCCGAAAACTTCTCCAAAACAGATTTATAGTGAAAGTTCTACGATGACTAGTTTTTGCTATATCAAGCCCTAGCATTGTAAGTGCAACAAGTGTCATACATGCCATATCATGCCTTCTTTCAGGCTAGCTCTGATACCATGTTAAATTTTCAGAATTTACTTCAATCTGATTTAGGATCTTAACTGAGAGAACGACATGTACAACAAATCTACAGCATATCATTCATGGACACAATAATGCAAGCACAGAAGAGACACCGAGTTTACTTGGGGAAAACCATAAAGGTGAAAAACCCCAATAACTTCCTTAGAGATAGATAGAGCAATGATACAACCAGAATACAAGAGATAGTTTTCTCCTAGCAGCAGGGCCTCCTCCTCCACAAGTGCGCCACTCTCCACAGTGTGAGTGAGAGAATAGAATGTGTAAAATGAGAGAGACACACTCTCTATTTATACACTAACTTGACTTGACCTTTACTCAACTAGGTCAACCTCAACTTAACTACTTAACATAATGCTGACTGGGCCGACCCCCACTAGGGTGGTCTAATAACCCTTTGACCCACATGACTTATACAAGGCCGACCCTGACAAGGTGGTCTAATAACCCATCAAGTATAAGTTAAGACACTTACAATATAAATGACGACACTTCCATATAGAGGAATAATAACATCTCTATAGGAATACAATATACATATATGTGAAATGCATTCCGAAGTTACATATACATCAACAGTGGTTGGACATAATAGGTTTTCCTTCATATTATAATATCCTAGATATTTTTATTTAATGACTAGCTTATCCATAATCTCCAAGTGTTATGAGAATTTTACTATATTTTTGAATTTCACATATTTCTAGATTTCAATTCATAGTTCTACTATATTTTACCTATTGACATGCTTTCTAGTTATTAAGTGGAATTCTTTGATGTTCATCAGGAATGTGGGAAAAATGTTGTCGCACTTTAAAGCACGTTGGACAAGAAACAAATGGGGCCATCGAGTCATACCATTCACACCTGAAAAAGGTATTTCTAAAGTCAATACGATAAGCTTCCCATCGTCGAGTAGACTGGTTAGTGCATCAATTGGTAATAGTGGTCCACATTTTTTATTGGTGGCATGAATGCGGAAAGGAAAATGGTTTTCATAGAAATTATAGAGTGGAGAAAATGGAAGCTCATTCTTGGCTAAGAGCACAATCTATTCCAGATGATAATGTTACACTACACCATTTCGATCCTTCGATAGCATATGTGCAAAGCCAACATGATATTGATAAAAGATATATGGTATGGAAATCAGGTCCAAACTTTGATATGTGTGATTGCAGCTGGGAAAATAATGGTTATTTGTGCAAGCATGTCATTAAGGTTAGCACGATGAGGGAAAAAAACAGGTTGGAACAAGAAGAGCTAGAAATAGGAATTGAAGAGACAATCCCATATCAGGTGACTTTTAGTATTTCATACTGCATATTTAGATCAATAGAAATGTTTTAGATCATAAATAGTAGTTGGTGTGGTCTAATATGGTGCAATGTAGCTATTACCAGATAGCTAAAAATGATGGATTTGGAGTTGCAAATGACTTGGATTTTCCTGTCATGGTAGTAATTTCATAACTTGGTTTATTTCATATTTTTCTATTACTCTTTTCACGTTGATGTGAATTTTTCTTTCTTTGTTTCCAGGTAGATAATAATTTCAATGGTCCAATGGTTACTTCCAATAATGTAAATCCAATTCATGACCAAAGAAGAGTTTCACAACGTATTCGAGACATTTTTGAGTCACTTATGCAGTTGCCCAGTGAAGAATCACATCTCTGCTTCCTAGAGAAACGCATGGAAGACGTTGTCAATGAATACAAAGCAACATTGGCATCTACCACTTTGGGGTTGGACCATCCGACTGCTCCATATTACCAACAAGTGCAAGATGGATTTGGGAATACCCTACAACGTGGGAAAGATTTTTTGGAAAGGATGGTCACTCGCAAGAGCTCTTACACATCATCTAGTTCTGCCCACTTTCCTCGCCCAACACAAGGCACTAGAAGTAGACAAACAAATTTGATGGTGTACTCAATAGAGCTGCTAGACGAGATAGTGAAAGAAACACAAATAAGTGAAGGTGAGAATTTCAAACTTGCAAACTTGATTATTCTAAAAAACTTTAAGCTTGAAACATGCATGCTTTGGAGTTTCATTGCTATGCCAAGAATTCAATGCTTTTATTGTTTGTAATGCTAGATAAAATTAACAAAAGTTATACTCATTTCCATACTTCCTTACATCTTTTTCAGATGGCTTTGAAGATTGGATATCAGATCCTGAATAGCATTTCCATGGTGAAAGGAAAATGTTATAGCAAAATGTTTTTGGGTTCATTTGTTTGAACATGCAGAACATCTTGTTTCCAAAGAAATGGTCACATATGGTTTAAATTCTGAACCTATTTCAAGTAGAAGAGGTTGAAACACCAAAGAGCAGGGGAACCTGAATTGACAAGATTTTGTCTGGCAATGATTTGAAAGCTAGGAAAGATTTGAATATTTGCATCAAACAGTACTACCCATTGAAGAACTTAATCTTTTATTGTGTGGAAACTGCCACAAGCTGGCAGATTATCCATTATCATGCATTGATCAGTTAATTAATTGATGGCATAAGAGCTTATGTGTCATTTTATTCATTAATATCTGGTCTATCATACGAGAACCCTTATCTTTAGTTGGAGTAAATACATTTCTGCAGTCATTATTCGGAGCACGTTTTCCTGTGGCTATTGGTTGTTTATTTGCATTTATCATATCAATATCTGAAGTGTGAAAAATGTGCATGACTGCAATGTGGTTGACGTGGGGGTTCGAAGTGGCTTTCTCTTACTATTTGCAGTGTAGGGTTCTTTTTGCCCAATATTGCCTTAGACAGATTTAAATTGCATCCTGGGAAAGTGTTGACTGCCAACTGTCAAGATGAAGCAAAACACCAAATTGAAAAGCCTATGAAAGCTACAGAATACTGGAAATTATTATGATTATGATTTTGTGTTCTATGTTGTGTATAGTGGTCGACGCCATGCCACTTTGCTTCAAAATATTGATACTGACAATCTTAGTACTAACACTTACAAAATGTAACCTGACTGTGCTTCAAAATATTGATACTATTAATATCAATACTAACACTTACAAAATGTAACCTTGAATCTGAGCCTTATGCAGGAGAATTGAAGTTGTTGAAGACCATACCCAAAATCTTGAAGGTTGCTACTTAAAGAGAAATTTGATGTGAGCGATTGGACTTTTGAGATTTTGCATGAAGTACATCTAAAGCTATATTAGAATTATGTATTGCTTGGACATTGAGAATTTAATGCTTGTTGTCCTATAGATCATTTCAAATCATGAAAAAGCAAAAAATACAAAAAATGCATCTACAAGTCTTCCAATACCCACTATGTAGTTATGGTAGTAGAAAAAGAGCTAGACAAATACTACAACTAGTGAACGATGAAGCCAATAGGACAAATGTTTATGCTTGACATTGAATGTTGATGCTTATTGAACAATATGGATGAAAATTTGATCATTTATCCATGCTTGCAATATCTACAATTTTTGGAAATTCTGGAAATTTTAAGAATTCTAGAAAATATAAACTTATTCATGGTAAAAATGCAGGATGCAAACTGAAATTGAAGGACTGTAGGTTGATGCTAGAGACTAAATATGCTACAGAGATAAATCTGCTAAATGATCTTATTTGTTGATTTCGATCTGAACTCTGAAAGCTGCAACTGAAGATGCCAGATGGAGTGGAATGATTTGCTGTTGAATATGTATATGATGAACCTATAAGAGATTGACCTAACTTCTTATTGTTGCTACTTATTATCAACAGATTTATTTTAGCTGAAAGGATGTTTGAAGGAGAGGTATTGGAGGCCAAATTGGGGTAGATCCTTAAAATTTTGTTTTTCTTGCAAAGTTCTTAGGGTTATGACAACAGATTTTATTCCTAGAAAAATCCAGCAAAAAAAGAGGGTCAAGGACCATGAAATTAAGAGCTTGAATTTTATTTCCTGTTGGCTACAAGATTATGTGATGACACTCATTTTTATTTTTTATTTAATCTTTGGTTCAAATACAGTTGTGCACTGTTGGGTTATTATAAATGGCCTTTCTCAGAGTTGCTTTCCCTCTCCTTAATTTGATAATTGGAATGCTTCACAACTCTATCAATTTAAACAAACCTATTGCCTATCTATGGGATAATGGGTGTAAATGAAGACAGAAATGAACAGATCCAATGAAATCAGAAACCAAACAAAGCAAATTTTCCAAAATGACAACATATAAAGAGGGTGCTACATAGAGTTGTGAAAAAAGGACACCATTGTGCTAAAGCAGATCATATGAAGGAGAGAAATCAAACACAAAACCATATGATGCTTCACAACTCTAGGAGTTCGACAAAAATGTAGCCTGTCTATGGGTCTAAATGAAGGTAGAAGTGATGAACAGAGCCAACGAAATGAGAAACCAAACAAAGCAAACTTGTGAAATGACCACATATCAAGAGTGATGAATAGAGCCAATAGAATGAGAAATCAAACAAAGCAATTTTTTCAAATAATAACATATCAAGAGGGTGCTACATAGAGTTGTAAAAAAAGGACACCACCGTGCCAAAACAGAGCATATGAAGGAGAAAAATCAAACAAAAACTATATAATGCTTCACAACTATAGGAGTTCGAACAAAACTACAGTCTGTCTATGGGTGTAATTGAAGACATAGTGATGAATTGAGCCAATGAAATGAGAAACCAAACAAAGCAATTTTTTTTCCAAATGGCAACATATCAAGAGTGATGAACAGAGTCAATGAAATGAGAAACTAAGAAAAACAATTTTGTTCCAAATGACAACATATCAAGAGTGATGAACAGAGCCAATGAGATGACCAACTAAACAAAGAAAAATGGTCAAATGACAACATATCAAGAGGGTGAAAGTAGGAATTGAACAGTTTCAAGCCACTTAATCAAACAAATCTTCACACTAAGGGTATAGATAAAAGGAATAAACCCAACACAATTGAACTGCCTACTGCAAAGGGTAGACCAAGAAGACAAAATTGAATTTTTACAATTGTAACAAAACTGCATTGCTAACCAAAAAGACCATTTCATAGAACAAGAATTATAATAATTTAATGTTCTTAAATGGACAAAAGATACTTTTAAAAACTTAAAAACCCAAATATTTGACACTTGTAACAAGAAAGTATCATGGAAGAGTGTTTGACAAAGCTCCAACGAAGGTGATAACTAAAAAGCAGACGAAAAAATAAAATTCACAGCCTAGTCAAATGTTCAATTAGAGTGCTCACAGCTAAAAACAACAATTTTAAAGCATTACATGGCTTGATTCTCACCATCCACAAAGATTTAGCGAAGACCTAAATTCAAGCTCATTGAGGGTCCAGTATAGTTCCATGTAATCTTAAATTATTTCCATGTATACATACACAACGAAACATTTGAAAATAAACAGCAAGAGAATCATTTTCTTGTGTAACTTGAAGACAAGATTGAAGACTTCCTAGATAAAATGGAACTTTCCATTGAAGAAAATAAGAGAATACTTTCAGTATATATGGTAACTGAAAATAGTCAAAAATAACTCCATAAATATATACTCAATATTTTTTGTGCCACAAAGTTTAGACAAAAGACGCTGTAGGCACCACCATTCTATACAAGGCATTCTTGAACTTGTCACCCAGACATGACACCCCATCCATTACATGGTGGCCCGATCACACGCACTATAGTATTGGGTTCTTATTTATAGAAAGTCCCACACCATGAGGGACACCAAAACAATTATAAGAAAAAAACATACACGTAACAAAGTTGTGTAACAACGTCCATCAACAATTTTTGAAGGAACATATGTTGACGCCATTTCAGTTTTCACACCTTCGCCTAGAATTGAGATTTTCCCACACCATAGACCACTGAACATTCTGTTAATAGTTGAATGGTGAGATATCGTAAAGAACTGAAATTGATCAACAATGGCTCTTGCTTCTCTATGAAGTGGTTTTAGATTGGATTTTCTAACTCGGTACACTCCCTTCATCTGGTTGCAAAGAAGTTCTGAGTTGGTGAAGACACAAATGTTGTTAGCCCCATAGCTTTTGGCTGTTTTCAGCCCTTCAATAAGGGCAACATAGTATGCTTCATTGTTAGTTGTCACCCCACATATTTCTCTGCTTTTTTGGACAACCTTATTCGAAGCATTATCCTTCAAGACATATTCAATGTTTCCTTGTCCTGGGTTGGGGTAACAGGACACTTGAATACAAAGCATCCATGTCTGCACCATCTTGTTTGCTCGAATGAGCTACATAAACAAAAAAAAACAATTAAATTTTTTTTTATGAAATGTCAATGGCACAATAAAACAACATGCTTTAAAAAAGTAACAATTGAGATGAAAGTAACGATAATCATTGTTAATCATTCTTGATAACAAAGCACCACTTTATGTCGATAAACACTATTATACTTTCCCAAATTTTAATGTATAACAAAAGCTGTGTGCAAGTGCATGGAGTTCAAGCTAGGAGTCATTGTGGAGTTCTTAGGTTTTCAAAGATATTAAAATTTCAATAGATCAATGAAAGAGTGGGAGGAAAGTTCTGATAATTTTTATGCTGATTCTGACTTTCGTTAATGTGGGTAGTACTGTAAAATACTGGGACACCAAGAGACAACAATGGCTGCAAGCCTGTTCAAAGTCAAACAAGTTTGGTTATTGACCTTTGCTGAGCATAATTTAAAATTGGCGTAGGTTTTGAAATATTTAATTAACTACACAAATGAATCAAATAGAACAAATTTGGAAGTATTATTGACTATGGTTGGAAAATAAATCAAGTTACAAACACTATATAACTAGAATAGACAGTGAAATGTAGTAAAATAATAGTGAGCTTAGAATCCAAAACCATCTCAACATGCTCACCCATTCGGATGGTTGCTGATAGGAAGTTATAGTGATGTCACACAGTTAACAGAGTACATTCCACAGAATATACAAGGCCAGCTTTGAGTTTGAATCGAGGACACTATAGAGCATCGAGGACATAAAACGAAACCAACGAAAAAATAAGGCAATTTATTGGAGCAAACTAAGGTTATCAACCATGAAAATCATAATCAATTAGTCCACAATGATGCAAATAAGGGAAGTTTAAGATGTATCATATAGTATATATGACAGGAACTGAGACTTTAGTGAGAAATATCTTAGCACATGACTTTTTTCACTGTTAGTAATTAGTGACCTATCCTTTCCTCTGATGTTGAATAGAATCTCACACTTGTCCATCATAAATCTACATTAGTTCAAACCTTGAACAACAACGCCAGTAGTAATGTTGTTTCCAAGTATAATGGTGCCAAATGATTGAGAAATTTTGTACTGAAAGTTTGAAAGTGTACCACAATATAACGGTTTTGAAATAGAGGTTGAAAAAACCATTGTAATTGACATGTATAAAAATAATAATGTTGCTGAAAGCTTATTGTAGCCTGCTTTTCCTTTTTATTTTGAAAGAGGTGTTCCACCTAAGAGCACTATAAAACTCGGAATCAAAGAATCCTCGAAGCCACATGGCTGGCATATGCAACACATCTGCAATTCAACAGTTTCTTCCATTTCCTATTTCTGGACATTGCTATCAAATTACTAGCCATTATCCATGGGGTTTCCATAATACTCTGTTCGTATTCTTACAAGGGCAAAAGAATTTTTCGCTGATAGGGAAGCAAAGTTGCCAAACCCAGTCTAGGAGGAATTCTTGACTAGATTTTTTTCATTTTATTTCCATTGACCATTGAATTTTACACTCAAAAGCTGTCATCTTACAACAAGGTGTTGTCTTCAATACTTTTGTAATATCTCCATTCTATTTATAATGCCTACATTTTCTAGTATGATGTCCTATGAGTTTAGTGTTTCCAAGATATTAGCCATTCTATTAGTAGGGAGTGCGTGGTATGTGTTGAGGTGGAAGAAAAATGGAAAACTAAAAAGCTTCAACCATGTAAACTACATGGCACATCAAACATGAAAATGGATAATAGATATCAAAAGATAAAACAATCAATTGAACTGTCAAGCAACCATACTATCATAGTGCACAATGTTGTCTGAAATTAAAAAAACAAATCCATTTAAAAACAAATCCATTTAACTTGATATGCATTTAAATTTGTAAATAGTTATAATAAAACAACTTATACAATACCATGGGCACAAAAAAATAATTGGGTCATAAAAGAATAATAAAACATATTGTAGTTGTCAATTTTTGGACATCAACCAATCCACATTCGCCCTTATGTTAGTTTCTTTACATGTTTCCATGTATGTTTTCTCCTTATGTTAGTTTCTTTACATGTTTCCATGTATGTTTTCTCCTTATGTTAGTTTCTTTACATGTTTCCATGTATGCTTTCTCCTTGTTTTTGTGGCACAACATGATGAGCAGAGTCTACAACAGTAGTAGACTCAGTGCAGCATACACAGATTCCATGCATCGGTTCCCTTGTGTTTTGGTAAGGACAATGGATTGAAGGTGCAACAAAACGTGTCTTAGAGGGGGTGACACATAAGTAGAGAGTGGTAAAGGGGCCTGAGTACTGAAAGAATATAGTTGTTGATTTTCACATAATAGTTTATGCATTCAAATATGCTAATGATTTTTGTATATTCTTATTATCCCATCCTTAAACTATTTATAGTTTTTTTTACACAACTTGGATTGTCAATGGAGAATTGTGTCAAAGGGATTTCAATTCCATCTACCTCAAACAAGTTGGGGGATCCTTCCTATAAGGATCTAATTATGACCATAACAACCTTTAGATAGTGAAGTTTTGTATGAAAAGGATATAGAGTTATTCCCTTTTATTTTGTTTGGCCGTGTCTTATGGAGTCATATGCCCATTGTCACCTAATTCTTGTAGCTCTCCTAAATTAATCTAACCAATTTCCATAAAAAGTGTATCTCATGTGAATTTACTCCAACCCCTAGATGCATTATGTTTCCTTCAAATAGTGCTAGAGATCATGTTGGAGGCTTGGATGTTGCTACATTTGAATTAAATCGTGGGTTGGATCTTAGCTATTCTTGATTTGGTGGTATTTTTAACATTGTTCTAGTTAGGGTTTCTTTGGTGGGAAAAATTAAGTGTCTCGGTTCTTGACTTGAGGAAGGCCCTATCTGAATCACAAATATTTGCTTCCTATTCGAATAAGCTCACACGGGATGACCAGTCTTTGTTTCCCCTTCAAATAATATGCTCTAAGAAATGTCCACAAGACCACTTAAAAGTCCTCTCCAAATGGGTCTTCAACAAACCAATATCTTCAAGAAACCAAGATGTGTCAACATTAGCCTCCAAAGGCTTTCTTAAAGATAACTTGTTCTTCAAGTAATTCCTACAAGAGGGGTTGAAACCATCAAGGTTTGTCCACTTGCCACATCCAATGCCTTCTTCAAGAAACTTTCAACCACTAATTTCCATAAGACAAGGGCTCCCTTATCATAAAATCAAGAAAGGAAACAACTCCAAGAGTAAATAAATGTATCATCAAATATCTGGGATGGTTTTACTGTAGTTTCTTCTTCAGATTTGCTCAGAACAGGCCTTCAAATAGACATTGAAATGGTGGATATGTTGGTTTTATTTTACATCAACGTATAGAGTTTCAAAGGGCCTTGATGAGGGTGTAAACATTTTAGAAGTGGTTAAGACATTGCGCCATAAATATTTACAACCATCCCATTTATACAAGCATACAAAGATACAGTTTGATAATACAATACTTTAAACCATACTCCTTTCATCATAAAGACGATCATCCTATAATATTGGAAGAAGATTATACTATGGGTATTCTACTATGTGTGGCCAAAGAAGATTATACTGGTATAAAACTGTTTTTAGACTTCCTTTAACATAGCCAGATATATGCATGCCAATGCCATAATCTCAAGACTGTTATTAATTCTCCACATACTATCGAAACTGCTATTGTGTGCCCATATCACTCTTCATACTAATTGAATAGGCTATAATTTATTGTACGTGACTGTTTTAGGTCATGGATATGTGACTGTTTTAGTTCATGGATACTTCCCATGATTTGCTATAAACTACCTAGACTTGAAACCTGATCATTTGTTGTTGCAAACCTTATCTCAGAACTATTCAAATGTGCCTTTTTATATTGTTGTAGGTGACTGCGTCTTGAAGTAAAATGCACAGATCTGATAAGAGTGCCCAGAACTGAGTATTCATGACTTATAAATAACCTTTGTTGGCTAAAGATGCCCAGACTTGCTATTAAGGTTGAAGGATGGTTGTTTGGGGACTGTTGTTCACTAACAACCTGTATTAGCTGTAATTTCTACTATTGAAATGCATTGTGAATAAAGCTAAGTTTTGTTGTTTCACATATATGTGTGCTTGTAATTGTGTGTTTATGCAAGATTGAGCATTTTAGTAGTATACCTTGATTGACCTCAAAATATTGATTGGATCCAATTTGGAGATCCATATCTATAATCACATCCCATGGAATCCTAATCGACAGAACATCCAACATTTTGGACATGGAATTAGAGTGGAATAGTTCATTCTCTCACATGGCATTGGAATACGTGGTGAAGATCTTGAGAAAGGCAGATTCAGTGGTGAAGATCTTGGGTGAGTAAGGAAGAGTTGATCAGAACATATCAACAAGTCTGAAGCAGAATCAAATCTTGAAACATCAAAAGCATAAAAATGTTGGTCTAGTTGACATCTAGTTCTCAAAAGATACTAGTATAAGAATGTCAGCGTAGTTGACATGTAGTTCTGAAAAGGTACTTGAAGAGAAAGTACACAAGAAATGGGAATCGAGAGAAATGGTGTCCTTGATAGTAATAGCAATCACTGAGGAGTCAGGGAAAAGTTTGATGGTAAAAAACATGGTATCTGGAAATATAAGAGCGAAAATGTGTTGATGAGATAGAAATTTAGAAGTTGTTGAAGCTAGTTGTAGGTCAAGATCAACCTCTAATTGGAAAAAAATACTAGAAGTATGAGTTAAGGAATGAGGATGTGATGGTGATTTTGGGACCATCAGTTAAGCACCATATAATCCCTCAGATTCCATGTGTGTATAATGCATGCAAGATTTCGGTTCCTCTGATGGTCTTGTGTGAAACCCTGAACAAAGCTCAAGTTCTGTATATATGGAATCAACTGTATGGTTTAGAAATGTCCAAAGGTGAACACACTCTGAGTAAACAACCAACATTCAGAATGTGAGAGATCAACTGCTAGATGTTGGAGATAAGGTAGAGGAGAAGGACCTTGTAACCTGGATGATTCATGGGTTGACAAAGTAATTTCAATAATTTGTGATCAATCCAATTGTTGCTGGGACAATGGGATCTCTCTCATTTGATAAGTTCAATTCATCCTAAGAATCACAAATACTACTAAAGTATAGTCCATCCTCAAGGAAAATGAGTACACATGATGCACACTGAGAGAATGGGGTTCAATGCCTTTCTTTAATAGTTATTCATAGATATCTCTCCACGTGCTTCATGTGTATTAGTATTCCCTGAGGATGAACTATAATAGTCTAGCATGTTGGATAGTAAAATGTTACACAGGTATCAAAGAACTTTCAAATATCATACCTGTGAAAGATGAATTAAAAAGAACATAAACATCAAAGCAGAGCTATAAAAAGTGTGGAAATGAACAAGCATTCAATGCTCAGATGAATAAGAAGAATTGTGCAAAGCAAAATAATCAAGTAAATAATGAAAAATTGCTGAAGAATTTGAAATTTTCTTAGGTGAATTCGTGCTTCAATTGTGGGGAGACATTCACAAAGAACAATGGAAAGTGGAAGAAATATCAATCTTAAGGAAAACAAAAGAGACTCTAGATATAATGAGAAATGGAAATATTCCGATAAGCAAGAGAAGGATAATGTTTTCATAACAACTGTAGTAGCTAGGGAATCTTCAGATGATGCTTGGTATATAGATTCTAGAACAAGTCCATACATGTCTTACAAGGAGTGGTTTGAGACTGTAAACTCTCAAGGTGATCCAGTGAATTTGGGAGGTGATAGTACACACAATTTCAAAGGTAATGGCATGTACAAGTCTTGATCCATGATGGGAAGGGGAAATGGATATAGGTTTTACTCTATGTCCTTTGATAAAAGATTCTATTATCAATCAACCAGATAACCAAGATTAAGGATGAGTTCAGCAAGGATAGGTGCACAATCAATGATAAAGATGATCAGTACAAGGTAGTGTCAAAAGCATCTATAAAGATAGATGGTACAAATTTGCAGCAATACCAACTGAACCCAGAGAAATGGATACATTAATAAGTTCTGAAATTAACTTGTGGCACTTAACGTATGGATGATTAAATTTTCAGTGTTATAGTTACTACCTAAGCTAAAGATGGTACATGGTGTACTAGAGATACATAAGCTTAGTGAGGTGGGAGCCATGTATTTTGGGTAACCAAACCAGAGAAGAGTTTATGAAAAGAAAGCTTGGCATGCCAAAAATCCATTGAACTTTCATACACAGACTTGTGTGGGTCTATAACAACAAAGTATTTTGGAAGAGCTTTGTACTTTATGATCCTTGTAGATGATTACAGTGGAAAGAATTGGAAGCCTTTCAAACATTTATGGAGTATCAAGCAGTAGTTGAGAGACAAAGTGGGAAGAATATTAAGACACTAAGATATGATAGTTGTGGAGAGTATAAGTTAGGGTTTGAGAACTGTTGTAAGGATCAAGGGATCCAAAGGAATTTCACTACTGTATATACTCTAGAGAAAAATGGTGTAGTAGAGTGAAAGCATTGAGAGATTATGGATATGGCATGGAGTATGTTGAGATAAAAGAAACTTGGAAATGAGTTTTGGGAAGATATCAATTACTGTGCAATTTACCTAATCAATACAAGTCTGATGAAGGTTGTAGAACATCACACTAGAAGAAGATTGGAGTAGAAGGAAGCCTATTGTAAAGCATCTAAGTGATATTTGGGAGTACAATGTATGCTCATGTGTTGGAATAAAGGCACTATAAGTTATAAAATGGATTGTAGAAGTGTTTCCTTTAAGGATATGATGACAAGTATAAATCCTACAGATTGTAGGATATTGAGGATCAAAAGTTGATTAAAAATTGCGATGCCAAATTCAATGCAAAAATGGTTTCCAAGCCTGAACAAGCTACTGATGAAAAAGGTAAGAAAGCTATGAGATATTTAGAAGATGTAGACAAACTTGAGGTGATTGATGACTTTAATGAGGCAAAAGAACATCCTTGGTATGAAAGTGGGGAAGGAAATGCAACTAAATCCACTAAGAAGATGCAATGGTATTAGAGAACACTAGAAGATCTGAGAGTTTCAGAACTCAAATTGAATGAAGATGTGAGGACCTGAAGACAAAAACATAGTCAAGAATTTAAAAACAAGGAGAAGCATGGAGAATCTGCATCAACGAAAAATTGAACCACACATGTGAAGAAGCATATGAGAATTGATATGGCCCAAGGGGGTTCATAACCCCCCTTTGGTCATATCAAGAACCCTCAGTGGCAGGAAGGCATGCCAACGAAGATGCAATTTATCCACAGGGATGTAACATGGGAATTATTGGAATGTGTTGAAGGAAATAATTCTATGGGGGATGTAAATGAGTATTTAAGACTAAATATAAATTGAATGGAACATTGGACAATCACAAGCAAGGATGGTATCAAATTAAAGTGCATAGAAAGAAGGAACAAATTACAAAGAGACATTTTCCCTTGTAGAAAAGATGGATACAATCCAAACAGTGTTGGAAGTGATAGCTTAGTATGGCCAGATTGTAAAATTGAATTCAATATGGTTAAATAACATCCAGATTTTACAATCCTAACAACTTATCATTACAATTCCAACAAAAAAAAAATCAAATTTTATTTCTGATTTCCGCCATCTTTGACAACTTGATCTTGATGATGGATGAGACATCCAACTGCTCTCGGGATGCTGGCTTACCTGTAGGATAAACGATAACTAAAAGGCCTCGAGAATATTTGCTAAATACTGGTAAAAATAATTTTTCTGCCGAATTCCGGCGAGATGGGGCGGTTTAGTTAGCGCTTATACTGTGCCCCTTTAACAGCGTTTGCCTATGGAAGAATGCGTTTCGTTTGATGTAGAAAGTGGTGCAAGAGTCGATTGGGAGAAGTCAAAACTTCTGATGAATAATTCCTTGCTCTGCATATCCAGCAACGGATTCATGACTTTTTTTGGCAATAGTTTCGAATCGGGATCCCAGAAAGCTTAGTGAAAGAAATATTATAGGGGTCAGATCCCCAGTGGATGGGCATGAACTAATTGAGCTCCAGAATGGAGCAGAGTATTGGATGTTCGAATCCACAAGAGCCTATGACGAGGCTTATGTACATGCCCTCAAGGTTTTGCAGATGCGAACAATGGAGAATCTTCAGTTCAACGAACAATTGATATGTCTTGAATGCAGTGTACAGGATGTTGAATATAGTGTTGATTGGCGCGAAGTTTGTAAAAATCATTACGATTCTGTTGATGAAAGCGAAGAAGCAGCCATTACTCAAGGACTCACGAAGAAATTGGCGGTCATTCAGGGGCCTCCCGAACTGGAAAAACATTTACAGGGCTGCTTATTGTCAAGGCATCGGGGCAGATTAATTCCGCTGGACCCATTTTGATAATCTGCTATGCTAACAGGGGCGCCCTGCTAACAGAGCCTTGGACGAGTTCTTGGAGGCTGAGCTGTTCTTGGAGGGGATCTACGAGTGCGAGAAAAGCTCGCCCTAAGTATTCAATTCAGCCTACCACTGTTAGGAGGCTCCAAAATGTATCTTGTTGTCCTTTCAAGATTTGTAACGACAAACTATTGACAACAACTGACAATCGAACAATTTATCATCAAAGTTTGAAGAAATTACTTTCACAATTTTTTTACAGTAACGAATTGAATGAAAGGAGCTTAAATGGGGTTCAATGCCATAAACGATAAGTGCTTAAATGGGGTTCAAGAATCGAAGGAGAAGGCCGTGACTGCGCTGGAAGAAGCGGGCAGTTCATACGAAGCCATGGGCGCTGTAGTCTCTGAGTGGGCAGCCATACTGCCCAAAACATAGATTTTCAGTTGGGAAGAACAACTTCCTGGAATTCTGTATGCCCCCATATTCCGATCGTTTTATTTGGCCTAGATTAAGGGAACTAAATGGAAATAAAAGCCGTAAAAAGCCATCCCTATAAAAAATGTCATCCCTAAGAAAAATGTTGTACGACACCACATAAAAGCCGTAAGAAATTTGTGTAAAGTTATCACTTTTTGTAGATGAAAGCTCTCTAACCTTGGGGATGTGAGAGATGTCAATTATGGCACAATCTAATCTCAAAAGGCTACTCTTATCTTTTCAATAAATTTAGTTTCATTATATGTTATTTACGTCGTAGTTTTGACTATGAAAAAGCCTTTGCTGATCTGCTAAAACCAGTGTTTTTTGTCCACAATGTTCGATATTTATGGGGAAAATTTACAGGAATTTGATCCCAAAACCTTTTGCTTGCTTATAACTTGTGATAACCCAATTATAAAATATCATTTGCCATTGTCTTTTATGGTACGATCTCACAGTTATATGTATTTGCCATTATCTTTTATGGTACGATCTCACAGTTATATGTTATTAGTTGGCCTTCATTGCAGAGCCATTGACCAGACGTTCATTCAAATGGTTCCTCTTCTCACTTCTCGGCTATTGCAATTCTCTTCATCATTATTTTTTGCAGCTTCATAAGTTGCTAATCAAACTGGGAACGTCGTTTGCTTTTGCTTCCATATGCAATGTTTCTTGTCTTCATCTTTTAAATTTCTCCCAAAATTAACCCTGGAGCTCCTTCTAATCAGAGCACCCCAAGATTCCTCATCATATTCAACCAAATATTATTGAATTCAGCTTCCATGTTCACTTTCGTTGAACAGAAGGCACAGCCGTAGTTAATTTCCGAATTAAGGACAAATAAAGGATTTGTTCTCCCTGAGGACAAAATTAAAGTTATACTTTACCCCTAGATCTATTCTAATCAGAGCACCCGAAGATTCCTCATCATATTCAACCAAATATTATTAAATTCAGCTTCCATGTTCACTTTCTTTGAACATAAGACAAATAAAAATAAGACATAAAGGATCTGTTCTGCCTGAGGACAAAATTAAAGTTATAATGTTGATGATCCAAAGCCCTGAAGGTGACAATGTCATTTGTCTTTCTATCATCTATAGAACTCTCGTACAGCCAAAGGTAACGTATAAATTTTTATAGAATATATTAGTACAATTAATCTTTATTCGTCCAACTAAATAGTTGTTTTGCTAAGAATTTTGGAATATTACTGTATATGTAGTAATTTTGATAGATGTAACGTGTATCAAAGTTCCAAAGGATTGATAAACTTTTACAAGATAAACTTTTACCAGATACACTGAAAGTTTCAAATTTATTTGTCCTCAACAGATTTGCAAAGTTTTTAATTTTGGTACTTTAAAAATTTTTGTAAGTGGAAACAACGCTTAAATACCTGGTGGCTTGAAGGCAAATCGGGTTGAACAGAACATGATACCTACAATAGTAACATCCGTTGAAGAAAAGAAAAGAAAAGCAGGAATGTTACGGTATATGAGAGTCCAGTCTGAAACCACAGACGATCCTCTGCCACCTATACACTCCCAAAGTCTTGATTCCATTTCACATATGGATGTGCCTCGACTCTGGGTGACGACGATATGATATGGCGCAGGGTGTCATTTTTGTGAAATGTGACGTTGGGAATCCGTGAATATTGCAATGGCGCTGTGCATAACATCAAAAGTCCACGCCACAGACGTTATCAAGACATGCCCCACGGCACCTAGACCGGAATAAATTAAATAAGTTTAAATAAATTCAAATATTCAACTTCCCACCAAGATACTTAACTTTATTTAATTCCATAGTGTCATTTCCGGTAGTTGCTATGATATTTCCATAATAGCATGTCCGGCGTGAGCTTATCCAACTCTTCTTTGGGGTCGTTTTCTCCACGTTTTCTGTTGTAGTATCTCAATGTCTCCCTTTGTTGTTGGCAATTAAATGCTAAAATCCATATCACTCTTATAAGGATTGTGATTTGTACATTAACTTAGATAAGAATAGAAAACGTTGAGGGAGAGGAGCGATGGAAATGACTAAAAGTTTATACCCAGGGCCATCGTACTAATCCAAAATGGAGTGTGAGAGATTTTGGGAGGTTTTCTTGCTCACATTATCTTGTATTTATTTTTACAATTAGAAAATGGAATAGCAGCCATAGCACACTAACTACATACAAATAATAAATATTTTTTATTCAATTACACTCACATATAATACATTTATATAGTTGGTCTGGGATCCAATGTATACTAAATATGGGGATAGAGGTTGAGAGAATATCTCAACAACCTCCAACAAATCCAAACCAATCACTATCAAATTTTATTGTAAGCAATATCTCTAACACCCTCCCTTATTGCTTACATTACAAATAGCAAACATTAAAACACATACAACTTTGTCTCACGCACAATTGTCTGATATGGTCTTCACTAGCACTTACACCCACTCTGAAATCTCATGGCTTCCGCTCTTTTCTTCACCACACTTTTGAGCTTTGCTTGATTCATTTAAAATATAACCGCTTCTGACCATCATTGACATACTTTGTAGAATTGACACTTCTTGACCTCCATTCTTGATACTAAATCATTCTATGGAATTTCCACCATCTATGAATACACAGCCCTTTGCACTATTCACCAGTGATATATGATAGCATTTTGAATACGGGATATCTTCAGCAGTCAATAATACAACTTCACCTTACATAAAAATAACTTGTAACTGATACTAGCGAAGCACGACTGGTCACATCAGCTTGACCTTGTTAAATACAACCTGTAACTAATGCTCCCGGAGCACGATGAGTCACATCACCATACATCACCATAAAAATTAATTGGCCAGTTCTTTGTGGTTCTTCATCATTTAATTTTTACACAGAAAAAGTAAATCTAACACACTTTCACTAATTCAAAAGGTAAAACAATCTTTAATTCTGCATGAACCCAGAGAACAAAAAGTAAATTTAACACACTTTCACTAATTCAAAAGGCAAGACAATCTTTAATTCTCCATGAACTCAGAGAACAAGGTAGAGTTGCCATTGATAATTTGCATGTCCCGAAACTCGTGCTTAAACCGCGCCTTTCTTGAAATTATTATTTGATGCACAAAATATGTGTTGAGACTAACCTCTAAAATGTAATTCCTTTATCGAGCACCAGCGGTGGATTTGTGACGGCTGGGTGAGGACCTTCCTTCCAACATTACGAGCTACACATTGATAATTCTCTCTAAACAATGCAGCGATCAGAAATAAGAACAATTTCTGGAAAACAACTGAAGCTCTATCTCTTTGCTTCGGGCTTCTGCAGATCCGAGGTTTGAATCCTTTCTCTCTCACAATGTATCAAGTCGGTGATTGCTCTTATCGATCATGCAATCTCTATTCAATTAAATGAAACGACAACTTACTCCCTTGAATAATAACGATCAAACGTATCTGTAATGGAGACAAGAGGTCGGAAATGATGAATCCAGTCCTTTTTAATTTGACAGCGACCCAGGTGGTGGCTGTAAATTGCAGCTTTCTCTTTGGCATGACATTTCTTCCATGATGGCATCGAATTATAAAACCAGTGAGAAAATCATTTGACCCGGTGATTGATAAAGCTTCTATGTGGCGTGCTCAAGCAACTCTCCTCCTCCTCTTTGACTGTGAAGCTCCTTCCAGGTGATAGCAGCCTACAGTTCTCTCACAGTCACAAAAGTTATGGCAGCGATATGATCACCCGGTAATGTGGCACTTTCAAGGCGATTTGCTAACAGAAATAAAGTAACACACAGAAATTCAGAATTTCACGTACACTAAACTAATCCTAATTCTCCATAGGATTAAAATTCACTGCTCTTCCATGATCCTGGGCACTCCCGTGAGGGAATTAATCCCATCCAGACTCTGATACCAACTTAGAAAATGGAAGAACAGCCATAGCACACTAACCACATACAAATAATAAATATTTCTTATTCAATTACACTCACATACAATACATTTTTATATTTCTTATTCAATTACACTCACATATAATACATTTTTATAGTTGATCTGAGATCCAACATATATTAAATATGAGGATTTCTTATTCAATTACACTCACATACAATACATTTTTATATTTCTTATTCAATTACACTCACATATAATACATTTTTATAGTTGGTCTGAGATCCAACATATACCAAATAATATGAAGATTTCTTATTCAATTACACTCACATACAATACATTTTTATAGTTGGTCTGAGATCCAACATATACTAAATATGAGGATAGAGGTTGAGAGAATCTCTCAATAACCTCCAACAAATCCAAACCAATGGCTAACAAATTCTATTATAAACAATATCTCTAACATTTCCTACATTACATGTTATAGAAATTAATTAAATTAAATCTGCAATTAGACGATCTTACATTTTTTGCTCGATTATAGCAACAAAGAAGATAAATAGAGTACACTAGGCATGAATGCCCTTCTTAACGCCTTCCCAAAAAATGATCGTTTGATCCATTCGTACACTTTTATCAAATTACGAATCATTAGTCGTGGGGTATGAATGTAGGTCAGACAATACCCTTGATTTCAATGCTAATTTATTGTGTAAATATAGATGCCCTCTATAGAGAAGCTCTTCATTTTTCCAAGTGTAGTCCATATATGTACATGGTTCCATTTGAATTTGTTGGATCATGTTAGTAATCTTGGTCCATCCATGAACCATTTTTTTTGGATGAATTCAACCAATATGCAATAATGAAGGAGAGGTAATCTTCTTATTCATACAATTAAGATAGATCATCTATTAGCACATTCTCTTTGCTAGGTTATATTTATTTATCTCATAGTCATATCCCAATATTTTGGTGATCCATTTTTGTTGTTCAAGGGAGGAATTTCTTTGTTCTAGAAAGTATTTTAGGCCACAACGATAATCTTTTATCTGGAAATGTTGCTTAGGTAGGTATGGATGATAAATTTCCATAGCATGCAATATGGGCATCGTATCGTTTTCATAAGTTAATTTTCCCATGTACTACTCACGGAGTTGTTTTCTAGTAAAAGCTAATGGTATACCTTCTTGCTTGAGTATTGCTATGATGCCTCTACCTAAGGCATCACATTCTAGGACAAAGGTTCTAGCAAAGTTAGGAAAAGAAAATACTGGGGTAGTACACATAACCTCTCCTTTATGTCCTAGAAAGAGTTTTTTGTTGTATCATTCCAATTGAAAGAATTAATTTTTCTATAAAAGTTGTGAGTGGAGCAACAATCTTACCATGTAGTTCCTTGTGAAATTTTTATAATAACCAATGAGACCTAAAAAACCTCTTAGGATTTTAAGAGTCTTGAGATGAGGTAAATCCTTCATCACTTCAATTTTATTTGAATCCACAAGCACACGCTCCTAGATGATAATATGGTCCAAATATTCCACTTTAAAGACACCAAAGGAAAATATGGAACTTTTAAGAAAGAGTGGATGATCCACAAGTAGTTGTAAGACTTGATCCACATGAGCTACATGGGTTTGCCATGTTTTATTGTAGATCAAGATGTCATAAAAATATTACGTATGAAGGGTTTAAATATTTTGTTCATGAGACTTTGGAAGGTGGATGATGCATTGCAAAAGGAAAATGGAATCACTAAGAACTTTTAATGGCTTTCATGAGTGAGAAAAGTAGTTTTGGGAATATCTACCTCTTATGAGCAAAATTGATGGTAGCTTGAGCAGAGAAAACGTTTGGTGAAGAATTGAGCACCCTTGATATCATCTAGAAGGTCACCAATGAAAGGAATTGGAAACGTATCCTTGAGAGTCTAAATAGTTTAAAAAAGGTTAACGAGAACACAATATGTTTAAAATGTGATTCTAATATTAATAGGTCAATTTCAAAAAAGTAATAAAAAATATATATATATGCATCATTATCATAATAAAATTGCAAGACACAGTCACATTATCCCTGCAATTTAAATAAAAACTCCAATATTCATTACTTCACAGCGAAATTCTTTTCATGCAACTTTGTCCTTCCAACAAAGCACTCTGGTAGCCCATCAACATGTCTACCTTCTTCATACAATCATTCTCCTGTATTCACAGCAACGCATGAAATGGTCTCAAGATTGATAATAGTTCACCATTTCATCTATTATATAATTGCAATGAGACATATATATCACAGCCATGCATTCACACAATGCATGTCAACATGTGCACCCACACATATGCATGCACACCTACAACATTCACATATTATTTTAATGTGCACTCACTCAATGCCCTCTTGCATGGATTCATGAATATTATACTTTCATGTCATTCATTTTACCATGATGTTTTGGAAAGTATGGCTATTTCCTCAACACATCACCCAAGCATATCCCTAATCACTTGGTTAACTATATGGGTCCCTTCCTTCTCCACCCAAACAACACATCAGGAGTTTACTCACTCCTTGGTCGTTGGAAAAGAGGTTTCATCCCAAATTAACACCAATAGGGATTTCATGGGATACTTGTGTAGTTCTATAGCATTAACATTCCAACCACATCATGGCCTTACCCATGACTATCTCATATGGCATGCACTACCACAACATGACTATAAGTCTTTACTTTGTTTGGTTGTTAAACTCACAACCAATATACACAAATGGCATGATATAATTTCATATGAATGCATTGAGGTTTCTACGAAACTATAGGGTGTAAAGATCCTTTCCTTCACTTACCCACACCTCACCAACTCGGTAGGATGAAATTCACATTCAGGCACTCAGTGCCACATGCAAACCAAATCAACATAGTTTAAACATAGTTGAAGGGATCTTACCAAATCCTCTCTCAACATTCATGCAATTAAGCACAAATAACCATTACCTGCATGGCTCCCATTAACATCGCTTGATGTTACCTGATCAGTTGGTCTCCTATAAGGATTTCACCATCCCACCATCAACCTCTTGAATCATAGATTTGTTGCCCCAACCTTTCTTCATAAGGTTGTTGGTCATATAAAGCAACATCATCCACATCTTTAGCCATGCTTCGGTTTTCTTTGGTCCTACAACCAATGCGAACACAACTAATTATTAACAACCACCATAATTATCTTAAGTGGCTCATTGCATATGTAAAACCTCACTATTTCACCAATATGCAATATCATATACATGCACAAACATTTTCACATGCACTATGAAATGTTTATTAATATACCATCTAGTGCTTATTCATTTCATCTATCTAATCTCTTGCATTTTCAACATTCTTATGCCATAATTTATATGCATGACAACTTCATAATTATAAATACAATAGCAAGAGAGGAGTTAAGGAATTCTCCCTTTCCAATTCCCCATTATAGCATGGAATTTCCCCTTCCACATCATAGCTGATCCAATTTCATGGCCTCTCTACTATGCACACAAGCAATTATTAGCTATGTTCTTCTCACCAAGTAGCAATTCCATATATATATATATATATATATATATATATATATATATATATATATATATATATACGTGTATAACATTCACTATTGCTACTTTCCCAAGCATACAATTATTATGTTATAAACATAAATAGTTTAAGGTGATATATTTCCCTTTCATCCTCCATAATGGATATTACAACCAATTACTCTTACTGAGGATTCCACAACCCCTTTATGTAATTCATAGTTCACATTCCAAGCATAGAGAATGTCTTTCATACATTCAACGACTGTCTTTGGGGGACGATGAGGGTTAAAGGGGATTGCCCCTTTGTGGCAAGCCCCCTTGACCCCCGTCGTCAAAGGACAAGGGGGCTTGCCCCCTTGTGGAAAGGCCCCTTGACCCCCGTCATCAAGGGTCAAGGGGGATTCCATTTTTCAACTTTCGACACCTCCAAATCTTCTTGGAAAACTGCTCAAATTTCTCTGTTTCGGCGAACTTTCAAATTCTCCTCCAACCTATTTCGGAGTAACTCATGATCTTATGTCGACCATTTCAGCGGAAAACTCACAATTCAGCGTCGACCCATTTCAGAGCAAAACTCACAATTCGGCGCCGACTTTTTTCGAAGCAAAACTCGCAATTTGTCGCCAACTTGTTTCGAAGGAACTTGACAATTCTCGTTGATCCGATTTAGTGACCTTCCACTTTCTCGTCGATCGGCAGACTTGTCTCTTTTTCGCCGACTATTTCGATGCTCTTCGATCAACGAACTCACCTTTTTCCGCTGACCGTTTTAGTGCTCTCTGATCGACGAACTCACCTTTTTTTGCCAACCGTTTCGGCATGACTCAACCTTTTCCATCAACCATTTTGGCGCTCTCCGATCGGAGAACTCACCTTTTTCCACCGATCATTTCGGCGCGACTCACCCTTTTCCGCCGACCATTTCGGCACTCTCCAATCGATGAACTCACCTTTTTCCGCCGACTGTTTTGGGCGACTCAACCTTTTCCTCTGACTGACGGACTTATCATTTTTGTGTCGAAACGCCTTTTTAGTGAATTTTTCTGATTTTTCACTGAAACACATTGGCGACCTTCCAATTTCTTCGTTGACCGTTTCGACACTCTTGCCGATTTTGCACCGATATAGACTTAGCAGAACTAAAAAATAGTTAGAAAAATTTTGAAAATTTTCTTTCTTTTCTGATGATTAGTGCTGGGAAGTAAGGGTTCTTACCTTTGCAACTATGATAGGTAGCCCATGTAGGCCTAATGTTGCAACCTCGTGCTCTGATACCAATCTGTCACATCCCCTCTCGTCAATCCAAAGCAAGGAAGGGAACATAATACCAAATTCTGGGGATCTTACAAAAAATCAGCCCATTTCATCAAATTCATGTAAATAAAAACACATGTGTAGGTGTATGATTCAAATAAACACAACAGAATCAATATTGCACATGTGTTTTTATCATACACCTGCACATGAATCATATAGTTGTCCCATAAACATAACAGTCAATAATTAAATAACATTGTAGAGTTTAATACACATAGAGAATACTCATCTTGATGTAATGTTGTCCCAAGCAACTAGCTATGTCGTTGCAATGTTCCACCCATCCATAGGTCTCTTCCCAGCTTGTACTCTTTCAGCACTCAAAGACCACCGCCAAGTTGGGCATGATTTCTATAGGGAAAAGGGGACTCTCACGCTTAGCACAACCAAAGCAATGGATACCTATCTCAACCCCAACATTCTCTTACACACAACAAATAAAAGATTGTGTATGGATACCCATTTTCAACAACGGTGTTTACAAAATAGGGTCCATGGGTATTCCCCAAATTGTGGCACACCCAAAAACGAATTGTGGGAAGAGGAAATCAACACAGGGAAGAAACAGATTTCTTGCACAAGTATGTGAGCATTTAGATGACCAAAATGACCTCTATGAAACCCCCAAATCGATTTCTTCTCTTCCCCACTATTATCCCAAAACAAAAACGCTCTTCCCAGCTAGAAAAATGAAGAAAAACACAACAAAACCATGGAGGAAAACGCCTAGGTAGCTCCCAACTCGTGAGAGAGCAAAACTGATGGGTGAAGAATGGCTTGGGAAGCAATTTTGTGGCTCTTTTCTTGCTAAGGAAGCTAAACACGAATTTCCATGAAGGGTGGCTTTCCCATATCTGAATTTGGACAACCATACCTCTTCATTCCCCAAGGCATTAGCTACTTCAACCAACTCTCGGAATAAATAAATGATTAGGTACAAAAGTCAACATGGGTAGTTGAGGGTTTATGGGTTCTCTCATTGACACTTGGCTTGAGTTGATTGGTTCAAGGGTATCAATATTTTCACTCCCAATCCCTTGTAAAATCATGCCCCCATCTCTTATTGCATTGCATAGCTAGTTGTGGGTATTTCATTAAAATGCATAGTTACATGTTATCTACAATTCCATTGTGCCTGGATAACACATAAACCATATGCATCACTATTAGAGTTAACCTTGACTCGGGATTGAGTGAAAGTTGGTTAGGTCTAGAACATGTTTTTGGGCACATGGTTTGTTGCAGCCCATGGTATTGCCCCATGGTATTGCATGTAAGGAAGCCTTTATAAGGCTTGAGGAGGCTCCATTGTAAAGTGGCCTGGAGGTGAGCGAGTGAGATCACTTGGCCCGGCTTGGCCAGTTTAGGTCAAGGGTAATGAAGATCTTCATTGAGTGTTGGTTTCCCAGCATGGGGTTTCCAGGGTAAATGATATGTCTCTATTTTGTGATTGCTTGTTTGTGTTTATTTCTTTTGAACGGTAAAATATGTATGCTCGTGTAATTACTAGCAAGTGGTATCAGATCCATGGTGTTTGAAGTCCCATCCGGTGAACATAAGGGGGGTCTGGGGGCCTCGTGGAGGCCCCTGGCTTGAAGGTTCATGGGGGTTCGGGGGTGGGAGCCCCCAAGAGAAATTTTGTTTTGGCCATTTTTTTAAATTTGGGTGGTGTGAAAATTATCTTCTCTTGTGGGCATTGTGAGACCTGGTCGAGATGAACATCAACATATTGCCGGCATGGAGTAGGAACTTAGGCTCAACAAACTTGAAACTTAATCGTTGAGGCATCGGTGGTGCTGGTTGTTTGAAGAGGGAACCCATGCATAGAAGATTGAGCCGTGACAGAAGGTGCCAGAGAAGGCCGTTGAGATCTTGACAATAATGGTTCAGAGTAGCTGACGGATTGGGATTCCATGGTGACAAGCGTGATCCTGTAGCTACGGTTTGAAGCAAACCAGACATGGTTTTCACCGTTTTTTTATTATTGAGAATTCTGTGAGGAAGTGAGAAGGTCCTCGTAGAAGAGAGCATGCGATCTGGTGAATATCATTGGTTGTTCCCATCCGTGCAAGACTGGGTGTGAGGGAAATTCGCTAAGGAAAGATCCGTCCACTAGACATTCTATCCATGATGTTTGTAGCACCGGATAAGCATTCTATGAGCCAAGGAAGGCGTTGATCCACTAGCAGAGATTGTTGAATAAATCCATTGTTGAAAATAAAGGGTTTCCATGAATGCTTCCTAGATGAATATATGCGTGCATGAAGAAGCTCGTTGTGAAAAAGGGAACATGAACAGCCCAATAACTTCGGTGAAGAGAGACACTATCAAAGCAGTGAAGTTCGGAATGTTGAAGCAATATTTGCATGAGATGCACAAGTATCTTACTGTGGTTCACCAAGGGAGTCGCAGTGGGCCATTATGGGGCTACCTATAGGTGCGTATTAGTAGATCTGTGGACCAGTGTGCAAAGGCATGTGCGTTAAGATGAAGTAATGTGTCGATCTGAGGGTGTGAGGAATCCATGTGGTAAATGCAATCTTCCCAGTGATGAGAAGATTCCCCTCCTTAAAGATCAAATTGTTTGCTAGACAACCACGGGATCTACATGTCAAAGGGAATCACCGAGCCACTAGAGGGAAAAGCTAAAGATCTAGCTTGCATGAGGAGAGCACAATGTGGAGGTTACAGTGGTAGAAGCCGATGTGGAGAGAAGACATCCACGATATTGTTTGAAGCCACCATTCTGATATCAATACGTAAGAACGAGATTCCACACACAAGATAAGGAGCCCGGATTTGGGCATAGAGGACGCAGTGCATAGTCGCCACTATGTAATAAGATTGTGTTAGGAACCTGTGTCAACTCTTCTCTTTACTATGCTAGTATATTGTTGTTGGACGCATATGCTTTGTAAGTCATCCCGTAGTATTTGTTGATTCGTAGTTTATATTAGCCCATAGTATTGACCCATAGTATTGGACGCATATGCTTTGTAAGTCGTCCCGTAGTATTATATGTCCCATGGTTTTGACTCATAGTATTGGGCATAGACTTAATATATAAGTGTGTGTTGAGGTCATTGAAGGCACTATGAAGTTAATTGTATTGAGCTTGCTCAAAGGAGGTTACCCCCTCGAAGTGGCCCGTGATCAATATAAAAGTGATTCTGAGTTCTATTATTTCTGATATCTTGTGTATTTGCATTAATTAATTATTGCAGGTTCTTCACAGATTGCTGCAATTTTTTTTAGGATCCAGTTGTGAGATCTCTGGAGTGTAGATCTGTGCAGATTTCCATCGAAGAAGTGTGGACTGTTGAGGCTTGCTGAAAGCAAGAGGTCACGTTTTTGGAAGAAGTTCTAGTAGACCAAGCAATGAATGGCATGATGAGGCAGAGGTAAGACATAGGGCCAAGAGTTCAGCTGTAGAAAAGGGTGCAGCAAAGAAAAATCATGGCAAGAATGAAAGGCATGGCATGATGAGCAAGAAAATGAGCATGGAAAAGCAAGAGGATGAAGCAATGGATGGTGATGGTGTAGTCACCATGAAGACACATAAAAAAAAGGAAACAAAATAATGGAGTGGCTTGCATGTAAAAGGGCATATGGCTGTAAGACCTGGTAAGGCATGCATACCCCTGGTAACTCACCAGTAAAGTGGGGAGAAAGACCTAGGTGATAGGGGGGTGTATGTGAGATTCCTCGGTTAAAAATTTGGAGGGGGGTTGGTGATTACTCCAAGTCAAGTTTAAAGGGGGTATTTTTAGGGTTAACCTTGACTCGGGATTGAGTCAAAGTTGGTTAGGTCTAGAACATGTTTTTGGGCACATGGTTTGTTGTAGCCCATGGTATTGCATGTAAGGAAGCCTTTATAAGGATTGAGGAGGCTCCATTGTAAAGTGGCCTGGAGGTGAGCGGGTGAGCTCACTTGGCCCGGCTTGGCTGGTTTAGGTCAAGGGTAATGAATATCTTCATTGAGTGTTGGTTTTCCCCACATGGGGTTTCCAAGGTAAATTATGTGTCTCTATTTTGTGATTTCTTGTTTGTGTTTATTTCTCTTGAAGGGTAAAATATGTATGCTCGTGTAATTACTAACAATCACTAAATCGATGGAAGGGCCTTGGCCTTGAGCTCCTCACCATAATTTTATAACAATATTACCTCATTTACATTTCAATGCGATGGGGCCAAAATCGGGATATTACAAGAATGCGACTTCCGGCCTGAAACCCGCGCTCCCTAGCGCGACTCTGGTCCCAAAACTCACACTCAGAGTGCACCTTTCCTCTTATAAGTCACACATTCCAGTCGGTAAGCCATGCACACAGCACGC
Organism: Larix kaempferi; assembly: GCA_027924585.1. Lineage (NCBI taxonomy): Eukaryota > Viridiplantae > Streptophyta > Pinopsida > Pinales > Pinaceae > Larix > Larix kaempferi. The sequence goes on along the minus strand of BSBM01000391.1, from coordinate 25,644,676 downwards.
CTTCAGGCATGTAAGCCGCGCCTCTCGGCCTGCTACCCGTGCCCTTCGCACGCCTTTGGCATTGAAACTAGTGCCCCCAGCATGCCTCTGAGCCTAAAACCCACACCCTATTTCCTGTTTCGGCGTGACTTTTTCTACAGCTTGCAGCACCCAGATCGCGACTTTTCGCTTCAAAGACGCACCCTTCATCCCTTTTTGCTTCTTTTCTTACCCAAACGGCCTCCTGTTTGCCTCCATCCATTTTTCCATTGGTACTTTTTTGTTGTTTGCTTGCTGTATCATTTGGGACATTTCATTTTGCATATATCCTTACTCTGTTTCTATCTCTTGCATTATATTTCAGCGAGCTCATTTCTTTTACACATAGTAGTTAATACTTTTTATTTTAGTCTGAGTTATTTATTTCAGCATTTATCACTCACGATATTGGGTTTACACCACTTGTGCATCCACGCACTCCCCATAATTCAAGTGAGACTAAAGTTGACTTAATTCAAACACACATTAACCTACTTGGGAACCCCCCAAAAAATTTGTAGCTAGGTAGGACATTGGGGTTAGGAATCCAAATAACGCTCCCTTTGTCATACACATTTGAGACATAGTTTGTTGTCCTTTAGGGATCCAAAATCCCCTATTATTTATCGGTACAGTTGACACTGATTTTTTGGAGGGCCTCTCCCTTAGGAGGTCAAGTGGAAAGAATGGTTATGTAAGTCTAAGTGGAATATCACTCTCCATTCTATATTGAAAGATACCAACTCGTTGTTCTCATAGTGCATGTTGGTGCCCATACCGGGTGTGCGATGGCCAAAGCACTGAAGCCACAGGACATCTTTCCAGACATGCCATGAACGAGATAGATTAGTTTCCATTCTTCTAGTACTCTTTTACCCATAGTCCCTCTCGGTAGAGGTATATCCTTTATCCATTTGGTTCTACATTTCATATTGCCTGACTGCGTATTTCCCCACCTTGTAGGGGATACGATTTGTGTGATATTCCATATGTTTTAGATAGGTTTTTGCATGCTCATATACCCCCATTGGTTAGTGAGTCTACCTTTTTATTTCTATGGGTGCTTCTTGTTGGTATTCTAACATTTTTATTGTTGCTCTGCTTGTTGTAGCACGTTGTTGTAGTAAGTGTTTTTGAGCTTATGGTTGGCCTGAGTGTCATCTTTTTACGAGCTCTCCTTTTGCACACACGGTTGCACTAGGATTTTTTATCATTTTATCTACCACAGTCCCTCAGCACTTTTACACCTGTAACCACTGATTCACCGAGACACTCTCATCTCCTATGGGGACATTCCCTGCAGTACGGTCCACTTGACCCCACTCATCATACTCCCTTGAGATGCACATCTTTGTCGCCTGATCTTCATCCCAACGCCCCTTATTTTACATATGATTCTAAGCCAGATTCACCTACATACACAGTTCCGTATAGCTCCATGGTCGGCATGAACCCCAACCCCTTTTATGGTGGGATTTTTGGCAGTGGCTCCACCACTAGCCTAGGCACCATTTCAGCATCCATCTCTACTATGCCATCTAGAGGACCTACACCTGGCATTTCACTCACTACTTCTATACCCATTGGGAGTGGATCTATTCCGAATAATGTCCCTTTAATCACTAGTAGTATCCCTGGAGGCACTGGACCTTCCACCTCAATCCCTCCTTCCTTTAACAGTGGTCCCTCGATCCTCGTTATGACACCTGCCTCCACCCCACCACTGGGTAGAGGTGGCCCCATGATCGTCGCCATGGCTAGAACATAGGCCACTTCGACCACGTCACATCCTCCTGGTAGTTTTTCATTCATGGATAGTCTCAACCTACTTGATCTGGCCCAGTTGACTAACAAACTGATCCAACATTACCCTACATGGCCTCCCATGCCTACCAAACTCCCTTCGGACATCCCAAAATTATAAGGGAAGGGTGGTGAGGACCCCAGAACCATATCATGTCCTTCCACTTATGGTGTTCCTCTGACTCCATAGTGGATGACTTGATCCACCTATGGCTCTTAAAATAGACACTCACTAGCATTGCAGCCAAGTGGTATATTGAACAGCCACATGCGATGCATTCCACTTTTTCTTCCCTTGCTTCAAATTTCCTGTAGTTATTCTAGTTACCAATCCGTTATGACGCCGGTGTTGATATTGTACTATCATGCAGACAGAACATGGGTACCCATATCACTTACTATATCCATGAATGTCGTAGACGCTGTAGTTTGTGTAAGATCAAGTTAGATGACCGTATCCTTTTAGATTGGTTCTTGAAGTCCCTCATAACAGTTATTGCCAAGGATGTGGCATCTGAACGGCCCTTAACCAAAGAAAAATCCATACTTAAAGCCCAACAGTTTGACCTTATCTATGCATAGTCGGGCTACCTTTACTCCATTTTACCTGATGCTCCTTGCGGTGATTCCTCCCGGAAGGAAGCACCTAGCGCATCCCACGTTGTTGACGGTATTATTAGACACATTACATCTCATAGTCAACCATATGTCCATATGCCTCCTGCCACTACCCCGACGTACAATCCTACACCCATCTCTACACCACCCGCCATGAGTAGTGGTCGCAACCTTTCGCATGCCACAACTCATTCTGGAGCAACATCTTCGTATCTTCCCATGGCCCAAGCCCCTCATAAACATGGAGCTTCATATTCGGTGCATTGCTATGGTCACTCCTCGCTCGCATATGTCCCCCTTGCCGCACTTCCTGCCTACTACCATCAATCGACTGCACTCGCACCCGCAAAACCTCAAGCACCTCCTGCTTACTATCCATCACCAGTTTCCCATGCACCCGCTCAACCACAAACCCCCCATTCCCCGAGGGAAATTTTATGCCCAACAAAACCAACTGCAGAACCAACCTATCCAATGGAACCAACAAGGACAACAAAATCAGGGACACAGACGCAATCGAGACAATAACCAACCTCCCGGTAGAGGCGGTCCACTATCGAACCCCCTGATAATAATGCCGCCACACTGGCTAACCAAAATCTTGATTGACAACCTTGACAAGGTAAAAACCCCAACTTATGTACAAACCACCCAGGTTCTATTTGCGGGGTCTATGGCCATTACACGCACAACTGTCCCCATTTAGAGAGAGCTCGCCAACTCTAGAGTGACAATACCCAATGCCAAGGAAATGCTATACCTCCGGCAACACCAAACCCCCTGTAACCCAATGCATAACCTATGGTGTTACAAAACCCCCTACCCACTCAAGGGGTAGTAGCCACCCAACCTTTGGCTCCCCCTCAAGCAGTTGTCGCACCACAACAACCAGTTTCTTATGTTGCTACTGTTATTCAACCCATTGAATCAGGTACCCACCGCCTTTTAATGATGTCTTCGACTGATATCAACCTTCAAACATGCCATAACCAATATGGTTCCACCACCGAGACCATTCTCGTGGACAAGGCCGCTACCACTATCCCCACAGATCAATCGTTACGTCTACCCCCAACACCATTCAACGGGTCCCCCAAAGCTCTTAGATTCCCTCTATGCCGCATCAATAACAACCCCAATGCTCGTGCTACCCCCAACTATAACATCGTGGATGACTTAGCCCAGTCACCTGTTGCTATGTCAGCCTTTGAAGTTTTAAAAAAGTACCCAGCGCAGTGCAAAACATTGTTGTTTTCCATAGGTGCAATTGACCCTTCTGAATCATGAATGATGGCATTCGATTTAGGCCAATTTGAACCGTGCATGCATTCCACCTTAGCATTTCAAGTCTCTGTGTCAATCTGAAATCTCGTTATCCATCGGTGCATCATCGATGAGGGTGCCTCTACATGCGTCATGTCTACATTTGTGTGGAAGAAGCTAGGATCCCCTACCCTACAACCCTCCATGACTACCTTACGAGCTTATGATGGCCATTCATCCCAATTGCAATGCCTTCAAGCTAATGTTCTAGTCCAACTAGCTGGAAAAACTGTCATGATTAACATTGAAGTCGTCAATGCCCAGCTCGACTACAACCTGATCCTAGGAAGAAGCTACATGTATGCCATGAAGGCTGTTTCCTCCTCTTTGTTTCTACTTATGATGTTCCCCCATGAGGGACGGGTTGTTAAAATCAATCAAGTCACTTACTATGACCTGAATGCACCCTCTACACCCAAAAATGTTCTCCCCATGGTTGAACAACCTATTTATAGTGCGCCTACCTCATTGATTTCCATTGTCAGACCTGGCCTTTATTCAGAGCCTCCAATGGTCTCCACTTTTCATTATGTACCGCATCCCCCTCCAATCGTTGATATCTCTGACTTGTGCACCATTTCATCAAGTCAACCAGTCCCTAACCCTCAGCCTCCACTCCTTCCCCAATCGCCATTAGTACCTAGCCATGTTGGAGCCACACCGTTCCACACAATCCCATTCTTATTTCCACCATCAGGAGTAGTAAGTATTGTTGTCATGGCCACGTTGAATCTCTCTGGATTGACATAGGACTTCCTGTGTGGTATTTACCTTCACCTAATCCCACTCCAACGCCATAAGTCATTCTTCAACTAGTCCAAATGATCACCACTGCCAATCATCCACCTCCTAGTGTGGTGGAAACATCTTCCTCCAACACTGCCCCTTAGCCATCCAACAACGCTGGGGGCAGAGCCATGCACACTCATACCGAACCAAATGTGACTAAAATTGTGCACCCTTTCCCTCTATCCTGCACACCCCCCAAGTGTGCCTTATGCGATGAGTTGGGCCATCTAACAAATAATTGTCCACAATTTCCCGATCTTTAAGAACACATGAAGACATTGGACGATGACCCCACTATACTAGTTGTCGAATTTTCAACTACCCTCCCACCATGTAACAAATCGTTGTGTACCAACCACTCCTGTGCCATATGCGAAGTTTACGGCCATTACTCTCGTCATTGTCCAGACTTAATAGAGTATCGGTTGGTGCTGCATGAAATGCGTCAGTCTACGCTAGAATCATCCATTACTACCATTGAGGAGATTGACCCACCTGAATCCTCCTCTTCGGCAGAGATTAACACTATTTACATGATTTCCACAAGTGGCGAACCAACCATTCCCTCAACCTACAGAGTTTACCTCTTCCGATCTGTCCACATATTTTGTTCGCAGTGATGAAGAAATCCTCGAAGCACTAATTACACCTGAATTACCTTGGGATGACATGCATCATAGAGCTTACTTCATTCCTGAGGAATCTACTCCTGTTACAACCAGCCAACTTTCGGTCGATTCAAAATACTTTCAACATAACTGCGGAAACTTGGTTCCAGCAGCCCTCTTATTCACCTCGGGTGAGACTGCACTTGCTCTGCAAGTGTTGCTAGAAAGGGTTACACCTTTCTGGGCCGGTGTATAAGGGAGTTTGGGTTGGTAGTTTGTTGGCGACAGTGCGGAGTGAATCCCTATCGATAGACTCTGTGTCAACACCATGCTTCGGTTGTCTTTGGTCCTACAACCAATGTGAACACAACTAATTATTAACAACCACCATAATTATCTTAAGTGGCTCATTGCATATGTAAAACCTCACTATTTCACCAATATGCAATATTATATACATGCACAAACATTTTCACATGCACTGTGTAATGTTTATTAAAATGCCATCTAGTGCTTATTCATTTCATCTATCTAATCTCTTGCATTTTCAGCATTCTTATGCCATAATTTATATGCATGACAACTTCATAATTATAAATACAATAGCAAGAGAGGAGTTAAGGAATTTTCCTTTCCAATTCCCCATTATAGCATGGAATTTCCTCTTCCACATCATCGTTGATCCAATTTCATGGCCTCTTTACCATGAACACAAGAAATTATTAGCCATGATCTTCTCACCAAGTAGCAATTCAATATATATATATGTGTATAACATTCATTCTTGCTACTTTCCCAAGCATACAATTATGATGTTATAAACTTAAATAGTTTAAGGTGATAGATGTCCCTTCATCCTCCATAATGGATATTACAACCAATTACTCTTATTGAGGATTCCATAACCCCTTTATGCAATTCATAATGCACATTCCAAGCATAGAGAATCTCTTTCATACATTCAACGACTGTCTCTAGGGGATGATGGAGGTCAAGGGGGCTTGCCCCCTTGTGGAAAGCTCCCTTGACCCCCATCGTCAAGGGTCAAGGGGGATTCCATTTTTCAACTTTCGGCACCTCCAAATATTCCTGGAAAACTGCTCAAATTTCCCTGTTTCGACGAACTTTTGAATTCTCCTTCGACCTGTTTTGGAGCAACTCGCGATCTTACGCCGACCATTTTGGTGCTCTCAATTCAGTGCCAAAACATTTCAGAGCAAAACTCGCAATTCAGCGCTGACTAGTTTCGAAGAAAAACTCATGATTCGTCCTCCACTAATTTCGAAGGAACTTGTCAATTCTTGCCAATCCGGTTCAACTACCTTCCACTTTCTCGCAGATCAGCGGGCTTGTCTCTTTTCTGTCGACTGTTTCAACGTTCTCCAATTGGTGAACTCACCTTTTTCTGTTGACCATTTTGGCTCTCTCCAATCGACGAAATCACCTTTTTCTGCCAACCGTTTCGGCACAACTCAACCTTTTCTGCCGACCGTTTTGGCGCTCTCCGATCGGTGAACTCACTTTTTTCCACCGATCGTTTCGGCGCGACTCTGCCTTTTCCATTGACCGTTTCGGCGCTCTCCGATCGACGAACTCACCTTTTTCCACTGTCCGTTTCAACGTGACTTAACATTATCTACCGTCCATTTCGACGCTCTCTGATCGAAGAACTCACCTTTTTCCACTAACCGTTTCTACGTGACTCACCTTTTCCGTGGACCGTTTTGGCGCTCTCCGATCGGCGAACTCACCTTTTTCCGCCGACCGTTTTGGCGCGACTCAGCCTTTTCCACTGACTTACGCACTTATCATTTTTGTGTCGAAACACCTATTTGGAAAATTTTCCCGATTTTTCACCGAAACACATCGGCGACCTTCCACTTTCTTCGCTGACCGTTTCGACGCTCTTGCCTATTTTGCGTCGATACAGACTTAGCAAAACTAAAAAACAGTTAGAAAAAATTTAAAAAAAATTCTTTCTTTTTTGGTGATTAGTGCTGAGCAGTAAGGGTTCTTACCTTTGTAACTATGATAGGTAGCCCATGTAGGCCCAATGTTGCCACCTCTTGCTCTGATACCAATCTATCATGTCCCCTCTCATCGATCCAATGCAAGGAATGGAACATGATACTGAATTATGGGGATCTTACAAAAACTCATCCCAGTTAATCAAATTCATGTAAATAAAAACACATGTGCAGGTGTATGATTCAAATAAACATAACAGAAGCAATATCGACTACATGCATATCTAGCATGCATTGATCTTCATAAGCATAACAGTCAATAATTAAATAACATTATAGAGTTTAATACACATAAAGAATACTTATCTGGATGTAATGTTGTCCCAAGCAACTAGCTATGTCACTGCAACGTTCCACCCAACCATAGGTCTCTACCCAGCCTGTATTCTTTTAGCACTCAGAGACTACCCCCAAGTTGGGCATGATTTCTACAAGGAAAAGGGGACTCTCAAGCTTAGCACAACCAAAGCAATGGATACCCATCTCAACCCCAACATTCTCTTGCACACAACAACTCAAATATTGGGTATGGATACACATTTTCAACAATGGAATTTACAAAATAGGGTCCATGGGTTTTCCCCAAATCGTGGCACACCCAAAAACGAATTGTGGGAAGAGGAAATCAACCCAGGGAAGAAACGAATTTCTCCCACTAGTATGTGAGCATTTAGATGACCAAAATGACCTCTACGAAACCCCCAAATCGATTTCTTCTCTTCCCCATTGTTATCCCAAAACAAAAACACCCTTCCCAGCTAGAAAAATGAAGAAAAACATAACAAAACCATGGAGGAAAACGCTCAGGTAGCTCCCAACTCGTGAGAGAAAAAAATTGATGGGTGAAGAATGGATTGGGAAGCAATTTCATGGTTCTTTTATTGGAAAGGAATCTAAACACGGATTTTCATGAAGGGTGGCTTTCCCATACTCGAATTTGGACAACCATACCTCTCCATTCCCCAAGGCATTAGCTACTTCAACCAACTCTTGGAAGAAATAAATGATTGGGTACAAAAGTCAACATGGGTAGTTGAGGGCTTATGGGCTCTCTCATTGACATTTGGCTTGACTTGATTAGTTCAAGGATATAAATATTTTCCCTCCCAATTCCTTGTAAAATCATGCTCTCATCTCTTGTTGCATTGCATAGCTAGTTGTGGGTATTTCATTAAAATGCATAATTACATGTTATTTGCAATTCCATTGTGCTTGGATAACAAATAAACCATATGCATCACTAAATCAATGGAGGGGCCTTGGCCATGAGCTCTTCACCACGATTTTATAACAATATTACCTCATTTACATTTCAATGCGATGGGGTCAAAATCAGGATATTACACGAGCATGACTTCCGTCCTGAAACCCGTGCTCCCCAGCTTGACTTTCATCCCAAAACTTGCGCTTAGAGTGCACCTTTCCTCTTATAAGTCACGCGCTCCACGCGCATTCTAGCCGGTAAGACACACACTTTGCGTGCCTTCGGGAATGTAAGTCACGCTTCTTGGCCTGCTACCGGTTCCCTTCACGCGCCTTCAACACTGAAACTCGTGCCCCCAGCGTGCCTCTGATCCTGAAACCCATGCCCTATTTCTTGTTTCAGTGCGACTTTTTCTACAGCCTACAGCACTCAGATTGTGACTTTTTGCTTCAAAGACGCACCCTATAGCCCTTTTTGCTTCTTTTCTTACCCAAATAGCCTCCTGTTTTCCTGCATCCATTTTTCCATTGGTACTTTTATGTTGTTTGCTTGCTGTAGCATTTGGGACATCTCACTTTGCATACATCCTTACTGTGTTTCTATCTCTTGCATTATATTTCAGCGAGCTCATTTCTTTTACACATAGCGGTTAGTACTTTTTATTTCAGTCTCAGTTGTTTATTTCAACATTTATCACTGACGATATTGGGTTTACACCACTTGTGCACCCAAAAACAACTTTGTATCTAGGTAGGACATTAGGGTTGGGAATCCAAATAACGCTCCCTTTGTCATACACATTTGAGACATAGTTTGTTGTCCTTTAGGGATCCAAAATCCCCTATTATTTATTGGTATGATTGACATTGATTTTTCGGAGGGCCTCTCCCTTAGGAGGTCAAGTGGAAAGAATGGTTCAAGAATTCTAAGTGTAATATTGCTCTCCATTCTATATTGAAGGATACCATCTCGTTGTTCTCGTAGTGCATGCTGGCACCCATACTGGGTGTGCGATGGCCAAAGAACTGAAGCCACGGGACATCTTTCTGGATGTGCCATGAACGAGGTAGATTAGTTTCCATTCTTCTAGGAATCTTTTACCCATAGTCCCTCTTGGTAGAGGGATGTCCTTTAGCCATTTGGTTCTACATTTCATATTTCCTGATCGCGGATTTCACCACCCTGTAAGGGATACGATTTGTGTGAGATTTCATATGTTTTAGATAGGTGTTTTCATGCTCGTATACCCCCATTGGTTAGTGAGTCTACCTTTTTATTTCTAGGAGTAATTCTTGTTGGTATTTTAACATTTTTATTGCCGCTCCGCTTGTTACAGCAAGTGTTTTTGAGCTTGTTGTTGGCCTGAGTGTTGTCTTTTTATGAGCTCTCCTTTTCCACACACAGTTGCACTAGGATTTTTTAACATTTTATCTACCAGACTCCCTCAACACTTTTACACATGTAACCATTGATTCACCAAGACACTCTCGTCACCTATGGGGTTATTCTCCGCAATACGATCCACTTGACCCCACTCGTCACACTCTCTTGAGACGCACATATTTTTCATCAGATCTTCATCCCAATGCCACTTATTTCACATATGATTCTGAGCCAAATTCACCTACATACACCACTCCATCTAGCCCCATAAACGACGTGAACCCCTACCCCTTTTACGACATGAACCCCAACCCCTTTTACAACGGGACTTTTGGCAGTGGCTCCACCACTAGCCCGGCCACCATTTCAGCATACATCCCTACTATGCCATCTAGAGGACCTACACCTGGAATTTCAGTCACTACTTCTATACCCATTGGGAGTGGATTTGTTCCGAATAATGTCCCTTTAGTCACCAGTAGTATCCCTAGAGGAACTGGCCCTTCCTCCTCAATCCCTCCGCCCTTTACCAGTGGTCCCTTGATCCCCGTTATGACACATGCCTCTACTCCACCACATGGTAGAGGTGGCCCCATGATCACCACCATGGCTAGAACACAGGCCACTTTGACCACATCACATCCTCCTGCTAGTTTGTCATTCATGGACAGTCTCAACCTACCTAATCTAGCCTGATTGGCTAACGATCTAATCCAACATTACCCTACATGGCCTCCCATTCCTACTAAACTCCCTTCAGACATCCCAAAATTCGAAGGGAAGGGTGGTGAGGACCCCAAAACCATATCATGTCCTTCCACTTATAGTGTTCCTCTAACTCCATAGTGGATGACTCGATCTGCCTATGCCTCTTACAACATACACTCACTAGCATTGCAACCAAGTGGTATATTGAACAACCACATGGGACACATTCCACTTTTGCTTCCCTCTCTTTGAATTTCCTGTAGTTCTTCCAGTTACCAATTCGTTATGATGTTGGTGTTGAGATTTTACTATCATCTGGACAAAACACGACTACCCATATCACTGACTATATCCTTGAATGTCGTAGACAACGTAGTTTGTGTAAGATCAAGTTAGATGACCGTATATTTTTAGATTGGTTCTTGAAGTCCCTCATACCAGTTATCGCCAAGGATGTGGCATCTGAACGACCCTTAATTGAAGAAAAAAAATACTTAAATCCCAACAGTTTGACCTTATTTATGCATAGTTGGGCTACCTTTACTACATTTTACTTGATGCTCCTCGCGGTGATTCCTCTTGGAAGGACACTCCTAGTGCATCCCACGTTGATGACAGCATTATTGGACACATTGCATCTCATAGTCGGCCATATGTCCATATGCCTCTCGCCACCACCCCGACGTACAATCCTACACCCATCTCCACACCACCCTCCATGAGTAGTGATCCCGACCTTTAGCGTGCCATGACTCATTCTACAGCAACATCTTCATATGTTCCCATGGCCCAAGCCCCTCATAAACATGGACCTTCATGTCCGGCGCATTGCTACAGTCACACCCCACCCGCATACGTCCCCCCTACTGCACTTCCTACCTACTACCATCAAGCAGCTACACTCGCACCCACAAAACCTCAAGCACCTCCCTCTTACTATCCACCACCAGCTTCCCATGCACCCGCTCAACAACAAACCCCCCCGTTCCCTAAGGGAACGTTTATGCCCAGCAAAACCAATTGCAGAACCAACCTGTCCAACGGAACCAACTAGGACAACAAAATCGGGGACATGGATGTAATCGGGGAGATAACCATCCTCTCGGTAGAGGCGATCCATTATCGAACCCCCCTGATAATAATGGCGCCGCTCCGGCTAACCAAAATCTTGATTGACAACCTTGGCAAGGTAAAAACCCCAACTTACGTACGAACCACCCATGTTCTATTTGCAGGTTCTATGGCCATTACATGCACAACTATCCCCATTTAGAGAGAGCTCACCAACTCTGGAGTGACGATGTCCAACGCCAAGGACATGCTACGCCTCTAGCAACACCAAAGCCCCCGCAACCTAATGCATAACCTATGGTGTTGCGAAACCCCCTACCCACTCAAGGGGTAGTAGCCACCCATCCTTTGGATCCCCCTCAAGCAGCTGTCGCACCACAACATCTAGTTTCTTATGCTGCTACTGTTATTCAACCCATTGATTCAGGTACCCACCACCTTTTAATGATGTCTTCAGCTAATATCAACCTTCAAACATGCCATAACCAGTATGGTTCCACCACCGAGACCATTCCTATGGATAAGGCCGCTACCACTATCCCCACAGATCAATCGTTACGTCTGCCCCCAACACCATTCAATAGGTCCCCCAAAGCTCCTAGTTTCCCTCTATGCCACATCAATAACAACTCTAATGCTCGAGCTGCCCCCAACTATAACATTGTGGATGACTTAGCCCAGTCACCCGTTGCTATGTCAGCCTTGGAAGTTTTAAAGCACTTCCCAACGCTGTGCAAAACATTGTTGTCCTCCATAGGTGCAATTGACCCTTCTGAATCATGAATGATGGCATTCGATTAAGACCAATTTGAACCGTGCATGCCTTCCACCTTAGCATTTCAAGTCTCCGTATCAATCTAAAATCTTGTTATCCATCGGTGCATCATCGATGAGGGTGCCTCTACATGCGTCATGTCTACATTCGTGTGAAAGAAGCTAGTATCCCCTACCCTACAACCCTCCACGACTGCCTTACGAGCTTATGATGGCCGTTCATCCCAACCGCAACACCTTCTAGCTAATGTTCCAGTCCAATTAGCTGGAAAAAATGTCTTGATTGACATTCAATTCGTCAATGCCCAGCTGGACTACAACCTGCTCCTAGGAAGAAGCTACATGTACACCATGAAGACTTTTACCTCCTCTGTATTTCGGCTTATGATGTTCCCCCATGAAGGACGGGTTGTTAAAATAAATCAAGTCACTTATTATGACCCGAATGCACCCTCTACACCTGAAAATGTTCTCCCCATGGTTGAAGAACCTGTTTATGGTGTGCCTACCTCATTGATTTCCACCGTCGGACTTGGCCTTTATTCAGAGCCTCCAATGGTCTCCACTTTTCATTCCATACCACATCCCCCTCCGATCGTTGATATCTCTAACTTGTGCACCATTTCGTCAAGTCAACCGATCCCTAACCCTCAACCTCCACTCCTACCCCAACCACCATTAGTAACTAGCCATGTTGGAGCCACATCGATCCACACAATCACGTTCTTATTTCCACCATTAGGAGTAGTAAGTATTCCCGTCATGGCCACGTTGAATCTCTCGGGATTGACGTTACGACTTCCTGGTGTGGTATTTACCTGCCCCTAATCCCACTCCAATGCCACAAGTCATTCTTCAACTAGTCCAAACGATCACCACTGCCAATCATCCACTTCCCAGTGTGGTGGAAACATCTTCCTCCAACACTACCCCTCAACCATCCAACAATGCTAGGGGTAGAGCCACGCACACTCATACTGCACTAAATGCAACTAAAACTGTGCACCCTTTCCCTCTATCTCGCACACCCCCCAAGTGTGCCTTATGGGATGAGTTGGGCCATGTAACACATAATTTTCCACAGTTTCCCGATCTTCAAGAACACATGAAGACATTGGACAATGACCCCACTATATTGGTTATCGAATTTCCAACTACCTGCCCACCACGTAACAAATCGTTGCGCACCAACCACTCATGCGCCATATGCGAAGTTTACGGCCTTTACTCTCGTCATTGTCCAGAATTAATAAAGTATTGGTTGGTGCTACATGAAATGCGTCACTCTGCGCTATAATCATCCATTACTACCATTGAATAGATTCACCCACTTGAATCCTCCTCTTCGGCAGAGGTTAACACTATTTACATGATTTCCACAAGTGGCGAATCAACCATTCCCTCAACCTACAGAGTTTACCTCTTCCGATCTGTCCACACATTTTGTTCGCAGTGACAAAGACATCCTCGAAGCACTAACTGCACCTTACTTCCCTTGGGATGACATGCATCATAGAGCTTACTTCATTTGTGAGGAGTCTACTCCTGTTACAACCAACCAACTTTCGATCGAGTCAAAAGACTTCCTCCATAGCCAAGTGGACTAGTTTAAGAACCCCATCCCAAATCCTGATGCTTTCGAAGAAGGAAACATGGTTAACATCTCGCCTACCATTGAGGTCGATATTTCCATCACACTAGGTATAGTTAAGAACATTAATTTAGGTGCTTCCTGTACTCCAAACAATTTCAATGCCTACAACAAGCTCTTCCAAGAGTTTTGTGATGTTTTCGCTTGGTCATATACTGAGATGCTTGGCCTTGACCCTGCCATTATTGAGCACCGTATTGATACTTGGCCTGGCATCTCGCCTGTCCGCCAAAAGCAATGACCCATTCACCCCTTCAAATTACCAGTCGTGAAGGCCGAAATTGAGAAATTACGACAAGCTGGGTTCATTTATCCCATTGCTTACACCACATGGGTGTCCAATCCAGTTTCGGTTAACAAAAAACAGGGGACTATTCGCCTCTGTATCAATTTTCGTGATCTGAATTTAGCTTGTCCCAAAGACAACTTTCCTACGCCTTTCATCGATCAACTCATTGATGCATGTGCAGGTCATGAGATTCTATCCTTCATGGATGGTTTCTCTGGCTACAATTAGATTCAAATTCATAAAGAAGATTAGTATAAGACTTCCTTCACTACCCCATGGTGTACCTTTTCTTATCGTGTTATGTTGTTTGGTCTTAACAATGCTGGTGCCACATTTTAGCGGGCCAAGAACTTTTGTTTTCACGACTTGGTCCATATTATCCTTGTCTACTTGGATGAACTCACTGCTCAATCCAAGAAATGATCCGACCACCTTGACGATCTCCGGCAAGTATTTTTGTGTTGTTGCAAATATAACATCTGCTTGAACCCCCTCAAGTGTGTTTTTTGCATTCCTGTCGATTGGTTATTGGGTTTCATTTTTCCCAAAAAGAGATCATTATTGATCCTCTGAAGGTTAAATCCATTCTTGACCTCCCATCGCCACATACATTACGCCAATTGCAGAGTCTTCAAGGGAAAGCCAATTTTCTCCATCGCTTTGTTCCTAACTATGCTACCAAAGTTAATGGTTTCCTTCGCTTGCTTCGGACCTACGTTCCCTTTGTTTGGGACGAACAAGCACAAGTGGCGTTTGAAGCATTAAAACAAGCCTTGACTTCTGCCCCATTGATTTCACCACCTGATTTCTAGAAGAATTTTATCCTTTATGTTTCAACATCTGAATATGTCGTTTTCGGCATGTTATTCCAAGAAGATAGTGCACGTCAAGAACGTGTCATCTATTACGTGAGTCAGACATTATCTGGTCCATCGCAATTGTACCCCCGTGAGGAGAAGTTGGCCCTTGCCATCATATTCTCTGTTTAGAAGGTTCGCCACTACATTCTTATGAGCCAAACTACAGTTGTCGTAGACTCCAACCCTATGGTCTATTTGTTGAGTCGCCGCCTCCTTCAAGGCCGCATGTCTAAATGAATCATTATCCTACAAGAATATGACTTAACATTTGTTACACCTAAGAGTACCAAAGTCATTGCATTGGCACATCTCATGACTGGCTTACCATCTTCGTCAGCGTCACTTCCAATCATCACTAAAACAAAAATGTTTACCATATAATATTATTAAAAGTATTATCATTATATTTAAAAATTATTATTATTTAATCACTTATTAATTAATTATTATATTTTTAATATTTTTATTGGTTATCATTGTATTAATTTTATTTACTAAAACATAATAAAATATTATAATTAAATAATAATAAAATGATAGTTTTTGCAATTTATTATTATATTATAAATAATTAAATAATATTATTTTATTAACAAATATTATAGAAAAAAACATTATAAATGTGTCACATATATTATAACAATGTTAATAAATATCTCCAAAATATATCATAATATAACATATATCTCCAATTTTAATAAATTAATTAATAATTTTTAGTTAATTATTTAATATATTATTAATTACTTAAATAATTAATATTATCATTAACTAAATAAAAATATTAGTTATTAATTAATTAATTAATATTTCATTAACTAAATAACCATATTACCAATTAAATAATTTTATAATTATTTTGTTTAATTATTTATTATAGAACAATAGTAATAATAATGATTAATTAATAAATATTAATAATAAAAAAGAAAACAGTCCTGTTGTGCACCCAACCTGTTTTTGTCTGGTCCCACCCAAAACAAACACAGTGGGAAAAAGTCCTGGCATCGAGTAGTAATAACTACCCGGTTGACTCTCGACCTATTGAAGATGAACACATAGGTAACCCATCGTAAAGGTTCAGTGCGGATGATTCCAATTCTCTCTATTTCGTTCCGACATAGACCGAGAATAAAGGTTCAGTGCGGATGATTCCAATTCTCTCTATTTCGTTCCGACATAGATCGAGAATCTCGGGCTGCTATCCGGCCAAGCAACCCAAAATATTTCACTAAAATCATTAAATAATATTGTTTAGTTAAATTGTTTTAATTAAATAATAATTAATAATTACTTTATTAATAATAATATTAATAATTAAAAATATTAATTTGTGGAATTTTAAAAATTCTCATCACAAATTTCCTATCACCATAAAAAATTATATTTATCATTAAATTATTAAAAATATTATTCTATTAATATTATTGAGACTGCATTTAGAGCTGTTCCCCAAACCTTAAATTCAATCCAACCTTTCACAACACCAATGCAATGGGCAGTTTAACCTAAACTAAAATAATTTACGGTGTTACAAAACTTTTTTATGGTCAAGTTAGAAACGTGGAATGGCTTCTTTCTTTCAATATTTATGTTTAAATAACTGGGATACCTATTACCGAGATATCTCATGTCTCACATAGACGGAAGACTTTACACAGAACTGCCATGGAAAGCCCAAAGACTCATGTGGCCATCTTCCCCTGCGCGGGAATGGGCAATCTCATCCCTGTTGGCGAGTTCGCCAAGCGCCTCTCTGGTTGCCATGGACTCTCCGTCACCTTCATCACCTGCAAATGGATGTTCTCAGCTCAACTCATGGCTGCTTATTCCCAGGCTATGCTGTCCTCGGGTTTCGACATCAACTTCATCCAGCTGCCGGAGGTGGAGATCGAGGGCTCAGAACATATGAAACCCGAAACTTACTTATCTAAGCTTTTCGAGAAATCCAAAGAATACGTGGGAAATACTCTCAGATCCCTCGTCCATTCTTCCTCTCCTGTCTCTGTTTTCATCACTGAATTTTTCTGCTCCACTATGTTCGATGTGGCAGCCGAGCTCCACATACCCACATACTTATTCTTCGCTTCCGCTGCTTCTGTGCTTTCACTCACGTTATCCATTCCCAAGCTCGTCACGGAGATTCCAATTCCGTTTGAGGACGTCGATTTTCCAATAGAGGTACCGGGCACTCGGCCAATCCCTGGCAGAGATTTGCCGAGTCCCCTTCTGGACAGGTCTGATGAAGCCTTTTATTGGTTTCTGCACCATTGCTCGCGTCTGTGGGAAGTGACGGGCATTTTGATAAACACTTTCGAGGAGCTGGAACCTGAAGCGATTAAAGCTCTTGTGGAAGGGAAGATCTCTAATCCGACTGATGTTGGTCGAATGCCTCGCATTTATCCAGTTGGGCCGCTCATATCATCGTCGCCGCTTGAAAACAATGACAAAGATGGAGGGCCGGATTGCCTTAAATGGTTAGACAAGCAGCCGCCTTCGTCGGTTATCTTTGTTTCGTTCGGAAGCGGAACCGGTCTGCCGAGGGCGCAGGTGACTGAACTCGCCCTGGGACTGGAAGCAAGTAACCATCGCTTCCTGTGGGTGCTGCGCAGTCCGTCCAGCAGCTTTCTTTCGGTGGAGGAAACAGAGATTTCCCAACTCTTACCCGAGGGATTCGAGAGTCGAACCAAAGAGCGAGGGCTTGTTGTTGCTTCATGGGCGCCTCAGATTCCTGTTCTTTCTCACCCTTCCACCGGCGGTTTCATTTCTCACTGCGGTTGGAACTCTACGCTGGAGAGCATCTCACATGGAGTGCCGATAATCTGTTGGCCTCTATTTGCGGAACAGAAGATGAACAGGCTCCTCCTTGTGAATGAGTTTAAGGTGGCGATCGCCGTAGAGATGGAAATCGATGATTTCGTAAGAAGAGGGGAAGTGGAAAGAGCAGTGAGGGAGCTGATGGAAGGAGAAAGCGGGATGAGGGTAAGGGCGAAAGTGAAAGAATCCAAGGAGAAGGCCGTAACTGCGTTGGAAGAAGGGGGGCAGTTCATACAGAGCCATGGTCGCTGCAGTCTCCGAGTGGGCAGCCATACTGCCCAAAACATAGATTTTAGAACAACTTCCTGTTAGGAATTCTGTATGTCCGCATATTCCGATCGTTTTATTTGGCCTAGATTAAGGGAATAAATGGAAATAAATAGCGAGCAAAAAAGTCATCCCTAAGAAAAATGTTGTACGACACCACATAAAAGCCGTATGAAAATTGTGTAAAGCTATTCCTTTTAGAGTAAGTTAAACTCTAGACCGAATGCACCAAGAATCTGGCGATTTTTCAATCTGGCTGAAATTGTTTAAATAACAGTTTTGGGTTGCTAGAATTGCATAATCGGGGGTGTCCCAGGGGTTTTCGAGGTCGCTGAACATAATCGGGGTGTCCCAGAGGTTTTCGAGGTCGCTGAAGCCATTCCTGCAACCAAAATTGCAATTCAAACAACCCAAGTTGCAGTTTCAGCAATTTCGGATTAGCCAGATTCAGGTAAAAATGGCCGATAAAGGTGCATTCTGTCTAGAGTTTAGCCCACTCCATCACTTTTTGGAAATGAAAGATTTCGAAGCTTGGGGATGTGAGAGATGTCAATTATGGCACAATCTAATCTCAAAAAGGCTACTTTTATCTTTTCAATAAATTTAGATTCAGTTATATGTTAATTTACGTCAGCTAAATAACCAATTTCTTTTGGGTTCACAATCATGAGAAGTTGCTATATTTATGGAAAAAAATTACGGAAATTTGATAATCCAATTATAAAATATAAAATATCATTTGCCATTATCTTTTACGGTACGATCTCAGAGTTATATGTTATTAGTTGGCCTTGTTATGCTGTTAGTTGGCCTTCATTGCAGAGCCATTGACCACACGTTCATTCAAATGGTTCCTCTTCTCACTTCTCATTATGCCAATTGAGCCATAAATTGCTAATCAAACTGGCAACGTACGTCGTCTGCTTTTTGTTTCCATATGCAATGTTTCTTGTCTTATCTTTTAAATTTCTCATCAGAGCACCCGAAGATTCCTCATCATATTCAACCAAATATTATTGAATTCAGCTTCCATGTTCACTTTCTTTGAACAGAAGGCACAGCCGTAGTTAATTTCTGAACTAAGGAAAAACAAAAATAAGACATGAAAGATCCGTCAGAACAATGTCACTTGTCTTTCTGTCATCTAATATAGAACTCTCGTGCAGCCAAAGGTAACGTATAATTTTTTAAAGAATATATTAGTACAATTAATCTTTATTCGTCCAACCAAATAGTTGTTGTGTTAAGAATTTTGGAATATTACTGTGTAGTAACTGTAGTAATTTTGATAGATGTAATGTGTATCAAAGTTCTAAAAGATAAACTTTTACAAGATATACAGAAAGTTTCAAATTTATTTGTCGTTGAGACTTGCAAAGTTTTAAATTGTGTTACTTTTAAAAATTGTGTAGGTAGAAACAACGCTTAAATACCTGGTGGCTTGAAGGCAAATCGGGTTGAAGAGAACATGATACCTAAAATAGTAACATCCATTGAAGAAAAGAAAAGCAGGACTGTTAAGGTATATGAGAGTCCAGTCTGAAAACACAGACGATCCTCTGCCACCTATACACTCCCAAAGTCTTGATTCCATTTCACATATGGATGTCATGCCTAGACTCTGGGTGTCAGGTGACGACGATATGATATGGCGCAGGGTGTCATTTTTGTGAAATGTGACGTCGAGAATCCGTGAATATTGCAATGTCGGTGTGCATAACATCAAAAGTCCACGCCATGGACAACGGCATCTAGACCCGAATAAATTAAATAAGTTTAAATAAATTCAATTATTCAACTTCCACCAAGATATTTAACTTTATTTAATTCCATAGTTTCATTTCCGGTATGAACTTATTTTAGCGTCACATTAGCACTAGTACCACTATTTGTAAAGGATCTACTTACGTGTGCTATCCTACAGCTGCTCCGCTTAATGAATCGTTCTTCTTAGCTCGGAAATGTAAGATTCCTCCCATCTGGGTTCATGAACTCGAAATTGTATTGAGTCAAATCGCTGAGTTAAAGCAGTCCACGATATAGTTTCTCACAGTATAGATAACCCCAGTCCCGTCTACTAACAGCCTACACCAACAAAGTTCGGTGCCTGTAAAAAATAAGAACATAATGTTAAAGATTAATCATTAGTAGTTAGTTTAACCTAACTGTTATACTGTTACATGAAAGTTATGATGATTTTGTAATATATATATACATCTTGTGCATATGCTAGATAGCTTAGCAGCACATTAATATATTGCTTTTTCTGCCCTCTTCGCCTTATTTGATGTGTTGTGTAACAGTGGTATCAGAGCGCATTTCAGATCTTGGTGCCTGAGGGATTGTGATGGCAAAATAAAGGATGAATCGGGCCATAGAGAGGAACGAGAGTTCTGATTATAGGTGTCAAAGTGTGTGTAGAAGTCCGCGGAAAGTTGTGATCCCCGTCAGAGCGCAAGAAGAGGATCCACAAATCCATATTTTAAAGTTAGACGCTGCAAGGAGATCGTTGTTTATGCCAAAGAAGAATCCTGCGAGGAGAAGGTTCAGCCTTTGTTCATCTTGGACATAAAAAAATATCATAGAAGTCTGCGCTCTGAAGAATTCTCCTGTAAGGTAATCGTTGCTTTAGACCACCATTTATTCAATCCGTTGCCATTTACATTTCCAAAAGAAGAATGTAAAACCATATATGCGTTGTGAAGCAAGTTTTTACAGAGGTTGCGATGAAAAGTAATTGTGATGAAAACGGTCCTTTACAATGAAAAGGGATTGTGATGAAAACGGTCCTTTGCAAAAATGGCACGCTGATATAATATAATGAAACAAGTTTTTTAAAAAGAAGTTTTAAATTTTCTTTTTAAATGTGATTTTGCCATGTTCAAAAGTTTCTTCAAAAGGATCATGTTATTATTTGTAAAGAAGATTATGTGAAGAAGGGTATCGTGGGAAGACCCTAAAGTAATTGTTACCTAAACTAAAATTCTATCCACAAAAGAATGTGGTTGCTATTTTAAATTTCCGACTACGTGGAGAAGCCACCACCCATTGAGACCGGAGACAATGAGATACACTTGCGGAATCCGGCAAAAAGAAGAGGAGCCCGAGTGAATATTGTCCGAGATTGAGGGCCGTGAAGAACCTGTCATGTAAAAGGCTGCGTTGAAGTCAAGAAAGCATCTGCATGGTTGAATGGAATTTATGGGTTGAGTGGTGAGTAATTGGCATCTCTGTGTAAAAACCAATGTTGGGATTAATGTTGAGTTCCATCACTAAATGAGATCAATTGTGCAACATCTTGGGGGATTGCACATCCAAGTTGTTTAGAGTAGAGATTTTATAACAGAAACCAGTAAGGAATAGAAGCAAGTTCGTTGCAGACAATAGATCGTTGCAGACAATAGATTCTCGTTGCCAGACAAAGTCCAGTTGCCAATCACTGACAATGACAGAAACTTTTATGGCCAACTTATGCACCAAAATTCCCCATCAAAACTCGAGCCAACAATGTTAGGAAATGAGCGACCATGATATCAACCATGCGCAGTGATAATTTTCTATATGATTCGCATGACAAGAAAAATGAAGGTATGCCTTTTATGATGGAAATTTGAATGTTTGATTTAACATATGCACATATTTTGGACCATAAGTTTAAGATTACAGTGAAGACATTAATAGAAGCCTTCCAAATTTATGATGCTCAGATGTGGAGAAAATTATATGTTAAGTGCACTTTAAGAATAAAGTGTCACTTTATCAAGATCAACTCATTTAAATGGTTTATGACTTCAAAGTTTTTGAATGGTTTTATGACTTTAAAGGTTTAATTAAGACAAATCTGTAATTGGAGTTATAAGGAGATTTGTTGATGTTCAAAGTGTTTTGAGCGTTTTTTTCATTTCAAGTATGGCTTACATTGAAGAACTATTCAAAAAGTTACATGTAGTAATTACAACAACTTCAGAATCTCAAATTTCTATAAGTAAAGGGATACTTATAAATGTTGTTATCTGTTTGCACCTAATGAACAAAAAGATGGGCATGTTAAAAGTTCAAAACAAATTGTTATCATATGAGTTATGTCTTGTTCGACATCAAAAGGATAATGACCTGTTGGTTGTGAGCACCAGTTCAATGTAGTTTCAATTGATGACATTGACAACAAAAAGGATAAAGTGGATGAGCATACTATTGTTCATCTCTTTTATATATATATATGAAAAAATGGTAGGTAGCATAAGATCCATTCTTCCAAATAGAGTGGTATGATTATAGTAAATTATGAGAAAATATTTATAGAACTTATAAGTACGTTGATTATCTTCATGATGAAAATATGAGGTTGCATATTCACAAGTGGATTGAAGCTTTACATAGGTGTGAGAGACAGTGCACCGAACTTGCATCTGTCTACTGCCACCATCAAATTACAAGGGCCTCTTTTATAAAACTCACAAATGTTGTGTTCATCACTATTGGTCAATTACAACAGTTTGATTCTGCCTCTATGTCCATTGCTCAACATGTTTACACATTTTTACTTCTTATAATGTTTACATATTTTGGTACATAATAGATAATTTTATGATATTTACATGATTGTTACTTTTATTTTTTATTACAAAATATTTATAATTATACATATTTTAAATAACTTTAAATAATCAATTTGATTTATCATATATAACATATACACTTAAAATCAAAACAAAAGATTTTATTAATTTAAAAAAATTTATTTCATTAAAAACAAAATAAAAACCACAAATCCTACAAGCATTGTGCTGGAGATAGAGATCCAAAATGTTTTTGTTATTTATGGCTTTGCATTGGCATGAAGATGTTGATATAGAATGTCTTCGTTATTTATGGCTTTCCATCTACTTCAAGAGGTTACATATTTTGAAACTAAGAGTCACATAAACAATGCAGGAAGAGATTTTAATTGAATATTTATAAGATATAATTATGACATAATATTGGGGTATTAAGTAGATAGGCATTTATATCCCAGGTTTAAAACAGCTGCGAACTCGTGGACTTATTGAAGTGGACATGGATGGCCCAGATCTTATGCCAAGGCTGCAAAGTACCATGATTCACACCAACCAGTTATATCAATGAAGAATTATTAATGTTTCTACGGCACATCTAGGGCAGCTTTTAATATATTAATATACGTTTGGATTTTTACAGTTAATTTAACATAGAAATTATATAATTAATGTTTTTAATAATTTATACAATTAGGTATTTATATATTAGATTTTGGGGTATTTGGGTATTTATAAATAATAGCTCTGGTTTGTTAATAAAAAGGAGACCTGAAATAAGAATCTTGTAAGCAATTAAACGAGAGATAGATTTTCAAAACTTTGAAAATAAAGATGTAAATATTAGTGAAAATAATCTCATTCTTTAATATAAAGGAGATGTCAAATAATGGATATAGATCTCCAAAACTTAAAAACAAAATAGATATAACACTTTAGGATATCTATAATATAAATAATAATTTATTTTTATATTTAAACTAATTTGATAGGTCAAAGGTTTTCCTTTCTATGTAATTTTGCATTTGCAATAAAAAAAACTTTATCACAATTACTAAACATCTCCGCAGGAGTTTATACTTCCTTAATCTATATTTCCTTTTATGGGATCAAACGAAATAAAATGCAAAATATTAGAAAATAAAAAAAATAATTATTTAAATAAAGCTTAGATAATAACATTTTCAAAACTATATACTTTTAATTATTTATTATTTACTTACTTTACAGGGGAGAAATGGACATGATTACGAGATATGCAACCTTAGGCTATATGTTTTTGGCGGCTTGTTTGTTTTAGCAAGTTGTTTATAACTTTCTTCAATTTGCACTTACCAAACCTTAGATCAATAGACAAGTTTCCCTCTAACTCGATAAGTTGCGCACTAACTCGGTAAAATGTAAAGCTCAACCTAATTATGGTAGATAAGAGTAGCAACTCATGCAAATTCAATGAATGAATTAACATGAGGGAATCTCAAACCCAAAATCTACAACACTTTCTTTTCACATAGGTATTCTCATCAACATTCAAATATTGTTGAATCCATTTTAGGTATTAAAAAATGGACTTTTACGTGGTTGAATTATACTTACTTTGCAAGGGAGAAATGGAGATAATTGAGAGATATAGACAACCATAGGCTACATGCTTTAAGAGATTGTTTGTAACTTTATTCAAGTTGCACTTACCAATTTGTCCTACCCTTCCTAGGGTTTCATGGACTTACCAAAGGTATAAGTCCAAGTACACACAATGTCCTTTGTTATAAAGTTGTTTCACTTGCTATTGATACAATGATCCTTCATTGAACATGACGATTGATCAATAGCTAAGTTTCCCTATAACTATACAAGTTGTGATGCTGCATTAACTAGACAAGTTGTTGTGTTTCCCACTAATTGGATGAACGATAACTAGATGAGTCGCTATCTTCTACTTCATCCTTTCACTAATGTCATTTTTAAATTTGCCACCCTGAAGGCAGTGACTTGATGCCTTGCAGCAATTCTTGTTACAATTTTTTATTGAAAGTGAAACAAGAAGATTAAATCTATTAAATCTATGTTAGTGGCATAGATTTTTCCATAGAAAGATGCAATACGAATTTTCTTTGTACCTACTCATCTGAACTAGTATATCACTAATAGTATTGTCATTTTTTTATTCCTTTCCAAGGGTGTTGTATCCAAGGCATGTTATTTTAGTGTTTAAAACTTTAATATCTTTCTTTGGTCGTCGTAAGCTTAATCAAGTACGGTTTGTTAGAATGAACTTTTCTATTTTACTTTCTTATATTTAGTGTTTGATATGTTCTCCATTGTAGTGGTAGCTCAATTACCTTAAGAAATGTATAATGGTAAGCTCAATTATGTAAGAAATATATGATAGAAAACATAGAATTTCCAATGTAGAGAAAGCATTTAATGGCCTTGAAACACAAAAGTGCCAAGAAAATTCATTCACAAAGCCAAGATTTCAACACGAAAAAATAATAATTTCCCACAAAGCAACAAAAACCCATATGTTTTAATGATCATCTTTTTGTTAATTCCCCACAAAACAACAAAAATCTGTCTTTGTTCATGATGTTTTTGTTAAATCCTTGGAAAGAAACAAAAAACAATCTATCTTTATGATGTTTTTGTTGGTTTTCAGAATAGAGATCGAGTACCAAACTCACTCATAGTCAAGGAGAGACCCAATTGTGGTGAACAAAGAGGGTCAAGTTGGGCTTGTGGCTATAGGTAATGTCTCAGTCGATATGTATATGTTTGATATGTTGGGATTGTGGCTATAAGTAATGTTTAGGCTGAGATGTATGTGCACGACAAGTTGCGCTTGTGGCAATAGATAATGTCTCGATCGAGATGTATAGTGTTAAGAGAAGGAAAATTCCATTCCCAACCAAAGATTAATGAGCATTAGAGAATTTTCCACACCTATCTATAGAGGTGCACCTAGAGGTTCTAAAAATTATTGGATTTACACCCAAATGTCCATAAACTTACTGCAATTTGAAGCCTAGATGTCACAAAAGAGAATTCATTTGCAAACTAGCATCTAGGACGTTGGAGTTTTTTCCCAAAATAACCAGCGATGAACCAACCCATAATTCCACTTGCATTAAAATTCAAACCCATTTTCAATAGATTATACTTGCTACTCATTAACTTTGGAGTGTGTGAAGGTACAAGACTTATGATGCTCTTGGATTTGCTTTGTTATGTGATCGACCTTGCCCAACTTTGAAATGTGATGGACATGTAAAATGACAAATTGGTCATACTTAAAACTATAGAATGGGGATGAAAGAAGCCCTTTTTAACCCTTAGAATTCCTTGGATAATCAATCACCCTAGTGATTTGGGTCTGTGAGAGCAAGGTAATATTCAATAATTTCGTATTGACTTGGCTCGAGCTCTCTAAGAGCATAAACAATTTTATATCAACTTGCCTCTCTTTGTATTTTGAGTATTGCCTTGGCATGTTTGCTATTCGATGATGATTTTTAGTATTGCGTTGGTAAGTTTGTTGTTGATGACGATTTTGAGTACAATTCCTTGTAATGGTAATACTTAATAGTTCCATATCAACTTGCCTGCCTTTGTATTTTGAGTATTGCCTTGGCAATTTTGCCATTTGGTGATGACTTTGATTACGATTGATGGTTAAGAAGTCAAATGTTGATAGTTGTTGATAATAGTTGAGTCACCTAGGATGATAGTATTCCTTATGTATCTTGAATGAATAATTTTCTTCCCCTGCTTGATTGTTTGTTGTTTTCTAACCCATTTCTTGATTTTCTTCAGGATCAAAGATGATTTTCCTCGTGCCTGCCACCCTTAGATTTCCCCACCAATCGTAGATTTCCCTTTACAATGTCGTCAAAGAAAAGAATAAATTTTCATCAAGGAGTTTCTATTCTTTAAATTCTTCTTCTTTCATTTGGATCTACTACCAGTTTGGTCTATGAGTGGATTTCAAGAATGAATTTTAGTTGGGATACATCCCCCATCCGAATGTATTTGAGCCAATCTCTTTCTTCTTGATCCAAAAGTAATGTGTAATGACCTTTCACTCCTCTCACCCTCATTGCTTCAAGTAGGAAACTGGGAGATCGGTGTGGCACTCTCTTTGAATATGGATTTGTTTCTAGCAAGCCATACCTTCTAACAAATTTTTTTTGCTAGCCTTTTAAGAACTAGCTTGTTCAAGAAGGTCCCTTTGTATATGTTTTGCTAATTAGTAAACTCTTCTTTCCAAGAAAGAAGAGGGATAGGTATGTGTTCAATTTCTTCAAAAGAAAATTCAAATCCTATATTTTATACGGGGGATTCAAAGAATATCTGTATTTTTTACTACTGCAAATTTGCTGAGATGGCCCTGGGTTCTTAGCAATTAATAGTCTATTATGAGCCATAATCTAGCACATTGAATTGATTTTAAACAATCCATTGTCATTCCAAATGTGTTTCCATTGAAAGGGGGTAAGAGGAAGCTTTGAAATTTTCCCTTTATATTCTATCTTAACTTTGTATTTAGAACCATTTAGATCCCATCCTTTCCAGTATGGGTTTGTTGTCCATTGGAGTGCAAGCTCTTAAAGAGTGCAGGATTGGAAGAAAAGGGACAAGTTGGGTCAGTGGGAAGAGTGGTGCCCAACCCTTCATCTAGTGTCTTCTTCATGCCATAGTGACAGCCATAGATCATGAATGGTTTGTATTCCTTGGCTATCAAACTTGGATTGGATAGAGATAATATCAGCTATGATCCTCCTCTTACCTTATCTATGGGGTGATACAAGCATCTTTTTAGCTGCCTTAGAAATATTTCTTGATGGAAACTTGTTTCCACCAGTGAAGTTTTCAAGTAAGAAAGGGCCATAATACCTTGGCTCACAATGAAAAATTCATAAGATTTGAATATTTAATCTTATATTTTCATTGCCATTCTTCCTTGGAGGCCACCTTGGATCCCAATGCAATATTCACAAGGGTTGGATCTTTTAAATTCCAAATCACCATTGCCCCTTGGAGCCTTATACCACATTCCACTTGATTAGATGAAAGTTTTTTTGTATTAGATTTTCTCATTCCACTTGGCTCATACCATCGGTTGGTGCTCAAATGAATCATAAGCACAATAGATAGTTACATATTATGTGCATTATAACTTTTCACACTATTTGGTGCATAAATGGATGTGCAGATGCACCTCTAGCTATGCTCCACTTAATTTAACAAGCATCACGCATGCTATAAATCATATTTGGATGGTGGTAGTGTGCACATAGATATATAATAACATTGTCTTTTACTCCACTATTAAGTAAGATTCACTAGTCTATGGTGCTTTTGTACATTCTAAGTGCACTGGAAAGAGATAAGAATTTGTTATCAAATTTCCCACACTCTTCAGTGCACTATTCAGTGTGACTTAGTGTGTTAAAAAATATAATGGCACATCAATGACAATTATATAGTTAGGTAATCATGGCACACTCAAATATTATATACACAAGAATAACCAATATCAACATCTGTACACATAGAATTATGGTAGATGTGTATATATAACCAAGAGTAATTATGCCCTATGTGCAAAGATATGTTAGTGTATAGACATCACTTACCCAAGTGATTTCTAGGTTATGCTAGGATGGTTGAGTTTACATTCTTCTAGGGAAGAGGATATTAGGTGCTTGTCCCTTATGACCATGGGACTAGCACATCATACCACTAATGGAAAATGCATTAGTTTCCCTATGTTGTACTGTGTAAATGGTTTATCTTACAGGCCTAGACTAATCAAGTGGTCTACCATTATTTAAGACTTTTGTGTTGCTTTTATCGCTATCATCGCATGTTGGACGATTGACATCTCTTCCCTTTGTTTGAAACATATTTATTTTATTTCTTAATAGGTTTCATGCAACTTGGATTACATTTTATTAATAAACTACTAGGTCATAGATGTTTCCCAAGAGGCTCCAACTAGAGTACCTATTTAGGCCAATGCGACATCTACCCAAGAGGGTCCAACTAGAGTACATATGTAGGCCAATGTGTGCATATGTTTTGGAAATTTTAGGTAGTGAGGAAAATGCCATCCTTGATCATGTACAAGATCCTTATGTAGGGATGGGTGAGCAAGGATGTGCAAATATTAAATTTACTAGAGCTAAGCCTACAAATACAAGCTGTAATATTATCATTATATATTAATTATTTTATTTGGATATTATTTTTCTTATTTAATGACATGTAATTGATTATAAGATTTTGTTTAAATTTCTAATTATTGTTATCTAATGTTTTCTAAACATTAGCGCAGATGTTGGTGAGGGACCTCCTCCCCATATTGATGCAAATATGGAGGAGACCAAAAAGATGAAAATGAGATATTGAGTTTAGGCAATAATCCTGGGGTAGGGTTTACTAAAATTATAGCCCCGCCAAGAAATTTATTACCTTACCTAAACCACTCATAAAATCATTTTTTCTAAAAACATTAAAGCCACATATAGGGATAGAAGCCCAACATTTTTAAGGTTGCATATAACCTAAGGGCACTAAAAACATAGCTTTAGTTAAAAACTTCTAATTTTTTACCAAAATTTCATAAAAGTTGCAAGTGCTAACAACCATTTTAAACCTCCTGTAGCAAATAGGTGAACAAGAACTTTGCACATTAAGTAGCACAACCTATTAGACAAACCGAAAAATGTGATATAGAATCTTGGAACTTGACTGGAAATAAAAAAAAATTGACAAGTAAATTTTCATGCTAACAGAACCATTTTAAGATATGATTTCAGCCTCACTGGAACACTCTAGTTTTTAATATTCTCAATATTCACAACCCTCTCTCCTCTCTCCCCCGAATGTCAATCCATAAGTTGTATTATGAATATTTTCATTTGCTTGGAGACACTTGAAAGATGACTTGAGTCCTCAAACAATGTTTTGACCACATTGTTTTGTAGTGATGAAGTATTTTTTACTTGATTGGGAAGAGTAGTTCATTAATGGTTTCTGCTCCTTCTTTCAATTAGCACTGCATTTTACTTCTCTGGAATGATTTTCACCTTTGCTTATAAATCCTTTGAATTGTGAATTTATTAACTATTGTGACATCAATATAGGGAATCTGAACTCAAGGCATTTGAAGGTAACATCTGGTAGACCATATTTTCATGAAAACCTAGCTCAAGATGATCTTTTTCCTTTTGCAGACCAAAATTGTAGTCACCCAAAATGTTGTATCTTTTGCCTGTAAACCCATACGATTAAGTGAAACATCCTCTAGTGAAACATCCGCTATGCATAAGTGATATATATGCAAGGCCATACCTTAAGTTGGTGGCAACTCTAATGTTAAAAGATAAGTCTAGTCATGAAAATAAGGCAATTGTGTGCAAAGATGCCTTAATGTTCAACATGAAGTGATACTTTTCTACCCCAAATTCATCATTTTTCTCAACACATCCTGATGAAAAA
Source organism: Larix kaempferi (assembly GCA_027924585.1). Taxonomy (NCBI): domain Eukaryota; kingdom Viridiplantae; phylum Streptophyta; class Pinopsida; order Pinales; family Pinaceae; genus Larix; species Larix kaempferi. The sequence continues at coordinate 25,614,407 of BSBM01000391.1, read as the reverse complement.
TACAACTTTCTAATGCAACATCCCATGATTCTTTGGCATCTTCAATACCATCCCATTTTGTACTAGGTAGGTATGATAACATGGATGAAGAAGAAACTGTGATTGTTGGTTGATTTTGTTAGGTCAAAAAATGCCCAGAATTAATCCTTCTTCTGTTATTAGTTTAACTGTACACATTTGCACCTGGAAGCTACCTACTAAAGTACTCTTCACAAGGATAATGTGCTTTCAGAAAGGTACATGACCTCTAACCATCGAAATTCCTCAGTTATGAGGAAAAATTTAGACTTCATCAATACTTAATTTGTCTTCTTCATGACTGTCCAAATTAGCCCAAAACAAAGAATCTTATTCTAAGTCCTTTATGCATCATCTTCAAGTACTTATTCATTGGCTTCCATGTCCTTTTAATGGTCAAAGTTGTTCCATAACAAAGTAGGCTTGTTGCAAGGTAGATCACCACCATCTATGGTTTTCAAACTCATCAATTGATATCCACATTTTTCCATAAGGTCTTCCATATGTTCTTGATTGATTTGGAGTGGTATTAGGGATTCGACATCTTCTAATGAGTCTCAGATCATTACCAAATTCGATCAATCTTCTTTGCCAAGTTTATTAGGTCTCCAAACAACTTGATAATCTAGATCTTAAAGAAGCCATCATATGTCCTCAATATTTTGTCTTCATCTCTGCTCTAGTTTGTCCTTGATTTATTCTATCTCTCATATACTCTAAGTCTTCTTATCTTCTTCTTCCTCATCATGCCTTCTCTTTACTCTGTTTCTCATACATCAGTATTCAAGCCCTTCAATCTCTGTTCAAAATAAGTCATTTAATCACACCTAGACCTTATGTGTTTGTCCATCTTGGTAAGTCAAACCGTTCACTATTTGAACCTTTGATTATGAAAGTTTCTTAAATGCAGGCCTCAAGTGAGTTACATCAATAATGATTCATACAAGATTTCAATCAAATTTCAACTAATTTGTCAAATCAAACCTTTCACAACCAAACCTTTTGACCCTTTTTGAAAAGATTCCATATCAGTTCTTAATGATAGTCCATCCACTTCTCATAGATTATTACTTTCTTTGTAATTATGGTAATGGCAAGATCCATCTCTTCTAAAGATTGAACATGTACTTGAGATTCATCTTCTCTTTTCTTCTCCAACTGTTTTGCAAATTTAGTAACCTCCAAAGATTTCACTTTGCCATTTCTTTTTCCTATCATAATTGATATTGTTGCTAGTTCTTTCAAATAAATTTCCACCTCCGCCATCTTATTCATTTGATTGGAACTACTCTATGATATGTGAGTAACATGTGGAGATTCTTCTCTAATCTTACTGGTTTTGTTGGAGTTTATGTATTGAACATCTTTGATAGTTTGAATGGAAACTGGCGCCTTTCTTATCACTCTCCTTAGGATTATTTTCTTTGATGGTTTCAGCTTCTCTTATGGAGATTCCAAACTCCATAATCCATTTCATCTAGGTCTTGGGAAAATATGATTTCTATTAAATTACAACAGTAAATCTAGATTTGTAAAACAAAAATTAAACGAAAGTTTTTTAATGTTTTGAGGTGGTTGAAAGAGAGGGAAAGTGCCTAGATTCTATATTGGGAAAATGGGGTCAATCGGATAGACTTAGAGGGGAATGTTTACAATGTTATCATCACAAACCAAGCTGCAGAATGCATACTACAACAATCTTAATATGGCTGGAAATTAATGTAGAAAATTATTAGGAACATACAAACTGATCTGCATAATAGTTTCCTAGTTCAAGTTAAAACACAATGGCTATATATTCTTACAAAACCACTTCCTTTTGAACCATCTTTAGATTGGTTTTAGTGCTCAAGCTACCATTTATAATAATTTTACATAATTTTCAGTAA